>OX359289.1:82077728-82677728 GCA_947179395.2 Pulicaria dysenterica
ATTAATTAACAATATATAATAACTAATAAATATATATTTTCTTGTCAATTAATTAACATGGTAATTTCTCTCCTATGTAAGTTAAAACCGTAACTTATGAATCCTGATTTATAACTAACTAGTCATAAATCCATTCTCCCGAATGTGTGCATTGCTTCTCGGATTACATGTCCTCACAGGTGTGACCCTTGAGTGCCCTATGATGTTGGACGTGACATTAGGGTTCGCTGGCTATGCACACATATATATCAGACTCCTACCTGTGCTAGTCGGCAACCAGGGTACCTTGATGACACTGGCCTAAGGTGACCTCTAGACAAGTACTTAGGTTAACTAAGCCACAAGAACTCTTATACCCAGGTATTGTGATAATGCAATAAAACTTACAAAACAAACTGTTTTATAGTAAAACGTCATAAAACACTCTATTTTATGATGGGTATACTTTAGGCTTTTCCTTCTTCATCTCGATATTTCGATTATGAGTGTGAGCATGGTAAGAGTCAACTCTTGAACACTCGGGACATTTTCGTGACTATCCGATTTCGACTACGTAATAAACGACAAAGAACAAATCAGTGTTGGGAAGTTGATCTCATCAGTTAAGATTTGATGAGACAAAGTTAAGTTTGTAAGATGTGTTCTACATATAACTTAAAACAGAATTATAAAGCTTAGTCAGACTGAACACTCATAGTGATTCAGACTGAGTATAAGCTGAGTGTAAGCTGTACATATGTTTGATCAGCTTAGACTATATCTTAGTAAGATTGTCAATGTGTTTGTTAAGTTGTGTATGTCACCTAAGATATATATTGAGTATTCAGTTTGATGAGTTTCAAGCTGAGCGACTCAGCGTGAATACTGAGTCAGCTCAATAGAGTTGCTAAATATGTTTTAGTTAATTCTCTGGACTTCTGAGGATGAGTTAATAATTATACATGTTAGTCCATGTTTGTTTTCGAGTGTGTTCTCGAAGAACGCAGCTTGATGAGTTTCAAGCTGAGTAACTCAGTCCAACTAAAGAAGTCAGTTTAAGATAATTTAAATTTGTTTTAAATTTATCTTTTATCTCTCTATATCTACGGCAAGGATAAGAAGATTCCAGAATCAAGATTGAAGATTGAAGACTCAAGATAAGAAGATTCATGATTCAAGATTCCGGATTATCCGATAGTTAGTTAGCGAATTAAGCTAAGTCTTAGTTTGTTAGATTCCGTAGGCACAGGATTATAAATACTTATCTCCTGATAAGTTTAGAGGAACGACTCAGAACCAAAAAACAACTAAGTGTTGAAGAGCCAAACCTCACCTCACCGTATGTGTTACGTTTCTTGAATCACTGTTTGTCAGTTCAACGTATTAAGATATTCACAGATTGCCAAGCTATTCGTGTGTTCGAATAATCACATTGGTTGTGATATTAGTAAGTTATCAATCTGTGTAAATCCTGTTTAGAGAGTCGTCAGTATCTATAATAATAAATTGATAATAGATAGCTAAGTTTGAGAGATTGAGAGATTCATATTAGGTGGTTATATATCAAGAGTTGCTTAATTGATAGTTATTGTAATCATCTTCTTATTCAAAGCATTGTAATCATCTTCTTAATAAAAACATTCGATTGATTGTGGTTTGATTTACTTTGTGTAACACTTTTATTTGATTTGTTCAATTTCCGCAGAAAGTATATTCAACCCCCCTTCTACACACCTGTTGCTTGTTGTTTGTAACACTGTATTTTATAACACTACTTTGGAATACGCGCGGAAGCTTAATTACATACTATAATAATATAATAATGAAAATACAACTTTAACTTATTTGATTTACAAAACACATTTACAGTGTTGCTAAAAAATAGGCTCTTTACAAAAACAAACATATATCAGAGTTATGATCAGTGCACAGTTCCAGTTTTACCTCTATCTTCCTCATACCAGGAATATCCTGTAAAAGAGTTCAACAGTGGGGGATTAGCACAAAGCTAAGTGAGAGAATAGATATAAAAAACATACAAGGCATAAAGCCCAAACAACCAAGCTCAAGCAACAAGAGAACCGGCGGTCTTGCAGGACCTTCAACCCAATGCCGGCAAAAGCATAGGTTTACCGATAGCCCAGTTGTCACAGATAACAGTACTAGCACCTCTTAATTACAACAAATACTTATCAAGACGATTACTATTACTGTATATCCCTAAACATAGGCCCAGCTGAAAAACAACCGTCAAGCTGATCTCCACAACAACATGTATATATACAGTAAACAAGAAATAACATCTCAAAGAGCAATCAATCAGGAGTTATATCTTATACATCCAAGATATTTATCCACTCACCGATATCTTCAACAGTCAGGCAACTCAGTCTTTACTTATCTACTGAGTTTTGTCTCCACCTGAACAAACAACTAACTGTCAGGATCGGATATATTATATCAAATAACAAGAACTAACTTTTAAATAATAAATCAGAGTAATATAAAAGTTAATCTTTAACTATGATCACAATCAACTAAGAAGTTGCGGAATCACACTTAATTGATTAAAGAAGGTTTTAAACAAAGATTAATTCAATCAAACAGTAGTTTTATTAACCAACCAGAATGATTACAAAAGCAAACTTCACCCCCAATCTAACTTATTCTGTTAGACGAAGAACACAGACTGTTCTTAGGTTTCAACAAGAAACTTAGAGGCTAAAACACTTTTAGAAAAATAAATAACAATAAGAACAAATGCTTTGAATAATGAGATCAAGTCGTCGTGCTTAATTGATCATCTAATGAAGTATATATAGACTCTTGATCCTCCTTGAATTGTTGACAGTTAGGTAATCTTCTATCTTCTGAGATAATCTTGATAATCTTCAAAGTATTTCGAGATATCTTCAAAGATAGGATTTTCCAAATATAGCTCAACAGAAACTGTTTAATGAACACAACAGTTCTTTATTCTTCTAACAGTCTTCAGCTTCAAGGTCTTCAAACAGTTGTAGTAGTTTATACTAACAGTTCTGAACTTTTGTACTAACAGTTTTAAAGTTCACAACAACTGTTGGTTACAACTGTCTTCACAATTTCAACTAACAGTTCCAAACTGTTTGTCAATATTCTTCTAACAGTTTTGAACTGTTTTTCACAAAGTCCATTAACAGTTTTAACTTTGCATCTTCAACAGTCTTAATGCCTTAGCTAATTTCCCAACAATCTCCCCCTAACTTAAAGAATTGATCAAAATCTTTAAGAACTAACTTTTAAATAATAAATCAGAGTAATATAAAAGTTAATCTTTAACTATGATCACAATCAACTAAGAAGTTGCGGAATCACACTTAATTGATTAAAGAAGGTTTTAAACAAAGATTAATTCAATCAAACAGTAGTTTTATTAACCAACCAGAATGATTACAAAAGCAAACTTCACCCCCAATCTAACTTATTCTGTTAGACGAAGAACACAGACTGTTCTTAGGTTTCAACAAGAAACTTAGAGGCTAAAACACTTTTAGAAAAATAAATAACAATAAGAACAAATGCTTTGAATAATGAGATCAAGTCGTCGTGCTTAATTGATCATCTAATGAAGTATATATAGACTCTTGATCCTCCTTGAATTGTTGACAGTTAGGTAATCTTCTATCTTCTGAGATAATCTTGATAATCTTCAAAGTATTTCGAGATATCTTCTAAGATAGGATTTTCCAAATATAGCTCAACAGAAACTGTTTAATGAACACAACAGTTCTTTATCCTTTTAACAGTCTTCACTTCAAGGTCTTCAAACAGTTTTTGACTTTGTTAACTAACAGTTCTGAACTTTTGTACTAACAGTTTTAAAGTTCACAGCAACTGTTGGTTACAACTGTCTTCACAATTTCAACTAACAGTTCCAAACTGTTTGTCAATATTCTTCTAACAGTTTTGAACTGCTTTTCACAAAGTCCATTAACAGTTTTAACTTTGCATCTTCAACAGTCTTAATGCCTTAGCTAATTTCCCAACAATCTCCCCCTAACTTAAAGAATTGATCAAAATCTTTAAGTTCTTTCGATCATAGGGTTCAATCACAGACAAATTAAGCATAAGCAAAGAATGAATTCCATGTATTTATGCAAAGTAAACTGTTAGTAATGAACTCTCCCCCTTTTTGATTGGAACAGTTGAAGGAGGTTTAATAGCAGCTGTCAACTGTTGGAGCACTTGATCATGTAGCTTTATTACCTCATTAGCGTGCTTCAAACTGTTGGTCAAAACCTTGATTTGCTGGTCTTGTTGAAGAATCCTTTTGTTTTGTAAGGAAATCTTCTTTTTGAGTTGCACGTATGCAGCAAAGAAAGGTGCAAAGTTTGAATTCGTCAATGCATTATGTTTCATTCTAGCCTTAATGTCATCCAGTGTTGCCACTGTTAACAAATCATTGACAGTTAAAACTGGTGGTTCACTTTTAGAAGATCCCTCACCAGTACCCCTCTTTTCTTGGTACTGGGGATTTCCAGAAACTGTTTTACCAGCTTCTGTTGCCGTGGTTGAGGTCTTAAAGATGTTAACACTGTCCTGGTTATCCCTTGCGGATAAAACAGTAGTGTCAGCCTCAAAAACCATATGATCACCCTCTTATGGAGTGATCACCTCCTCATTGTGCCTGGGAGACAGCACAAGGGGTTCCCTCTGGATATTCTGCACAGGTGAATGCACCTATGCAGGGCTAACAGTTTCAGGTTCACGAACTGTTGTGGAAGGAGCACTAACAGTTATTTTCCTCTTCTTTTGAAATGTTTTATGAGTTGAGGCTTTTGCTGTAGCTATTTCAAAAGTAGCAGAGAGAGGATTTTGAGTATCGTGAGCTGTGGGTTCCAGAGGTGGTGGTGTAGCAATAAGTTGGGCTTCATGCTCACCCCTGGCAGCTCTGTTTCTTGAAAGAAACTCCACCATCTCAGAGAGTGGAGGAGTTATGGCACCAGAAAAATTCTTGCCATTAATCAACAATTTGCTCAATGTAGAAGCCACATGAGCAGAGGGAATAATGACCCTCTTGTGTACTTTAAGGTTTGGCGTCAAAAAGTTTAAGAAAGTTTGCACAAACCTGGGGTACGTCAAAAAGAGACACTAACAGTTGTGCATTCTACACACTAACAGTTGAAGACTGTTTTTGTTAGAAAGTAGAACGGTTATTAGACGAGTTTCTCCCCCTCAGATGCACATGGATTTTGCCTAACAGTTGTGCAGGCCATATGCTAACAGTTTAAAAACTGTTAGTAGTATTTCAAACAACTGTGATTTTTCCTCCCTTAGCATTTCCTCCAAATGCTACAAATCCACCATTGATGCTTCTGAAATCCTTCAAACAATGTGGATTTCGAGTCATGTGCCTTGAGCATCCACTATCCACATGCCAGATAGATCCATGATTGGCCCTATGAATGCTCTGCACAAATAAAATCAGTTAGTAGCAGGAAGTACCCAGGCCATGCAGGTCTTGGGTACACCGTTCAAGTCATAATACTTAAACAGAGTTTGGTTCTTTTTGATTTCATCCAACTTAGATTTCTCTAATTTGTGTGATGAATACTTTGTAAGAACATGTGGTTTCCAACTGTTGTGATTAACATTGGATACCTTTGAATAAACAGATGGTGGAGTTGGTAAAACAGATGAATCAACTTGTGAGTCCTTTTGATTTTCAGTTTGAAGAACAGTTTTACCTTCTCCAGAATTAGTTTGTTTTTGAATTTTCATCCAAGCCAAACCAGCAGTTTTTGGTTTTGTTAAAACAGTTTTAGAACTGTTAGTTGGTTTGGATGTAGTAGTTGTAGAACTGTTTGCCAGTGTTGGCTTAGCAGTCTTAGAACTGTTAATCTGCTTTGACTTAACAGTTTTAGAACTGTTAGTTTGCCTTTTGAAACTTGGTTTCTTGGTGCTATACAGCTGTGGGTTATAATAACAGTCTTGAGCCAAGTGATTGGATCTCCCACATATATAGCATTTTTTAGTTTTCACAATAGGCAAACCAGTTCTTTGTGACCAGAACTGGTTCCTATTTCTTTGATTTCCTCTAACAGGTGCAGATTGAGGAAACTTTTGGACACCATGTTTTTGACATGTGCATGCAGGCACTTCAGTATGCCTTTTCTTAGATTTGGGTTTAGCCTGAGGTTTTGCAACTTCCTTCTTCTTCCTAGTATACACAACTTCACCAACTTTCTCCTTTCCTTTGGCTTTGGTACTAACAGTTGGGCTTTTTAGCTTAGAACTGTTTGGGTTCTTGTTGGAACTGTTAGTGTAAAGATGGGGACTATTTGTAACAGTTGTGGAACTGCTAATAGAGTTAACAGTTTTTGAGGATTTTGGCTCATTGGTGAGGGGTTCAGTGGATGCTTTTACAAACACCACAGGTTGTAAAGATGATTTTGTGGGAATGGGCTCACACAGGATGTGATTTTCATATGGAATACCTTCATCCTTCTTCACAACTTCCTCATTATCTTCAACACTTACTACTGACACAACTTCATCTTCATAACTCTCAAACTTTGGATCAGCTGACTTAAGTTCATCTTCCAAAGGTTCATTAACATATCTGTCAGCTACCTCAGACATTGGAGTTATGTAGTTTTGGTTGTATGGAGGTGGGGTTTGTTTGTATCCTAGGCCAGTTTTCACCTTGTCTCTCACTTGAGATTGTAGCAGAGTCTCAAGCTTAAGGTTTGCAGCCCTGAACATTCCAAGATCAATGTCCACACCCTCCAATTTCTTTGTGAGTTCATTCACCTTGCTTTCTTTTTCAACTAACTTCTTTTTCAGACTATCAATCTCATCTTGAAACTGCTCTTTCTCCCACTTATGATATTTTCTATCATAGTCCATTTGCAGTTCATTAGCCTGATAGTCTTTAATTTTCTTTTCAAAATCTTCTATCACAGCAGTATACTCATACCTTCTCTCCTCCATTTTACTTAGAGCAGCACATACTTTCTTATTGTGCTCTCTAAATCTCTTAACAATAGCTCTACATTCACCAGGACATAGTTTAGAAGATACCTGTATGTCCTCAGATTCTGGAGAATCCATCTTGATGGAGGAGTCAGTCAATGCCATCAAAGCTTTGTTGCTGGTAGCCTCCTCTGCTTGATCACTCCAATCAAATCCATGGCCTTCTTGTGAGACCAATGCTGAGGAGGTATGGTTCTGAGTTTGCCTCTGACCTTGATTCTGAACTTGTCCACCAGATTTGCATTCTCTTGCAAAGTGGCCAAGTTGTTGACATTTGAAGCATCTAACCTTTCACTTGTCAAATCCAGCCTTGCCATCAGCTCTGAAGTTCATGTTTTGCCTTCCAGTTCTTTTAATGAATCGCTTGGCTCTAACGGTAAGCATGGCCATCTGCCATTTGAGATCCATTTCCTCAAGATCATCAGGGTGCACTTGTTCAAGATCCTCATTGGTGAGGGTTGAATGAGCATGGCTGGCAAGAAAAGCTTCAAGAACTGCATCTGGAGTATTCATATCTAGTCCAACACCAGAACTAGTACCTGCACCACTATCAAGAGAGTTAGTTAATGAATGGTTTGATTCCATACCTGAGGAAGATAGGAGAGCAGCATTATGACTAGGGATAACAGTTTTTCTTTTTCCCTCTATCTCTCCCTCAAACACTATCAAACTATTATAGAGGTCATCTAACTCTATGTCTTCAAGAGAATCCTTGGTTCTCCATTGTGCAGCAAACACAGTCCATTCATCACCTAGAGACCTAAGAAATTTTCTATTTATCTCATCTTGATCAAGCCTAACCTTAGCACTCTCCAGTTGACTCACCAGTTTGTAAAACCTATCAAAGATTTGGGTGATACTCTCATTCTTCCCACTGGTGAAGTTCTCATAGGCTTGTTTAAGAAGATCTCTTTGGTTTCTCTTAGAACTAGCATTCCCAGCAAACCTCTTTTCCAGAGCATTCCAAAGTTCATGAGCATCATCAAATTTCTTGAATTGATGTTGATACTCATTGGGAATTGCAATCTGAAGGATGCTGAGGGCTTTCATCTCAATCATTCTACTTTTCTTTTCAGCATCTGTCTTTGGTGGTGGTTTCTTCTTTGGTTTTCCATTCTCATCCAGTTCAATGGTATTAGTAGGAACAGTTTCAATGATTTGCCAAACATCATAGTCCATTAGTTGGACATGCTGTTTAATTCTTAGTTTCCACATCTCAAAATCAGATGGTTTGAGCATGGGAACACGAATGTTAGACCCTGATCCACTGTTATCAGAAGAACCTCCCGAATCCATTGAAACAAATTGATTTAAAAAAAAAAAAAAACAGTTCGAAAAATAAAGCAAGGTAAAGCAAAAACCTTCAACTGGTGATCAAAGGAACCTTAATGATAAGGCTCTGATACCACTTGTCAGGATCGGATATATTATATCAAATAACAAGAACTAACTTTTAAATAATAAATCAGAGTAATATAAAAGTTAATCTTTAACTATGATCACAATCAACTAAGAAGTTGCGGAATCACACTTAATTGATTAAAGAAGGTTTTAAACAAAGATTAATTCAATCAAACAGTAGTTTTATTAACCAACCAGAATGATTACAAAAGCAAACTTCACCCCCAATCTAACTTATTCTGTTAGACGAAGAACACAAACTGTTCTTAGGTTTCAACAAGAAACTTAGAGGCTAAAACACTTTTAGAAAAATAAATAACAATAAGAACAAATGCTTTGAATAATGAGATCAAGTCGTCGTGCTTAATTGATCATCTAATGAAGTATATATAGACTCTTGATCCTCCTTGAATTGTTGACAGTTAGGTAATCTTCTATCTTCTGAGATAATCTTGATAATCTTCAAAGTATTTCGAGATATCTTCAAAGATAGGATTTTCCAAATATAGCTCAACAGAAACTGTTTAATGAACACAACAGTTCTTTATTCTTCTAACAGTCTTCAGCTTCAAGGTCTTCAAACAGTTGTAGTAGTTTATACTAACAGTTCTGAACTTTTGTACTAACAGTTTTAAAGTTCACAACAACTGTTGGTTACAACTGTCTTCACAATTTCAACTAACAGTTCCAAACTGTTTGTCAATATTCTTCTAACAGTTTTGAACTGTTTTTCACAAAGTCCATTAACAGTTTTAACTTTGCATCTTCAACAGTCTTAATGCCTTAGCTAATTTCCCAACACTAACAATCAGTATTTGCTTAATCAATACACAATAACCATAATACTATAATCAACCACATATGCACATAAAATCACAAGTACATATTAAATTCATGTATATTCACATCAATATACCGTAATTCACTATTACCCTTTTACAATCTGTAATTCTGTGAATTCATCCATCTACTTAGCTTAGACAATACATACATTCCATTCTTAAGCCAAGGCCATACTGAATGTACAATTCATGTTCATCTTCAAATCATCAAAGAGTTGTTCTTTAATTGGATTCCTCATAAGAATTCAAATTCCGAGCAAAGGTAAAATTAGAATTCCGACCAAATCTCAAATTCCGAGTGAGGGTCAATTCCGATCAAACCAATTATGATTGAATTTCCAAATTCCGATCAAAGTCAATTCCGACAGAACCAAATCCGAGCTAAGGCTCAATTCCGAGTAAAGGCAATTCCGACTAACTCATACATTCCGAGTAATTATATGGATTCCGAGTAAAGTCACATTCCGACTAAGAGTCGGATTCCGATCGAAAGTGTTAGGGCATATCACAGTATGATTTCATACTTAAATCATGAATTCCGAGTAATGTCCAATTCCGAGTGAATCCAAATCCGACTACATCAAATCCGATTAAAAAGTTAAGGCAACAGTTCTATTCTCCCGGATTCCTATCAATTCCTATAGATTTAATCGGATTTCATCAATTCCGATTCATTCATCCATGAATTCCGAGTGCTTCATAAATTGAATTCCGACTAAATTAAAATCATTCATAACTTCAATTCTAATCTGATTTTAAGCATGCAACATCATCCAGGTTTCCAGAATTGATTTCTAAACATGTTTGATCATAACTATCATCAATTCCTAACATGCATTCATCCTAAATCAACAATTCATCATACAAAGCAATCAATCGGAATTTCATACATTTACACATACGAAACCAAAATTAAACAACAATTAACAATCAATTTAGTAATCTAACCTCTAATTGATGTTAAACACCTCAAGATCTAACAGATTTGAACAATTGAATTTCGATTTCTTCTTTCTTCTTTCTTGCTCTCGGCCGAGAATACACAAACACACACTTACACCTTTTTGGTTTACAAGAAATGAGGTATGGGGTGTGGTTGACCAACTATATCACCCACCATACCACTTTTTCTTTTTAAATATCATTTCTAATTAAAATAATAAACTAAAACAAGTAATACAATCAATTTCACATTTAAATCAAATATAAAAATGCAAACTAATTAATCACATAATTATCACATATTTAAATAAATAATAATACCTCTTATTTAAATAAATCAAGGTTAATCACTTAATTACCTTAATCATACTAGGCCGGTAAGGAGGGTGTTACAAATTTTCCCCCCTTAAGAAGATTCCGTCCTCGGAATCTGATCGCGCTCAAACAAGGTAGGGTAACGACTCCTCATATCAGCTTCGGTCTCCCAAGTCAAGTCTGAACCCAAGCTGTGCTTCTACTTCACCAATACCATTGATATCTGTTTATTTCTCAACTTCGTTACTTTACGATCCAGCAACTCAACAGGTTCTTCAATCAGCCTCTTGTTGAAATCTACCCGCAGATCTTGTATTGGCAATACCTGCGTCTGATCCTCTACATTGCACTTTCTCAGATAACAAACATTGAAAGTATCATGTATGCCTGCCAATTCATCAGGAAGATCCAAAGCAACTGTCTGGTCATTCACTACCTTTCGAATTCTGAACGGACCAATATATCTAGGAGCCAACTTTCCACGTTTCCCAAAGCGTATCACGCCCTTCCATGGTGAAACCTTTAAGTAGACGCGTTCTCCCTCAACAAAAGTCACTGGTCGACAACGTGGACCTGCATACATCTTTTGTCGATCTCTTGCAGCTTTCAACTTTTCTCGAGCCACTGCTATCTTATCTGCTGTGATCTGAACAATATCTGGCCCAGCAAACTGTTTCTCTCCTGCCTCTAACCAACAAGTAGGAGTTCTGCACGGTCGCCCATATAACATCTCATACGGTGGCATTCCGGTGCTGGAGTGGTAAGAATTGTTGTAAGCAAACTCAACCAGAGGTAAATGCGAATCCCAAGAACCTCTAAACTCTAACGCACATGCCCGAAGCATATCTTCTAAAGTCTGAATTGTTTTCTCTGATTGGCCATCTGTCTGTGGGTGGTAAGCTATACTCAGATTAACCCTAGATCCCAATTCTTGCTATAGTCTGTTCCAGAAATTTGACACAAACCTCGAATCCCTATCTGACACAATAGACAAAAGAACTCCATGTCTAGATACTATCTCATCAATATACGGCTTGGCTAACTTACTAAAGTTGTAGTCTCAGCAGTAGCAAGAAAGTGTGCACTCTTGGTTAATCTATCAACAATAACCCATATCATATCGTTTCCCTTCTGAGTCCTCGGAAGTTTTGTTAAAAAATCCATTGTAATGTGATCCCACTTCCACTCGGGTATTGCTAACTGTCTCATAGATCCATACGGCTTCTGGTGGTCAGCTTTCACTTGTGCACAAATATGATATGACTCCACAAATCGTGCAACATCTAATTTCATAGTAGGCCACCAATAAAAAGTGTTCATACTTTGATACATCTTAGTGCTATCAGGATGAACAGACATTTTGGATTTATGAGCTTCAGTCAAAATCAATTCCCGCAAATTACCAAGCTTCGGCACCCAAACACGATTCTGATACATCCTCAAACCACGAGAATCAGTTGTCAACTCATGCTGTCTTTTTACCATCAGTTCATCTTTCAAGTTTTCTGCCTTCAGTGCTTCCAATTGTGCAGCCATTAACTGATCGATCAAATCTGATTTGATCTCTAACCGTATAAACTTTACTATATTTGCAGAACCTTTCCTGCTAAGTTCATCAGCAATAGCTTTTCCCGGATGATACTGAATGTCACAATCATAATCTTTATTCAGCTCTAACCATCAGCGCTTATTCCTTCTGTGTGAATACATACTGCAGACTCTTGTGATCAGTGCAAATCGTGCACTTTGTACCATACAAATAATGTCTCCATAACTTCAAAGCAAACACTACTGCTGCTAACTCTAAATCATGAGTCGGATAGTTCTTCTCGTTGGGTTTCAACTGTCTGGAAGCATAAGCTATAACTTTACCTCTTTGCATTAGTACACATCCTAACCCAGCATGTGAAGCATCATAATAAACCACGAAATCTTCAGATCCTTCAGGCAACGCAAGCACAGGAGCTTGACACAGAAGTTGCTTCAAAGTCTGAAAAGCATTCTCCTGAGCCTCACCCCATTGGAACTGAACATCCTTTCTAGTCAGCTTGGTTAACGGACCCGCAAGCTTTGAAAAGTCTTTAATGAAACGCCTGTAATAACCTGCTAATCCAAGAAAACTTTTGATCTCTGTCGGTGTCTTAGGAGCGTTCCAATTCATTACAGCTTCTATCTTTGACGAATCTACTTTGACACCATCTTCACAGATCACATGACCCAGAAACTTGACTTCACGCAACCAAAATTCACACTTGGACAACTTGGCATACAGTTTGTTTTGCTTTAAAGTCTCCAAAACTTGTCGCAGATGTCGATCATGCTCATCCTCTGTTTTAGAATACACTAGGATATCATCAATAAACACGATAACAAACTTATCCAAGAATGGTCGACACACCCGATTCATCAAATCCATAATCACTGCAGGAGCGTTAGTCAGACCGAACGGCATAACAAGAAACTCATAGTGACCATACCGCGTACGAAAGGCTGTCTTCGGTATATCCTCTTCGGCCACCCTAACCTGATGGTATCCCGACCTCAAATCAATCTTCGAGAAGTACGAAGCTCCCTGAAGTTGTTCGAACAAATCATCTATTCTTGGCAACGGATATTTATTCTTGACAGTCCTCTTATTCAAATCCCTGTAATCAATACACATACGCAGAGTCCCGTCTTTCTTTTTAACAAACAACACCGGTGCACCCCAAGACAAAGAGCTTGGACGAATAAACCCCTTATCTAACAGTTCCTGTATCTGAGTCATCATCTCTCTGATCTCTGAAGGAGGTAATCGGTAAGGAGCTTTCGCAATAGGTGTACTACCAGGTATCAG
Organism: Pulicaria dysenterica; assembly: GCA_947179395.2. Taxonomy (NCBI): domain Eukaryota; kingdom Viridiplantae; phylum Streptophyta; class Magnoliopsida; order Asterales; family Asteraceae; genus Pulicaria; species Pulicaria dysenterica. Next base: position 82,091,058 of record OX359289.1, read on the forward strand.
ATCAATCTTATACTCGACATCACGTACTGGTGGCAATCCTGGCAAATCGTCTGGAAATACCTCCGGATACTCCGAAACCACACGAACATCGGTAACAGGTCGATTCTCTTTCTTCACATCAATAGCATAGGCTAGAAAGGACGCACACCCTTTGGCGAAATATTTTCTAGCCATCATGTACGAGATAATCGGAAGAGAAGATGGAGATCTATCCCCACGAGCCACGACATGTGACCCATCAGCCAGAGGAATAGTTATCAGTTTCTTATGACATTGGATACTAGCCCTATGGTGACTTAACCAATCCATGCCTAATACTAAATCAAATCCAGGTATAGGCATCACCAAACAGTCTACAGGGAAACTAGTACCATCAATACTGTTCTGAACTCCAGTCACAGAAGTTGTTACAGGAACTACATTACCATCAGTTACTTCTACCTCTAATGGAGTAGTGTTCACAGATGCAGGTAATTTCAATTTATCACATAAAGTCATAGATATAAACGATCTATTTGCACCAGAGTCAAACAAAACACGTGCAGGCATAGAGTTAACTATGAACTTACCGGTAATCACATCATCACTGCCAGTAGCTTCCTTGGAAGTCATTTTGAAAGCCCTGCCTTCCGTAGAAGGTACAGTTTTCCTCTTCTGACCTGCAGAAGAGGATCCCCCAGTGTTACTTACCCCTGCCCCGGTCCCCACAGTCTTCAACCTTGGACAATTTCCAGCTCGATGTCCCTCTTCTTTGCAATTCCAGCAAACAAAGGTGCTGAACTTACAAGCACCTATATCATGACCAAACTCACCACACCTCAAACATTTGCGAGTTTGCGGCGTGAACTACCCAGTGTGATGAGATTTGCAACTATGGCACCATGGCTTATTCTGAAAAGATCCTGATCCCTTGGATATCTGGTCGGACTTTTCATGATGACTCTGCCCTTTACCTTTACCTTGATTCTCACTGGAACCTCCACTAAACTTGCTGAAAGACCCTCTGTTCAACTTCTCCCAATCTTTAGCATCAGACTCTGCAGCTCTTGCTAATGTGAATGCCTGGACAAGCGATGTCGCCAGACGAGTGTTACCCCGATATTCTGGTAACAAAGCTTTCACAAAGTGTTGAACCTGAGAATGTTCTTCGGGCACCCACTGTTTTGCAAATCTGAGAGTCACTTGAAACTTGTTGATCAACTCGTCCACAGACATATTACTTGTCTGTGCCAAATCTAGGAACTCTCGTTGAATCTTTGCCATGTCGAACGCATTGCAGAACTGCTCACATAATTTATCCTGGAATTGCTCCCAGGTGATGGCATTAACAACCTCCCACGGCAGGTGTGTGGTCAGTAAATCCCACCACGTCAAAGCTTGATCCTTCAGACGTCTCGTTGCAAACTTAACCCATTCAGTTTTCTCACAGTTACAAGCTTCCAAAGCTTTCACAGTCTCTTTCAACCAATTCAAAGTTACATCAGGATTTGAACTTCCGGCATACTCGGGTGCTCCACACGCCACAAAATCTTTTAATTGACATTTATTCCTAACTTCTGGTTATGGAAACCACGGGATGAAGAAGTTCTGTTGTGGTATTTGATGTTGGGTAGACACTCCTTGTGGTATAGGGATAAAAGGAAACGATTCGTAAGGAGTTGACACCGTGCTTACAGGAGCTGTGGTATAAACTGGTGGTGGTAAGGATTGAGTGATAGTGGCTGATAGCGGAGGTATCTTTACTGTAGAGGTTGGTTGTGAAGATTGGGTTTGATTCAATTGTTGTTCAAGCTCTTGAATCCGATCTCTCTGAGTCTGTCAAGTATCTTCCAGCTGTAACACATAATCTTGATTATCAGACTCCCCTTTGTGCGAGGTACCAGCTCTGTGTTGTTCATTGGCAGCAGTAGAGGACACATTGTTGAGCGGCCTTCTTGGGGACGAAGGGGTAAGTACTAGGTTCTCGTTGTTGTCAGCCATAATCTGTTCTACACAACATCTCACCAGTTGTCAGATTATAATCTGTTAGTACCATATCATATTCTCAACAGCTATCTTACTAATTACCCACCCTGGAAATATTGGACTGATCAGAGCCTCGGTTCTAGTATTTCACAACTCAACAATGCAAATCCTCAAACCAGGGCTCTGATACCATTAATTGTAACATCGTATTTTTTAACACTACTTTGGAATACGCGCGGAAGCTTAATTACATACTATAATAATATAATAATGAAAATACAACTTTAACTTGTTTGATTTACAAAACACATTTACAGTGTTGCTAAAAAACAGGCTCTTTACAAAAACAAACAGATATCAGAGTTATGATCAGTGCACAGTTCCAGTTTCACCTCTATCTTCCACATACTAGGAATATCCTGTAAAAGAGTTCAACAGTGGGGGATTAGCACAAAGCTAAGTGAGAGAATAGATATAAAAAACATACAAGGCATAAAGCCCAAACAACCAAGCTCAAGCAACAAGAGAACCGGCGGTCTTGCACGACCTTCAACCCAATGCCGGCCAAAGCATAGGTTTACCGATAGCCCAGTTATCACAGATAACAGAACTAGCACCTCTTGATTACAACAAATGTTTATCAAGACGATTACTAATACTGTATATCCCTAAACATAGGCCCAGCTGAAAAACAACCGCCAAGCTAATCTCCACAACAACATGTATATATACAGTAAACAAGAGATAACATCTCAAAGAGCAACCAATCAGGAGTTATATCTTATACATCCAAGATATTTATCTACTCACCGATATCTTCAACAGTCAGGAAACTCAGTCTTTACTTATCTACTGAGTTTTGTCTCCACCTGAACAAACAACTAACAATCAGTATTTGCTTAATCAATACACAATAAGCATAATACTATAATCAACCACATATGCACATAAAATCACAAGTACATATTAAATTCATGTATATTCACATCAATATACCGTAATTCACTATTACCCTTTTACAATCTGTAATTCTGTGAATTCATCCATCTACTTACCTTAGACAATACTTACATTCCATTCTTAAGCTAATGCCATACTGAATGTACAATTCATGTTCATCTTCAAATCATCAAAGAGTTGTTCTTTAATCGGATTCCTCATAACAATTCAAATTTCGAGCAAAGGTAAAATTAGAATTCCGACCAAATCTCAAATTCCGAGTGAGGGTCAATTCCGATCAAACCAATTCCGAATGAATTTCCAAATTCCGATCAAACTCAATTCCGACAGAACCAAATCCGAGCTTAGGCTCAATTCCGAGTAAAGGCAATTCCGACTAACTCATACATTCCGAGTAATTATATGGATTCCGAGTAAAGTCACATTCCGACTAAGAGTCAGATTCCGAATGAAAGTGTTAGGGCATATCACAGTCTGATTTCATACTTAAATCATGAATTCCGAGTAATGTCCAATTCCGAGTGAATCCAAATCCGACTACATCAAATCCGATTAAAAAGTTAAGGCAACAGTTCTATTCTCTCGGATTCCTATCAATTCCTATAGATTTAATCGGATTTCATCAATTCCGATTCATTCATCCATGAATTCCGAGTGCTTCATAACTTGAATTACGACTAAATCAAAATCATTCATAACTTCAATTCTAATCTGATTTTAAGCATGCAACATCATCCAGGTTTCCAGAATTGATTTCTAAACATGTTTGATCATAACTATCATAAATTCCTAACATGCATTCATCCTAAATCAACAATTCATCATACAAAGCAATCAATCGGAATTTCATACATATACACATACGAAACCAAAATTAAACAACAATTAACAATCAATTCAGTAATCTAACCTCTAATTGATGTTAAACACCTCAAGATCTAACAGATTTGAACAATTGAATTTCGATTTCTTCTTTCTTCTTTCTTGCTCTCGGACGAGAATACACAAACACACACTTACACCTTTTTGGTTTACAAGAAATGAGGTATGGGGTGTGGTTGACCAACTATATCACCCACCATACCACTTTTTCTTTTTAAATATCATTTCTAATTAAAATAATAAACTAAAACAAGTAATACAATTAATTTCACATTTTAATCAAATATAAAAATGCAAACTAATTAATCACATAATTATCACATATTTAAATAAATAATAATACCTCTTATTTAAATAAATCAAGGTTAATCACTTAATTACCTTAATCATACTAGGCCGGTAAGGAGGGTGTTACATTGTTGTTCTCACCAAGGGGCCAACAACTGGTATCAGAGCAGGCTGAACAATTTCATAAGTTGAAAGTTTATGATTCTGAGAAAGTCTGCAATGTCTACAAGCAACAATACCTCAAACTTTCCATAGATATCTGCCAAAGGCTGTCCCTTATTTGATGGATCTGACTATCCTATGTGGAAGTTCAGAGCCATGTTGTTCCTCAAGTCCATTGACAACCGTATGTCGGATGCCATCACAAAAGGACCTATTATCCACAAGATTCCAGCTACTGTCAGTGATACGTCTCCTGGCATAACTGAAAAGGAAACAAGAAAGGCTACTGCATCCTGGACTGATGAAGACTGGAAACTCTTTAATCTAGATGACAGGGCTAAAAGTGTTCTAGCAAATGCCCTGACTAATAAGATTTTGCGTACTGTGACTGGGTGTCAATCTGCAAAAGATATCTGGGATACGCTGAGTGTTACATATGAGGGCACCGATCTGGTCAAGCAACAGAAGAAGAATCACTTGAATAGAACTTACGAAAACTTCTTCTCAAAGAAGAATGAAACATTGTCTGATTTGTTCCAAGGTTTTACTGCTTGATAAATGACCTACTAAGTGTGGGTGTAAAGAAAGATGAAGCTGAACTCGTGCTGAAGTTTCTGGATGTGTTACCAGAAAGGTTCAATGAAGTAATGATGGTCCCAATTTAGGGAAGAAGCAATGCGATGGCAGAGAAGAACACACACAAACAACTTTGAATTTGTGATAAAATGAGTGCAAAGCTTATATTGAAAATCGCACCAAGGCCATATATAGCCTTGGGAAAGTTACATAACACACCCTCACTTTTTTAAGTTCTAACAATCTCCCCCTAAGTGAGGAGTGCCTATTACAAAAGTTTAGATTACTTAAAAATAAAACAGTCATGGAACAGCATTGCGTAATCCAAAATAACTTTGCCATTTATGGATGATCCTCCTGCTCTCCAGTGTTTTCTTAACTTTGTCAATGTGAAGCCAAACACGCTGTCTCTCTTTTTCAGTGATAGAAGCTCCAGCATTTGTGTTCTTCATTTCAAGACTATTGTATAAGATTCTCAGCGTGCCATCTGAATAACCCAAGAGATCACACATACGAACAAATGTTTTCTCTTTTCTTGAATTTCTGAAGACGACACCTGGTTCACCGTTGAAGAACTCGTGGTCAGCATCAACTATAGATAATAAATCCATCTGATCCAAGTTAGGATGGATCTGTTGAGGTTTCAGCACATTAACTTTTTCTAGATTATTTTCAGCTGCCAGTTGCATATCATGCTCTTCAATGAACTCCATTTACTTTCTCATATACTTCATCAGTGCAGAACGGCCAAACACCTCATTTGGTTTCTTTCCTTGTTTTTCTGACAGGTACAAATAGATGAAGTTGATGTCATGAAGTTGAATATATCTCAGATCTGCCTCATTGAATGTAAACTTCTGACCATTTGCCCTTTCTACTTCGAACCAAACAATGGTATGACCAAATCCATCAGCACTGTAGATATTGAGAAGTTTAGTTATCGGATATTCTGAGATGATCTACTCTTTTGGAGTTCTGAATCTTTCCAACATGTGTTGATATCTTATTACTTGACTTTCATTTAAATGTCTCAACTCTGGAGGTGTCCTCGTTTCAATTTCATTCACATAAATTTCTTGAATTCTGTCTTCGAGATATGGACCATTCACTGAATAATCCCTCCAGATTGGATTTAATCTTGCAAGTATTGTAAACATGTTGCTTTTATCAAGAGACGGAGTACCTGTATACACTGAGGAAGCAGGAGGCACAAATACATTTGGAGGCACTGGCCATTCAGTATTTCTGGCAAACTCTCTAGCTGCTTCTTCTTGTTGTTTTTGTCTGAGTAGATCTGTAGCAGATGTTTGAAACTGTCCTGTTGGGGGTGGAAAAACATAATGGACTTCAAAGTTTACCCCACTTAGAACTTTTGAAACATCAAAAGTTTTCTTTTTAGCTCTAGTCATCTTTTGCTTCCCTTTTCTTCGTTTCTCAATCTCAGCTGGTTCTAGATAATCCTCAAACCTTCTAACAACTTGTGTATATTGAGTTTCAGGATTTGTTACAGATGTAACATACTCATCAATTTCTTTATCAAATTCATATGAACTTTCATTAGCTTTCATTCCAATCCCAGCATCACCATACCAATCCTGTACATTCTCTGTATCCGATTCAAGAGTTACCTCTTCAGTTTGTTCACTATTTAGTTATATCTCCCCCTCTTCATTTACATTAGACCTCTATTCAAAGGTAACCATCTGTTGTTTAATAACATCATCGGCCTGAGTATCCCTATCTTGACCTCCACATCCCCCTTCTCCTGTAAAATTTTGACTCGACGGAGTGAATGATACAATATCCTTCGAACTCATGTACAGCCTTCGCCGTGTCTCCCCCTCGGGGCGATCATCTGGATCAGGATCGTCACGTGTCCTCTTTTGTGTACCTGCTTGAGTTTTACACGCAACATCCACAGCTCGAAGCCTGTCAGAGATCTCAGAGAATTTTGCATTAATATCAGAAAACCACCTGTGTCAAGCTTTGAGTCAATGCTATTGAGTTTATACTGCAAGGGTGCCATAGCCTGGTTAATTGCATCGTGAAGTTCGGTCTGTGTAACAAACCGGGTATCACGTGAGATACCCGTTGAGGGTCCTGTCACAGAGGCTGGCCTACCTAAAGGAGCTGTTGTAGGGTTAACTCCAGTAGGATTTTCATCCCATTCTTGAATAATACTATCAATAGTATTACCTAGGGATGTTCCGGGAACACTTTTGATCAGTGTAACCAGTGTTTCAATTGTGTCTTTGTGTCTATCAAGAAATGCGGATATCCGCGGATAATCAATGTGCTCTGAAAGACTGGGCGAGGACGAGAGAGGCTGTCCTCTAGTTTCAATACGTCCCATCTCCGAGGGAGATGGTCGTAGATTATGTGCAAAATCCCTGTGCAATGAAATAGAAGGTCTTTGAGGACCTGCTAAGTGGCTGGGTGGGGTTTGAATGTGCACGGTTGGGATAGCCGTGTCTATTTGAATATCAGACCTAACAGTGTCAGGTCTAATAGTAGATGTGGTTGCCCGGTTTTCTTGGTGCGGTGAACTCTCAACTCTCTCATTTTCTTTTCTCACATAACTACTACTCACATCATCATCTTCTTCATTAACATAACCAGCATACTGATTTGGAGATAATGGTGAAGTGTCAATGGAAACAGAAGCAATTTCAAACGATGGTACATGAGCATGTTCAGATGCAATTTGAATAATTGGAGTGTACTGAGGAACTATTACTCTGGATGGAGTTGGAGTCAGAATGATGTTAAGATTTGCCTGATTGACAGAAGTTTGAGCTATGGGAGTGACATCGGCAATTGACACAGGAGTACTGATAATAGGAGAATGTTCAAGAGGATCAGTTAGTCTCATATATGAAGGGGTACTCTCTGAAGTATGAGCAATTGGTATGTCTGGGGTGCGGACAGGAGATGATATAAGTTGAACAGGAGGAGTAGTGACAGTGTTTGACACAGAAGTAGTATCTTCAAAATCTGAGCTAGAAAGATTTATTTGTTAAATGGATGCATCAGATTGATCATTAACAGGAACAGTCAAAGACTCAACATAATCAAGAATATCAGCTGGATCAAAAGTATCTACTCCCTATCTATGTGTATTCACCTCACCAACTTCACCACCCCTCTCAAGATTTTCTCTCTGCACAGCCCTCTCAGCATCTCCCGTAGATAACTGAGTCCTATCCTCTATTTCCTCACGAGGTGCTACTTCTCCCTGGGTAGGTAGGACCTGCTCTGGTCTAACCAGGGGAGGAATTCCTACACTCGTCCTATATGTGACTACTAAGTCATTTTGCGCACAAAGATCCAGCAAGGAAACAGGAAATGGTTGAGGATCTGGTAATGGAATAGGAATAACAGGTTTTATAACATTAAAAGCTTTGGGAGCAATTGAAGGCGAACCTACTCGTCGAGGAATTTCAAGGTTTTCATTCATGACGTGCTGAATGATCATCGGAATGAATCTCAGATAAGGTAAGAATTTGGCCGCTGCCTTCTTCAAACTGTTTTTCTGTGTAATTGTGATTTTGAGATCATTGAAGAGTAATTGAGCATAATCCACATGGAGGTGATTGCCAGCAGCAACAAAAGTCCTCATTTGATTTTCTGTTAGATGCTCATATCCCGTGTGTTTGGCAGTTAAGCATTTCTGCAAGATTGTCATGAACATGTTATACATTGGGTGCAAATTGTTTCTCCTGAATTGGCTTTTCTTTTCCAATGGACCAGAGTAACCAAAGATTGAATAGCAGCTAAGCACAGTTCATCATCAGGAAGTGGATCAAACTCAGTTGCCGGTGGTCGGCTATCAGCCGTAGGAAGGTGAAAAATCTCCCTGAGTCTATCGACTGTGATAACAAGACGAAAATCATCAACCTCAGCCCTAATGGAAAGTTGTTCAGAACGATTGGTATGGATATAGCAGGTTTTCCAAAATTGTTGTGCATACACTTCTGGAACATGAGTACCAGTGGTGGCAGGATTATATGTAAGGGCATGATTCAGAGGATAGACACGAAGGATTTCAGTAAGAATTGGGTGGTTAGGGTTTTTCAGGGTGGCTAGGTCTATAAACTGGTTGTTGTCATGAGATGTGACAGATAGGAATTCTGCCCTAGGCATTAAAAGCTCATCGGGTTTTGGGTTTTGGGCAGGCTGGTTAGGAGCCACAGAATGAACAGGTGATGTGGAGTCACCTTCCATGTTAGCCATTTATCTGCACAAAACACTCAAGCAGGTTAAATCTAAAATACAAGGTAACAGTAACAAGCTTAAGTACTCATGAAAAATGATCAAACTGAGATCAAACTCGTCCTTTTGATACTAAGTTGACACATTTTGACCAAAGACACCTTAAAAAATAATGTTTGAAATTTTGAAGAAAAACCCTAACTCTCAGATGTTCATTGTGTAAACCTTGTTTCAATGAGTGAAAAATGAAATTTGGTCTTCAAAATACAATGATTTCATGTATACGAATAATTGTATTATACTAAGGTATAGGCAAAAAGTGTCCCTAACACCTAGTAAAAGACCAAAATTCGAATTTTAAGTGTATACTCATAGCTGCGAAGAACAAGAAGAACAAAAGTTAGAATTTTAAAATTCTGTTTACAGATCCAAAATCCTCGTGAAAATCTAAGAAACATTGACCAAAGCAACTGTAGCAATCGAGGTAAAAAAAATGGTCAAAAGTTGAATTTTCAGTCCGCTAAACCCTCGAAAGTTCGAACTGTTCGTGCCCAAAAATACCATTCAAAAATCAAAATTACGAAATTTCCACCCCACATATTGTTTACCTTGTGAATACGAAGCAAATGATGTAAAAATTTAAAATTTTGACAGAGGTTCGAGGTATTTTGAAGGTTGAGTAACAATGGCGGTTGAGAGAAAAAGTTTAAGTGGCAGGGATGAAAATGCGAAGAAGATGAACGTTTATGGGATAAAGTGAATAAGAAAGTACGAATGAGACACATGGCATTCATTAATTGGCCCTTTTGTGACGGTGACAGTCTCTTGGTTACTGTGAGTATTCGCATGCAAATTTGGAATTCGCATGCGAATATAGTGGTGAGAAGGATTCGCATGCGAATTTTACTAAGGGAAGGTTAGGCATGCGAAGGTAGTGTAGTGAACGATTCGCATGCAAATGTGACTTATTTGTGAGTTCGCATGCGAATGTGGGCAATGTGAATGTGACCAAGGCAAGAGAAAGATGTGTGCGAATATCAGTGAGTGATCCACATGCGAAATTCACTCAAGTTTCGAATTCGCATGCGAATTTTCCTTTTTTTTAAGAACTCCCCCTCAATTTGTGCATTTAAAATTTTAAGGTTTTCAAAAAAATAAATTGAGGGAAAGACTAGCTTTGAAAAAATAATCTATATTTCTCCCCCTACACATAGCCAGTATGTGTAAAGATATAGATACTCCCCCTTAGTTTCCGGAATAAAGACCTGCAACACGAACAAACTGTGTAATACCAATTCACAAACCAAAAACCAAAAATAAAGGATAAGGAAAAAGTATAAGGAGTATGTCATACTTGCAGATTAAGCATGCCAAGCTTAGAGACTAGATCATTGAAACGAGATTCGTCAAATGGTTTAGTAAATAAGTCAGCCAACTGATAGCTTCAGCCCAGAAGGAAGGTGGGAGTCCAAAATAGGACAACATTGTGCGAGCAGCTTCAACCAGACTTCTGTTGCGATGTTCCACCACACCATTTTGTTGAGGTGTGTATGCTGCTGAAAACTGATGTGTGATTCCCACAAGGTCAAAGTAGCTTTTCAAAGTTTGGTTCTTGAATTCTGTTCCATTATCAGATCTAATGGCACCAACACTCTGATTGTTCTTCTTTTGTTGCTGCTTGAGGAAAGTAATGATGATTGAAGTAGCTTCATCTTTGGAGCGCAAGAATTTGACCCAAGTATATCGTGAATAGTCATCCACCATGACTAAGATACACTTCTTCCCATTCCGAGACTGAACTTTCATCGGACCACACAAATCCATGTGTAGCAATTGAAGCGGCTTAGTGGTACTCATCTCCTGTTTACTGAAATGAGATGACTTCCGCAATTTGCATTTAGCACAGTCTGCACACAGATTAGTCTTGTTGAACCTTAACTTTGGCAAACCTCTGACCAGATCATTGGTGATCAATTTGTTGATATTCTTGAAATTCAGATGAGACAGCTTTCTGTGCCATTGCCAAGTTAGGTTAGATGACGCTTCAGACAATAAATAGATAGAAGTGGGTGTATTATAGTTGTTCAGATCTATGGAGTATAAGTTGGATTTTCTTGATCCCGATAGCAGAGTATCGCCAGACTCGGTAGATACTGAACATGAGTTCCTTTTGAACACCACTTCTAAGTCTTTATCACAGAATTGCCCGATGCTGAATAGATTATGACCCAATCCTTCCACATAAGAAACCTTCTTTATCTTGATGTTCTTTCTTTCTATATCTCCGTACCCCAAAATTGGTGCGACATTGTCATTCCCAAATCTTACATTTTCGGAGTACTTAGAAACATAATTATTGAGAAGACTTTTGTCGTCCGTCATATGCTTTGTACACCCGGAGTCCAGGTACCATAGATCAGGTGTCTGCAAAATGAAAATAAAGAAGATTTAGGTCCCCATTTACGAATGGGTCCTGAGTTGTCAGTTCTTATGGAAGGAGTTGGACATATATGTGATGCAACAGAGTTAACATTGTTTGATGATTTCGTTGGAATCCATTGTTGAGTTAACTGTTTATTTGATTTAATCTGTTTGTGTTTCGGTTGCATGTTCACATTTTGATGATTAAAAGAGGTTGAAGGAGGTGTAGAAGTTGTATGAGTTGCACATGATGCGGAAGCGACATATTTGGTTATCCACTTGAAAGCTGAATGCTTGGAAGCAGACTGGAACTTTTTTGCCTCTGATGAATGTTGTATGTTGGATACAACAGAAACAGACCTCTTCTGCACCCATGTTGGGGACGTTGAAACTGATGTGCGTGTGGAACGTGATTGGTGCTTGAGTTCCTGTTCTCGTGCAAGCCATGCCGAATAAAGTGCTTGATACCCATGGTTTTGATATGCTTGCAGTTCACGTACAGTGAGCAACCAGCGAGATTTGTTTAACTGTTTAAACACGTATGCTTGTCGTTTGGTGATTGAAATGTGTAAAACAGCTCCTTTGGAATTCAAAAATGGAAAGATAATTTGATTTGCATAAAAATCGGACCAATGAGCACATGGTTTGATTCCTAAGGATTTTCTGAGTTGATCATATTCACATTTGTATTCACAATGACCATGCATACAACCATTACTCATGCAAAACATATTTAAAGCAACCTTTTCCGTTTCATTGAAAGATAAACATGTTTTCCTAAACATTAAAATGTTTTCACAGACTGAAGAAGATGTGGTACATATCCTATTTGACTTGGGTATGACCCTTTTCCATTTTGCTTTTATTTGAGTCTTCAAGTCTGCTTTCTTCACATCTGCAGGTACAACAAACATATTAGTTTTTGCTCTAGGACGACAAGCAGCTGCAGTAGAAGATTCTGGTTTCTCATTTGACAGAGATGATGAGTGAGTGCATGTGTGAATAGCCTGTTTTAATTTATTTTTAACACTTGAGGTTGGAACAGTCGTTACTGGTGTAACTGATTGAGCAACTTGTGGATTGCAGTTGATGGGCATGATCTGTCATGGATGAATGTTGATAGAAAAAATCGTGAGCATCGTAATTCTCATTTGTGCTTGAAGTTGAGTTCAGCTTTTTGATTAGACTTTTAAGTTTAAATTTCTCCACACACAGTCTATCAATGATTTCTTCATCCTTTTTCAGAACTTTGGATAGCTTGGAGCGAAGACCTTCGTTTGCCAATTTCAATTCATCTACTTGTCGTGAAAGAGTGAAAATTTCAATATGAAGAGAAGAATCAGAATTGGAAGAGACAGAAACTGTGGAACGAAGAGTAACTGAATTTGATGGATCTGAGAGAACCAAAGAAGAGATATCATTGATTATCTGAGAAGTGAAGCAGTATTCCTGAAGAGTGTAGAATCGCTTGATTAACTCAAGAGAAGGAATATACTCTAACAAAGGTTTTGAAACAGAAGGTGCATACAACTCTTTATCCGTATACACAGAAGGAGTGTGTTTAGAACTTGAAGTTATTGGAAATTCAGAGTTATATGATGCATTCAAAGCAGTGTAATCAAAAGATATTTCTGCATGCTCTTGAAGACTTCTTTTCACCTCCTCCTCAACTTGTGCTTCTTCTTGGCCGACAAACTTCATTCTTGCAGTAAGACCCAGATTGAACAGATCCACGTTGAACAGTTGTTTACACGTGACTTTATCAAGTACATGAGGATTGTCAAAACCTAAGCCTTGAAACGTCCAACGACTGTAAGGTCTTTCTTTCTGTTTGTGCAAGAAAATTGTTTGTTCACTTTGATTCCTTTTAATAATAAAATCTTCAAGTTGTTTTATTTTAGTGAACAATTCAGAATTTTTGGTTTGAAGGATCTCAGAATCCTTTTCAGCACTCACACGTTCAGCTTTAAGATCGTGAATGATGGTTTGTGTCTCATTTGTCAAATCAGAAAGTTTTGAGCTTGTTGTTTTCAATTGATCTTTTGACAGTTGTAGATCTTTTTCAAGTTGATCAATTATTCCCTGTGCCTCTTGATCTGGACTTTGAATTACTTGTTTTAGAGACATGTTTTTACTTTTCAGATTACTAACACTTGATTCTAGGTTTTTTATCTTTTTAAGAATGGTTTGAACATGGGCATTATTAAACCCTGCAAGCAAATCAATGTTAGTATTTACCTGATCTGTCTCTGAATCAGACTTGTCAAAAGTAGGGTTGTTCTCCTCTTCTGACTCTCCATTCTTTCCAATCAAACAGAGTTGAGCATGTTCTTCAGCCTCCATATCACTATCAGAATCTGTATCAGATAAGAACTGATCTTCCTCAACCATCAGAGCCTTTCCAGCCTTTTTCTGTTTCGACAGACGATATTTTTGTTTGTAGTACTCAGCATCTTTGGTTTTCTTTTGAGGACAGTTTCGAATAAGATGTCCTGATCCTCCACAGTTGTAGCATTTCATCTCCCCTCTTTTCTCCACCTTTTTTTCTTCCCGTTGAAACCTTGGTTTGTCAGTAGACCTGTAGTTCTCAGGACGCCGTGATCCAGAAGTGAACCTTTGCTTGTTGTTGGTCTTGTTAAACCGGTTCTTGAATGTTTGAGTGACGAATGACAAATCCTGGATAGCTGCTTCCACAGAGTCTGAATCTGAATCTTCAGGATCTGATTCACTAAACACAACTTGTTTAAATTTTGTTGATCTTGTGTGTTCTCTGGGATGTTTGTCAGCAGCTACCAGAGCTAGAGGATCAGCAGGAGACACCTTAGAGGAAAACTTTGAAACTTCTGATTGATATTGATTCAGATCTTCGAAGATGTTATGAAATGTTACTTGCGTCAGATCTTTGTTCACATGTTTGTATAGCTTGACATGTTCATTCCACTCACTACCCAGAGATTTTAGAAAGACATAGTTCTGATCAAGATCTGACCGGGGTATCTTGTTGGATCTCAACTCATTTAACAGTCTGCAGAAACGACTGTAAGTTTCATGAAGCAGTTCATTTTCCCTTGCAGTGAAGTCATGGAAACTATTCACCAATTGAGTCTTCTTGATGTATTCACCCTGTTCAGTATCTTGAAGTTGTTTCTTCAGCTCATCCCAGATCTGTTTGGCTGTCTCAAGACTATCCACTTTGGTATATATTTCAGATGATAATCCTTGCTTGAGATAATACTTTGCCATTCTTTCAGCCTTTTTGATTTCTTTCTCTTGAGCAATGAGCTCATCAAATGATTTTTCTCGTCTCTCAGCAGTAATTTCCGGATTGTTACCAGGAATTGCAGGAATGATCTTAAGAAATTGTTTGTTACCATTTTCAATGCAATCCATCATCGCTTCACCATATGTGTCATTATGTTCAAGAAAATCCATAAATCTTCCTTTCCATACATGATAATCATTTCTAAACAAAACCGGTGGTTTTGTATCAGTGCCAATCGCAAGCATCTCATTTGAACTAGACATGATCGGTTCTTCTTTGAAATTATAACACTTTTGTAGGACCGTGGGGGTTCTAAACTAACACACCCTAATGATAGGACTGATCTAGGATGAGAAATAGTGCGGAATATCTATTTCCCAAACCTCCTAAGGATTCTAAGATCTGCTTAGGTGTCCGGCACACAGTTAACATGAAGAACACACAGAGTAGGACGAAGAACAACTCTAAGAACTCACACAGAATTCTTAAGGCTGCCCTTGGATTCGAGATTAACACTAAGTTCGCGATTACCGAGGTTAAACGTACGATTACGAAGGCTCACTAAGGCTTAAGGTCGATTTCCGGTAGTTATATGCGGTTACGGACGATTACCTCACGATTATCTGCGATTACTGATTATTCCCGCGTTAATACGAGGTTAATACGTATTTATAGTATAGAATTTCCACTACGCACGTAATGCATCACACTTCGCATGAAGTGAATCCAGTACGCACGTACCGGGTGTTTTAATAATAATTAATTAAACATTAATCAACCACCTCACCACGCACGTAGTGAGCTCCACTACGCACGTAGTGAGATTCATCACGCACGTGATGACCTTCACTCATACTTAAACTTCCAAACACAAATCAACACATGACTAAGTACTTGTAAGCTTAAGACAAACATAAGTAACCACTTAGAATGTATAAACATGCAAACCATTAATCAAAACACATTTGAATTAACATTTCAAGTAAACATGTATGTATTGGATTGATAAGAACTAGGGATTTACAATTATGCACCAACAAACTCCCCCTAAGACCTAGTTCTATCAACAAAACTTGCACTAAGCAAACAAAATGACAATCTAGCAGTTACAACGTTGTAGACTTGACTTCATCAGATCCAGCATAGATGTCAAATGCAAAACAAACTCGAACGAATTTCTGAAATTGCAATGCCAAATCCATGTACTGATCTTTGTAGAGGATTGGATTGTAATACAAAACTGTGATGTCGTCCTTCCCAAAAAATTTAATCCACATAGGATCAAATACTTTAACCGTTTCTCCACCAGACATGTCATCATCCAATACAATCACTGCCTCAGTTGTTTTCTCGTTAAAGTACCACCATTTAAACCTTGCGCTCCACCCAGTAGGCATGGTTCTCAACGGTAACTTTTTCATACAACGAGGAGCTTTGCAGTTAAGCACTTTGAGCTTTCTTCCTGTCAGTGGATCAATCTTAGTTGGATGGCTCTTGACACCTGGCACATAAGGCTTTAAGTTTTTCCATCCAAATCGAGCCTCACGCTTCACCAGCGTCTCAAACCATTTTGCCATGTTGTGATCGTCACAATTTAAAAGGGACAGACGAGCAAGTTGTCGGATATCATAAAACGGTAACGTTTGAATATCATTTGCTCTCTGGAAGTACTCAACTCCCCTTTCCCTCTTAATTGCATAAACGTTAAATTCAGGCACATAGCACCAACCAACTATTTCACCATCAGTCTTTTTACCGAGAGTTTGATAAAACTTTGTATATTCTGGTGAGCTTTTCGACTTCTTCTCTTTTCCTGCCTGACGTTCAAGATAACGTTGAAATTTCTTTCTTCTTGCCTCTCTTTCCTCTTGTTTAGACATCCTATCACCCAGATATTTGTCTAAGTCAAAATAAACAGTTGTTTGTTCTCTAACTTCAGCTCGTCTGTTGATTTCCTCAGCATTAGCATTTTTGAAGAGATCTGCATGATCTGGCAGGTTATCATGGGTTTGTTGGCCTGGATAGTGTTGATCCGTTTCATCCTCAATTTCTATTTCATCGGTATCAAACACCGGTTCCTGTTCAGCTTGAGGTGGTGGCACAAAGCTTTGATCCACCTCTTCTAGAATTACGTCCTCGACAGGAATCTGCAGCAGTTCGGTAATTTGTTCTTTAGTCAAGAATGGAAGTATTTCTCCTTCCTCTGCATCATACTCATTTTGAGAAACAATTTGCCCTTGAACACTCAGCAGCCGTGATGATTGAGGAATCTCAGCTTTCAATGGCTGAACAATTAATGGATCTTCACACAGAAGTAAGAAACCATAAACATGTGTAAGTTGAAAACAAACATTTCATTTCAAAATAAACATTTAAATACATATGATTGTTTCAATTCTA
This sequence comes from Pulicaria dysenterica, assembly GCA_947179395.2. Taxonomy (NCBI): domain Eukaryota; kingdom Viridiplantae; phylum Streptophyta; class Magnoliopsida; order Asterales; family Asteraceae; genus Pulicaria; species Pulicaria dysenterica. The sequence continues at coordinate 82,108,186 of OX359289.1, forward strand.
TACATGATAACTAAATAGTTACAAAGTCACATAGACTAAAAATCAACCTTGTTCATCTCCTGAGTATGCCCCAGCTGGTTCAGACTCGGCAAACTCCTTCAGCTTTAGCACCTCTTCGTCTTGCTTTTCCACGTGTGCCTTCAGCCTCTTGAACTCTTGAGTGTATTCAATTAAGATCCTTTCCATGGTCTCATTCTTTTTCTCCAACTCAATTATTTTCAAATCTCTCTCTTCATCCCTTTTCACCAAGCTCTCTATTTGCACATCTTTCTCCACATCTCTTTTCAACAAATCCTCAATCTGTGCATCTTTCTCAACCATTTTCTGTTTCACTTCCTCTAGCTCCAGCTTCCTTTCTTTCTCGTCTTTAATCATATCTAGCACGTAACTTTCGAGCTTGCTCAGACTTTCTTCGAAGGCTATATTTGGTAGCTGAGAACCAGTTTGAGACGGTCCTGCAGCACCTTGAGCAGCGGTAGTGACTAGAGCGGCTGTTACTGTGGAGGGTTTGACAATAATCTCTGCAGAAGCAACCAGCGGCTTGAACTTGTAAACTTTCTTCTTCTTTTTCTTAGGCTCATCTACTGCAGCCTTTTCCTTCCTTTTTCTAGTCAACTCATCCTCATCCTCCTCGAAAAAGTCATCAACATTCATATCGTCCAAGCTTGCAGGTATAGCCTCTCCCCCAGTGGGATCACGAGCCTCTTGGCTCTGAACTTCAGGTTCCTCATCCTCATCGTCAGACACTATTTCAATATTTTCAACCTGAGATGTTGAGCCCTCGTTTCTCCATAGATGTTTTCTTTCTGGAGATTGATAATCTTTGTTTCCCAGGTGGCAGATTAATCTTCTTTTCGGAGGAACTGAGGTGCCTATGTATCTGCTCATTTGTCGCACTGTCTGATCATTCATATGTTTCAACTTGATTCGATCCCCATCTTCTTTTACCAACCCCTCAACTTGGGCATCAATCACTATCTGAATAAACCTGGGATACATCAAGAACTGCCCCTCCTTCTTGGACAAGTTTTCCTTTAGGCAGTTGAAAATAACCCTTGAGATGTTGAATTTAACATTTAGCACAAGCGCCACAAACAAATGAGAGAACGTTTGATTTAGCTGATCATGGCCAGTTCTCCGTGGCCCCAAACAATGAGATATAACATGCATCAAGTAGCGATACGGAGGGCAGAATTTGGTTTTGTATACAGATTCATTTCTAATTTCACCGGTGTATCCACACCTCAGCAGACAGCCCTTCACCCGGCAGACATTCAGAGAGGTTGGATCGGTGATATCGTCTCCGAGCTCTAGCAGCTCATTTAATATCCCTTCAGAAACAAACACGGGTTGTTCTTTCACCACCCCTTTAATCCCACTCATATCTTCATCATAAACGGCAGTTCTCCAGAACTCTAGTTGATGCGAGGTGTAAGCAGTGCATGTAGTTGTGATTGCTGTATAGATTCTCGACCTCATCAAATAATCAATGATCTCATCACAATCCCTGGTCAATTTATTCTTAGTCACAAAGGCCCGAATATTGTGCATGTCACTTGCTTTAAGATCCCTATTTGCCTGACTGCCAGATGCAGTCCCAGTGATGTTTTGAGTCGAAGAGCTTCCAATTTGTGCATGTTCCATCGTTTAAATTCTGTGGAATAAAAATTATGCTCATTATAATGAAACATCCAACAATTTCAACACACAGCTAAAATCTGAAGATTAAAAATTAAACGTTCATTTCGAAAATTTGAAGTTTTCACCACGCGCGCAATGACCATCATTACGCACATGATGAAAGGTCTTCGTGTGAAGTGGTTTGACGTAACAAAACTTTAATTTATTTAAACCATGATGCACTTCGCACGTGATGCACACAGATCGCACGAAGTGGAGTTCACTTCGTGCGGCCGAAACTCATCAAGTTCATCGCCTACATTCTACAATGCGTGCGAAATGAATACAGTTCGTGCGAAATGAACGGCACTTCGCACGGTCAACATTCAAATTCACAAGCATTTCGACGAACTTCATAACTTCAAAAACCACTGATTTGCGATGTTTTTGTGTCGATTGAGTGATTGAATAACATCTAATTACGCCCATGAACATTACTTTTCACTCCAATCTAACAGACGAACACATTAAACAACTTCAGATCCGGTTTTAACATTTTGAGTTTTTCACACATAAAATCGATTATAACTCGAGATCCAACCGTTGGATTAAAGCGAAAAACATACCAAAATGATCACAACACAAAGGCGAATCACACGAATGAAACGAATAACTCTTTCAACACAAAAGTCAGAATCAAAATCGAGAGAGAATGGAGTGTACTGTAGAAAGTATGAATGCGTAATGACGAATACGCACGGAACCAACTTATATACCCTATTTCACTTCGTGCTAAGTGAGATCACTTCGCATGTTGCTGCCTGAAGTGCACACCTAAAGTGACACTGCACTTCGCACGCAATGGACCTCACCTCGTGCGAATTGGGCTTCACTTTACCTCTTGACCTTTGACTGTGAAGTATGACTGCACTACGCACGTTGTGCGATCCAGATCGTGCAAGGTGTTACACTTCGTGCGAATTGAGTTTCTCATATAAAAAATTGAAATTTCCTTGACGATCCTGTACTCAGCACACAACGGTTAGTAACTTCAATGCAAATCAAAAACTTTTAAGCACACGAAAACACAAGAAACTAGAATAAAAGAAATAAACACACCAAAAGAGATAAGAACATACCAAAAATCTTTTTGTATTTTTCGGAATAAAAGAAACTGAAAATGCAGACTGTTAACAAATTAAATCCTAAAAACTAAGAGACAGAAATGAAAACACTAAAGAGATTTGCAAAATTTTAAATTACTGAAATTAAATCTTTTTGTGAGAAGGTTCCAAGATGGAATCAGTACCAGCACATCTATACTTAGTTATCATTCATTTCAGAACCTTAGGCACAAATATACTCCCTCAATTTCTGTCTGTCAATCTAACTTTCCTCAGATAATGACAGATTTGATTTCAACATTTTCTGATTATCTAGAACTGAGTACATGGTTAAGACTATCTCTTTTAAAATCTCACAGTGTTTCGATTCATTCAGTCGGTTGCACAACTTGAGTACCCAACCACCATGCTTATGTGCTTTGTGATTTTTTCAACGCATTTTATGCTCTTTGACATGGAGGTCAATTTTTCACCTCTTTTGATAATTTCTGTTTAGCTTTTGTCACTGCATTTTATGCTCTTTGACAATTCAACACTAATAGATCAAAGTATCTATTTCTTTTGACATCTCAGATTGGGGTCAAATTTTCACCCTCTTTTTACATTTTGCTCATTGTCATCTAAGCACATTTGGCATGGTAACAGGTGTGTGCACCAGACTAAGTTAGTCTTAACTGTTATTGACTTGTAGACTTGGAATGTCTAGATAGTTTGAATCTTTGATGGATTTCCACATGCATAACCACTTATCAGCCTAAACTCTCATCATATGCCTTACACGCCATCTGTTTCTTATCTGATTTGACTCAAATTTTCAGACAGTTTTCTCAAGAATATGTACATGCCTTCAGTCCTAATTTTACTAGACATACTTTGTATTGAAAGCCAGTGTACCATCATTTTCCATTTGAGTTGGATCAACTTCTCATTTTTGTTTTTCTGATTTTTTTTGTATATTTTTTTTATGTTTTCTGATTTTTTTGTATTTTCTATGTTTTACTGATTTTTTTTTTGTATTTTCTATGTTTTTCTGATTTTTTTGTATTTTCTATGTTGCACCTATCTCCCCCTAAAATACTAAAAGAAATAAAGAACTAAGAAAATAGAAACGCAAAGACACATATTAAATAAACTGAAGTCACACAGACACAGAAAATAAACACACAGATAATAGACACACAGTCACATATACGAGAAAAAACATTAAGTTGCATCATCCGGGACAACCTCACACTTGGTTTTCATCCCGTTTTCATTCACTAAGAACAAAAACCTAGGCACCCTGCACAAAGAGTAAAAAGTTACTTAGCATTAGGAACCCAAGCCCGAATGGTCATGGGTTTCCCATCTTCTCCAACAACTTGCACATTAATCCACATACCAGTAGCTTTGGAGTCTACATTGGTATCTGGACTATTTGACATTTTAGATTCGGGTTTATTGATCCATTTTAAGTCTTGACGGGGAGTAGCCTTGTGATAAACACTAGAAGCATTGATCACCTTATAAAGTGGTTCCTTCCCCTTTCGACTAACCTCGGAACTTTTTGCTTTACTAGATGTTTCCCCAACAGTCCTTTTGAGCTGATGAGGGTCAGTTGATTTTTTATTATTTTGATTAAACGTTTTATTTTTCTGAAAATTTTCAGGAAAATCAACTTTCCCCCTGCAGCTCTGTTGTTGATCACACTCATAACTGAGGTGACCAGGTCTCCTGCACACATAACAAATCCTGTTTGACTGATGTTTTCCAGGATTATGTGACACTTTTTGCTCCACTTGACATTTTGACTCTACTCCTAAACCACATTGTTTTGGCAAAATTTTAACTTTCTCATAAGGACGGGTTGCAGGAGACTTTGCACCCTCCTTTTCTATGGTTCGGAGTGCTGCTTGCACATTTTTCATTAACGTGCCTTGTCCAGAAGAATTGCCTAGAAGTTTTCTCATACCAGATTCAGGCTTTTCTTCTTGTTTGACTTCTTTCTTCTGAGGCTCACCAACTTTCCCTTTTAACTTTAAATCAGATGTTGAGGTTGATGCAACAAATTGATCAACCTTAGGAGGAAGTTGGTCAGCTTCAGAAAAGACATCTGTTTTCACCAATTGGTTCAAAACTGGTGGTGGACATTTAGTGTATGCCTTTTTGTCTTTCTCTGAATCGGAACCTTGAGGTCTCCGGTCGATTATGTGCTCAAATAGATAAGATGAAGTTGAATAACTCTTTAGTTTCTGATTGAGAGTCTCATAATCTACCTTAGAACTAGCAAGGTCTCGCTTCAGTGTATCTATCTGATTGATGTAGAAAACTATGGCATCCTGTTTGTTTAGCAATGCTACCTCTAGTTCTCTAATCTGTTTGTTCTGGCTTTCAATTTTATCTTTTAGTGTCTTTTCCCTACCTTTAATGATTGAATTTTCATGCAATTTAGAGGTAAGATCACTGGCTTGAGATTTCAAAGATAAAATATTTTGCACATAGTCATTGCACGAAGCACAAGGAATGCCAGAATTGTTACTTACCTTTGAATCAGCTTGTCCAATCATGCACGCCTTAAGATCTTCTGATTCAGGTTGAACAGTCACTGGCGTTGGTTCGGCAGCTGGCACTGAAACTGGTTTGACCTTGTACTCATCAGTAGGCATCACTGAGTCTTCCTTACTGGCAACAAATTCATCATCAGCTTCCTGCACACTATCTGCTTCAGATTGTGAATCATCATTCAGATCTTGAACACTGGCCAGGTTGGTCTCAGCAACTTCGAAAGCATCATTATCTTGAAAATGTACTGACCAGTCTATCCCCTCATCTTTCTGAACAACCACCATTGCCTTAGATGATCCCTCATGGGATGTTTCAGCTTTCTTTGGGGTAGTGGAAGTTGATGATTTTCCAGGAGATGTCCTGAATGGATACTTGGGTCCTGAGTTCTTTGGCTTTTCACATTCTCTTGCAAAATGACCCTTTTCGCCACAGTTGTAGCAGGTTACAGCTGATTTGTCGAAGCCCAGCTTTGTATCCTTAGTTGCTGTAATCTGCATCCCAGTTCTCTTGACCAAGGCCTTTGCTCTCCTTACCAGATTAGCATAGGACCATAGAATGTCCTGTCTTTCCATTTCATCGTTGTCTATCTGGTCATAATCTTCCTGAGTCAAGTAGGCATTTCCAATTTTACCCTTCAGAAGATCATCATATGAAGAGACCAAAGCACTAAGCATCCCCATATGCTCCTTTACTTCCTCAGTGCTGCCGTGCTTGAAATGCTCAGTGTTTAAGGCAGGCATAGACGGTTTGCTTGAAGGAGCAGAATATGGTGGTCCACTTGTAGTTTCAGGAGCAGACTTGCTTGAAGAACAAACGTTAGATGTAAAGGCTGTCTGCAATGGAGCATTTGATGAAGTGACTGGAGAAGCAATGGGTCCAGTATAGTATAATGAGGGATTTTGCACATAGCTGCTCAATCTGTCCAGATTTTGCTCCTCCTGTTCATGCTCTTTCAGCTTAGTAATGAACTCATTCAGATCCATGCCCTCAAAACCTTCACCATTTTTAAGAATCATAATGAACGGCCTCCAGCTTTTGGGTAGTGTCTTGGATAAAGTCTCTACTTGTTGTCTTTCTGAGATCTGCACCCCCAAACTATCCATTTCACTGAGAAGATGGTTGTATCTGTTGATCAGATCTGGAAGCTTTTCATTCACGTATGAGGTGAAGTGGTCAAACTCTTTTCTCAACTGTGAGGCCTTAAGTTCTTTCAGAGATGCATTCCCCTCGTTCCTCTTTTGTAGTGCATTCCACAAGGAACGTGACGTTCTATACCGTCGGAACTGGTGGAAGATCTCATTAGGAATGGCTTGGATCAAATAAGAGTAGGCTTTCTTCTCAGCATCATATGCCTTCCTCTGATCGTCACTCATCTGATCATAGGGAACTTCGATATTCCCTTCACCTTTAGGCACGACATAATCAGCAGAAATGGCCCGGTGCAACCGCGGATCAACCCCATCGATAAATATTTCAAAAAGTGGTTTCCAGAATGGGTAGTCTTTCATGGTTAACAGTCTAGGCACTTTGTTAATACCTCCTTGTTCATTATCCATAATTAAGTTACTTAGGGCAGTTATGGTTTGTTTGGCAGCCATAGCACTCATGTCAGACATTATGATTAAAGCCTAAAACAAACGTAAACACTACGCACGAAGTGAGAATGGTTCGCAAGAAGTGAACACACTACGCACGTAGTAAACTGTACTACGTACGGACTGACAAAAGATCACACAGTCTCAGGTACGTACGGAATGGGGACCTAGTACGCACAAAGTGACTTCACTACGTACGTGTTGAAAAACTTGTAAGACAAGAAAATATTTAACACAAAGATTTACTACGTGCGAAGTGTGAAGCACTACGCACGGGTTGATGACTTACTACGCACGGACAGACACACAGGCTACTGAAAATTCTAGAGTACCAACGACCCACTACGCACGCACTGAAAATCAATACGCACGTAATTCGAGTCACTTCGCACGGCTAACATTCAACAGTTTAGACCTTTTAACGTAAAAACTTAAACTTTTTGACCCAAAAATGCCCTGTTGACGATAATACTCACGAAGAAACACTTAGAAAACGACAAAACGAAAGCACCTAAATGACCAAAACGACACCTAGATCACGAAACCTAAGGAAAAGTGATCAATCAAAGCACAAGGCTCTGATACCACTTTGTAGGACCGTGGGGGTTCTAAACTAACACACCCTAATGCTAGGACTGATCTAGGATGAGAAATAGTGCGGAATATCTATTTCCCAAACCTCCTAAGGATTCTAAGATCTGCTTAGGTGTCCGGCACACAGTTAACACGAAGAACACACAGAGTAGGACGAAGAACAACTCTAAGAACTCACACAGAATGCTTAAGGCTGCCCTTGGATTCGAGATTAACACTAAGTTCGCGATTACCGAGGTTAAACGTACGATTACGAAGGCTCACTAAGGCTTAAGGTCGATTTCCGGTAGTTATATGCGGTTACGGACGATTACCTCACGATTATCTGCGATTACTGATTATTCCCGCGTTAAAACGAGGTTAATACGTATTTATAGTATAGAATTTCCACTACGCACGTAATGCATCACACTTCGCATGAAGTGAATCCAGTACGCACGTACCGGGTGTTTTAATAATAATTAATTAAACATTAATCGACCACCTCACCACGCACGTAGTGAGCTCCACTGCGCACGTCGTGAGATTCATCACGCACGTGATGACCTTCACTCATACTTAAACTTCCAAACACAAATCAACACATGACTAAGTACTTGTAAGTTTAAGACAAACATAAGTAACCACTTAGAATGTATAAACATGCAAACCATTAATCAAAACACATTTGAATTAACATTTCAAGTAAACATGTATGTATTGGATTGATAAGAACTAGGGATTTACAATTATGCACCAACAACTTTGAATAATCGAATGCGAATCGTCAAATCGAATGCGAATCCTTTACTGAGATGCGAATCTAATCAATTGTTTTTCCAACTCTGAATACAACTATCAATCGAATGCGAATCAAAAATCGAATGCGAATTTTCCACCTGAAAGCAAATCCGACTAGTGCTTTGGTCACTGCGAACTCAAGTAATCGAGTGCGAATATATCCAGCAAATACAACTTGCAAAATTTCAAACCGAAGGCAGTCTAGATGTTCGAATGCGAATTCAAAATTCGAATGGGAATCTCGAATGCGAACCTCTATTTCTACTTGAAACTTGTAACTGGTAACTTTAATTGCAGTCAAACTAGATTCGAAGTGTATCTAGATTCGAAGTCAACTTTCAGGATCAATGCGAATAATGCGAACATATCAGTTGGTCACAAATCAACACTTGCACAAATCAACACTTGGTTAGACCTCTATATTCGCAGTTGGTCAGTAATCGCAGCAAGTCAGTATTCGCACTTGTCTGTTACAGATCAGTAACAAACTTTCCAATCACAACAAACTTTCACCCACAAACACCTTTTCGTAGGTGTTTTTCAAATCAACAGATTGAAATCTTAGATCTGAATTGTTTTTGGTGTTCTTCAGCTCAAACTTCAAAGTTTCAGAAATCAATGATTATCCAATCATTCTTTTCCAAATAACTTGCAAATTACACACAAATGATTGGCGACCTTGATAGACGTAATTTGATTTAAAAAACAAACCACTAATTCAAAATCGTAAATTCCAAAGTGACGTCAACCTGAAACTTCCATTTTTCAAACTTCACCTTTCCCAAGAACAGTTGATGTGACTATTGATTTATGACACATAATACAGTAAATAATGATTTTCTAATCAATTGTACTCATCTTTCCAATGATTGAAGAAGAATAATGATGAAATTTTAAATAAACTTCAAACCTTCAAGTGAGCAGTGAATTCGTAGTTACAGAAATGCTTCAAATCGAAGATGAATTACCTTTTCAGCAATGATTGATCAATGAATCATGTTTCTTCAATCAAACAATCACAGTTTTCGAGATATTCGAACTCAGACGAAAAACAAGAAGAATTTCACCTTTTACAGCGCTGAAATCGATGCAGAGTTCTTCATTTGTACTTGATATGAATGAGATGATGATTGCAAATGATTGAAACTTGAATCATGAACCAATTTCAAAGAAGAATTGGCTCTGATACCAATTGATGGTCCCAATTTAGGGAAGAAGCAATGCGATGGCAGAGAAGAACACACACAAACACCTTTGAATTTATGATAAAATGAGTGCAAAGCTTATATTGAAAATCGCACCAAGGCCATATATAGCCTTGGGAAAGTTACATAACACACCCTCATTTTTTTAAGTTCTAACAAGTAACCACAGCACTGAGGGCTGGTGTTGGTGCATATTTTGTGAATCCCTAGTTCGTATCAATAAAGTATATTCATGTGGTATTAATTAAATGTGTTTTGATTAATGGTTTGCATGTTTATACATTCTAAGTGATACTATGTGTTTATGAAAAGCTTACAAGTATTTAATCATGGTTTGGTTTGTATTTGGAAGTTTAGTCATAAGGAAATTCACTTCGCAAGAAGTGAAATTCACTTCGCAAGAAGTGAAAGTCACTTCGCAAGAAGTGGATGTCACTTCGCACGAAGTGAATGTCAGTTCGCACGAAGTGAACTGTGTCATTCGAAAACGCGTAAAACTCACTATAAATAGTGATTAACCCCTCATTTGAACATATAATCACGAAAAATCACTGATAATCGACGGGGTAACCTACATAATCGACGATACTTTACGGAAGCCTTTGCAATCGACCTGATAAGACCTTAAGCCTACTAAATCGCGACTTTAAGCCTCGTAAACGAATACTGTGTGTTTAATCCGAATCCAAGGGCAGCCTTAAGCATCTCTGTGTGAGTTCTTAGAGTGTGTTCTTGTTTCTACTCTGTGTTTTTCACTGTGTGATACTGTGTGCCGGACACCTAAGCAGATCTTAGAATCCTTAAGAGGTTTGGGAAATAGAATTCCGCGCTATTTCTCATCCTAGATCAGTCCTAGCATCAGGGTGTGTTTAGTAATAGACCCCCGCCCCCGGTCCTACAGCTGGAGGAACACTGCATGCGTACAACCTACAGTCCATTCATGGGTTCTTGCTAAATCATGAACAGATCACTGAACACAAGAAAATTCTCAACAACAACTCAAGGAGTCTCTGGATAAAACTGAAGTTGCATTATTTGCACAGAAAAAGAAGAAAAATTCCAAGGCACTGGTTGTTGAATCTGAGACTGAGTCAGAATCTCAAGCTGACCACTCAGACTCAGACTCAGGTGATACTGATGATGTTCAGAATATCACTGAGCAAATGGCAATGCTAGCCAGATGTTTGAGAAGAGCTCAAAGGGGAAGAGGAAGATTTGACAAGGGCAAAGGGAAGAGTTCTTTTGATCCCAAGAATGCTGTGTGCTTCAACTGTCAGAAGAAGGGACACATTGCTGCTGAGTGCAGATCAAAGAAGGTGGAATCACATCAGTTGTTGATAAGAATGCTTACAGAGCAGATAAATACAACAAGAAATATACTCAGCTCAAGAAAGGAAAGCCAGAAGACAAACCCAGTGAAAAAGGGTTATATGCTGAAACCTGGGATACATAATCATCTACCTCAGATGATGATGTATGTCTTATGGCTCAGGAAGATGAAGAGTTTGAAATTGACGAAGTTGATTATGGTCAGTCCAAATCAATCTTTGAAGCTGACATGAAAGAAGCTGAGGAAAACAGTAAGCTCAGTGATTGGGATCCTGCTTCCATGTATAACGTCAGTAATTTCTACTCTTACACAGATGAAGAAAAGGGTCATGCTTTTGATTATCTGTTGAATGATTTCAAGACCAGCCTTAAGTCTCAGAATGACCTCAAAGCTGAAATAGCTAAATTTAAAGATGAGATTAAGGAAAATCAATCTCACATTGAGGTTGGTAAGAAAGCACAATGTGATCTTGAATGCCAAAGACACATTAATAAACTTCTAAGTGAAGAAATTCAGGAAGCTAAAGACAAAGCTGATCATCTTCAAAAGGTCACTGAGTCTTGGTGTAAGTCATCAAAGCTTGTTGAAAAGTGTATTAACCAACAAATACCTAAACAGGTAAAGGTTGTACTTGTAGGTGACTATCAAACAGCAGCTTATGTAGCTGATGATGAGATAGCAAGCACAGACTCTGAGGAGGATAGACAACTGATTGAGTCTCAGAAGTCAGCCTCAAAGAAAAGACATGATCCAAACTTGAAATTCAATATGTTTGTGAAAGCTAATGATCATGGAAATGAGTGCTCAACATCCAAACAACATGGTAAGTCTGTGCTGGACAGATTAGGCACTCAGCCTATTCAAAGAACTTCAGTCATAGAAAGGCTAAATCCAAATCCTTTCAAAAGAAAACATTCTCTATCTGGCTCGGAGAAAAGTTACAAGAATAGGAAGACCACTGTAAGTCAGAGGTCAAATCACAACAATGGTAAGTCCAAAGTTGTAGATCTTGGTAAGTCCAAGAAGATCAACAGTGGTAAGTCCAAACCTGTTGAAACTGGTGAGTCCAGTCACCATGGCAATGGTAAGTCCAAAGTCATGGAAAAGAAGTTTGTTAGTCAAACTTCTAAGGATAACAAACAAAGATCTGACAAAGGTAAGTCCAAAGTCAGTGATCATCAAGTAAATCAACTTGCAAAGAAAGTTGAAAAGTTATCCACCACATACAATCCTAAGACTGAGAGTAAGTTCTCACAAGGATTGTTAGACTCTCTACCTCCTGTAATCATTGGATGAAGGAGATGCTATAAGTGTATAAGTAGAGGTCATGAGGCTAAGGAATGTGATGCAGAAATCTCAAGGCCTGAACAAGAACAAGCTGATCAGCCTACACAGGACTCATCTACTACTCAAGCTGAACAGCCAGTTCAACCAGATGGAGATGCTAAGTGCTCCTCATCTGAACCCACCAAGAAGTGGGTTCCTAAACAAAACTAATGTGTTTAGTTTAAATCTCATTTGCAGGGTTCAAGTAAATGGTACTTGGATAGTGGATGCTCAAGGCACATAACCGGGTGGAAAGGACTTCTTAGTGATTTCCAAGAAGATGAAGGTCCTAAAGTAACATTTGGTGACAACTCTTATGGAAGAACTAAAGGCTATGGGAAGATGCAAGCTGGCAAGGTTACTTTTCAAAGAGTTGCATATCTCAAAGGTCTCAAACAAAACCTGATTAGTATCAGTTAATTGTGTGATGAAGATAATGTTGTTACTTTTAGGAAGAAAGCGGGAACAATTTATAATGCTAAGGGAAAGCCTGTATTAATAGCTAAAAGAGAAAGAGATGTGTATCTACTTGATCTTAATTCTGCTGATCCCCATAATGAAACCTGCTTGTATTCCCAATCTGTTCCTAAGCTGAGTTGGTTGTGGCATAAACGCTTATCTCATTTAAATTTCAAATATATAAATATGCTATCCAATAAAGAGTTAGTCTCTGGATTACCAAAGATCACATTTGTCAAGGACAAATTGTGCTCAGCTTGTGAACAAGGGAAGCATCATAAAGGGTCCTTTAAATCAAAGCAAAATTTTTCAATAACAGACCCACTGCATATGTTGTATATGGATCTATTTGGACCCATAAGTAATCCAAGCCTAAGTGGCAAGAAGTACACACTGGTGATAGTAGATGAGTTCTCACGATTCACGTGGTTAATATTCCTAAAAGCCAAGAGTGAGACTGTCCTGGAGATAATAAGTTTTATCAAACAGGAGGAGTTGCAGAAAGGTTTGTCTGTAAAGCAACTCAGAAGTGATCATGGGACTGAGTTCTGAAACTCAACCCTCGAAAGCTTCTGTGAGCAAAAGGGAATATTACAAAATTTCTCATCTGTCAGAACTCCACAACAAAATGGAGTTGCTAAAAGGAGAAATATAACCATAATTGAGGCTGCTAGAACAATGCTATGTGAGGCAGGATTGAAACTCTATTTCTGGGATGAAGCTGTTAGTACAGCCTGCTATACTCAGAATAGGTCAATCATTGTCAAAAGACATGGAAAGACTTCAGATGAGATGTATAAGTCTAGAAATCCCAATATAGGTTATTTCCATATCTTTGGTTCAAAATGCTATGTGCTGAATCAAAGAGATCAGCTCCATAAGTTGGAATCCAAAGCTGAACCTAGAATATTTTTTGGATATTCCTCAATCTCCAAATCCTACAGAGTGTATAACACTAGGAGAAAGGCCATAGAAGAATCAATTCATGTCTCGTTTGATGAAGATAGTCTTGATCAAGCTTAGAAAAGACAAGATGATTCGGTCAGTCTGAGTGAGCTTGAAAGGCCTAAGGAAACCAACTTATCAAATCATATGTATGTCATGGGAGATGATAGTGATGATGATGTGTGTCCATCACATGCTCAAATGGATTCTCAAGCTGAGAAGGATGATGAGTTCGTCAATCCATTTGGAGCTGACATTCCTCAGACTGAAGATCTTAGTGATCAACAGTTTGATGCTGCTGTTGAGACTGAGGAGATTAGTTCACCTCAGGGCTCTCAACATCACTCAAATTCTGAACCAGATTCTCCAACTACTATATTTAAATTTCTCAAAGATCATCCTCAAGATCAAATCATTGGAAATGTCCAAGAAAGGGTTATGACCAGATCAAAGGCTACAACTAACTTTGCTGCTCACTTTGGTTTTCTATCTTTAAATGGAACCAAAGAAGACGGAAGAAGCCTTAGAGGATGAGGATTGGATTGAAGCTATGCAAGAGGAATTGAATGAATTTGAGAGAAATAAGGTCTGGAACCTTGTCCCCTGCCCCCAAAGGTCACTCAATTATAAGCACTAAGTGGGTCTATAGAAATAAAATGGACAAGGATGGAGTGATAGTAAGGAACAAAGCCAGGCTGGTAGCACAAGGGTATAAGCAAGAAGAAGGAATTGATTATGATGAGACATTTGCCCCTGTTGCTAGAATTGAAGCCATAAGGCTGTTCCTGGCTTATGCAGCATATAAAGACTTCAAAGTCTATCAAATGGATGTGAAAAGTGCTTTCCTAAATGGAAAAATTCAGGAGGAAGTCTATGTGAAACAACCTCCTGGCTTTGTTAGTTCAAAGTTTCCACACCATGTCTATAAGTTAGACAAGGCTTTGTATGGTCTTAAAAAAGCTCCAAGAGCTTGGTAAGATACTTTGTCCATTAATCTACTATCAATGGATTTCACCAGAGGTAGTATAGACAAGACACTCTTTGTTAAAAAGAGTAAAGGACATGTGATTCTTGTACAAATCTATGTGGATGACATTATCTTTGGTTCTACAAATGAATCCATGTGTGATTGGTTCTCCAAAATAATGTCATAAAAGTACAAGATGAGTATGATGGGTGAGATGACATATTTCCTAGGCCTACAAATTCAACAAAAGCCTGATGGAATATTCATCAATTAAAGCAAGTATGTTCTTGATTTGATAAAGAAATATGGTTTTGATTCAAGTTCAACCATGAGAACACCCATGTTACCCGCTATCAAGCTGAGTAAAGACTAAGATGGTAAGTCTGTGTGTCAGTCTACCTATAGAGGAATCATAGGTTCATTACTCTATTTGACAGCTAGTAGACCTGATATCATTTTTGATACATGTGTTTGTGCAAGATATCAGGCAGATCCTAAAGAATCACATCTTCAAGCTGTGAAAAGGATCTTTAGGTACCTTAAAGGTACACCAAATCTAGGTCTTTGGTATCCAAAAGACTCTAGATTTGAGTTAATTGGTTTTTCTGATGCTGACTATGCTGGGTGCAAGTTGGATAGAAAATCAACAACTAGAGGATGTCGATTGCTTGGAGGGAAGCTAGTAAGCTGGACTAGTAAGAAACAGAACTCAGTGGCTACTTCAACTGCTGAAGCTGAATATGTTGCAGCAGAAAGCTGTTGTGCTCAAATCCTATGGATGCAGCATCAGCTTCAAGAGTTTGGCATGAGTTTTAAGAAAACTCCTATCTTCTGTGATAACCAAAGTGCAATAGCCATCACTTACAATCTAGTTTTCCACTCAAGAACCAAGCACATTGAAATTAGACATCACTTCATACGGGACATCGTGGCAAAAGGTAAAGTTGACATTAAGTTTATCTCCACTGATGACCAACTAGCAGATATATTTACTAAACCCCTTGATGAAAAGAGGTTTATGTATCTGCTAAGTGAATTGGGTAAGCTCAACCCCTAGCTAAGTGTCTAGAATCTGAGTTTTTCAGTTTGACAAAGACTAAGTGTCTTAAGCTGAGTACACAGTTTATTAATATGTTTTCATAAACTGATAAATCGGTCAAGCTGAATGATGAGTTCACACGTTTGGTTAGTTCCAACATCTTTTTACTACTCAGTGTGGTTAACATGTATGTTTGAGTAAGTCTCAAACATAAATGACTATGTGTCATTGGGTCTGAGCTATGTGCTTAACTCAAGCTGTGTGATTGGTTCACATGTTTGGTCAGTTCCAAACATTCTTTAACTACTCAGTGTAGTTAAAATGTACGTTTGAGTTAGTTTCAAACGTCAATGACTATGTGTCATTGATCCTGAGCTGTGTGCTCTGCTCAAGCTGAGTGTCCTACTCAAGCTGAGTTATCAATTCAAGCTGAGTGCTTGATCTAGATTGAGTAATATGTTTACTCAGCTTGGTGTCTCCAACATATGAGTTAATTACTTAGTGTTATTAATTCATCTGTCAAAGCGTATTTGAGTCAGTTTGAAATCCTCCATCTAAAAAGAAAGAAGGCCAAGAAGCATCTGTTGCTAAGGTTGGATTCTCTGGATGCTGAGGTATCAAATCTGAAGTCTGCGGTTGCTGCCCTACAACAACAAAAGACTTCAACCCCTATTGATGATGACAAAAAGGGGGAGAAGGTTCAAGAAGCTGAAGTTGAGTCAGTCAAAGCTGAAGCTCTACTACTATTGGTAGAGGGAGCAGATCAGATTGAGGGGGAGAGAGGAATAAAAAAATATGTTGAGCTAACTGAAAAAGCAAAAGGAAAGAGACCAGTTGTGGTCAGCTCAGAAGATTCATAAACCCCTCAACAAAAAAGAAGAAAAATGATTCTAAGTGAATCATCAGCCTCAGATGAAGACTCTGTGGATAAAATGACCTTACAAGAGAGAGATTCACTGATGGCAGTAAGAAGATTGGAACAAGAGGATGCTGAACAGCTTGGGATGTCGATTAACGAATTAAGAAGAAGACAAATGGATGTTCAAGCTGGGTTAGCAGATGAGAAAGGGATAAGAGAAAGAGCTTGGGCTGAACAGATCAAGAAGCAGAATGTAGAGCTATCTAGACTCAGACTGCCAATCGTACCCAATGAGGAAGAAGTAGAGGAGCTTCCTATCCAGGACCAATCTGAAGGGGAACACATAACTCAGTGTTATATAAGGACCTACTTCTCCTCTCAAATAAACACACTAAGGTTAAGTTCAGTTCAAGGAATTGCCATTCTAGAGTTTTTCTTAAGGAATGGTGAAACACCTTCTCTGGAACTGAGTCAACTGCATAAACTGGGATATGAAGAATGGAAGCAAGTGGTTGTACGTATCAAGCAGATGGAAAAGTCCTCTGCCAGAAATCAAGTTAAAGATGAACTATTAAGGCTACTTGCAGGAGCTGATTTGATGAAACTCATACCCAAGTCTGAGATAGCTACCCTACTAACTTATTTTCATAAAGTTGGAAAGAAGAGGCAAACAAAGCCAGCTGGACTAGCAAATCTAGACACGTACAGTCTCATTCTTCCTAAAGGCTTGGAGTTTAAAGAAAACACCTTTGTGGAAAAGCTTGAGAGAGGATTCATGTACCTGGATAGAAATGGAAAACAATGCTTCCAGTCTGATGCAAACATATATACATGTGGGGTATCTCAGGTATTTGTTGTGAGACAAATTGTGGAAAATACTGAACGAAATGCCAAGTTCAGATACAGACTAAACAGAGCAATCAGATCACAAAAGGATCATCTTCAACACTTGCCTAATCTACAAGAAATCCTTGAAGAAATAAATAAGGAGATCAAGAAGTTTGAAGAGCTGCATCCTGATTAGATTAATTCTAATTTTTGTAACCACTTAGTGTGCATGATCTGAGTGATCAATATTTTTGTATTCTGATAATTCAATGAATACAAATATCTGTTTGATATGTTCAACTATGTTATGATGTGTTCATATTTATAAGTCTGATAAGTTCAGCTTAAATTAATAACTGATTAGTTCTTATTCATCAATGTATTCGGTTGGTGTGTTCAACTAAAAGTTGGTTTGTTCCACATATAATTTATAAGTTCAATTAAAACTGATATGTTCAATCAATATTTGATTAGTTCAGATATAAAAATCTTAATAAGTTTAAGATTTAAAACATAATTCTGTTAAACAAACTTATTAACTGTTTGATGGTTTTGTCATCATCAAATAGGGGGAGTTTGTTGGAAAAATGATCTCATCAGTTAAGATTTGATGAGACAAAGTTAAGTTTGTAAGATGTGTTCTACATATAACTTAAACAGAATTATAAAGCTTAGTCAGACTGAACACTCATAGTGATTCAGACTGAGTATAAGCTGAGTGTAAGCTGTACATTTGTTTGATCAGCTTAGACTATATCTTAGTAAGATTGTCAATGTGTTTGATAAGCTGTGTATGTCACCTAAGATATATATTGAGTATTCAGCTTGATAAGTTTCAAGTTGAGCGACTCAGTGTGAATACTGAGTCAGCTCAATAGAGTTGCTTAATATGTTTTAGTTAATTCTTTGGACTTTTGAGGATGAGTTAATAATTATACATGTTAGTCCATGTTTGTTTTCGAGTGTGTTCTCGAAGAACTCAGCTTGATGAGTTTCAAGCTGAGTAACTCAGTCCGACTAAAGAAGTCAGTTTAAGATAATTTAAATTTGTTTTAAATTTATCTTTTATCTCTCTATATCTATGGCAAGGATAAGAAGATTCCAGAATCAAGATTGAAGATTGAAGACTCAAGATAAGAAGATTCAAGATTCAAGATTCCGGATTATCCGATAGTTAGTTAGCAAATTAAGCTAAGTCTTAGTTTGTTAGATTCCGTAGGCACAGGAATATAAATCCTTATCTCCTGATAAGTTTAGAGAAACGACTCAGAACCAAAAAACAACTAAGTCTTAGTTTGTCAGTGATACTTCTCCTGGCAAAACTGAAAAGGAAACAAGAAAGCCTGCTACATCCTGGACTGATGAAGATTGGAATATCTACAATCTGGATGAAAAGGCAAAAAGTGTTCTGGCAAATGCCCTGACCAACGAAATCTTGTGTACTGTGACAGGGTGTCAATCCGCAAAAGATATATGGGATACGCTGAGAGTTACATATGAGGGCACAGATCTGGTCAAGCAGCAAAAGAAGAATCACTTGAATAGATCTTATGAAAACTTCTTTTCAAAGAAAAATGAAACCTTGCTAGATTTGTTCACAAGGTTTCACTGCTTGATAAATAACCTACTAAGTGTGGGTGTAAAGAAAGATGAGGCTGAACTTGTGCTGAAATTTCCAGATGTGTTACCAGAAAAGTATAATGAAGTAACCACGGCACTGAGGTTTGGAGGAACACTGAATGTGTACAACCTACAGTCCATTTATGGGTTCTTGCTAAATCATAAACAGATCACTGAACACAAAAGAACTTCTCAACAACAACTCAAGGAGTCTCTGGATAAAACTAAAGTTGCATTGGTTGCACAGAAAAAGAAGAAAAGTTCCAAGGCACTGTTTGTTGAATCTGAGACTGAGTCAGAATCTCAAGCTGACCACTTAGACTCAGACTCAGGTGATACTGATGATGTTCAAAATATCACTGAGCAAATGGAAATGTTAGCCAGACGTTTGAGAAGAGCTCAAAGGGGAAGAGGAAGATCTGACAGGGTCAAAGGGAAGAGTTCCTTTGATCCCAAGAATGATGTGTGCTTTAACTTCCGAAGAAGGGACACATTGCTGCTGAGTGTAGATCAAAGAAGGTGGAATCAACATCAGTTGTTGATAAGAATACTTACAGAGTTGATAAATACAAGAAGAAATATAATAAGCTCAAGAAAGGAAAGCCTGAAGACAAACCCAGTGCAAAAGGACTATATGCTGAAACGTGGGATACATAATCATCTACCTCAGATGATGATGTATGTCTGATGGCTCAAGAAGATGAAGAGTTGGAAATAGATGAGGTTTATTATGGTTTGTCCGAATCAATCTTTGAAGCTGACATGAAGGAAGCTGAGGAAAACAGCAAGCTCAGTGATTGGGATCCTGCTTCCATGTATAAGGTTAGTAATTTCAACTCTTACACAGATGAAGAAAATGGTCTTGCCTTTGACTATTGCTAAATGATTTCAAGACCATCCTTAATTCTCCAAAGGACCTCAAAGCTGAGATAGCTAAACTAAAAGATGATATTAAGGAAAATCAATCTCTCATTGATGTTGGTAAGAAAGCACAATGTGATCTTGAATGCCAAAGACACATTAACAAACTTCTAAATGAAGAACTTCAGAAAGCTAAAGACAAAGTTGACAAACTTCAAACGGTCACTGAGTCTTGGTGTAAGTCATCAAAGCTTGTTGAAAAGTGCATAAACCAACAAATTCCTAAACAGGTACAAGTTGTACTTGGAGGTGACTATCAAACAGCAGCTTATGTAGCTGATGATGAGATAGCAAGTACAGATTTTGAGGAGGATAGACAACTGATTGAGTCTCAGAAGTCAGCCTCAGAGAAAAGACATGATCCAAACTTGAAATACAATATGTTTGTGAAAGCTAAAGATCATGGAAATGAGTGCTCAATATCCAAACAACATGGTAAGTCTGTGCTGAAAAGATTAAGCACTCAGCCTATTCAAAGAACTTCAGTCATAGAAAGGCTTAATCCAAATCCTTTCAAAAGACAGAATTCTCTATCTGGCTCGGAGAGAAGTTACAAGAATAGGAAGACCACTGTATGTCAGAGGTCAAATTACAACAATGGTAAGTCCAATGTTGTAGATCTTGGTAAGTCCAAGAAGATCAACAGTGGTAAGTCCAAACCTGTTGAAACTGGTGAGTCCAGTAGTAATGACAAAGGTAAGTCCAAGGTCATGGAAAAGAAGTCTGTTAGTCAAACTTCTAACCAAAGGGATAACAAACATAGACCTGACAAACGTAACTCCAAAGTCAGTGATCACCAAGTGAATCAACTTGCAAAGAAAGTGGAAAAGTTATCCACTACATATAATCCCAAGACTGAGAGCAAGTTCTCACAAGGATTATTAGACACTCTACCTCCTGTAATCATTGGAAGAAGGAGATGTTACAAGTTCAGAAGTAGAGGTCATGAGGCTAAGGATTGTGATGTTGAAATCTCAAGGCCTGAACAAGAACAGGCTGATCAGTCTACACAGGACTCAGCTCCTGCTCAAGCTGAACAGTCAGTTCAACAAGATGGAGATGCTAAGTGCTCCTCATCTGAACCCACCAAGAAGTGGGTTCCCCTCCCTCGTATTCCGACTAGAATACTCGGAATTCCTACTTCACTCGGAATTCCTTCTTTACTCAGATTTTCTACTTTACTCGGAATTCCCACTTTGCTCGGATTTTCTACCTTGCTCGGATTTCTTCAAAGAGGAATCAATCAATCAGAATTCAGACTTCATATTTGATCGGAATTCTAATTACAGTCGGAATTTAAGAATATTGATTGGGACTCATACTTAGAAAATTTTTCAGTGGTTCAAGGAACCTTTCAGAGCAAAGATCCTAGAATGAGTACTTATAGTGAAACCCTTTCGTTTGGTTCTGACACTAAATCTCACGTGCTTTACCGTGGAGAGTATCATGTGTGGAAATGGCGTTTTATGGACTTTATTGAAAACAATGAGAAATATGGAGAGTTGATGAAACAAAGTATCTTAGAGGAGAATGGTATCTTTATGTTTCATCAAAGGGCTGATCCAACTAACAATCCTCCAGTTCCAGAAATTAATCATCCCAAGACTCCTTCAGAATATACAGCAGAAGAAAAACTGAGAGCTACGGCAGATCAAAAGGCAAAGTACTACTTGAAGCATGGGTTATCAGCAGAGTTCTATATCAAGATCAATGGTCTCAATACTGCTAAAGAGATCTGGGATGAAATTCAGAAACAGATGGAGGGGACTGAATCTGGGGTGTGGATTAAAGAAACAACTCTTGTGAATGCGTTTGATCATTTCCATTCTCGGGAAGGTGAAACTCTGGCAATTACTTACAGCAGGTTTTGTAAACTGCTTAATGATCTCAGAAATCA
Source organism: Pulicaria dysenterica (assembly GCA_947179395.2). Classification (NCBI taxonomy): domain Eukaryota; kingdom Viridiplantae; phylum Streptophyta; class Magnoliopsida; order Asterales; family Asteraceae; genus Pulicaria; species Pulicaria dysenterica. The sequence continues at coordinate 82,129,839 of OX359289.1, forward strand.
AAAGTTAGATAGTTATTCTGAACTGACAAAGAACACCAGGGTTCTTAATTCTTTAGGACCTGAGTGGAAAACTCAAGTGGCAATTTACAGACAAATGAACCAAAAGGTTCTAAACAAGGTCACTCACCACATGATATTCGAAGAGCTTAATCAATATCAGGATGAGATCGGTGTGGGTTCACAGAAAGAGACTGCTGATCCTCTGGCATTGGTTGTGAATGAAAGAAGAGGCAGATCTTCAAGCAGATCCTTGAAACTCAAACAGATACAAGAATCAGAAACTTCTGAGTCTGACACTGATGAGGCGGATGAGAATGAGAAAGTAATGCAGGCTGTAGCTTGTCTCACCAATATGCTACAAAATTAGTTTACCAAATCAAAAACCAATAACCGTCAGAGATTCACTTCTGGTTCTCGAAGAAGAGACGACAAATTTCAAAGGAATGACGGGGTAAATCTGGAGAAAAGGTATGAGAGAAAGATACAAATGCTCAACCCAAGAAATGCTACAATTGTGGTAACACAGGGCATGTGATAAAGGACTATAAAAATCCGAAGGTGAAGGACTCTGAGTACTACAAAGCAAAGCTTAATCTAATCAAGAAACGGAACAGTGGAACAGTTCTCCTTGCAGAAGAAGATCAGTTTCTATCCGACACAGATGATTCAGAGGAGGATACTAAAGTTCAAGCCCAGTTTGTGCTAATGGCTCATGTGGAATAGTCTGAATTTCTGGAGACTGATGGGGAAAGTGAAGATGAGGATAAGGGTTCAGTGATTGTTGAGGATGAAGTTGATATAGAGGATGCAGTGTTGGGCTAGGTTGATACGGGGTTCATGGCAAAGTTTGACGAGTCAGATCCCAAAAGTGAATATGAAAGTGACAATGAAATTCAAGAAGCTCCTTCCAGCGCCAGCTCTCTCTCAACTGAGTCTGAGTCTACTGCTGAGAAGGTACATCTCAATGACCCTCATATTTCTGCTGATCATATTATGACTTTAGTTAATAAAGTACAAATCTTGACTGCTAAAAACCAGAAACTACAATCACAAAATCTCAATCTTAAAATGAACCAAGCCGTCTCATTTGAACACATAGTTAGTATTAATCAACTTAAGGAAATAATCAGACAAAAGGAAGATGAGTTAAGTCAAGTTCAAGAGCAAACTAAAAGAAAAGTCCATGACTTAAATGCTGCTAAGTTGAGTGCTGAAATCAATTTAAATCTGATTTTGGAAGAAAAATTGTCTTTGCAAACAAAAGTGAATAATCTTGAAGAAGTTGTTAGAAAGAAACCCACAACTCGTCATACTATTTTCAAAAGTTTAACACCAGATACTAGAAATAAGTATAAGGGTTTAGGGTATGATGAAAGCGACTTCTTCACTAAAATTAATTGCACTCAGCTATATCAAGCTGATAGAATGAATCAGGGCTTAACCGAAAAGATGGTGTTTGTTGCTGCAGAGGAAGTCACACAAGAAGAAACATTCAAAAGGACAACCATAATGAAATGTCAACAAGCATTTAATTATGACTCACTGAATGCATCATATAAAACAACAAATGAATCACATGTCAAAAACAAAACTGGTTTTCATTCCGAAAGTTTAATTTTTCAAATACCTGAGCAAACAGTTACTTCCTATGCACCACGCGTGTATATTCCTCATATGGAATTACAGAGTCGACAGGAAATTCTAGAAACAAATTGCATAATTAACAACATCATGCTTGAGATAGATAATCTAATTTTGCTAGAACAGTTGTTTTTCACAAAATCTTCTGCTGCTCATGTTCATAATTTTAACTCTGAATTTGTGAATCAACTACAATTTGAAAATGATGTTTTACTTAATCAAGTTCAAGAATTTTCTGAAGAACTGAAAAAGGCAAACACAAAAGTTAAGACTCACGAATCAACAATCGTTTGGTTATGTGAAAATTTGAAAAGAAAATTAAATGAATCAGCAAAATCAAATGTTTCTAATTTAGAAATTTTGAACTGTGCACACATTCTTCTTCCTCAAATCATTACTTATGAGATTGAGAAGAAAATGAGAGATGAGAATATGGCACGGATTCTTAAAGAAAATGATATTGGATGGAGTGTTAAAATTCCTACTTGTCCCAAAGCTTGTAGAGAATTCGTAGCTCACAAATGTAATCAATTTTGTGATTCAAACAGTATTAGAGAGAAAGGGTCAACATCAGGGAGCAAATCTTCAAAATCTACATCTTCTTCTCCTAAGTCATCAAACACTCTTAATAAATCTAACAAATCTTTTTCTCTTCCTTCTACACCAGATAAAAGAAATTGTGTTGCCAAACAAGCAGTAAAGAAGACTGTGCAGAAGAAAGATGTTACACAGTTACCTGAGAAGAAAAGAAGTGAGGCCAAGAAACAGAAGAAAGAAACTCATTCAAGAAATCAGACTTTCTTTCCGTCCTTTTGTTTAATTCATCGAAAATTTTGTTTGTCTGATTGTAAAGTAGTCTTAAACTGGAAAGTAAAATCTGCTAATGTTTTAAATTGTCAATCTACTGTTTCAAAATCACCAGTTGTTAAAGATGAAATTTTTTGTGCAAGTGTTGGTTGTGTTGAGGGTCATTGTATCAATGCATGCTCATATCATCAAGAACGACTTCTGAGAGGATACAAATCCGTTCGAAATTGGAGGAATCCTGAAGAAGATATGATCTTTACTTGGTTTGTTAACCGTAAGGGTTACATTATCCATCAATGGATTAAGAAAAACGAACTCAGATATTTTCTACGCAAATATGCCCATCGGAGGTTACCAATGCTGTTTGGTCAATGGGAACAACATCTTGAGGAGATGCGCATGGTAGCTGAGTCTGAGAGAATAGCACAAATTCAAAAGACTGAAGTGGAGAAACTCAATCGTTCACTGAGACAAACATTTTTGAGTAAATCCAAACCAGTTTTTTCATCTTCTCAATCCTTGAAGCATAACAACAAACCAGTACCACAACGTGTTCACAACACAGTTCATCTTGTCAACGGTCATGTGCCATCATCACACCGCATTGTTAACAAAAGAGAAAACAACAAATTAGTTCTTCAAAACAAATTTGTTGTCCATAAAAATAACAAACCAATCACAACCCCTCAACAAAAATGGCAACCTAAGAAGTGGCAGATAAAACAGCAAAAGAAATCTGAATCTTTGATTGTTAATCCTGTTATTTCTTCTGCTTCTATCCCTAACATACATCATCCCATTTCACAATGGGTAAGGTGTTCACTCCTTGTTTACATGTGCATAAAAGTAATCTCTGGTACATGGACTCCCGGTGCAGCAGGCATATGACTGGAGATAAGGGTCTTCTCAAACAGTTCGTGGACAAATATTCTGAAAATGTCAAGTTTGGGAATGACCAGGTAGCACCAATCCTCGGCCACGGAGTTTTGGAAACAGGAAATGTTAGGATTGGAAAGGTATCTTATGTAGAGGGGCTTGGTCACAATCTATTCTCAATTGGACTGTTCTGTGATAGGGTATGGAGGTTCTGTTCAAAAGAAAATCATGCTCTTTGAGAACTGAAGAAGGAAAAGAAATTTTGGGAGGCAACAGAAAGTCGAATCTTTATACTATCGACTTGTCTGGGAAAGCATCAAGTTCATCTGTTTTTCTGCTTTCAAAAGCTACTTCAGATTTGAACTGGTCATGGCATAGGAAACTGTCCCATCTTAATTTCAAAAACATCAACAAGCTGGTAAACGGGAATCTCGTCAGAGGTCTTCCCAAATTGAAATTCGAAAAAGAGCATCTGTGTAAGGATTGTGAGCTGGGGAAATCAAAACGAGTACCTCATAAAGTGGTTCAAGTTTCAACAACATCAGCTCCTCTCCAACTGATACACATGGATCTCTGTGGACCTATGAAGGTTCAGTCTAGAAATGCTAAAAGATACATACTGGTGATGGTGGATGACTACTCTCGCTATAAATGGGTTCGGTTTGTAAGCCACAAGTCTGAAGTGCCACAACAAATCATTCTATTTCTGACTAAACACAAGACACAGCAAGGTCAACCTATGAAAGCGATACGCACTGACAATGACACAGAATTCAAGAATAGAACTCTGGATTCTTATCTTGATTCTGAAGGAATATCACATCAGTTTTCAGCAGCTTACACTCCGGAACAAAATGGAGTTGTTGAGAGAAAGAATAGAACACTGATTGAAGCTGCGAGAACAATGTTACAATATTCAAAGTTGTCACCATCATACTGGGCTGAGGCTGTCAATACCGCTTGCTACACTCAAAATAGATCTTTAATTCATCGTCGTTTCAATAAAACTTCTTACGAGTTATGTAATGGAATAGTTCCTAATATCAAATACTTTCATGTATTTGATAATAGGTGCTTTGTTCTGAATGAATCGGATAAACTATCTAAGTTTGATCCAAAAGTTGACGAGGAGATCTTTTTGGGGTATTCAACAGATAAAAAGGCTTTTCGTATTCTAAATCGGAGAACTAATGCTGTTGTCGAAAGTATCAATGTGACATTTGATGATTTAGTAAACTTAAACTCTTTGACAGCCAAACCCTTGACTCATAAAAATCCTGTTTACCAATCTAATAAATTTGATAATAAACACATTCAGAATGAAGATATAAATTTGGATTTTATGTTTGAATTTTTCAACACTAATGTGTCTTCCTCTGACAATGTGAACAGGATTGACCAGGTACAACCACAACTGGAAGAATCAACTACCTTAACAACTCCTACTGTTACATGGGACACTGATCCGGAGAATTCCGAGTCTGAAGCTACAATAAGTACTTTTCTTGAACAATGAACTTCTCCTCCTGTTGCAACAAATGATACAGTGAATCCGTTTGCCGAACCAGAAATGGTAAATCCATTTGCAACAGATGATCAACCAGTGGACAGTCAATCCCCCGAGCCTCTCTGGCTGAGAAATCATCCTGATACTCAAGTAATAGGCAGTTTGAACGCCGGTGTTCGAACTCGCTCCGCAACTGTCAATGAATGTCAAAATCTTAATTTTTTGAGCATGATAGAGCCAACACGGGTATCTGAAGCTTTAGAAGATCCAGACTGGATTCTTGCTATGCAAGACGAGCTGAATCAGTTCAAACGTTTGAAAGTCTGGCGACTAGTACCCAAACCTGAAGAAAATCCATTGTGGGTACTAAATGGATCTTCAAAAACAATAAAGACTCTGATGGAGTAGTTATACGCAACAAGGCAAGGCTAGTGGCAAAGGGGTATAACCAACAAGAGGGAATTGATTATGATGAAACCTTTGCCCCAGTAGCTCGTCTGGAAGCTATCAGATTATTCCTGGCCTATGATGCACACAAGAACTTCATGGTTTACCAAATGGATGTTAAAACTGCTTTCCTCAATGGTAAACTCAAGGAGGAAGTCTACGTTGGCCAACCTGAAGGTTTCGTGGATCCCAAACGCCCACAGCATGTATATCTACTTGACAAAGCACTGTATGGATTAAAACAAGCCTCGAGAGCTTGGTATGATGAGCTGTCAGATTATTTGTTCAGCAAGGGCTATACAAAAGGGACCACAGACACAACACTCTTCAAAAAGCAGATCGGTTCAGATCATATTCTTGTACATATTTATGTAGATGATATTATCTTTGGCTTAACTAGTCCAAAGTACAGTGATGATTTCGCAAATACCATGAAACAGAGGTTTGAAATGAGCATGATGGGGGAAGTTAACTTTTTCCTTGGATTGCAAATTTCTCAATTTAACCATGGGATATTTGTAAATCAGTCAAAATATATAAAGGATTTATTAAAACGATTTTACATGACTAATTGTTCCCCAATTTCAACTCCTATGGGAATTAAAACAAAACTGTTTGCGGATCCTGATGGTAAATCAGTTGATTTAAAAAGTTTTCATGGTATGATCGGATCCCTATTGTACTTAACTGCTAGTAGACCAAACATAATGTTTGCTACTTGTCTCTGTGCCAGATTTCAGGCAAATCCTAAAGAGTCTCATTTGTTGGCAGTTAAAAGAATATTAAGATATCTTAAGGGTACTCCAAATTTAGGTTTGTGGTATCCTAGAGATTCTGATTTTGAGCTAATTGGATATTCGGATTCTGACTATGCAGGGTGCATGCTTGACAGAAAAAGTACATCCGGCAGTGCACATTTTCTGGGAGACAGACTAGTATGCTGGGCGTCAAAGAAGCAAAACTGCGTGTTAACTTCCACTACGGAGGCTGAATATGTTGTTGTTGCCAGCTGCTGCTCTCAAAGTCTGTGGATTCGCACACAACTGTCTGATTTTGGACTGGACTATTCTCACACACCACTGATGAGTGATTCCCAGAGTGCCATTGCAATTTCATGCAATCCCGTGCATCATTCTAAGACGAAACATATTGACATTCGGTATCACTTTTTAAAAGATTATGTTGAAAAAGGATTGATAGAATTAAAGTATGTTAACACTGCAAATCAACTCGCTGACATTTTCACCAAACCGTTGGATGAAAATCATTTTAATACTCTAGTTTTAAAATTGGGCATGTTGAATTTGAGTATTTAACTGTACTTTAACTCTTCCAATAAAAATCTCCAAAGGTAGGTACTTGAGTTCAGGGGGAGCTAATACTGATTTAACAAGTTATGAACTTCTGATGGTTCATACTTGTAGGGGGAGAGTTATATTACTTGTTTTATTTCTTTTATTTTATGTGTCTTGATAATTTCTGAAAATCTGAAAATCTTTAAAATCCAAAAACATGTGCAAAATGTTCAAATAGTCAAAAATATTTTTTCTTCTTTTTTCAAATTAAGGCTTATTTTGGGGGGGTTTTTTATGTTTTCTTTGTCTTTGTTATATTCAAAAATGGTCATGAGAGAAAAAGTCCAAAATTCTCACAAGTTAAAATTCAATCGGAATTGCCAAAACCGAGTCTTTTTGGTCGGAATCCGACTCATTTCAGAAGGAGTTCATTATTCCAAGTCTTTTAGTCGGAATCCGACTAACTTTAGTATGAATTCATCATTCTGCACACTTTAGTCGGAATCCGTGACACACGTGTTTAAAAGGCAAAGCACTCGGAATTTTGACTTTTACTCGGATTTCCTTTTGCATTCCCTCTCACCACGACTTTTTCTCTCATCATTGTGGGATAATCAACCGTGTACTGATTGCTTTGATTTTTTGAGTTTTTGATCGATATCCTTGTGCGAATTCAGTGGTAACATTCTTTTCCTCTACCTTATCGGTTAATTTCATGTATTTCATCATTTGGGGTTTACTGTTCGTGAAAAACCCTAACTGCCGAGAAGGGTTTAGTCGATTTGGTGCTTAAATGATAATCAATCCTCTGTTAATACTTATTGGATGCTTAGTTGTAGTGATTGACATGCTTCGTATAAGTTTTTAATTGTTACTTATGTCTTTAATCGTGTTAAGATCATCTGTTTTTGAATATTTGCGTATTGTGGGTTTTCGGGGTTTATATCTTCAAATAGGACTGCTTAGTGTTCTTGAAAGGGGGTAGTTCGTTTGTTAAAAATGCTTACAATGCTGATACGACCACTCGTTATGGATTTGAAATGTCAAAATTTTACTTTGAAAAGTTGTGTTTGAATCTGTTAATGTACTGATGAATGAGTCGGAATTGAGAATTCCGACTGTTTTTGAAACCCTTGAAAATATCACTTCACTCGGAATCCGTATTCACTCGGATTCCGACTAAGATTTCATTTTGTCAGGATCGGATATTACCAAATATCAATAACAAGAATTATCTTTGAGAATTAAATCAGAGTTGTATAAAGTTAATCTTTCAGTTTGATCACAATCAACTAAGAAGTTGCGGAATCACACTTAATTGATGTTTAAGGTTTAACACAAGAACAATTCAATTAATCAACACAATAAAATACTTTCAAACACCAGATGTATTAAAAACCGATTACGATTACAATAATCACCAACACCTCTAATCTAACTCTTTTGTTAGACGAAGAACACAACTTGTTCTTAGGTTTCATTGAAACTTAGAGGCTAACACACTTTCTGAAAAACAAATTAACAATAAACTATGAATGCGTAGAATAATCAAATCAAGAAGTACTTCTAATACGATATTTTATTCCAAGTATTTATAGACTCTTGATCCTCCTTGAATAGTTGACAGTTAAGTAATCTTCTATCTTCCGAGATAATATTGATAATCTTCAAACTTTGATAAAGATATACTTCAGATCCACGAAGATAGTGATTTCCATGATTAGCTCAACAGAAACTGTTTGTTTAATGAAACAGTTCTGGTCTTCTTCTAACAGTCTTCTCTTCAAGGTCTTCTAACAGTTGTAAACACTTGAACTAACAGTTCTGAACTTTGTACTAACAGTTGTAATGCTCACAACAACTGTTAGTCACAATTGTTTTCATACTTCACTTAACAGTTTGCAACTGTTTTCCCAGAATTACTTCTAACAGTTTTACCTTTGCATGTCCAACAGTTTCCATCACTTAGCAAATTTCCCAACAATCTCCTCCTAACTTAAAGTATTTGAACAATACACTTAAGTTGTTTGTTTTAAGGGTTCAATCATAGAAAAATTAACATAAGCGAAGAAAATATTAACATTAATTATGCAAAGTCAAACTGTTACAATCAAAATATAAAAGAAAGAAAATTACACTTTCTTTGATTGCAAAGACTCCAATCTGTCTTTCACCCTCTTCATCAGATCCTCCTTCATGTTAGCAGGGCCATAGAACTTTGCTTTCAACATATACATAAGCTTTATTTTACCATGTTCAACAAATTCAAAATTAAACCACTGAGTTTGTCTCTTTCCCATCACCATATGATAGACTCTTGACTTGTCATATACTTTCATAGAACTTATTGGGAAGGCTTCATCAATTATCAACATGGGCATTATTCCCAGTGGATTGCATATACTTGTTAAGTGCCTCATCAAAACTCTGATCTCAATCTCAGCAGCTTCCCCATAGTGACTTGTTCCATACTCATACATCTCTTGTATATCCCTTCTGGTCACACTCTCCATTAGATGCAAGAAGCTAGCATAGCTTTCTATTGGCTCTACTTCTCTTACAATGGTCACCCCTTTCTTCCCAGTTTCAATCCTTAGAAGTTCGAATCTCCACTCAGTGATGTGAGATTTTTGGCCTAGCTGCTCTGCCACAAGTTTATCAATTCTTTCTTTAACCTCCACCCTGAGTCTGTCTAGAAGGATGGTTTGAACCATACCAGCTTTTGTTTGAACTATTTGGGATTGTTGAGACAGTTGAGGTTGAGCTGTTTGCTTTTTCTTTTCAGCTGCTGGCTTGGGAGATGGAACTGTTTTCTTCCTTACAACTCTTTTTCTTTTTACTCCCTTACCAGCTTTCTTTGCCTTTTCTTCTTCATCTATTTCAGCAGTGAATTCATCAGGAAGTTGTTGAGCCAATTCAAGATCTTTCTGTTCTTGTTGCTTAAGCTCAGCATCCAGCCTTTGTGCTAATTCACGATCATGCTCTTCTTGTTGTTCTTTGGAGAGCTTAAGCTTGGGAATATCAACCACAATCTACTTTCCCTTACCTAGCACAGGGGGCCTCTTTTCATCTTTCTTTCCTTCAATAATTGCAATGCCTTTAAACCCTGGCTTAGGTGCAAGTGGTTCCAGTTTTGAGACTTTGCCATCTAACCACCCATCATCTATCTTTTGAGTCATTTTGAATGTGCTAATGTTAAGAGTTTGAGCACCTATTTCAATCAGATGATTTTGCTTAACCTTTGACCATGCTTTGAAAACCTCAGTTGTTGGATAGTCTCCTGTCATAATCATCTTGTTTATCAACACCCTATCCACTGCTGACAACCTTTCTTCTTCTTCAACTGGTTAAACAATTGCAGCTGTTTGTTGAACTGGAGCAACGGTTGTTTCTGAAGTTGCCACTGTTTGTGTATCTGGTGCAACTGTTAGTTCAGTCTGCACAACTGTTTCAGCAACTGTTGGTTGAATCATCACTGGCTTTAAATATTTCTCCCCCTTTTTGATTGGAACTGTTTGAGAAGGGGGTCTGGCACTAGTTGTAGACTTTTTGAGCATTTGATCATGGACTTGAAGGACATCAGTAGCCTTCTTCAAAGTATCTGACAAAAATTTGATCTGTTTATCTTGCTTTATGATTAATTCATTATGTTTGGCCAGAAGCTTGTCTTGTAGAAAGTTCCTCTTCTTGAGAAAGAGGAATGCAGCAAAAAATGGTACAAGTTCTGGATTCGTTAATGCTTTAAGTTTCATACTTGCCTCAATGTCAGCCAGTGTTGCCACTGTGAACATATCATTGGCAGATAGAACTGGTGGGTCACTCCATGAAGTTCCCTCACCAGTACCCTTTTTTTCTTGGTACTGGGGATTTCAATTCTAAGAATAAGAGACTTAACTAACTCAGCAGTTTCATCTTTAGTTCTAAGAAATTGAACCCATGTAAATCTGGTGAAATCATCAACTATGACTAAAAAGTAGGCTTTCTTACCTATACTGACCACAGATGTTGGACCAAAAAGATCCATATGCAACAGTTTTAAAGGTGCAGTAATGGAAGAAACTTCTTTGGTCTTATAAGAAGTTTTGTGTTGCTTGCCTTTGAGACAAGCTACACAATGATCATCACATGAGAATTCTTTTTGGGGCAAACCTCTTACCAGATTGTTTTTAGCTAACAGATTCATCGTTTTAAACAGATTGTTTTAAAGTTCATGTGACACATCCTTCTATGCCAAATGGCAGACTCATCATGAGATGCCTTTGAGAGTAAACAACTTAATACATTCTGTTTAGCAATCTTTTGTGTATCCAGACAGTATACATTATCCTTTCTTGGTGTTCTTAAAAGAACATCTTTTTCATCCAGTTTAAAATCTTTTGACAGGATAATGCATTCAGTGTTTGTAAACAAGACTTTGTTTCCATTGTCACAGATTTGAGATACACTTAACAGATTGTATTTAAATTATTCAACAAAGAAAACATCATTAAAAGTAAGTGTACCTGCCTCCACAGCTCCTTTACCTGTGATTCTTCCTCCCTTAGCATTTCCTCCAAATGCTACATATCCTCCATTGATTCTTCTGAAATCCTTCAAACAGTGTGGATTTCCAGTCATGTGCCTTGAGCATCCACTATCCACATGCCAAATTGATCCATGATCGGCCATATGAATGCTCTGCACAAATAAAAATCAGTTAGTAGCAGGAAGTACCCAGGCCATACAGGTCTTGGGTACACCATTCAAATCATAATACTTAAACAGAGTTTGATTCTTCTTGATTTCATCCAAATTAGACTTCTTTATTTTGTGTGAAGAGTATTTGGTGAGAACATGTGGTTCCCAACTGTTGTGATTAACAGTTGAGACTTTTGAACAAACAGTTTTTGAATTTGGTAAAACAGTTGAGTCAGTTTGTAAAACAGTTTGATTTTTAGATTGATTTACAGTTTTAACTTCTTCAGAAACTGTTTGTTTCTGCAATTTCACCCAAGCCAGACCAACAGTTTTTGGTTTTGGCTTAACAGTTGAAGAACTGTTAGCTGGTTTTGATTTAACAGCTGTAGAACTGTTAGCCTGTTTTGGCTTAACAGTTGTTGAACTGTTAGCCTGTTTTCTGTGACTTGGTTTCTGGGTGCTATAGATCTGTGGGTTATGATAACAGTTGTGAGCCAAGTGATTTGCTCTCCCACATATATAGCACCTTTCGGTTTTCACAATAGGCAAACCAGTTCTTTGTGACCAAAACTGGTTCCTATTTCTTTGATTTCCTCTCACTGGTGCTGAAGGAGGAAATTTCTGAACACCATGCTGTTTGCATGTGCATACAGGCACTTCAGTATGCCTTTTCACATATTTGGATTGAGATTGTGCTTTTGAAGCTTCCTTCTTTGGCTTCTCAACTTGAAATTCATCAACCTTCTCTTTTCCTTTGGACTTAACACTAACAGTTGAGATGTTTGATTTAAAACTGTTTGGGCTCTGTTTAGAACTGTTAGTGTAAAGTTGGGGACTGTTAGCAGCCGTTGTGGAACTGTTTATAGAATAAACAGGTTTGGAAGGTTTTGACTCACTGGTGAAGGGTTCAGAGGATGCTTTTAAAAACATCACAGGTTGTAAAGTGGATTGTGTGGCTATGGGTTCACAACAGATGTGATTTTCAAATGGAATAACCTCTTCCTTCTTCACAACTCCCTCATTCTTGTCATCACTCACTTCATACACAACTCCTTCTTCTTCACTTTCAAATTTTGGATCAGCTGACTTCAACTCTGCTTCTAATGGTTCATTGACATACCTATCAGCTACATCAAACATGGGAGTTATGTAATTGTGATTGTATGGAGGTGGGGTTTGTTTGTATCCTAAACCTGTTTTCACCTTATCTCTGATTTGAGATTGTAACAAGGTTTCAAGTTTAAGATTTGTTGCTTTGAACATACTTAAATCTATGTCTACACCTTCCAGCTTCTTGGTTAACTCTTCTACCTTACTTTCTTTCTCACTCAGCTTTTTCTTAAGATTATCAATCTCTTCCTGAAGCTGCTCCTTTTCCCACTTATGATACTTTCTATCATAGTCCATTTGCAGTTCATTAGCCTGATAATCTTTGATTTTCTTTTCAAAGCTTTCAATGACAGCACTGGTTTCATACCTTCTCTCCTCCATTTTACTTAGAGAAGCACATACCTTTTTGTTGTACTCTCTAAACCTTTTAACAATGGCTCTACATTCACCTGGACAGAGTTTAGAAGATACTTGTATGTCTTCTGATTCTGGTGAATCCAGTTTGATGGAGGAGTCAGTCAATGCCATCAATGCTTTGTTGTGAGTGGCTTCCTCTGCTTGATCACTCCAATCAAATCCATGGCCTTCTTGTGAGACCAATGCTGATGAAGTTTGGTTTGATCTTTGTCCTTGATTCTGGCCTTGTCCACCAGATTTGCATTCCCTTGCAAAGTGTCCAAGTTGTTGACATATGAAGCATCTAACTTTTGATTTGTCACACCCAGCCTTGCCATCAGCCCTAAAGTTCATGTTCTGCCTTCCAGTTCTTTTGATGAATCTTTTGGCTCTGACAGTTAACATGGCCATCTGCCACTTGAGATCCATCTCCTCAAGATCATCTGGATGCACTTGCTCAAGATCCTCATTGGTGAGAGTTAAATGTGCATGACTAGTAAGAAATGCTTCAAGCACTGCATCAGGAGTGTTTACATCTAGTCCAACAGCAGAACTAGTACCTGCACAACCATCAATAGAATTAGTTAAAGAATGGTTTGAGTCCATACCTGAGGATGACAGGAGAGCAGCATTGTGGCTAGGGGTAACAGACTTTCTTTTTCCCTCTATCTCTCCCTCAAACACAATCAAACTGTTGTAAAGATCATCTAACTCTATATCTTCTAGAGAATCCTTAGTTCTCCATTGTGCAGCATAAATTGTCCACTCTTCACCTAAGGACCTAAGGAACTTCCTATTGATCTCATCTTGTTCTAGTCTAACCTTTGCACTCTCAAGTTGACTAACCAGCTTATAGAACCTATCAAAGATTTTAGTTATACTCTCATTCTTCCCACTAGTAAAGTTATCATATGCCTGTTTCAGAAGATCCCTTTGGTTCCTTTTGGAACTTGCATTCCCTGCAAACCTCTTCTCTAATGCATTCCACAGCTCATGAGCATCATCAAACTTCTTGAACTGATGCTGGTATTCGTTAGGAATAGCAATCTGAAGAATGCTAAGGGCTTTCATCTCAAGCATCCTTTCTTTCTTCTCTGCATCTGTTCTTGGTGGTGATTTCTTCTTTGGTTTTCCTGTTTCATCTAAATCAATAGGAGCAGTGGGGACACTCTAAAAAATATCCCAAACAGCATAATCCATTAATTGAACATGCTGCTTGATTCTCAGCTTCCACATCTCAAAGTCAGTTGGTTTGAGCATGGGAACACGAATATTTGACCCAGATCCAGTGTTGTCAGAAGATCCAACAAACTCCATTGCAGTAAGGTGATTGAAAAACACAATTAAACTTTAGAAAAACTTTTAAATAATGAACCACAGCAGATTGGTGCATAAACCTTCAACTGGTGATCAAAGGAACCTTAATGATAAGGTTCTGATACCACTTGTCAGGATCGGATATTACCAAATATCAATAACAAGAATTATCTTTGAGAATTAAATCAGAGTTGTATAAAGATAATCTTTCAGTTTGATCACAATCAACTAAGAAGTTGCGAAATCACACTTAATTGATGTTTAATGTTTAACACAATAACAATTCAATTAATCAACACAATAAAATACTTTCAAACACCAGATGTATTAAAAACCGATTACGATTACAATAATCACCAACACCTCTAATCTAACTCTTTTGTTAGACGAAGAACACAACTTGTTCTTACGTTTCAATGAAACTTAGAGGCTAACACACTTTCTGAAAAACAAATTAACAATAAACTATGAATGCGTAGAATAATCAAATCAAGAAGTACTTCTAATACGATATTGTATTCCAAGTATTTATAGACTCTTGATCCTCCTTGAATAGTTGACAGTTAGGTAATCTTCTATCTTCCGAGATAATCTTGATAATCTTCATACTTTGATAAAGATATACTTCAGATCCACGAAGATAGTGATTTCCATGATTATCTCAACAGAAACTGTTTGTTGAATGAAACAGTTCTGGTCTTCTTCTAACAGTCTTCTCTTCAAGGTCTTCTAACAGTTGTAAACACTTGAACTAACAATTCTGAACTTTGTACTAACAGTTGTAATGCTCACAGCAACTGTTAGTCACAATTGTTTTCATACTTCACTTAACAGTTTGCAACTGTTTTCCCAGAATTACTTCTAACAGTTTTACCTTTGCATGTCCAACAGTTTCCATCACTTAGCAAATTTCCCAACACATTTTACTCGGAAACCTTACACTAGTAATTCCACACTCATTTTACTCGGAATCCGAGTTCAATCGTAATACATACAACACTCAATTCACTCGGAATGTCCAATCACAAGGAATTCCAAAGTTCACTCGGAATGTCTAATCACTCGGAATTCATGTTGGATTTTTGGTCGGATTTCAACTTTTTACTCGGTATTGAACACTTCTGTCACTCAGAATCAACGTACTCGGAATTTAGCCTAAGTTTTAGTCGGAATCCTCAATTCCGACTAAACACTTAGTCATTTTTTTGAAATTTTTCAAAATTTTCAAATTTTCAAATTTTTTTCAACAAGGAAGGGACAGTCAAATATGATCTTATCTGTTGAACATCTTATAACTAACCAAGGACTTTAATTATGACTTATTGCAGATGGCTAACACTGACAACCCTTCAGCATTTGTTCCGTCTGAACAATTGTTTCCCTCTGCTAATTACCTTCCCTCTCTCTTAAACAATCACTGCTTTGATTCCATCACAACCTCTACCCAATTCCCTATCATTTCTGAACTCATTGCATCTCATCCATTAAACCACCTTTTTTAATATAACCCTACAGATGATGATGAAGAACCTCACATCCCCGAGGTCTATGTACAACAACTCTGGAGTTCCATGCATAACATAGTTACTGATGAGGGCCAAGATCAAATTGCTGGCCAGATTGAAAATCTTGAATTCTCATTTGTACTGATCAATTGAGGAGAATGCTAAGACTTCCAGCTACAACGGGTACCTATACTCATAAGCAACAGTTTGATCTGATACCATCTGGCAAGGACATTTATCCACATGTGACTGATCTGGGCTTCCATGGTGTTTTAACAAAGAATGCACATTTCAAGAGATCTAACTTTGTTCCGATCTGGCAGATGTTGTATGCAATAATCAAAAGATGCCTCACAAGTGTTTCAAGAAGGGTTGATGGTGGAAGTACAAGTGCTTTTCAAATACTGGTTGCCATGGTTAAACATTGGCACGTAGACTACGCATCCATTATTTTTCAAGATCTGCAAAAGGTGGTTCATCAGAAACAGATTCCACTTTTAGCAAAGAAGTTTCTACCATATCCTTGGTTCTTATCCATGATTGTGCAAAGTATCATGCTGGAATACCCAAATGAGATTAATCAGAGGGATAATGATCCTAAACCTACCATATATGTGATGCAAAAGCTTTATAAGATTGCTACAAATTCTACACTCCAGGCTTATGTTATGCCTGTTGAGCTGGTCATGTTAATGGATCTCGATGATCTAACAGTTCAGGCATATGTGCGTGAGAATAATATAGTTCTTCCGGATCGACAAGAACCTGTTGATCCTACCTAAAGAACATTAGAACCTGAGGGATTAGAGGATAGTGCTCAGTCGTCTTCGGGTGACACTGACGGGTATGAGCAGAGAGAAAATTCCGAGAGGGGTAGTGAAGGGGATGTGGGTGATATGAGTATAGGAGAGGGAGAAAAGGATGATGATATGCCGATAGGAAAATTCTTAGAAAATTCTCAATCTCTGAAACAATCAGATCAGGGTGCTAATCAGGAAACACATGTGTATACTCATGATGACATGTTTGATATTGATTTTGATGTAGAAGAAGAAGAGAGATTAAAAGAAAATGAGAATGAGAGTGAGAGAAAAGAACATGCGAGTGTTGAGAGTTCTCCAGCCTCAAAACGCCGGGAAACCACACCTGCTATCGGGTCTGACACAGTCAGTCCTGGTATTGAAAAAGACTCTGTCATCCCAGCAGAACATGCACTCACCCCTCCAAGCCACTCAGTTTCCTCTCAACAGGAAATTGTTTCATTTGATCACGGGGATAAAGCACACAATCTATCGAAGTCTCCTTCTGAGACTGTAGATATTGAAAAAGGGGTCACTTCTCCCCAGGCACCCGACGTTCATCTTGATATGCACAATCTACCAAGTGGTGTTCTCTCCAAAGAACCTACCAGAACATCTATAGAAGGCACTACTGCAGTGTTCTTCAAGGATTAGATGGAAATCCCACCACAGTCAACACTGATCCAGCTGTGACCGTGGGTGGCTCTACTTCTGGAAGATTTGTTCCTCCAGTTGTTAAAGTTTTAACGGGTAATATAAGTGATCCCGGTCTTGTTACACCTTCGGTTGCCTCAGAATTTATTTCTAAGGCTGACCTTACTGCTGCACTTACTGAGGTTCACACTAAAATGGATAAGATACATCAAGCTCTTATTTCCAAAGTAGATGCTTTAAATGAACAGGTGTTGGCTACTAATTCTACTCTTGCTGAGATACAGAAGGAGAATGCCTCAATACATGAAAAGCTTGATCGTCTATTGGCAAAGCAGGGTCCGGATATGAGCATTGATGAGCTTAAATCACAATTATATGTAAAGCTGATGGCACGACCACACAACAATGAGGAAGATGTCACTTTACTTGATTTGATTCGTAATGAATATAAAAAGTCTGATTTTGAGAGCTTCAAAAAGGAGATGAAGGATAGCATTGCTGCGTTTGGGATTGCCTTCCATAAAAGGATGGATGCCATTGATCCAATACAGGATGTTGCTACCGAGCCAGTTTTTCAGGGGGAGAATCTTAATGAAGAGGAGGAGGTTGATCTTCATGCTGCATTGAAAGCTTCTCTTGAATCGTGTCAGGCACAAGGGACGAAACGAAAACATAATGACCGGGATCCTGATCCAGATCATTATGAGGGGGAGAACCGTACAACTACTGTGCCCATCACTTCTCTGCTAGCAAAAATACCTACCGCATCTTCTTCTCAAAGCAAAGAACCAACACCAAAGAGAGGAAGATGAAGGGGAAAACGAAAAGAGAAAATGGCTTTAATAGATGAAGAAGAAGAGGATATAGATAGACAGGTGGATGATAAATTTGACTTCCTGACTGGTACAGATTCAGATTTTAATTATTACGGGTCATTTGTAATAGAAGCTGGTGAACATGAAAAGGAACTAACTCTTCAACAACAAATCAACAAAATAAAAGAAACAAAAACGGTAACAACACCAAGGGTTGAAGAGCCTGAGATAGATGAAGCTCCAACTCGTGAGAAGTTCGACATTACGAGTGTTTTAAGGTTGAACAAAGAAGTGGCTGACTTATTTTCTCCAACTCCGGGCGAATTTAGAAAAACTCCAAGAGATTTGTTGAGGGAACAAGATAAACTGGAAAGGTTGTGCTGAATGGAAAATACCTAAAGGTTACATTCCAGATCCAATCTTAACTACAGGCATTGAGAGATGTCAGAAAAAGAGTTGTGTTGACCATAAAGGCCTTGAACAAGACTAATAGAAATTGGAAAGCTTCTGATGTTGCTGTTGCCTTTCTGGAAGAAAAGATTCAGGGTATTTAAACAGATCAACTACAAGATGAATTACCTGTTACTCTAATGGGAGTCACAGATGTCACTGAAGCTGGTAAAAGGTTGTTATTGAACTGGCATGGGCTCTCAAGGAAAGAAGTAGCATCAAAGTTTCCGATAATCAAAGTCAAGTGCGCTTTTAGCAAAATTCTCAATGTATTCTGGGTGTACTTTCATGTTCAAAGATCAGATCAGAAAAACTATGGATTCAGCCAAGTGGACTTGAAGCACCTCAGTTTTGCTGACGTTGAATACATACAGGAAGTACTTGAAGCTAAGAAAGATAGTTCTCGGGCAAACTATGCGGGCTATATGATCGTGTTGGACTTTATGAAGCAAAGAATCAGACTTGCAGAGGCAGATAAAGCAAAGATTAATGTATTGAAGCCAAACACCTCTCATCCTAGAATTGACGAGCTTGAAATGTATCAAACTATTTGGAAGGATGATCAGACTGGTGAGACAGATGATGGTATAGTTTTATTCAACAGTCATAAGGAGAAGTTCATCCTGAGGATCAACGAACTAAATGCCTATTCAGATGGATCACTCAGAGTCTGGATTATCAAGATCAGAGAGCACAGCTTCAGTCTCAAGGATGACTTTGATCAATCTGCAAGAGTAAGCCTAACTGAGGTTATAGAGAAGATAGAAGAGAAAATGCAAGAAAGGGCCACTCTCCGTAGATGGCAAAGAATCCTAGGTGAACGAAACTTTGTCTAGATCCAATCAAGGGGGTGATTGTTAGATCTGTATTAGTGATTAGATCTAGACAATATTATTGTAATAGAATATGCATTTTAGGGTTAAGGTATAAATACCTTGTAACCTTGTCTTTCATAGTAACTTTTGGCATATTAAATAGAATACACACACTTAAAGGTGTTTTTGCCCTAATTCTCTAAAAGTTCATTCTATAATCTACTCATTCTTGCCTTTCACCCTAAGTAAGGTGTGCATTGATTCACAACAAAGAAATAAATACATCTATTCATAAGTTGATTTGTTGCGAATCCCAAAAGCCACTTGCCACTTGTGAACTTGCCTTCTGTTAGACAGTGTAGTTCTCATCTGTTCAATAGCACGATAGGCCTGAGCATGTTTTTCATAAGTGTAGGCCTCACGGTTATCCCATACCTTCTGATGAATCTTATGATAAAGGATTTTGAAGGTGCCATCTGAGTAGGACATCAGCTCATCAAGTCTGATGAATATCTTTTCACCTTTAGTGTTTTTGTAGATGACTCCTCTTTCACCTTTGAAGCTTTCATGCCCTTCATCAATAACAGTCAACTCTTCAAGCTTTTCTAAATCTGGATAGCTCTGGTTAGGCTTCAAGAGATTGATTTTTCTGTAATTGTTCTCAGCTCCGAGTTGCAAGTCATGCTCCTCCACAAATTCCATCAGATTTCTTAAGTACTTGTTGGGAAATTCGCTAAGTTATTGAAACTGTTGAACATGCAAAGGTAAAACTGTTAGATATGAAAAACAGTTGTAACTAACAGTTGCTGCAAGTTTTAGACCTGTTAGTTGGCAAAGTCAAAACTGTTAGAAGACCTTGAAGCTGAAGACTGTTAGAAGGATAAAGAACTGTTGTGTTCATTAAACAGTTTCTGTTGAGCTATATTTGGAAAATCCTATCTTAGAACATATCTCGAAATACTTTGAAGATTAACAAGATTATCTCAGAAGATAGAAGATTACCTAACTGTCAACAATTCAAGGAGGATCAAGAGTCTATATATACTTCATTAGATGATCAATTGACGACGACGACTTGATCTCATTATTCAAAGCATTTGTTCTTATCGTTATTTATTTTTCTGAAAGTGTTTTAGCCTCTAAGTTTCTTGTTGAAACCTAAGAACAGTCTGTGTTCTTCGTCTAACAGAATAAGTTAGATTGGGGGTGAAGTTTGCTTTTGTAATCATTCTGGTTGGTTAATAAAACTACTGTTTGATTGAATTAATCTTTGTTTAAAACCTTCTTTAATCAATTAAGTGTGATTCCGCAACTTCTTAATTGATTGTGATCATAGTTAAAGATTAACTTTTATTTTACTCTGATTGATTATTTAAAGTTAGTTCTTGTTATTTGATATAATCTATATCCGATCCTGACAAGTGGTATCAGAGCCTTATCATTAAGGTTCCTGTGATCACCAGTTGAAGGTTTTTGCTTTACCTTGCTTTATTTTTCAAAACTGTTTTTTTGTTCAAATCAATTTGTTTAAATGGATTCGGGAGGTTCTTCTGATAACAGTGGATCAGGGTCCAACATTCGTGTTCCCATGCTCAAACCATCTGATTTTGAGATGTGGAAACTAAGAATTAAATAGCATGTCCAACTAATGGACTATGATGTTTGGCAAATCATTGAAACTGTTCCTACTAATACCATTGAACTGGATGAGAATGGAAAACCAAAGAAGAAACCACCACCAAAGACAGATGCTGAAAAGAAGAATAGAATGATTGAGATGAAAGCCCTCAGCATCCTTCAGATTGCAATTCCCAATGAGTATCAACATCAATTCAAGAAATTTGATGATGCTCATGAACTTTGGAATGCTCTGGAAAAGAGGTTTGCTGGGAATGCTAGTTCTAAGAGAAACCAAAGAGATCTTCTTAAACAAGCCTATGAGAACTTCACCAGTGGGAAGAATGAGAGTATCACCCAAATCTTTGATAGGTTTTACAAACTGGTGAGTCAACTGGAGAGTGCTAAGGTTAGGCTTGATCAAGATGAGATAAATAGAAAATTTCTTAGGTCTCTAGGTGATGAATGGACTGTGTTTGCTGCACAATAGAGAACCAAGGATTCTCTTGAAGACATAGAGTTAGATGACCTCTATAATAGTTTGATAGTGTTTGAGGGAGAGATAGAGGGAAAAAGAAAAACTGCTATCCCTAGCCATAATGCTGCTCTCCTGTCTTCCTCAGGTATGGAATCAAACCATTCATTAACTAACTCTCTTGATGGTGGTGCAGGTACTAGTTCTGTTGTTGGACTAGATATGAATACTCCAGATGCAGTTCTTGAAGCTTTTCTTGCCAGCCATGCACATTCAACCCTCACCAATGAGGATCTTGAACAAGTGCACCCTGATGATCTTGAGGAAATGGATCTCAAATGGCAAATGGCCATGCTTACTGTTAGAGCCAAGCGATTCATTAAAAGGACTGGAAGGCAAAACATGAATTTCAGAGCTGATGGCAAGGCTGGATTTGACAAGTCAAAGGTTAGATGCTTCAAATGTCAACAACTTGGCCACTTTGCAAGAGAATGCAGATCTGGTGGACAAGTTCAGAATCAAGGTCAGAGGACAACTCAGAACCATCCCTCCTCAGCATTGGTCTCACAAGAAGGCCATGGATTTGATTGGAGTGATCAAGCAGAGGAGGCTACCAGCAACAAAGCTTTGATGGCATTGACTGACTCCTCCATCAAGATGGATTCTCCAGAATCTGAGGACATACAGGTATCTTCTAAACTATGTCCTGGTGAATGTAGAGCTATTGTTAAGAGATTTAGAGAGCACAATAAGAAAGTATGTGCTGCTCTAAGTAAAATGGAGGAGAGAAGGTATGAGTATACTGCTGTGATAGAAGATTTTGAAAAGAAAATTAAAGACCATCAGGCTAATGAACTGCAAATGGACTATGATAGAAAATATCATAAGTGGGAGAAAGAGCAGTTTCAAGATGAGATTGATAGTCTGAAAAGGAAGTTGGTTGAAAAAGAAAGCAAGGTGGATGAACTCACAAAGAAATTGGAGGGTGTGGACATTGATCTTGGAATGTTCAGGGCTGCAAACCTTAAGCTTGAGACTCTGCTACAATCTCAAGTAAGAGACAAGGTGAAAACTGGCCTAGGATACAAACAAACCCCACCTCCATACAACCAAAACTACATAACTCCAATGTTTGAGGTAGCTGACAGATATGTTAATGAACCTTTGGAAGATGAACTTAAGTCAGCTGATCCAAAGTTTGAGAGTTATGAAGATGAAGTTGTGTCAGTAGTAAGTGTTGAAGATAATGAGGAAGTTGTGAAGAAGGATGAAGGTATTCCATATGAAAATCACATCCTGTGTGAACCCATAGCCACAAAATCCTCTTTACAGCCTGTGGTGTTTGTAAAAGCATCCTCTGATTCCTTCACCAGTGAGCCAAAACCTTCCAAACCTGTTTATTCTATAAACAGTTTCACAACTGCTGCAAACAGTCCCCAACTTTACACTAACAGTTCTAAACCGAGCCCAAACAGTTTTAAATCACACATCTCAACTGTTAGTGTTAAGTCCAAAGGAAAAGAGAAGGTTGATGAATTTCAAATTGAAAAGCCCAAGAAGAAGGCTGCAAAAGCACAGACTAAACCCAGTTCTGTAAAAAGGCATACTGAAATGCCTGCATGCACATGCCAAAAGCATGGTGTACAAAAGTTACCTCAGTCAGCACCTGTTAGAGGAAATCAAAGAAATAGGAACCAGTTCTGGTCACAAAGAACTGGTTTGCCTATTGTGAAAACTAAAAATGCTATATATGTGGGAGATCCAATCACTTGGCTCAAGACTGTTATTATAACCCACAGCTGTATAGCACCAAGAAACCAAGTTTCAAAAGGCAAACTAACAGTTCTAAAACTGTTAAGTCAAAGCAGATTAACAGTTCTAAGACTGCTAAGCCAACACTGGCAAACAGTTCTACAACTGTTACATCCAAACCAACTAATAGTTCCACAACTGTTTTAGCAAAACCAAAAACTGCTGGTTTGGCTTGGATGAAAATTCAAAAACAAACTGATTCTGGAGAGGGTAAGACTGTTCTTCATACTGAAAATCAAAAGGAATCACAAGTTGATTCATATGTTTTATCAACTCCACCAGCTGTTTGTTCAAAGGTGTCCACTGTTAATCACAACAGTTGGAAACCACATGTTCTTACAAAGTATTCTTCACACAAGTTAGAGAAATCTAATTTGGATGAAATCACAAAGAACAAAACTCTGTTTAAGTATTATGACTTGAACGGTGTACCCAAGACCTGCATGGCCTGGGTACTTCCTGCTACTAACTGATTGTATTTGTGCAGAGCATTCATAGGGCTAATCAAGGAGGAATTTGGCATGTGGATAGTGGATGCTCAAGGCACATGACTGGAAATCCACAATGTTTGAAGGATTTCAAAAGAATCAATGGAGGATTTGTAGCATTTGGAGGAAATCCAAAGGGAGGAAAAATCACAGGTAAAGGAGCTGTTGAGGCAGGTACACTTACATTTAATGATGTTTTCTTTGTTGAACAGCTTAAGTACAATCTGTTAAGTGTATCTCAAATCTGTGATAATGGAAACAAAGTTTTGTTTACAGATTCAGAATGCATTATTCTTTCAAAAGATTTTAAATTAAATGAGAAGGATGTTCTTTTAAGAACACCTAGAAAAGATAATGTATATTGTCTTGATCCACAAAAGATTGCTAAACAGAATGTGTTAAGCTGTTTACTCTCCAAAGCATCTCATGATGAGTCTGCCATTTGGCATAGAAGGATGTGTCACATGAATTTTAAAACCATGAACTTGTTAGCTAAAAACAGTTTGGTAAGAGGTTTGCCCCAAAAAGAGTTCTCATGTGATGATCATTGTGTGGCATGTCTTAAAGGCAAGCAACACAAAACTTCTTATAAGACCAAAGAAGTTTCTTCTATTACTGCACCTTTACAATTGTTACACATGGACCTTTTTGGTCCTACATCTGTGGTGAGTATAGGGAAGAAAGCGTATTGTTTAGTCATAGTTGATGACTTCACCAGGTTCACATGGGTTCAATTTCTTAGAACAAAGGATGAAACAGCTGAGTTAGTTAAGTCTCTTATTCTTAAAATTGAAAATCAATCTGATTTGAAGGTGAAAGTCATTAGATCTGACAATGGTTCTGAATTTAAGAACTATGAGCTAAACAGTTTTTGTGAAAGTAAAGGTATTGAAAGACAGTTTAGTGCTCCTAGGACTCCCCAACAGAATGGAGTTGCTGAGAGAAGGAATAGGACTTTGATAGAGGCTGCTAGGTCAATGTTAGCCGATTCTAGACTTCCAATGACATTCTAGGCAGAAGCAGTGAACACTGCCTGCTATGTTCAGAATAGAGTACAAGTAGTCAAGTCCAAAGGGAAAACTCCTTATGAGTTGTTTCTCAAGAGAAAACCTTTAATCAACTTCTTCAAACCGTTTGGTTGTCCGTGCACTATCCTTAATACCAAGTCACAGTTAGGCAAGTTTGAGAGTAAGGCTGAAGAAGGTTTCTTTGTAGGATACTCCACTCAAAGTAAAGCTTATAGAGTTTTTAACAATGTCACTAGAATCATAGAAGAGAGTATGAATGTCTCTTTCAATGAAAATAGGATCAATATTGCAGGTAATGGACCTGATTGGTTATTTGATATTGATGCATTGTCTAAATCTCTTTCTTTTGAGTGTTCTACTGTAACAGCTACAGGTACCCCAACAACTGTTGGTGAAAATCATCAACCATCTTCCTCCAGCCCAAACAGTTTTGACACTGTTAGCTCAAAACCAACAACTGTTGGTTCAAACAAAGTTACTGAAGACTTTGTTGTGATTCCTATGCTTCAACAAGAGTTCTCAAATGCTGTTGATCCATTGATGGATGCTGAATCTTTGAAGGACATGGAATCCCATGATCCTCAACACCACACTGACTCTGCTGATCAAGTGTGTGATAACGCTGAAAATTCAAGTGAATGTGAGTTTGATCTGTCTAATCTAGGGGATGAACTGACTGAAGAAAACATTCCTACATCAAGAGTTCACAAGATTCATCCAATATCACAAATAATTGGAAATCCAACCACTCCTATCAGAACAAGGAATATGCTGCAAAATGAGAATAGTGGTGTGGATCTTGCCCAATTTGACGTGAATGCTTGCTTTTTGTCTCAAATAGAACCAAAGAAAGCAATTGAGGCATTGAAAGATCCTTCATGGGTAGAGGCAATGCAAGAGGAGCTCTTACAATTTCAAATTCAGCAAGTTTGGAAGTTGGTTGAGCTTCCAAGAGGTAAAAGAGTAATTGGCACCAAGTGGGTGTTCAGAAACAAGAAAGATGAAAGAGGGATTGTTATCAAGAACAAAGCAAGACTGGTTGCACAAGGCTACACACAAGAGGAAGGAATAGACTATGACGATGTTTTTGCACCTGTTGCAAGGATTGAAGCCATTAGGCTATTTCTTGCTTTTGCAAGCTTCAAAGGATTTAAGGTGTATCAAATGGATGTCAAGTCTGCTTTTCTCTATGGCACTATTGATGAGGAGGTATATGTGTGTCAACCCCCTGGCTTTGAAGACTCAAAGTACCCTGACAAGGTATATAGGTTAGATAAAGCCCTATATGTTCTACATCAAGCTCCTCGAGCTTGGTATGAGACATTGTCATCCTATCTCCTTGAGAATGGTTTTAAGAGAGGCACAATTGACAAAACATTGTTTACAAAGATTGTTAAAACAGAGATTTTGCTTGTTCAAATCTATGTTGATGATATAATCTTTGGATCCACAAATGACAGCTTGTGCAAAGAATTTGAAGTCATTATGCACAAAAGATTTCAGATGAGTTCAATGGGTGAACTCACATTTTTCTTGGGATTACAAGTCAAACAGAAGCCCACTGGTATTTTTCTAAGCCAATCTAAGTATGTCAAGGACATATTGGACAAGTTTGGCTATCAAGATGTGAAGCTGGCAAGTACTCCAATGGAAACACACAAACAGTTGGGAGTAGATTCTGAGGGGGAGGATGTTGATATACACCTCTATCGATCAATGATTGGTTCATTAATGTACTTAACTGCTTCTAGACCTGATATAATGTTTGCTGTTTGTGTTTGTGCCAGGTTCTAATGCAGTCCGAAGATGTCACACCTGTTTGCTGTAAAGAGAATCTTTAGATATCTCAAAGGCCAACCAAAATTGGGACTTTGGTATCCTAAAGATTCACCTTTTGAGTTGGTGGCATATTCTGATAGTGACTATGATGGAGCCAATGTGGACAGAAAATCAACCTCTGGAGGATGTCAATTCTTTGGATCAAGGCTGGTCTCATGGCAATGCAAGAAACAAACAACAGTTTCAACTTCAACAGCTGAGGTTGAATACATTGCTGCATCAAGCTGCTGTTCACAAGTGTTATGGATCCAAAATCAGCTTCTGGATTATGGTTTGTCTTTCTTAAATACTCCTATTTATGTTGATAACACCAGTGCTATTAGCATAGTTAATAATCCAGTGAAGCATTCTAAAACCAAGCACATTGAAATCAGATTTCACTTCATAAGAGGTAAAGGATTTTGGAAGCCTTTGGATTGCGTTCAACAATCGAAACATATATAAACCATTCCCTCCTCAGAGGTTTCTTTACGCATACTGAACTTCGTTTGAACGCTAAAACCCTAGAATTCGGCTATCAAATCGCCATGGCTCCCCTTCCATTCGTCAAGGAACATAACATGCTTGCTTTTCTTTCAAAACCCGATGATCTTCACATGTTCCACGATATGATTGATTATCTCTCATTGTCCGATTATCTCAAAATCAGACTGTTCTTGTTCTCTTAGCTCAGCTGCTAGCCTTAATGCAAATTCATGATCACGCTCTTCTTGTTGCTGTCTTGAAAGCTTGAGTTTAGGACAAACAACAACAATTTCTTTACCTTTGCCTGAAACAGGAGGCAACTCAGATTCTTTCTTTCCTTCCTGGATGACCACCCCTTTATACCCTTTCTTTGGTGGTAAAGATTCTAACGTAGCAACCTTTCCATCAAGCCATCCATCATCAATTTTCTGTGCCATTCTAGAAGAACTTATTCCCAGATATTGAGCACTAATATCAACCAAATAGTTCTGCTTAACTGTTGACCACGATTTGAAAATCTCAGTGCTTGGAACATCTGCAGTTGATACCATCCTGTTGATTAGCATCCTATCAACACTTGAAAGCTGTTCTTCTTCTTCTTCATTAACCGCTTGGACACTTGCAACTGTTAGTTGATTTGAAGTTACAACTGTTGGTTGTGGTGTTGCAACTGTTTGCTCATTTGGAGCAACAACTGTTTGTTTATCCTGTGAAACTGTTTGCTTAACTTCTTCCTGCTTGGATTTTCTTCTTCCTTTAGCTTGAGCAGTTGAAGAGATTTTCACCAAGGATTTGGGTTTAAGCAACATCTCATGAGTATGAAGAACATTTGTTGCTTTCTTCAGATTCTCATCAAGAAAGTTCAGCTGCTTATCTTGCCTTATTAACACCTCATTGTGAACTGCTACCACCTTGAGTACTTCGGTTGCCTTCTCCAACTGTTTGGTCAGTTCTTTTATCTTCTCATCTTGAGAAACTATCCTTTTGTTTTGAAGAGCAATCCTTTTCTTTAGGTGTAAATGAGCAGCAAGGTAAGGTGCAAAGTTAGGATCCGTTAATGAATGTTGTTTCAGTCTAGTCTCAATGTCAGTTAGTGTTTCCACTGTGACCATATCATCGACATTTTTCACTAGTGGCTTACTCCCCTGAGTATCACCATCAGTACCCCTCTTTTCTTGGTTCTGGGGATTACCAGAAACTGTTTTACCAGTCTCTGTTGCCATGGTTGAGGTCTTAGCTATGTTAACACTGTCCTGTTTATCCCTTGCGGATAAAACAGTAGTGTCAGCCTCAAAGACCATATGATCACCCTCTTGAGAAATGATCACCTCCTCTTTGTGCCTGGGAGACAGCACCAAAGGTTCCCTTTCGATATTCTGCACAGGTAAATGCACCTGTGCAGGGCTAACAGTTTGGGGTTCTCTAACTGTGGTGGAAGGAGCACCAACAGTTTTTCTCTTCTTTTTAAATACTTTTAGTGCAGGGGCTTGTGTTGTAGATTTTTCAAAAGAAGCAGGTTGGGAATTTTGAGTATCTTGGACTGTGGGTTCCAGTGTTGGTGGTGTAGCAATACGATGGGTTTCATGCTCAACACTGGCAGTCCTGTTTCTTGACAAAAACTCCACCATTTCAGAGAGTGGAGGAGTTATGGCACCAGAGAAACTCTTGCCATTAATCAACAGTTTGCTCAAAGTGGAAGCCACATGAGCAGAGGGAATAATGACCCTCTTGTGTGTTTTTAGATTTGGCATCAAAAAGTTTAACAATACTTGCACAAATCGAGGATACATCAAAAAGAGACCATACTTGGTTCCTAGATGTTTTACCATGCCATTGAAAATTAATTTTGAAAAATTGAAGCAACGATTGTTGGCCAAACAGATTAAGGCCAAAGCAATGTTGCTTCCAAACTCGTTCCATCCTGTTCTTTTAGGACTAATGCACTGCTGGAGAGTATGGATTAAATACTTCCAGTGAGCACAAAATTGTCCCTTATAGAATGTACCCTTCCCTGA
This sequence comes from Pulicaria dysenterica, assembly GCA_947179395.2. Taxonomy (NCBI): domain Eukaryota; kingdom Viridiplantae; phylum Streptophyta; class Magnoliopsida; order Asterales; family Asteraceae; genus Pulicaria; species Pulicaria dysenterica. The sequence continues at coordinate 82,158,690 of OX359289.1, forward strand.
AGGACCCTCATACCCAAGCTTAACAAGCTCGGCATGCAAAAAATCTAGTGAAACTGAATCAGAATACTCACCCTCACTATCATTGAGTTGTAGAAGGTGGCGAATGGTGTCCTCAGAGATTGAGACGGTCAACTCATCAATGGTAGAATCAATCCATTGCACGTCATCAGTTGTTCGAAGTTGAGCATGTTTCCAGAACTGATCAATGTAAGAAGTGTATATGGTAGGATTGATGGTGAGTGCAGTGTTGAGATCGGACAATGAGAGATAATCAATCATATCGTGGAACATGTGAAGATCATCGGGTTTTGAAAGAAAAGCAAGCATGTTATGTTCCTTGACGAATGGAAGGGGAGCCATGGCGATTTGATAGCAGATTTCTAGGGTTTTAGCGTTCAAACGAAGTTCAGTATGCGTAAAGAAACCTCTGAGGAGGGAATGGTTTATATATGTTTCGATTGTTGAACGCAATCCAAAGGCTTCCAAAATCCTTTACCTCTTATGAAGTGAAATCTGATTTCAATGTGCTTGGTTTTAGAATGCTTCACTGGATTATTAACTATGCTAATAGCACTGGTGTTATCAACATAAATAGGAGTATTTAAGAAAGACAAACCATAATCCAGAAGCTGATTTTGGATCCATAACACTTGTGAACAGCAGCTTGATGCAGCAATGTATTCAGCCTCAGCTGTTGAAGTTGAAACTGTTGTTTGTTTCTTGCATTGCCATGAGACCAGCGTTGATCCAAAGAATTGACATCCTCCAGAGGTTGATTTTCTGTCCACATTGGCTCCACCATAGTCACTATCAGAATATGCCACCAAATCAAAAGGTGAATCTTTAGGATACCAAAGTCCCAATTTTGGTTGGCCTTTGAGATATCTAAAGATTCTCTTTACAGCAAACAGGTGTGACATCTTCGGACTGCATTGGAACCTGGCACAAACACAAACAGCAAACATTATATCAGGTCTAGAAGCAGTTAAGTACATTAATGAACCAATCATTGATCGATAGAGGTGTATATCAACATCCTCCCCCTCAGAATCTGCTCCCAACTGTTTGTGTGTTTCCATTGGAGTACTTGCCAGCTTCACATCTTGATAGCCAAACTTGTCCAATATGTCCTTGACATACTTAGATTGGCTTAGAAAAATACCAGTGGGCTTCTGTTTGACTTGTAATCCCAAGAAAAATGTGAGTTCACCCATTGAACTCATCTGAAATCTTTTGTGCATAATGACTTCAAATTCTTTGCACAAGCTGTCATTTGTGGATCCAAAGATTATATCATCAACATAGATTTGAACAAGCAAAATCTCTGTTTTAACAATCTTTGTAAACAATGTTTTGTCAATTGTGCCTCTCTTAAAACCATTCTCAAGGAGATAGGATGACAATGTCTCATACCAAGCTCGAGGAGCTTGATGTAGAACATATAGGGCTTTATCTAACCTATATACCTTGTCAGGGTACTTTGAGTCTTCAAAGCCAGGGGGTTGACACACATATACCTCCTCATCAATAGTGCCATAGAGAAAAGCAGACTTTACATCCATTTGATACACCTTAAATCCTTTGAAGCTTGCAAAAGCAAGAAATAGCCTAATGGCTTCAATCCTTGCAACAGGTGCAAAAACATCGTCATAGTCTATTCCTTCCTCTTGTGTGTAGCCTTGTGCAACCAGTCTTGCTTTGTTCTTGATAACAATCCCTCTTTCATCTTTCTTGTTTCTGAACACCCACTTGGTGCCAATTACTCTTTTACCTCTTGGAAGCTCAACCAACTTCCAAACTTGCTGAATTTGAAATTGTAAGAGCTCCTCTTGCATTGCCTCTACCCATGAAGGATCTTTCAATGCCTCAATTGCTTTCTTTGGTTCTATTTGAGACAAAAAGCAAGCATTCACGTCAAATTGGGCAAGATCCACACCACTATTCTCATTTTGCAGCATATTCCTTGTTCTGATAGGAGTGGTTGGATTTCCAATTATTTGTGATATTGGATGAATCTTGTGAACTCTTGATGTAGGAATGTTTTCTTCAGTCAGTTCATCCCCTAGATTAGACAGATCAAACTCACATTCACTTGAATTTTCAGCGTTATCACACACTTGATCAGCAGAGTCAGTGTGGTGTTGAGGATCATGGGATTCCATGTCCTTTAAAGATTCAGCATCCATCAATGGATCAACAGCATTTGAGAACTCTTGTTGAAGCATAGGAATCACAACAAAGTCTTCAGTAACTTTGTTTGAACCAACAGTTGTTGGTTTTGAGCTAACAGTGTCAAAACTGTTTGGGCTGGAGGAAGATGGTTGATGATTTTTACCAACAGTTGTTGGGGTACCTGTAGCTGTTACAGTAGAATACTCAAAAGAAAGAGATTTAGACAATGCATCAATATCAAATAACCAATCAGGTCCATTACCTGCAATATTGATCCTATTTTCATTGAAAGAGACATTCATACTCTCTTCTATGATTCTAGTGACATTGTTAAAAACTCTATAAGCTTTACTTTGAGTGGAGTATCCTACAAAGAAACCTTCTTCAGCCTTACTCTCAAACTTGCCTAACTGTGACTTGGTATTAAGGATAGTGCACGGACAACCAAACGGTTTGAAGAAGTTGATTAAAGGTTTTCTCTTGAGAAACAACTCATAAGGAGTTTTCCCTTTGGACTTGACTACTTGTACTCTATTCTGAACATAGCAGGCAGTGTTCACTGCTTCTGCCCAGAATGTCATTGGAAGTCTAGAATCGGCTAACATTGACCTAGCAGCCTCTATCAAAGTCCTATTCCTTCTCTCAGCAACTCCATTCTGTTGGGGAGTCCTAGAAGCACTAAACTGTCTTTCAATACCTTTACTTTCACAAAAACTGTTTAGCTCATAGTTCTTAAATTCAGAACCATTGTCAGATCTAATGACTTTCACCTTCAAATCAGATTGATTTTCAATTTTAAGAATAAGAGACTTAACTAACTCAGCTGTTTCATCCTTTGTTCTAAGAAATTGAACCCATGTGAACCTGGTGAAGTCATCAACTATGACTAAACAATACGCTTTCTTCCCTATACTCACCACAGATGTAGGACCAAAAAGGTCCATGTGTAACAATTGTAAAGGTGCAGTAATAGAAGAAACTTCTTTGGTCTTATAAGAAGTTTTGTGTTGCTTGCCTTTAAGACATGCCACACAATGATCATCACATGAGAACTCTTTTTGGGGCAAACCTCTTACCAAACTGTTTTTAGCTAACAAGTTCATGGTTTTAAAATTCATGTGACACATCCTTCTATGCCAAATGGCAGACTCATCATGAGATGCTTTGGAGAGTAAACAGCTTAACACATTCTGTTTAGCAATCTTTTGTGGATCAAGACAATATACATTATCTTTTCTAGGTGTTCTTAAAAGAACATCCTTCTCATTTAATTTAAAATCTTTTGAAAGAATAATGCATTCTGAATCTGTAAACAAAACTTTGTTTCCATTGTCACAGATTTGAGATACACTTAACAGATTGTACTTAAGCTGTTCAACAAAGAAAACATCATTAAATGTAAGTGTACCAGTCTCAACAGCTCCTTTACCTGTGATTTTTCCTCCCTTTGGATTTCCTCCAAATGCTACAAATCCTCCATTGATTCTTTTGAAATCCTTCAAACATTGTGGATTTCCAGTCATGTGCCTTGAGCATCCACTATCCACATGCCAAATTCCTCCTTGATTAGCCCTATGAATGCTCTGCACAAATACAATCAGTTAGTAGCAGGAAGTACCCAGGCCATGCAGGTCTTGGGTACACCGTTCAAGTCATAATACTTAAACAGAGTTTTGTTCTTTTTGATTTCATCCAAATTAGATTTCTCTAACTTGTGTGAATAATACTTTGTAAGAACCTGTGGTTTCCAACTGTTGTGATTAACAGTGGACACCTTTGAACAAACAGCTGGTGGAGTTGATAAAACAGATGAATCAACTTGTGATTCCTTTTGATTTTCAGTATGAAGAACAGTCTTACCCTCTCCAGAATCAGTTTGTTTTTGAATTTTCATCCAAGCCAAACCAGCAGTTTTTGGTTTTGCTAAAACAGTTGTGGAACTGTTAGTTGGTTTGGATGTAACAGTTGTAGAACTGTTAGCCTGTTTTGGCTTAGCAGTTCTAGAACTGTTAATCTGCTTTGACTTAACAGTTTTAGAACTGTTATTCTGTCTTTTGGGACTTTTGTTTTGAGTGCCATTTGTCTGTGGGTTATAGTAACAGTCTTGAACTAAATGATTTGATCTTCCACAAATGTAGCACTTTTTGGTTTTCACAATAGGTAAACCAGTTCTTTGTGACCAGAATTGGTTCCTATTTCTTTGATTTCCTCTAACAGCTGCAGATTGAGGAAACTTTTGTACACCATGCTTTTGGCATGTGCATGCAGGCATTTCAGTATGCCTTTTCTTAGGCTTGGGTTTAGCCTGAGATTTTGCAGCTTCCTTCTTCTTCCTGGTATACACAACTTCACCAACTTTCTCCTTTCCTTTGGCTTTGGTACTAACAGTTGGGTTTTTTAGCTTAGAACTGTTTGGGTTCTTGTTGGAACTGTTAGTGTAAAGATGGGGACTATTTCTAACAGTTGTGGAACTGCTAATAGAGTTAACAGTTTTTGAGGATTTTGGCTCATTGGTGAGGGGTTCAGTGGATGCTTTTACAAACACCACAGGTTGTAAAGATGATTTTGTGGGAATGGGCTCACACAGGATGTGATTTTCATATGGAATACCTTCATCCTTCTTCACAACTTCCTCATTATCTTCAACACTTACTACTGACACAACTTCATCTTCATAACTCTCAAACTTTGGATCAGCTGACTTAAGTTCATCTTCCAAAGGTTCATTAACATATCTGTCAGCTACCTCAGACATTGGAGTTATGTAGTTTTGGTTGTATGGAGGTGGGGTTTGTTTGTATCCTAGGCCAGTTTTCACCTTGTCTCTCACTTGAGATTGTAGCAGAGTCTCAAGCTTAAGGTTTGCAGCCCTGAACATTCCAAGATCAATGTCCACACCCTCCAATTTCTTTGTGAGTTCATCCACCTTGCTTTCTTTTTCAACCAACTTCTTTTTCAGACTATCAATCTCATCTTGAAACTGCTCTTTCTCCCACTTATGATATTTTCTATCATAGTCCATTTGCAGTTCATTAGCCTGATAGTCTTTAATTTTCTTTTCAAAATCTTCTATCACAGCAGTATACTCATACCTTCTCTCCTCCATTTTACTTAGAGCAGCACATACTTTCTTATTGTGCTCTCTAAATCTCTTAACAATAGCTCTACATTCACCAGGACATAGTTTAGAAGATACCTGTATGTCCTCAGATTCTGGAGAATCCATCTTGATGGAGGAGTCAGTCAATGCCATCAAAGCTTTGTTGCTGGTAGCCTCCTCTGCTTGATCACTCCAATCAAATCCATGGCCTTCTTGTGAGACCAATGCTGAGGAGGGATGGTTCTGAGTTGTCCTCTGACCTTGATTCTGAACTTGTCCACCAGATCTGCATTCTCTTGCAAAGTGGCCAAGTTGTTGACATTTGAAGCATCTAACCTTTGACTTGTCAAATCCAGCCTTGCCATCAGCTCTGAAATTCATATTTTGCCTTCCAGTCCTTTTAATGAATCGCTTGGCTCTAACAGTAAGCATGGCCATTTGCCATTTGAGATCCATTTCCTCAAGATCATCAGGGTGCACTTGTTCAAGATCCTCATTGGTGAGGGTTGAATGTGCATGGCTGGCAAGAAAAGCTTCAAGAACTGCATCTGGAGTATTCATATCTAGTCCAACAACAGAACTAGTACCTGCACCACCATCAAGAGAGTTAGTTAATGAATGGTTTGATTCCATACCTGAGGAAGACAGGAGAGCAGCATTATGGCTAGGGATAGCAGTTTTTCTTTTTCCCTCTATCTCTCCCTCAAACACTATCAAACTATTATAGAGGTCATCTAACTCTATGTCTTCAAGAGAATCCTTGGTTCTCCATTGTGCAGCAAACACAGTCCATTCATCACCTAGAGACCTAAGAAATTTTCTATTTATCTCATCTTGATCAAGCCTAACCTTAGCACTCTCCAGTTGACTCACCAGTTTGTAAAACCTATCAAAGATTTGGGTGATACTCTCATTCTTCCCACTGGTGAAGTTCTCATAGGCTTGTTTAAGAAGATCTCTTTGGTTTCTCTTAGAACTAGCATTCCCAGCAAACCTCTTTTCCAGAGCATTCCAAAGTTCATGAGCATCATCAAATTTCTTGAATTGATGTTGATACTCATTGGGAATTGCAATCTGAAGGATGCTGAGGGCTTTCATCTCAATCATTCTATTCTTCTTTTCAGCATCTGTCTTTGGTGGTGGTTTCTTCTTTGGTTTTCCATTCTCATCCAGTTCAATGGTATTAGTAGGAACAGTTTCAATGATTTGCCAAACATCATAGTCCATTAGTTGGACATGCTGTTTAATTCTTAGTTTCCACATCTCAAAATCAGATGGTCTGAGCATGGGAACACGAATGTTGGACCCTGATCCACTGTTATCAGAAGAACCTCACGAATCCATTTAAACAAATTGATTTGAACAAAAAAAAACAGTTTTGAAAAATAAAGCAAGGTAAAGCAAAAACCTTCAACTGGTGATCACAGGAACCTTAATGATAAGGCTCTGATACCACTTGTCAGGATCGGATATAGATTATATCAAATAACAAGAACTAACTTTAAATAATCAATCAGAGTAAAATAAAAGTTAATCTTTAACTATGATCACAATCAATTAAGAAGTTGCGGAATCACACTTAATTGATTAAAGAAGGTTTTAAACAAAGATTAATTCAATCAAACAGTAGTTTTATTAACCAACCAGAATGATTACAAAAGCAAACTTCACCCCCAATCTAACTTATTCTGTTAGACGAAGAACACAGACTGTTCTTAGGTTTCAACAAGAAACTTAGAGGCTAAAACACATTCAGAAAAATAAATAACGATAAGAACAAATGCTTTGAATAATGAGATCAAGTCGTCGTCGTCAATTGATCATCTAATGAAGTATATATAGACTCTTGATCCTCCTTGAATTGTTGACAGTTAGGTAATCTTCTATCTTCTGAGATAATCTTGTTAATCTTCAAAGTATTTCGAGATATCTTCTAAGATAGGATTTTCCAAATATAGCTCAACAGAAACTGTTTAATGAACACAACAGTTCTTTATCCTTCTAACAGTCTTCAGCTTCAAGGTCTTCTAACAGTTTTGACTTTGCCAACTAACAGTTCTAAAACTTGCACCAACTGTTAGTTACAACTGTTTTTCATATCTAACAGTTTTACCTTTGCATGTTCAACAGTTTCAATAACTTAGCGAATTTCCCAACACACTTAACCGGGTAAAACTGTTGAACATGCAAAGGTATTGAAACTGTTGAACATGCAAAGGTAAAACTGTTAGATATGAAAAACAGTTGTAACTAACAGTTGCTGCAAGTTTTAGAACTGTTAGTTGGCAAAGTCAAAACTGTTAGAAGACCTTGAAGCTGAAGACTGTTAGAAGGATAAAGAACTGTTGTGTTCATTAAACAGTTTCTGTTGAGCTATATTTGGAAAATCCTATCTTAGAAGATATCTCGAAATACTTTGAAGATTAACAAGATTATCTCAGAAGATAGAAGATTACCTAACTATCAACAATTCAAGGAGGATCAAGAGTCTATATATACTTCATTAGATGATCAATTGACGACGACGACTTGATCTCATTATTCAAAGCATTTGTTCTTATCGTTATTTATTTTTCTGAAAGTGTTTTAGCCTCTAAGTTTCTTGTTGAAACCTAAGAACAGTCTGTGTTCTTCGTCTAACAGAATAAGTTAGATTGGGGGTGAAGTTTGCTTTTGTAATCATTCTGGTTGATTAATAAAACTACTGTTTGATTGAATTAATCTTTGTTTAAAACCTTCTTTAATCAATTAAGTGTGATTCCGCAACTTCTTAATTGATTGTGATCATAGTTAAAGATTAACTTTTATATTACTCTGATTCATTATTTAAAAGTTAGTTCTTGTTATTTGATATAATTTATATCCGATCCTGACAGTACTTCATCAAAGCAACTCTCCTAAATTCTTCTTCTGGCAACTTTCCTATTTTCTGAGAGAGGGTGTCAAAAATAAGGCTAATTTCTTCAACTTTAACAACCCTGAGATCTGCTTCGGTGAGGAAGTATGATTGGTTGTTTGCTCTTTTGACATGAAAGATGGCATACTTTATTCTGAAAGTGGTTTGATTATAGACATTGATGAGTTCAACAATTGGGTACTCTGATTTGATTTCTTCTGGATTTGTCATGGATTGTGTGAGGATGTGTTCATATCTTCTTCTTTGTTTATCATCCATGTTCCGCAACTCGGGGGGAATAACCTGTATTGGTTCACTGCTGAATATGTCAGATATTCTTTCTTCAAGATTGGCAGCATTGACATAATATCTTTTCCATAACGGTTGTAGACCTGCACTTCTTGTGAACATGTTGTTTGCATCCAGACCTGGATCTCTACGATACACTGGAGGAGAAGGTGGCACTATAAAGTTTGGTGGCAAGGGCCATTCTGATTCTCTTCTTACTTTCTCAGCTGCTTCTCTATGTCTGTTTCTTTCCAATACGTCTGCAGCTGATTCTTGAAATTGACCACGAGTAGGAGGGAAGCTTTCATGAAGTTCAATATTAACACTATTGAGAACCCTGGACACGTCGAAGGTAGTTTTCTTCTTTTTAGGTTTCCTTCTAGCTTCCCTTCTTGAGATTGCTGCCTATTCTTTCCTTTTTGCTGCAATCTCTCTTTCATTGAAATTTTCTTCAAATCTATACACTATTCTAGGGGAAGTTGGACGTGTTGTGTCTTTCACATATTCATCTATGTCTTTGAACATGTCACGGATTTCAGGATCCTCAGGTTCCTCCTCTTGTTGAGCTTCTTCTGTTTGATCCAAATCAAATTCATTGAATATATCAAACTGAAGCCCTTCTTCTTGAGCAGTACTGCTTTCTCCCTCATGCCTGATTGGTGATGTGAGCATATACTCGTATAGATCATCCATTTCATCTTCTGAGTCTGTGAATAGTTCAAAAATCTCGGCATGTGACTGCTCATAAGGTATTTCACCTTCTTCAAGATCTATTGGCCTCGGTTCATATTGTTGCTGATGTACATAAAGTATAATCTGCTTGTCAGCATTGTCACGTTGTTTTTGTTCATGAACTTCATCTGCCAATTGTTTTTGTTTCCGCTGTTGGCTAGAACTAGTACCTACTGATAATAAAGAGCTTAAAGGAGTAACTGGTACAGTTGCGTTTGCAGCCACAGAGGGAGAAGATATATACAATCTTCTTATTTTCTACCCCTCGGGTTGATCATCGGGGTCCTGATCATCCCGCCTCCGCTTGCTACTCTGTGCCTGAGCCTGATAAGTTTGTTCAAGGATACTCAGCCGCTCAGTAACCTTTTCCATTGAAGTGTAGAAGCCCCTTGTCACCCCATCAATCTTGCTGTTAACATCTTCATGAAACTCTTGAAAATCATCCAAGGAGATTCCCTGTGGACGTTGTTCGTTGCGAAGAGTTGTCAGAAGGTCTTGATCATGAGCAGATTCGGGCCTTTGGTCATGAAGTCGAATATACAGAAGGCTCTTCAAGGCATCCACTGACATGGTTGCTGGATCAGGTTGCGGTTGAGGCTCAGGAGCTGCAGATCTCGTAGCAAGGAGTGCTTTAATCCTATCTAACTTTGGATTTGTATCAGTGAGTTGTTGTTGGAGAAATGCCACGGCTTGTTGGATAGTTTCCTGTAATTCAACACGTGTAACAAACCCAGAATCACGGAGACTTCCGGTTGAGGTACCAGCCACAGAGGTAGTACCACCTACTGGAGCAGCTGGGATGTAGGCTCCAGCGGGATTTCCTTCCAATCCTCGAATGGCACTCTGACAGGTACCACCTATGGAAGTTGAGGAGACTTGTCGGATGTATAAGCTCAGTGCATCAATTGTAACCCTGTGTTGGTCAATATAAGCGGAGATCTGTGGTATATCGAATTGTGCATTGAAAGGAGTCGAGGACGAGGGAGGCGGTCCTCTATATTCAATTGGTCTAACTCCCGATTGGGGTCGACCTAGAGCATGTGATATAGCCCTTTGCAATGAAGACGGTGCCTGTTGAGAGACACCGTAGTAGCTTGGTGGGGTTGAAAACTGCACGGGTGGGTTAACCGCGACTTGTTCAATACGGGACCTAACAACGTCAGGTCCCATAGTAGATGTGGCTACCCGGATTTCTGGGGCGAGGGGTCCCTCAGCACTCTCTTTTTCTTTTCTCGCCTCCTCGTTTTCACTCACACTCCTAACTATATAATTGTCTCCTTCTTCACCACTACCAGGACCGTACCCTGCATATCTATTTGGGGATAGTAAGGAATCAGGGGTGACAGATCCGGTTTCAATAGACAAATCCTGAGAAAGAGTAACAACAGGCATGTCCTGGCTTGGAGCTACTATGGCAGTTTGGACAGCAGGAATGTCGGGAGTTTGGGTAGAAGGGTTCAGATGTATGACCAGAACACCAGGTTGAGGAATGACTTGAGTAGGTTGAACAGCGTGGGTCTGGTCAGGAGAGGTAGTATGTGGGTCAGTTAGTTTCATGAATGGGTCTGTCAGGAGTGCCCAAAGGAGAATGGACAGGTTCAAAGGCAAGGTCACCACCTAGTCGGGAAGCAGACTCAGCATGAGAAGATTGGAAACTGGATGACTCAGAAGTGTCAAAACCAAGTTCTTCAAGCACAGCTTTAGTTCGGGTGGTTTGAGAAATAGAACGGACAATTGTTTGAACGGTGGTGGGATCAAAAGCATCCCCTCCCTCTCTATTTTCTCCACCTTAACCTTCTTCTCCACCCCACTCTTCAGAATTTTCTCTCTTGTCGACCCGCTCAGCATCTCCCATAGATGACTGAGTCCTAGATGCTATTACCTCACCTGGTACTACACCTCCTTGGGTAGGTATGGCCGGTGTTGGCACAACCAGAGGAGGTAGTCCTACACTCTCCCTATAACTCATAACAACATCATTTTGCTCACATAAGTTTAGGAGTGATATAGGGAATGGTTGAGGAACAGGTACATTCGCAGGAGTTGCAGGTTTTATATATACAAATAGTTTAGAGTTTACAAAAGGTAAACCTGTCCTGCGAGGAATGTCAACATTTTGGTCCATCAGGTACTGGACAATCATGGGCAGAAATCTTTGGTACGGAAGGAATGCATAATCTACATACAGGTGATTGGTAGCCGCCACAAAGATCTTGAGCTGATGCTCAGTAGGAAATTCATACCCAGAGTGCTTGGGAGTGAGACACCGTTGAAGCACCATCATAAAAGTATTGTACTTGGGATGCAAGTTGGTGCGTTTGAATTGATTCTTTCTGGTGAGCTCTCCATCGTATCCCATTGCCCTGATTGCAACAGGACACGTCTCCTTGTCCGGGATTTCATCAAAAGCTGTAGCAGGAGGTCTGTTGTCAGCCCTTGGCAGTCTGAAGATTTTTCTGAGGCGATTGACAGGTATATCGATTGTATATTCATCTACCTCAGCATGGATGACCTCATTCCCCCTATCATTAGTACGTACATCACATATCTTCCAGATTTGTTGAACATATAGCTCAGGGACATGTGTGCCAGTGGTGGAGGGATTATATGTCAGGAGATGGTTTATAGGATGAATCTTTAAGATTTCAGTAACAATGGGGTAGGTAGGGTTTTTCAGTTTGCTGAGGTCAACATAGTGGTTATTGTCATGGGTCAGAGTTTAGAAACTCTGCTTGGGGCATGATCTCCTCTGGTTGAAGTACAACTTGTGCCATCTTAACTGTATAGATAAATAAATCAGTTAAGTCAAAGATATAGAGATATGCATGAAGACATCATTCAATCATTGAATTGTGGTCAGACTTCAGTAAATGAGTCAAAGTTGACCACTTTTGACCAAAACTATAAAGTTTGAAAAATGTGAGAAAACCCCAACTCTTAAACCCTCATTGTGTACAAGATGATTTTAAGTATAAAAAAGTTGTTTTAATACTTTTAATATGTCAATTAGATAGCAACAAACAACTTTGTAGTACTAGAGTATAGTCCAAAAATCATCATAACACCCTCTTTAGAACCAAAAAGTGTGTTTTAAGTTCAAGTTCATACACCTCAAGAACACGAAGAACACTTTTCAAGATTTTTGAAATATTTTTGCACCAAAGTGTTCCCCATTTGTTCAAAACCCCCATCGCAAACTTGGATTGATCAAACAAGGTTGTTTCGTGTCCCAAAAATCCATCCAAAGTGAAGAAAGTGTCCATCGCAAGTGGCTGTTCTAGGGCCGAAAATCACCATTTTAACTCAAAATTTTCAAAATGTAAACTGTACAAGTTGTTACCTATATGATCACGAGTGTTTTGAGATAAAAATTGCAAATTTTGGCAGCGTAACGAGAGAGTTCGTATTTTCAAGTAACCAAAACGAGAAAGAACTTAAGTGTTTTTGAAAATTTGATCGCGTGAATGGACAGGTGAGGGACGGGACGGTTATAAAGTGATAGAGACACGTGTCACGTGTTAATTGGACCAACCGTGGTAAAAACATGCGGCTGATAGGGCAATCGTATGGTAAATTCACACGGCTTATAGATCCATGCGATTGGCCTTGAAGTGAAGCAAAAATGCTAACACTTGGTGAATCGCATACGATTCCCCTTGTTTTGTCAATCGCATGCGATTGACACTTTATTCATAATACACTGATGGTCTATCGCATGCGATTGAGGCATAGTTAAAACTTTTGTAAATTTGTTATCCCATGCGATTGACTTGTTGTTCATGGTTCGTTGCAATCCATGCGATTGAACCAAGACTTAGAAAATTTGGTTTTGTTGAGTTCAGTAAATCCCATGCGATTGAAGCATAGTGCGGGATTTTTTGCAATAGAACCCAACGCTAGGAAATTTTCTGAAAATTCAAAATATCTTGATTTTAAAGATTGAAAAGTGATTTTCCCAGGTATCATGATTTGAGTGTTTCTTTGACACACTCCCCCTAAACTTGTGCATCCGTTTATGAAAATTTTTCAAAACTTAGGGAGTGTGCAGTATACTTCTTCCCCTACACATGTGCAGTACGTGTATGATTTTCTCCCCCTACACATATGTAACATGTGTAAAACCAGAAATTCACTCCCCCTGGAATGTTGCATAAGGTATCTGCACAAGGAACAAACAGTATAACACCTACTCTAAACAAAAAGAAAGAAAGGAAAAATGAAGCAACAGTGTATTATATTTTCAAGTTGAGCATGCCTAACTTGGATACCAACTCAGTGAAGCGACTTTCTTCTAATGGTTTGGTAAACAAGTCAGCTAGCTGATTTTTAGTAGGAACATACTGGAGTTCAATGAGACCTTTCTCTACGTTATTGATATCGCGATTTTTATATATATATTTAATGCGATATTTAATTATTTTTGGATAAAAATCATGAGAATATGTTAAATATATGTTTAATATCATTATATATTCTTTTTCAGGTTCAAATTCGGATATTTGAGGATATATATGGATAAAAAAGGCTAAAATTCAAAGATAAGCATCAAAGTTTGAAATTTCCGAAATTCTGTCACTAAATGGTCTCTAGCGTCGCTAAAAGCCACCACTTAGCGTCGCTAAAGGTGACTTAGCGTCGCTAAAGGGCCCTTTGACAGCTTTATAAATTGATTTGATCTTCATTCGGTTGGGCAGCTTTTATTCCGACTTTTCACCATCTTCAAGCTCTGGAAACTCCTTAAAAACACCATGAAGCATATGGTAGCATAGCTTGGAGCATTGGGGCTTGGATTGAAGATAAAATCGATGTTCAAGTCCCGGAACATTCGGCTTTTACGGTTTTATTCATTCTAGTTCATCTTGTTTCTTTGTTTGAATAATTTCCAGAGCTTTAGCATGTTTGTTCTAGGCTAGACTTCTGATTTTCCTCCCTAGAGATGAACTTTAATTATGGTTGATTTAATTCATGGTTTTGATGCTTAATTCATGTTTGTTCTTAGTTTAGCCTAATCTATGTTTATCCATGCTTATGAATCTGTTTTGATTGCGTAGAATCTGATTTTTATGTTTTGAGAGGCCACTTGAATCATAAAGCTTGAATCTTGATTGTCTAGGGCCAATAGATGATTAAGAAATAGTGATTGACCAAATCCTATGTTTTGAGCAATTAAAGTTAGAGTCTTTTGCATGTGATGTCCATATAATGAACTTTATATGTTAGTTTAATGTTTTGTTGACCATACAAGCATTAAGATTAGGGCTTAACTTGTTAATCGAATTAATTGGCTAATTATCCCTTTTAATCGCGCTTTTGACCATAAATGTTATTAATTGGTGTAATTAGACGGTTATAACCGGACCAAGGTTTTAACTATTATAGAAATCGATGCATGAATGTTTAAGTATCATTAGTTCTTATTACCATAAATCTAATTGCCATGAGATAAGTGTAATCGAATCAAGGGAGGGAAAGCTAGCTTTATATTATCTGATTTCCAAGTTCCTTGCTCATTCGCTCTCTGGTTTCTTTGGTTGTTTTAGGTGCTTTCTAGGGTTGTTGGTAGTGTTAGTTGGTTGATAGCTCACTTATCTGTAATTCCCCCCTTTATTTTATCGCAAGTTTAATATTTCAATTAATATAATTTTATCAAATCATACCCGTTCCCCTTGAGTTCGACACCCGTACTTATTTTCTATACTATAATACGATTAGGTCCTCTTTCCTATTTGTGTTGTAGTCGTACTAAATAATAACGGATTTTATAAATAAAAAACCGGTACGCTTTTAGCACATCAGTTATCTTTTATGAAGTGATAACAGATATCAATATGTTTGGTTTTATAGTGGTGTACCGGATTGTAGGAGATAGGCAGATTGGGAATCGCATAGCAGTGGAATTTTGTCATACCTGAGGCCAAAGTCTGATAACTGTGTACGTATCTAGAGACTTTGTGAATAGCACATTGCAGCAACAACATACTTAGCTTCAGCTGTAGATGTGGATACGTAGTTTTGTTTCTTTGAGGCCCAGCAGACTAAACGATCTCCCAAAAAGTGTGCACTGCCAGAGGTGCTTTTCCTATCAATTTTGCAACCGGCACAGTCAGCAACTGAGTAAGCATGGAGATCCAGATTTGAATCTTTGGGATACCACAGACCAAGATCCATATACCCTTTAAGATATCTAAATATCCGCTTAACTTCCAGAAGATGTGACTCTTTAGGATTCGCCTGGTATCGGGCACATAGACAGGTAGAGAACATGATGTCAGGACGACTTGTAGTTAGATACAGTAACGATCCAATCATCTAACGGTAAGTTTTGAGATCTACTGTAGAACCATCAAGATCTGCTGATAGCTGTGCCTTAGCAGCCATGGGTATGGATATGGGTGTGCAGTTAATCATATCATACTTCGTGAGAAGGTCTTTGATGTACTTGGATTGTCAAATAAAACTGCCATGACTTAACTGCTTCACCTGGAGTCCGAGAAAGAATGACATCTCCCCCATCATACTCATTTGAAATCTTATCTGAATATTAAGTTTGTGAAGGCTACTCAAAAGGAAAGACTGATACAACTCTGTTCACAAAGACTAAGGGTAGAGACAAGATTTTAGTTCAAATTTATGTGGAAGATATCATTTTTGGGTCTACAAAACCAAAATACAGTGACGAGTTTGCTAAGATCATGGCAAACAGACATCGTACCATGCACGTGGAGCTTGCTTTAACCCGTACAAGGCCTTATCTAAGATATAGGCATGATTTGGATGTTTTGAATTGATGAAACCCTCAGGTTGTAAGACATATACTTCTTCTTTGAGAACACCGTTAAGAAAAGTTGTCTGCACATCCATCTGAAAGACACGGAAGCTTCTGGAGGCTGCATATGCAAGAAAGAGTCTGATAGCTTCAATATGAGCAACGGGGGCAAATGTTTCATCATAGTCAATGCCCGCTTGCTGATTGTAGCTTTTAGCAACCAACCGAGCTTTGTTTCAAACGACCACTCCATCCGTATCCCTTTCGTTCTTGAACACCCACTTAGTTCCGACAACAGATTTTCCATATGGAAGAGGAACTAATCTCCAGACTTTGAGATGATCAAATTGGTGTAGTTCTTCCTGCATTGAAATTACCCAATCCGGATCATCTAATGCTTCAGAAGTCTTGGTGGGTTCAATGATGCTTAGAAAATCCAAAAATTGACATTCGTTTGCTGTTGTTGCTTGTGTTTGAACGCCAACTGAAGGGTCTCCAATAATATTTGCTTCAGAGTGATGTCTGGTTCACTTTATCTCGTGGGAAGTAGAAGATGAAGGAATAAGATCTTGTAAGTGCCGTGCTTCCTCTTCATCTTCGTGGGAGAAATTTGGGTCTGAATCAAACACAGGAGGACTCTCTGGGTCAGGAATCTGAGACGTCACAGAGGGACGAGTGACAGAGACAGATGTAGAATCCTCAGCATAGAGATATGCAAATGGATTTGTCTCAGTGACCGTGGGAGCCGTTAGAGTAATGTTTGTCTGTATTGTTGTGTTGTTCCTGTTGTTAGTTACAACAGGAGAAGATTCAGATCTAAAGAAATCAAACATAAAGTCAAGATTAGGATTTGAACTGGACGGATTGTTTGATTCTTTGTTTTGAAGCACCGGTCCTGAACTGCTATGTTCAGACGCGTTTACTATTGATTTGGGTGGAAAATCTGTAACATTCAATCCATGATCAAATGTTACGTTGATACTTTCAACAATTCTCTTTGTTCTTTTGTTTAAAACTCTGTAGGCGTTGGACTCAGTAAAATAACCTAGGAATATAGCTTCATCAGCTTTTGGAGCAAACTTTCCTAGATTATCCTTGTCATTAAGCACAAAGAACCTATTACCAAAGACATGAAAGTATTTGATATTAGGCACTATGCCATTGGCCAGTTCGTATGGAGTTTTATTAAAGCGTTTATTAATAAAAGAATGATTATGCGTATAGCAGGCAATGCTGATTGCTTCAGCCCTAAAGGAAGGTGGGAGCCCGGAGTATGATAACATGGTACGAGCAGCTTCAACTATAGTTCTGTTTCGTCTTTCCACGACACCGTTTTGTTGTGTAGTATATGCCGCTGAGAACTGATGGTTGATCCCAACAAGGTCACAAAAGCTCTTCAGAGTACTGTTCTTGAATTCAGTTCCATTGTCTGTACGGATTGAAACAACACTCTGACTATGCTTATTCTGCTGTTGCTTGATGAAGGAAATGATTGTTGGAGTAGCTTCATCTTTGGATCGCAGAAACTTGACCCAAGTATATCTAGAGTAGTCATCCACCATGACTAGAATATACTTCTTCCCACTCTTAGATTGAATTCTCATAGGACCACAGAGATCCATGTGCAGGAGTTCCAAAGGCTTGGTAGTGCTGAACACTTGTTTAGATTTGTGGGAAGCCTTTTTCATTTTACCCTTCTCACAATCTGCACACAGATGATCCTTCTTGAATCTTAACTTGGGAATACCTCTCACCAAGTCACCAGTGACTAATTTGTTGATATTCTGAAAGTTCAGGTGAGAGAGTTTGTTGTGCCATTGCCAAGTAAGATCTGATGAGGCTTCAGACAGTAGACACACGGAGGTAGGGGAGTCGTAATTTTCCAAATCAATGGAATACAGGTTAGATTTCCTTGCACCTGCCAATAATTCATCCCCATTCTCAGTTAACACGGAACATTTGTTCTTCTTAAATACTACCTCCAGGTCTTTATCACAGAACTGTCCGATACTAAACAGATTATGACCCAACCCTTCAACATAGGAGACTTTCTTGATTTTGATGTGCTTCTTCTCTATGTCTCCGTACCCCATTATTGGTGTAATATTGTCGTTCCCAAAACGTACATTCCCGGAGTACTTAGGAACATTTTTTTGAGAAGACTCTTGTTACCGGTCATATGCTTGGTACAACCGGAGTCCAGGTAGGCGCCTGCAAAAAGAGAATAAAGCACGTTTAGGTCCCCATATATGAATGGGTCCTTGATTGTTAGTTCCTAGAAGTGATTGGGTATTGATTGTTTCTACTGGTGGTGGTGAAACTTCTAATGATCTATCCTTAGCTACCCATGTGGGTTTAATCTTTTGTCGAGAAGGAATAGATTGAGAAAGATTTGGCTTAGACGGAAGTTTCGGTACCACCATTGGTTTAACAGTTGATGATATCGGAGGTTTAGGATTCGGTAGAGTTGCAGAAGCGTTATGTTTTCGAATCCATGTTTGCAAGGAATTCTTAAGAATTCGTTGGGGCCTCTGTGCATCAACTTTCTTTTGCTGAACTGAAGCCTTGGGAGTGGTAGGTTTTACTACTCGTTGAGAAAATGAAGGCTTGGGTTGAGAAACTTGTGCACGTTTAGAAGGAGGATTGCGTGATCGTTTTTGAGAATTCAAGTGTTTTTCTTGAGCAATCCATGCCTTCTTGAATGCTTCATAACCCTGTCGTCTATAAACTTCCAGTTCTTTGATCGTCAGCAGTCGTTTTGATTTGTTTAAACGTTTGAGTGCATGTGACTGACGAGTGGTGATCCACTGATGAATGATATATCCTTTGGAATTTATAAATGGAACACAGATTTGATTAGTGTAAAAGTCTGTCCAGTCCTCACGTGGTTTAATTCCAATTTGTTTTCTTAATTGATCATATTCATAATTAAATTCACAATGACCATGGAGGCAACCATCACTAATACAAAACATTGAAGAGACAATTTTATCATGTAAACTTGAATGATTACAGACGGTATCAAACATCAAAATTTGTTCACATGTTTGTCTAGTTTTCGAACATTTCCTAGACGACCTAGGAATGACTCTCTTCCAAGTTATGTTTATTTTACGCTCTTCACTCCCGAGCTTCTTCACATTTTTAATCAGGTATGTCAGTGGTCATACGAGAAATGTGACTAGAAGTAGAAGTGGGTGTCTGTTTGAAAATCTGTTTTTGTTTTAAACTTTTCAAAGTAGAATTGTTAACAGATTTTATTTTGGGTTGGACATCTTGGGAAGATGTAGACGCATGCTTAGAATCTTCAATTCGTTCTGCATATGGAGAAAAAGTGAATAGAGTAGGAGCCTGCATCTCTTGCTTGACTTGGATGATGCGTTCTTTTAATTTTGTATTTTCCATGCACAAGTTATCTATGATCTTTTCATCATGATTAAAAATGTTTTTGATACGCTTGTGAAGAATAGCATTCTCTTGAGCTAATTGAGTGAGCTCAGGTGATTGGGAAGAAACTGAGATTGTTTCATGTGTGGTTTCGGAGTGGAAAGCTTTGGTAATATCTCCTTGTATCAGATGTGTGAAGCAAAACTCTTGCAAGGTTTGAAACCTTCGCTGCAATTCCTTGTGGGGAATGTATTAAAATTGGGGTTTTGGCATTTCAGGAGCATAAAGTTCCTCATCTGTATAGATTGACAATTGAATTCAGTGTTGGAGGTAGGTAAGTGAAGTATGAGTCATGTTAGAGTAGTTGAAGGGAGTTTCAGTTTTGAGATGTAACGTCCGTTTGACATCCTCTTCAAGTCGTTATTCCTCTTGACCAACAAATACAATTCGTTGAGTTAATCCTTTGCCAAATAGATTTGCATTGTATAATTGTTTGGCAGATACCTTACTCAGAACACTTGGGTTTTCAAAACCAAGTCCATCTAATGTCTATCTTGAAAAAGGTCGTTCCTTTTGTTTGTATAGAAAGATGGTTTGTTCACTTTGCCCTCTTTTGATAAGAAGGTCTTCAAGTTCTTTAACTTTTAAACAAAGAGCACTCTGATCGTTTTTAAGAATTTCTGAATCTTTTTCTGCACCAATACGTTCTGCTTTGAGATCGTGTATTTTTATCAGTTAATTCTAGAAATTCAGATTCTTTCACAGCTAATTGAACCTTAGATTCATTTATGTTCTTCTTTAATTGTTCAATTGCAGCTTGTGCTTCTTTGTCTTGTGTATGAATGACCTCTTTTAACACTTGATTTTTGCTTGTTAGTTTGGTCACCTTAAGTTCTAACTTTTTCATGCGATTTAATATGGTTTGGATATGTTCAAAATTAAAACCCATATTAGAGTTAGAGATAGAATGTACCTTTCCGCTTTCAACGATCTCCTCCTCAGCATCAGATAGATTACCACCATCTTCATCCCTATCACTTGTTCCACTAGTAGCCATGAAACAGAACTTTGCGTGATCCTCACCATATAGATCACTATCGGAGTCTGTGTCCTCCAGGAACTGATCTTCTTCCACCATAAGAGCATTCCCAGGCTGTTTTTGCTTTGACAGGCGGTACTTTTGTCTATAGTATTTAGCATCCTTGGTCTTCTTCTGTGGACAGTTCCTGATCATGTTTCCAGACCTCCCACAGTTATAGCACTTCAAGTCTTTCTTCTTTTCCTCCTTCCTCTCATCTCTTTGAAATCTAGGCTTGTCAACAGGAGCAAGCCTTTATGGTCTTCTGGAGCCAGAGGTAAATCTTTGTCCGTTGTTGGTTTTATTAAAGCGATTTATAAAGGTTTTGCCAACAACAGAGAGAGCATGAATGGCAGCTTCAACTGAGTCTTCATCATCATCATTCGGTTCTGATTCACTGAGAATCACCTGCTTGTACTTCATTGATCTTGATGAAGATTCTCTTGGAATTCTATCAGTAGCTACCAAGGTCAGAGGATCTACAACTGGCTGTTTTGGGAGAGTTTTCAGTATTTCATCCTGGTATTGATTGAGGTCTTCGAATATGTTGTGGAATGTAATGGTGGTACAATCTTTATTAATTTGCTTGTACAGTCTAACATATTCCTTCCATTCTGGACCTAGTGACTTCAGAAAGACACAATTCAGATCGAGGTCAATCCTGATGATTTGATTGGACCTCATCTCATTTTGCAGTTTGCAAAATCTACCATAGGTTTCAGAAAAAAGTTCATTCTCTCTAACACTGAAGTCATGATAGTTGTTGACTAGTTGGGTACGCTTGATGTACTCTCCTTGCTCAGTACCCTGCAACTGCTTCTTTATCTGTCAGGATCGGATATATTATATCAAATAACAAGAACTAACTTTTAAATAATAAATCAGAGTAATATAAAAGTTAATCTTTAACTATGATCACAAACAACTAAGAAGTTGCGGAATCACACTTAATTGATTAAAGAAGGTTTTAAGCAAAGATTAATTCAATCAAACAGTAGTTTTATTAACCAACCAGAATGATTACAAAAGCAAACTTCACCCCCAATCTAACTTATTCTGTTAGACGAAGAACACAGACTGTTCTTAGGTTTCAACAAGAAACTTAGAGGCTAAAAACACTTTCAGAAAAATAAATAACAATAAGAACAAATGCTTTGAATAATGAGATCAAGTCGTCGTCGTCAATTGATCATCTAATGAAGAATATATAGACTCTTGATCCTCCTTGAATTGTTGACAGTTAGGTAATCTTCTATCTTCTGAGATAATCTTGTTAATCTTCAAAGTATTTCAAGATATCTTCTATGATAGGATTTTCCAAATATAGCTCAACAGAAACTGTTTAACGAACACAACAATTCTTTATTCTTCTAACAGTCTTCAGCTTCAAGGTCTTCAAACAGTTGTAGTAGTTTATACTAACAGTTCTCAACTGTTTTCATATTTTCAACAAACAGTTTTAAACTGTTTCACCAACCTTTACCAAACAGTTCTCATTTTCATGCTCAATAACTTAGATTATTTCCCAACAATCTCCCCCTAACTTAAAGTATTGAATAATACATTTAAGTTGTTGGTTTGATCATAGACAAATTAATATAAGTAATGAGTCACATTTCTTCTAATCTCCTTTTGAATCTGTTCAGTAAGTCTTCCTTCTGTTTTGAGTCTCCATGGAATTTAGCTTTAATAAAATACTCCAGCTTAGTCTTGTGATGCCCAATGAAGTTCAAATCAAACCACTCATGCAATGTATTTCCCATTACCACGTAATACGTCCTTGATCTTGCATATACCTTCACTGCCTTTATGGGAAAAGCTTCCTCTGCTGTCAGTTTGGGCATAATCTTCAATGGGTTGCAAATGCTGGTAAGATATTCCATCAAAATCTTGATTCCTTCATTTGGGTCACTAAAGTGCTTAATTCCATATGTATACAATTCTTGTACATCTTCTGGTGAGATTCTTGTCATCATTTGTACAAAATTGTCATATACCTCAACAGATCCATCTTCCCTTGCAATAGTAATGCAATGTTTGTCCTTTGCTTTTTCTTCAAACTTCCATTCAACAATATGAGACTTTTCACCTAATTCTTTTTCCAATTGGTCAATCCCTTGCTGAACGTCTACTGTCAGTTTATCTTTCAAAATTTTGTGAACCACAGCAGCTTTGTTTGAAGTGGGAAGTTTCTTGGTTGGCTTAACTGTAACTGTTTTATCTTTTATTACCCTTTTTCTTTTAACTCCCTTACCAGCAGCTTCCTTCTCCTTTTTCTCTTCTTCTTCTAACTCTTTTGTCATTTGAGCACCTATCTTTTTAGCTAGCTCAAAATCTGATTGTTCTTGCAATTCAAGCTCAGCATTCAATCTCTGTGCATATTCCCTATCCCGTTCTTCTTGCTGTTCTTTAGAAAGTTTCAGCTTGGGAATATCAACCATTACTTCCTTTCCTTTTAATGATACAGGGGGCATCTTTTCTTCTTTCTTTTCTTCTTTCTGTTTCTCAGTAAAAGCAATGCCTTTAAATCCTGCTTTAGGAGGAAGTGGTTCCAACTTCTTTACCTTTCCTTCTAGCCATCCATCATCGATCCTTTGAGCCATTTTAAATGTGCTGATGTTGAGAATTTGAGCACCTATTTCAATTAAGTAATTTTGTTTGACTTTGGACCATGATCTGAAAGCTTCAGTCGTTGGATAATCACCTTGCATAACCATTCTGTTAATCATCACTCTATCCACCGCTGATAAACTTTCTTCTTCAACTACAGCTGTTTGCACATCTTCAACAACAGTTTCATCAACTACAGCAACTGTTTCCACAACTTCAGCAGCAACTGTTGGGTCAATGGTTGCAACTGTTTGTTCAGTTGTAGCAACAACTGTTTGTTTATCCTGTGGAACTGTCTGTTTAACTCCTTCCTGCTTGGATTTTCTTTTTCCTTTAGCTTGAGCAGTTGAAGAGGTTTTCACCAAGGATTTGGGTTTAAGCAGCATCTCATGAGTATGAAGAACATTAGTTGCCTTCTTCAGATTCTCATCAAGAAAGTTCAGCTGCTTATCTTGCCTTATTAGCACCTCATTGTGAATTGCTACTACCTTGAGTACTTCGGTTGCCTTCTCCAGCTGTTTAGTCAGTTCTTTTATCTTCTCATCTTGAGAAACTATCCTTTTGTTTTGAAGAGCAATCCTTTTCTTTAGGTGTATATGAGCAGCAAGGTAAGGTGCAAAGTTAGGATCCGTCAATGCATGTTGTTTCAGTCTAGTCTCAATGTCAGTTAGTGTTTCCACTGTGACTATATCATCGACATTTTTCACTGGTGGCTTACTCCCCTGAGTATCACCATCAGTACCCCTCTTTTCTTGGTTCTGGGGATTACCAGAAACTGTTTTACTAGTCTCTGTTGCCATGGTTGAGGTCTTAGCTATGTTAACACTGTCCTGTTTATCCCTTGCAGATAAAACAGTAGTGTCAGCCTCAAAGACCATATGATCACCCTCTTGAGGAATGATCACCTCCTCATTGTGCCTGGGAGACAGTACCAAAGGTTCCCTTTCGATATTCTGCACAGGTAAATGCACCTGTGCAGGGCTAACAGTTTGGGGTTCACTAACTGTGGTGGAAGGAGCACCAACAGTTTTCCTCTTCTTTCTAAATATTTTTAGTGCAGGGGCTTGTGTTGTAGCTCTTTCAAAAGAAGCAGGTTGGGAATTTTGAGTATCTTGGACTGTGGGTTCCAGTGTTGGTGGTGTAGCAATACGATGGGTTTCATGCTCAACACTGGCAGTCCTGTTTCTTGACAGAAACTCCACCATTTCAGGGAGTGGAGGAGTTATGGCACCAGAGAAACTCTTGCCATTAATCAACAGTTTGCTCAAAGTGGAAGCCACATGAGCAGAGGGAATAATGACCCTCTTGTGTGTTTTCAGATTTGGCAACAAAAAGTTTAACAATACTTGCACAAATCGAGGATACATCAAAAAGAGACCATACTTGGTCCCTAGATGTTTTACCATGCCATTGAAAATTAATTTTGAGAAATTGAAGCAACGATTGTTGGCCAAACAGATTAAGGCCAAAGCAATGTTGCTTCCAAACTCGTTCCATCCTATTCTTTTAGGACTAATGCACTGCTGGAGAGTATGGATTAAATACTTCCAGTGAGCACAAAATTGTCCTTTATAGAATGTACCCTTCCCTGAAGGACCCTCATACCCAAGCTTAACAAGCTCGGCATGCAAAAAATCTAGTGAAACTGAATCAGAATACTCACCCTCACTATCATTGAGTTGTAGAATTTGGCGAATGGTGTCCTCAGAGATTGAGACGGTCAACTCATCAATGGTAGAATCAATCCATTGCACGTCATCAGTTGTTCGAAGTTGAGCATGTTTCCAAAACTGATCAATGTGTGAAGTGTATATGGTAGGGTTGATGGTGAGAGCAGTATTGAGATTGGACATTGAGAGATAATCAATCATATCGTGAAACGTGTGAAGATCATCGGGTTTTGAAAGAAAAGCAAGCATGTTATGTTCCTTGACGAATGGAAGGGGAGCCATGGCGATTTGATAGCAGAATTCTAGGGTTTTAGCGTTCAAACGAAGTTCAGTATGCGTAAAGAAACCTCTGAGGAGGGAATGGTTTATATATGTTTCGATTGTTGAACGTAATCCAAAGGCTTCCAAAATCCTGCAAAGACCAAAGCACCCTTTAATAGCTTAACAGTTGACGGACAAAAAGGAACTAACAGTTGAGAAACTGTTTGTAATAGCTTAACAGTTGACGGACAAAAATGAACTAACAGTTGAGAAACTGTTTTCATAAGATGTAACAACTGTTATTCAAAAGTTCACTCCCTTTTGTTTGATCATTTATATGAATTGACAGTTGTTTAGGATTTACAACTGTTCTTTATTTCTCGCCCTTAGTTGACGAAATTCTCCCCCTCAGTTGCACATGGACTTTGTCTAACAGCTGCCAAAGCCATATGCTAACAGTTGAAAAACTGTTAGTATTGATTGAAACAGAAATGTGCAACTGTCAAACAAACTTTCGGCTCACATATATCAAATGCTGAAGCAATAAAAATAAAACATTAGAGAACACAGTCATCAACATAAGATATATTTTATTCAAGATAATCACAATTGAGCTACAATAAGTTGAAAAGAAAAACAAAACTGTCTTGTACTATAGATCTAAACACAGCTTATAAGAACTGTCTTAACTCCTAGATCTACATATGACAAATGATTGATAACAGTTTGTATCATCAAATCTGAACTTTAAGGGAAGACAATCATCATCACATTCACATTCTTGCTCAATACTGTCTTCGTTATTTAAGAATCGAGTTCAGAATAGCCTCTACAGTGCCACCATCGTCTTACTGAGAAGCCTGTCTTTAAAGAATGGTCATGTAATACACGAGCCATTGTTGGTACTGCTTATCTAATTGTGCAAGGCCGTCTCGTAGGTGTGGGAGAACAATGATCTACACCGTAAGTGTAGACAACTTTCTCAGTCAACTGTTGATAAGCCTTAGACAATTGTCAAAACATACTACCTACCAATGGGTGTGCAGTAGACCTTCTCATCTTATGCATCACCAGAGACGATTGTCATAATTTGCCTCGTGGGTGTGCAGTGGAACTAGTCATCGAAGACAGTGACTTCCACTGCCTCATCATCTGAGGCCCTCTGGTGGTTACGAGTATTATATCTTCGAACATTGAACCACACTACGGAGTTTGTAGTGCCTGCTAGGTTCAAGACGAATCTTAGACAACATGGTGTAGGCAATTCATGAAAGAGAGTGAAATTTTCAAAATCACCTCTTATACGAATATGATCAATTTGTTTATTTGGCCTACGTGGATCTGGATATTGTGTCAAGGGAAACCTATCCCGATCATCATGCATCCCAAGAACACATGATGAGTGATGCCAAAGCTCATGCATTCTTACAAATGGGGCAGGGATGGTTACATAACTTTGTCTAACATTAATATCTTTGAGGGTTATTAGAAAAAGTTAGTATCCATTTGCAGAGAGAAGAGTGTGCAAATGTAGGTGTGATTTGTGAAGGATGGGTGCAAGACTATTTATAGAGAAACTAGGAGGCATTAATGTCTGTTAATAGCCATTAATGACCATTAATATCCAGTAATTTCCATTAATAGCATGCAGTGACTGGTCATATCAAATGCACTAGAGAACAAGCAAAAGGACTCACCTTTATCAGTTTGGAACTGTTGATTCAAGAAAGTGAATTTACCTTTACCTCATAACAAGGACAGTCACGAGTGTGAAAAACTGTTTGTGAGACAGGTCAGCAGATATGTCCAAAACTGATGTGTGAAATTGCATTTCCCTCTCTGAATACTTAAAGGATAACAGTTGTTAGAAAACGTAACTAACAGTTGCAAACTGTTAGTGTGAAAAACATGGAATAATGAACAACTGTTAGTCCAAGTTAATCATTCCAATGTTGGAAATCAAAAAGTTGAATCTGCTCACATCAAAAGCTTTAGTGAACAAATCAGCTAATTGATCATCAGTATGAATTTTCATAACTTGGATTAATCTCTTTTCATTGCAGTCTCTTATGAAGTGAAATCTGATTTCAATATGCTTGGTTTTAGAATGCTTCACTGGATTATTAACTATGCTAATAGCACTGGTGTTATCAACATAAATAGGAGTATTTAAGAAAGACAAACCATAATCCAGAAGCTGATTTTGGATCCATAACACTTGTGAACAGCAGCTTGATGCAGCAATGTATTCAGCCTCAGCTGTTGAAGTTGAAACTGTTGTTTGTTTCTTGCATTGCCATGAGATCAGCCTTGATCCAAAGAATTGACATCCTCCAGAGGTTGATTTTCTGTCCACATTGGCTCCACCATAGTCACTATCAGAATATGCCACCAAATCAAAAGGTGAATCTTTAGGATACCAAAGTCCCAATTTTGGTTGGCCTTTGAGATATCTAAAGATTCTCTTTACAGCAAACAGGTGTGACATCTTCGGACTGCATTGGAACCTGGCACAAACACAAACAGCAAACATTATATCAGGTCTAGAAGCAGTTAAGTACATTAATGAACCAATCACTGATCGATAGAGGTGTATATCAACATCCTCCCCCTCAGAATCTGCTCCCAACTGTTTGTGTGTTTCCATTGGAGTACTTGCCAGCTTCACATCTTGATAGCCAAACTTGTCCAATATGTCCTTGACATACTTAGATTGGCTTAGAAAAATACCAGTGGGCTTCTGTTTGACTTGTAATCCCAAGAAAAATGTGAGTTCACCCATTGAACTCATCTGAAATCTTTTGTGCATAATGACTTCAAATTCTTTGCACAAGCTGTCATTTGTGGATCCAAAGATTATATCATCAACATAGATTTGAACAAGCAAAATCTCTGTTTTAACAATCTTTGTAAACAATGTTTTGTCAATTGTGCCTCTCTTAAAACCATTCTCAAGGAGATAGGATGATAATGTCTCATACCAAGCTCGAGGAGCTTGATGTAGACCATATAGGGCTTTATCTAACCTATATACCTTGTCAGGGTACTTTGAGTCTTCAAAGCCAGGGGGTTGACACACATATACCTCCTCATCAATAGTGCCATAGAGAAAAGCAGACTTGACATCCATTTGATACACCTTAAATCCTTTGAAGCTTGCAAAAGCAAGAAATATCCTAATGGCTTCAATCCTTGCAACAGGTGCAAAAACATCATCATAGTCTATTCCTTCCTCTTGTGTGTAGCCTTGTGCAACCAGTCTTGCTTTGTTCTTGATAACAATTCCTCTTTCATCTTTCTTGTTTCTGAACACCCACTTGGTGCCAATTACTCTTTTACCTCTTGGAAGCTCAACCAACTTCCAAACTTGCTGAATTTGAAATTGTAAGAGCTCCTCTTGCATTGCCTCTACCCATGAAGGATCTTTCAATGCCTCAATTGCTTTCTTTGGTTCTATTTGAGACAAAAAGCAAGCATTCACGTCAAATTGGGCAAGATCCACACCACTATTTTCATTTTGCAGCATATTTCTTGTTCTGATAGGAGTGGTTGGATTTCCAATTATTTGTGATATTGGATGAATCTTGTGAACTCTTGATGTAGGAATGTTTTCTTCAGTCAGTTCATCCCCTAGATTAGATAGATCAAATTCACATTCACTTGAATTTTCAGCGTTATCACACACTTGATCAGCAGAGTCAGTGTGATGTTGAGGATCATGGGATTCCATGTCCTTTAAAGATTCAGCATCCATCAATGGATCAACAACGTTGGAGAACTCTTGTTGAAGCATAGGAATCACAACAAAGTCTTCAGTAACTTTGTTTGAACCAACAGTTGTTGGTTTTGAGCTAACAGTATCAAAACTGTTTGGGCTGGAGGAAGATGTTTGATGACTTTCACCAACAGTTGTTGGGGTACCTGTAGCTGTTTCAGTAGAATACTCAAAAGAAAGAGATTTAGACAATGCATCAATATCAAATAACCAATCAGGTCCATTACCTGCAATATTGATCCTATTTTCATTGAAAGAGATATTCATACTCTCTTCTATGATTCTAGTGACATTGTTAAAAACTCTATAAGCTTTACTTTGAGTGGAGTATCCTACAAAGAAACCTTCTTCAGCCTTACTCTCAAACTTGCCTAACTGTGACTTGGTATTAAGGATAGTGCACGGACAACCAAACGGTTTGAAGAAGTTGATTAAAGGTTTTCTCTTGAGAAACAACTCATAAGGAGTTTTCCCTTTGGACTTGACTACTTGTACTCTATTCTGAACATAGCAGGCAGTGTTCACTGCTTCTGCCCAGAATGTCATTGGAAGTCTAGAATCGGCTAACATTGACCTAGCAGCCTCTATCAAAGTCCTATTCCTTCCCTCAGCAACTCCATTCTGTTGGGGAGTCCTAGGAGCACTAAACTGTCTTTCAATACCTTTACTTTCACAAAAACTGTTTAGCTCATAGTTCTTAAATTCAGAACCATTTTCAGATCTAATGACTTTCACCTTCAAATCAGATTGATTTTCAATTTTAAGAATAAGGGACTTAACTAACTCAGCTGTTTCATCCTTTGTTCTAAGAAATTGAACCCATGTGAACCTGGTGAAGTCATCAACTATGACTAAACAATATGCTTTCTTCCCTATACTCATCACAGATGTAGGACCAAAAAGGTCCATGTGTAACAATTGTAAAGGTGCAGTAATAGAAGAAACTTCTTTGGTCTTATAAGAAGTTTTGTGTTGCTTGCCTTTAAGACATGCCACACAATGATCATCACATGAGAACTCTTTTTGGGGCAAACCTCTTACCAAACTGTTTTTAGCTAACAAGTTCATGGTTTTAAAATTCATGTGACACATCCTTCTATGCCAAATGGCAGACTCATCATGAGATGCTTTGGAGAGTAAACAGCTTAACACATTCTGTTTAGCAATCTTTTGTGGATCAAGACAATATACATTATCTTTTCTAGGTGTTCTTAAAAGAACATCCTTCTCATTTAATTTAAAATCTTTTGAAAGAATAATGCATTCTGAATCTGTAAACAAAACTTTGTTTCCATTGTCACAAATTTGAGATACACTTAGCAGATTGTACTTAAGCTGTTCAACAAAGAAAACATCATTAAATGTAAGTGTACCTGCCTCAACAGCTCCTTTACCTGTGATTTTTCCTCCCTTTGGATTTCCTCCAAATGCTACAAATCCTCCATTGATTCTTTTTAAATCCTTCAAACATTGTGGATTTCCAGTCATGTGCCTTGAGCATCCACTATCCACATGCCAGATAGATCCATGATTGGCCCTATGAATGCTCTGCACAAATAAAATCAGTTAGTAGCAGGAAGTACCCAGGCCATGCAGGTCTTGGGTACACCGTTCAAGTCATAATACTTAAACAGAGTTTGGTTCTTTTTGATTTCATCCAACTTAGATTTCTCTAATTTGTGTGATGAATACTTTGTAAGAACATGTGGTTTCCAACTGTTGTGATTAACAGTGGATACCTTTGAACAAACAGCTGGTGGAGTTGGTAAAACAGATGAATCAACTTGTGATTCCTTTTGATTTTCAGTTTGAAGAACAGTTTTACCTTCTCCAGAATCAGTTTGTTTTTGAATTTTCATCCAAGCCAAACCAGCAGTTTTTGGTTTTGCTAAAACAGTTTTGGAACTGTTAGTTGGTTTGGATGTAACAGTTTTAGAACTGGTTGCCAGTTTTGACTTAACAGTTTTAGAACTGTTATTCTGTCTTTTGGAACTTTTGTTTTGAGTGCCATTGGTCTGTGGGTTATAGTAACAGTCTTGAACTAGATGATTAGATCTTCCACAAATGTAGCACTTTTTGGTTTTCACAATAGGTAAACCAGTTCTTTGTGACCAGAATTGGTTCCTATTTCTTTGATTTCCTCTAACAGCTGCAGATTGAGGAAACTTTTGGACACCATGTTTTTGACATGTGCATGCAGGCACTTCAGTATGCCTTTTCTTAGATTTGGGTTTAGCCTGAGGTTTTGCAACTTCCTTCTTCTTCCTAGTATACACAACTTCACCAACTTTCTCCTTTCCTTTGGCTTTGGTACTAACAGTTGGGCTTTTTAGCTTAGAACTGTTTGGGTTCTTGTTGAAACTGTTAGTGTAAAGATGGGGACTATTTGTAACAGTTGTGGAACTGCTAATAGAGTTAACAGTTTTTGAGGATTTTGGCTCATTGGTGAGGGGTTCAGTGGATGCTTTTACAAACACCACAGGTTGTAAAGACGATTTTGTGGGAATGGGCTCACACAGGATGTGATTTTCATATGGAATACCTTCATCCTTCTTCACAACTTCCTCATTATCTTCAACACTTACTACTGACACAACGTCATCTTCATAACTCTCAAACTTTGGATCAGCTGACTTAAGTTCATCTTCCAAAGGTTCATTAACATATCTGTCAGCTACCTCAGACATTGGAGTTATGTAGTTTTGGTTGTATGGAGGTGGGGTTTGTTTGTATCCTAGGCCAGTTTTCACCTTGTCTCTCACTTGAGATTGTAGCAGAGTCTCAAGCTTAAGGTTTGCAGCCCTGAACATTCCAAGATCAATGTCCACACCCTCCAATTTCTTTGTGAGTTCATTCACCTTGTCTTCTTTTTCAACTAACTTCTTTTTCAGACTATCAATCTCATCTTGAAACTGCTCTTTCTCCCACTTATGATATTTTCTATCATAGTCCATTTGCAGTTCATTAGCCTGATAGTCTTTAATTTTCTTTTCAAAATCTTCTATCACAGCAGTATACTCATACCTTCTCTCCTCCATTTTACTTAGAGCAGCACATACTTTCTTATTGTGCTCTCTAAATCTCTTAACAATAGCTCTACATTCACCAGGACATAGTTTAGAAGATACCTGTATGTCCTCAGATTCTGGAGAATCCATCTTGATGGAGGAGTCAGTCAATGCCATCAAAGCTTTGTTGCTGGTAGCCTCCTCTGCTTGATCACTCCAGTCAAATCCATGGCCTTCTTGTGAGACCAATGCTGAGGAGGTATGGTTCTGAGTTTGCCTCTGACCTTGATTCTGAACTTGTCCACCAGATTTGCATTCTCTTGCAAAGTGGCCAAGTTGTTGACATTTGAAGCATCTAACCTTTGACTTGTCAAATCCAGCCTTGCCATCAGCTCTGAAGTTCATGTTTTGCCTTCCAGTTCTTTTAATGAATCGCTTGGCTCTAACGGTAAGCATGGCCATCTGCCATTTGAGATCCATTTCCTCAAGATCATCAGGGTGCACTTGTTCAAGATCCTCATTGGTGAGGGTTGAATGAGCATGGCTGGCAAGAAAAGCTTCAAGAACTGCATCTGGAGTATTCATATCTAGTCCAACACCAGAATTAGTACCTGCACCACTATCAAGAGAGTTAGTTAATGAATGGTTTGATTCCATACCTGAGGAAGATAGGAGAGCAGCATTATGACTAGGGATAGCAGTTTTTCTTTTTCCCTCTATCTCTCCCTCAAACACTATCAAACTATTATAGAGGTCATCTAACTCTATGTCTTCAAGAGAATCCTTGGTTCTCCATTGTGCAGCAAACACAGTCCATTCATCACCTAGAGACCTAAGAAATTTTCTATTTATCTCATCTTGATCAAGCCTAACCTTAGCACTCTCCAATTGACTCACCAGTTTGTAAAACCTATCAAAGATTTGGGTGATACTCTCATTCTTCCCACTGGTGAAGTTCTCATAGGCTTGTTTA
Source organism: Pulicaria dysenterica (assembly GCA_947179395.2). Classification (NCBI taxonomy): domain Eukaryota; kingdom Viridiplantae; phylum Streptophyta; class Magnoliopsida; order Asterales; family Asteraceae; genus Pulicaria; species Pulicaria dysenterica. The sequence goes on from OX359289.1 coordinate 82,191,406, forward strand.
AGAAGATCTCTTTGGTTTCTCTTAGAACTAGCATTCCCAGCAAACCTCTTTTCCAGAGCATTCCAAAGTTCATGAGCATCATCAAATTTCTTGAATTGATGTTGATACTCATTGGGAATTGCAATCTGAAGGATGCTGAGGGCTTTCATCTCAATCATTCTACTTTTCTTTTCAGCATCTGTCTTTGGTGGTGGTTTCTTCTTTGGTTTTCCATTCTCATCCAGTTCAATGGTATTAGTAGGAACAGTTTCAATGATTTGCCAAACATCATAGTCCATTAGTTGGACATGCTGTTTAATTCTTAGTTTCCACATCTCAAAATCAGATGGTTTGAGCATGGGAACACGAATGTTGGACCCTGATCCACTGTTATCAGAAGAACCTCCCGAATCCATTGAAACAAATTGATTTAAAAATAAAAACAGTTTGAAAAATAAAGCAAGGTAAAGCAAAAACCTTCAACTGGTGATCAAAGGAACCTTAATGATAAGGCTCTGATACCACTTGTCAGGATCGGATATATTATATCAAATAACAAGAACTAACTTTTAAATAATAAATCAGAGTAATATAAAAGTTAATCTTTAACTATGATCACAAACAACTAAGAAGTTGCGGAATCACACTTAATTGATTAAAGAAGGTTTTAAGCAAAGATTAATTCAATCAAACAGTAGTTTTATTAACCAACCAGAATGATTACAAAAGCAAACTTCACCCCCAATCTAACTTATTCTGTTAGACGAAGAACACAGACTGTTCTTAGGTTTCAACAAGAAACTTAGAGGCTAAAAACACTTTCAGAAAAATAAATAACAATAAGAACAAATGCTTTGAATAATGAGATCAAGTCGTCGTCGTCAATTGATCATCTAATGAAGAATATATAGACTCTTGATCCTCCTTGAATTGTTGACAGTTAGGTAATCTTCTATCTTCTGAGATAATCTTGTTAATCTTCAAAGTATTTCGAGATATCTTCTATGATAGGATTTTCCAAATATAGCTCAACAGAAACTGTTTAACGAACACAACAGTTCTTTATTCTTCTAACAGTCTTCAGCTTCAAGGTCTTCAAACAGTTGTAGTAGTTTATACTAACAGTTCTCAACTGTTTTCATATTTTCAACAAACAGTTTTAAACTGTTTCACCAACCTTTACCAAACAGTTCTCATTTTCATGCTCAATAACTTAGATTATTTCCCAACATTATCTCATATATTTCCTTGGCTAAGCTATCTATCTTGGTATATATTTCTGAAGAGAGTCCTTACTTAAGATAGTACTTAGCCAAATGTTCAGCCTTTTTGATCTTCTTTTCTTGAGTTGTGAGCTCATCAGCAGTCTTTTCCCTCTCATGACGGAGAATGGCGGGATTGTTGTTAGGATCAGCTTCCACAACTTTGATGAACTTTTTGTTCCCGTTCATGACGCAGTCGATGATCATTTCTCCATGTGTCTCATTGTGCTCCAGAAAGTCCATGAACCTTCCTTTCCAAACATTATATTCACCTCGAAACAGAACGGGAGGTTTTGTATCAGTACCGATGGACATCATTTCATTTGAACTTGACATTGTGAGAGTTTTAGTAAGAAATGACCGTTCACTTATTATATGATTTAATTGTTCGAAAACTTTACTGACAAGAAAGAATAATATTATTTTCAAGTTTGTTTTGAAAAACTTCTCGGTGATGATTGAGGAACTAAGTCAATTTAATTTAACTTTGAATTAGATCTTGTAACGATTAAATTCAACTTTGAATTAGATAGAATTAAGTTAATTTAATAATTTTGAATTAGATTTTTGAAGTTTTAAGTTCGATTGTCCTCTTCGTTCAAAAAGTCAAGTCCCAATGGTTCTATCACTTGTCCAAAAGATTCAAGGTATGCGAATGGTTTTTATGTGATTGGTAGAAACCCTTGAGAATTGAGCAGAGTAACTTCTTGGTAATGAACAAAGTAACCAATAGAGTGCGATTGATCCCTGTAGCACCAAACACTTAGAAATAAATTGTTAGTAATGTCAATCGAATTCTTATCAAGTCAAGGATTCGAATGCGATTGTGTTTGATAACCAAGTAACAATGAGCCTTGAATCGCACTGGTATACTTAATGCGATTGATGAAGTAATTCGTTGAATCGCACGGTTAAGTTTGTGCGGCTGATAGCACTTAGAACCACCTAATCGCGTGCGATAGGTTCTTAATGCGACTGATAGCACCCAATTGTAACACTTAAGAGATATCAGCTTGGAAGACTCTATAAGTCGTGTACCCCCTCAATCGCATGCACCACGAATCCGGCTTATAGGATCTGATGTGTCACTATCAAATCTGATGGCCTTACTCCTTATGGTGTCTACCCACTTGTACCTTGATTGGTATGGGTAGTACTTGAGTTACCTTGTTCAACACTTAATCTTTGAAGAATTAATAATTATTTTAAATAAAAACTGATTTCTTCTTCTTCATGACTGCATTTACAGCTTCAAGAACCCCATAAATGCTTGCATGCCCAGAAAATTAAAAACCATTGAACTTTTTGTCTTTAAAAACACTACTCGGTTTTAGATATTCTTCAAGAAGACCGTATAAAACAGTAGCTACCTTTGAACAAACCCGAAGAAATGATAGAAATGGTATAGTTTATACCTTCGATGTGTTCTACCTTCGGGAATCACTAGAACTCGCACCTTTCTTGAACGAACCGGATGGTTGTATGCTTTGAAGGAACCGAATGCTTGTTTTTCACCTTGAGCTTGAAGTCTTCGAGATTTTTCTTGTTGTTTTTCGAACAATCACGAGCCAAAAACAAGTTTGGCTCTGATACCAATTGATAGTCCCTTTAGTGTATAAAGGACGAAGCAATGCTTAGAAGATTATCTTGTTTGAGTGTGTGTGTATTTGGTTTAGAGAGAGAGCCGAGAGGTTGAGAGAATACACAAACACAAGTCTTGAATAATGCAAAGCTTAGTTAGAAAGAGTGGGGCAAATGCCTTTTATAGCATTTGCACCTTCACTTTTCATAATCTAACAAACATTTATAAAACAACTGATAAGCGAAAGCTTAGTGAGCATATTTAACTACTAACTATACACATAAATATGTTGATCCAACTAATTAACAAGGGTGGATCCGATCACGAATACTAGATCCCTACTACAAGTCTGTTTCAAAGACAACTTTCCAATGCTCAAAGAGCCCTGATCAACGCATAGCATAAAACATAACGCATACATACATACATATACGGAAGAAGGTAAGTACACTCACCTATTAATGTGATGAGAATCAACACCCGAATATTCACAACCAAATCCAAGCAAAAGTAAATTTATAAGCCTAAACAAGTATAAGAACAATATTACTTAGTCAAACTCAGCTCATACAAATTAACCGAGCAATACACTTGATCAAGGCATCAAGTGGAATAAGAGATCCTCAACATTAACTAATTCTTGACACTATGGCTTTCCAAGTATGCTCAAAGAGTCTCATAGTCCAAATCATCTACAATCTCAACTTGTATGCAAAAAATGTATACTTCCAACTTGACCCTTCAATGATATTTCGTATTTTCAGTCATCCTATGTTCCGAATTAGTATCTATATCCCCATAAGAAAGAAACTAGACAACCAGACCTTTTCAACGATATATAGTACGACCTCTATTGATTTTTAATGATATTTTGAAAACTGGTAAAACATGTTGACCTGTGCAGAATGTAGTTACGGGTTTGTATAAAAAATGTGTAATTTCAACTCATTTCAAACCTAATGCTTGAAATACTTCAAATACAGATTATTGGCATTACAAAATACTCTTCTAACATGTTTTAATCCCCAATTTGATATCAATACATTAAATTTCAAAGTGGTTATACAAACAATACCAATTTAACCCATTCTAATCACTTAACTAAATCTCATGTTTTAAAGACTTGTACCATTTATGCAACTCAAATCCAAGCTTAAATCAAACTTTCTCTCTCTAGAAACATAAGAACACAAGAGTTTAGAGATTTCTTACCTTGATTTCTTGTGTTAATCACTTGTTGAAGCAGAAATCTTTGTAATAACACTTGATCTTCACATGCATGCAAGAATCCTTGCTTAAATCCTTGATTTAAACACTTTCTCTCACACCAAGAACACATACTAAGTGTGTGTTTTTCCAGATCTGACCTTGATGAAAAATAGCTTCTAAAACTTGTTTTAGATGAAGAACAACACTTTATCATGCTAAATCTTGTACATGTATGGCTTAAGCTCTCCTAGATCTTCACTTTCTCTCACTTAAAGTTGTTTTTCTCTCTACTTCCTCTATCTACCTTCAAGAGCACAAACACTAATCACAGACTATAGCTCACACACTAAAATGTGTTATGAGTCATCTCCCCCTTTTATATGGGGGGTCTCCCTCAAAAGGGTGCTTATACCTCCTACTTATTTTTGCTACATTTGGTCCTTCTACTTACTATTCATATCTTATATGTAAGAAATAAATTTTATAATATGAATATCAAATTATAATTAATGTTTCCAAACTTGGGGTGTTACAGTTAATAAAACCGTTATAGTTTTGCCAACTATGTCTTAAGGGGTCAGCTAAGGACATCCTATACTAGCTTGATCCTGTGTCATGATCTCGTGTTCGTCTCCTTACTCCCACTGGACTTGACACCTCCGGTCTTGACACGAGCAAATCCATGTTGTTCCTCCATCTTGAAAGACTCCGTCTTGAAAAATCTTCGTCTTTAATTTTGGTTACAACAATAATAAACTAAATACAAATAATATCATATTATATTACTTTTACATTGTGAAAATGGATTGTAAGTGGCACGCAGGCCTTCTTAAAATCAAAAATAAAGAAAGAAAAAGAAAAACACAGTCACGGGTCTAAGTTGACAAAACATATAACCTACATGTCCAACCACAACAAGAATATATACTGTTGACTTGTTTAAGTCTAGCATTTGTAGTTAACATGTAAAACTACAAAAGCGACCTAACAATACTAATGCGACTTAGTATACAAGTCAAACTTATTCAACAACATTTATATATAACAATATATAAATAATCAAGCATGCATTAAATATAAACAATAAATAATGCATGCACCGTACATACAACTTGATCTATTAAACCTTCTCGATACCTCAATTAATATAACTATTAATCGAGACGAGAAGTCATACTTTTTAATGAATTATCAACTATTAGTATAATCACAATTATACTAAATATGTTTTAATCCAAAAACACCTAATTGATTAAACTTGTTCTTATTTCCTTTATCTAACAATAATACACTATTATGATTCATTATTATATTTTAATCTAAAAATATAACAATTACCTTATTTTAACTCAAATAGATAAAATAAATCCTTAATCCTAATTTATATATATTAAATTTTAAAACCATAAAATTAATATATTCATAAACTTGTACTATTTACTTATTCCGAATTTTGCGTCATAAACTACAACTGGTATTTATAACGTGAGGCCTATGGACCAAAGCCCATTCTAGGTGCACCGTAACTGGGCCGAGAAACCCATTTTTCCCGAAACCTCCTTTTAAGTCGAAAGAATATAAAATATATATTTTATTTCTAAAAAAATATTTTAGTTTTTGAGAAAATAAAATAACAGTTTGAACTTTTAAAAGAAAAAAAACCTTTAAAAGTATTGAGCTTTAACTAAGTCGGGCCAAAGAACCAACCGGGCCGACCCAAAACTGGGCCGAGATTGCTGGACTGGTCCGCGACCAAAACTGGGTCGCACCGCGATCTCTCTTGGGCCGCCGGAGCTGGACTGCCGCAATGGAGTCCTCGGTCTGGGCCTGTACTGCTGGGCCATCTCTGTTCCTCGGGCTGTCACTAGGCCACCGTCATCGAGCCGCCGCTGCTTGGCTGCCTTCGGCGGTCCACGGTGGTTTCCGGTGATGATCTTCGGTCATCATTAATTCGGGGTAAAATATGAACAATGTATATACATATCAAATTAGTTATTTAAAAATCCTAAATAATCTTTTAAAGTTTAAAACTTTAATCTAAAACAAAACTTGTTTTAATTTTAAACTTTTAAGATCAATCTATTAACAAAACTTGTTAATAAAATAGGATTTTATATTATAAAGTTATATCCTTTAATCAAAAACCAAAACTGTTTTGATTAACAACTTTAATAACTAACCATATTTTTAACATAAACTTGTTAATGTTAATTAAGTCGATATATATATATATATATATATATATATATATATATATATATATATATATATATATATATATAGGGAATGTTTCATGCGAAGAAGCGTTATTATTACGAGAAGTGCGAGAAGCAATCTTAGGTCATGTTTGTTTTTTCAAATAGGATCTTATTTTAACAAAATGACTGCGGACGGAAAGACGTTTTCAATAAGATCATTTGTTTTTCCGCAGACATAAGTTCTGCAAACATCTTATTTTAGCTTATCCTAATAAGCTAAAAAAAAGTGCTTCTTAGGTCTTATTTTTCCCCATCTACACACATACATCTATAACCCTAACACATTTCCTACGCACCCTACCCCACCCCACCCTACCCCTACCCACCCCCACCCCTACCAACCCAACCCCACCCTACCCATTGTCGACCACCGCCACCACCACCGCCGCCGACAACCGCCGAACGCCGCCGCCGCCGTCCACCGTCGACCGCCACCACCGCCGACCGCCCACCACCACCGCCGCCGCCGACAACCTCCGACCGCCACCACCACCGCCGCCGCCGACCACCGCCACCGCCCACCACCGCCGCCTTCGCCGACAGCCATCACCACGGCCGTCGCCGACCACCGCCGCCGCCGCCGCACACCGCCCACCGCCGCCGCCGCCGCCGACAACTGCCGACCGCCACCACCACCACCGTTCCTTTGATCCCAAGAAGGTTGTGTGCTTTAACTGTCAGAAGAAGGGACACATTACTACTGAGTGATGATTAAAGAAGGAAGAATCAGCATCAGTTGCTGATAAGAGTGCTTACAGGGCTGATAAGTATAAAAAGAAATATACTCAGCTCAAGAAAGCAAAGCCAGAAGACAAAGGACTTTACGCTGAAACCTGGGATACATAATCATCTACCTCAGATGATGATGATGTTTGTCTAATGGCTCAAGATTATGAAGAGTTTGGAATTTACGAAGTTGCTTATGGTTTGTCCGAGTCAACTTTTGAAGCTGACATGAAGGAAGCTGAGGAAAACAGCAACCTCGGTGATTGGGATCCTGCTTCCATGTATAAGGTTAGTAATTTCAACTCTTACACCGATGAAGAAAAGGGTCTTGCCTTTGACTATTTGCTAAATGATTTCAAGACCATCCTTAAGTCTCAAAAGGACCTTAAAGCTGAGATAGCTAAACTGAAGAATGAGATTAAGGAAAATAAATCTCTCATTGATGTTGGTAAGAAAGCACAGTGTGATCTTGAATGTCAAAGACACATTAATAAACTTCTAAGTGAAGAACTTCAGGAAGCTAAAGTCAAAGCTGACCAACTTTAAAAGGTCACTGAGTCTTGGTGTAAGTCATCAAAGCTTGCTGAAAAGTGCATAAACCAACAAATTCCTAAACAGGTACAAGCTGTACTTGGAGGTGACTATCAAACTGTAGCTTATGTAGCTGATGATGAGATAGCAAGTACAGACTCTGAGGAGGATAGACAACTGATTGAGTCTCAGAAGTCAGCCTCAGAGAAAAGACATGATCCAAACTTGAAATACAATATGCTTGTGAAAGCTAAAGATCATGGAAATGAGTGCTCAACGTCTAAACAGCATAGTAAGTCTGTGCTGGACAGATTAGGCACTCAGCCTATTCAAAGAACTTCGGTCACAGAAAGGCTTAACCCAAATCCTTTCAAAAGACAACATTCTCTATCTGGCTCGGAGAGAAGTTACAAGAATAGGAAGACCACTGTCAGTCAGAGGTCAAATCACAACAATGGTAAGTCCAAAGTTGTAGATCTTGGTAAGTCCAAGAAGATCAACAGTGGTAAGTCCAAATCTATTGAAACTGGTGAGTCCAGTAAGCATGACAAAGGTAAGTCCAAGATCATGGAAAAGAAGTTTGTTGGTCAATCTTCTAATCAAAAGGATAACAAACAAAGATCTGACAAAGGTAAGTCCAAAGTCAGTGAGCACCAAGTGAATTAACTTACAAAGAAAGTTGAAAAGTTATCCACTACATATAATCCCAAGACTGAGAGCAAGTTCTCACAAGGATTATTAGACACTCTAACTCCTGTAGTCATTGGAAGAAGGAGATGCTACAAGTGCAGAAGTAGAGGTCATGAGGCTAAGGATTGTGATGTTGAAATCTCAAGGCCTGAACAAGAGCAGGCTGATCAGTCTACACAGGATTCAGCTCCTACTCAAGCTGAACAGTCAGTTCAACAAGATGGAGATGCTAAGTGCTCCTCATCTGAACCTACCAAGAAGTGGGTTCGCAAACAAAACTAATGTGTTTAGTTTTCATATCATGTGCAGGGTTTAAGTAAATGGTACTTGGATAGTGGATGCTCAAGGCACATGAACGGGTGGAAAGGACTTCTTAGTGATTTCCAGGAAGATGAAGGTCCTAAAGTAACTTTTGGAGACAACTCCCATGGAAGAACTAAAGGCTATGTGAAGATGCATGCTGGTAAAGTAACTTTCCAGAAGGTTGCATATGTTAAAGGTCTTAAGCACAATCTGATCAGTATCAGCTAGTTGTGTGATTAAGACAATATAGTTACTTTTAGGAAGAAAGCAGGAACAATATATAATGCTAAGGGAAAGCCTGTATTAATAGCTAAAAGAGAAAGAGATGTGTATCTACTTGATCTTAATTCTGTTGATCCCTATACTGAAACCTGCTTGTATTCCCAATATGTTCCTAAGCTGAGTTGGTTGTGGCATAAACGATTATCACATTTGAATTTTAAAAATATAAATATGCTATCGAATAAAGAGTTAGTCTCTGGATTACCAAAGATCACATTTATCAAAGACAAATTGTGTTCAGTTTGTGAACAAGGGAAACACCATAAAGGGCCTTTAAATCAAAGCAAAATTTTTCAATAACAGACCCACTGCATATGTTGCATATGGATCTGTTTGGAACCATAAGTACTCCAAGCCTAAGTGGCAAGAAGTACACACTGGTGATAGTATATGAGTTCTCAAGAATCACCTGGGCAATATTCCTTGAAGCCAAAAGTGAGGCTGCCCTAGAGATAATTTGTATTATCAAACAGGAAGAGTTGCAGAAAGGTATGTCTGTAAAGCAACTCAGAAGTGATCATGGGACTGAGTTCAGAAACTCTACCCTTGAAAGCTTCTGTGAACAAAAGGGAATATTTCAAAATTTCTCATCTGTTAGAACTCCCCAACAAAATGGAGTTGCTGAGAGAAGAAATAGAACCCTAATTGAGGCTGCTAGAACAATGTTGTGTGAGGCAGGATTGAAACTCTATTTTTTGGATGAAGCTGTCAGTACAGCCTGTTATACTCAAAATAGATCAATCATTGTCAAAAGACATGGTAAAACATCATATGAGATGTATAAGTCTAGAAAGCCCAATATAGGTTATTTCTATATCTTTGGTTCAAAATGATATGTGCTGAATCAAATAGATCAGCTCCATAAGTTTGAACCTAAAGCTGATCCTGGAATATTCGTTGGTTATTCCTCAATCTCCGAATCGTACAGAGTATATAACACTAGGAGAAAGGTCATAGAAGAATCAATTCATGTTTTATTTGATGAAGACAGTTTTGATCAAGCTGAGAAAAGACAAGCTGACTCGGTCAGTCTGAATGAGCTTTAAAGGCCTGAGGAAACCAATATGTCAAATCTCATGTATGTCATGCGAGATGATAGTGATGATGATGTGTGTTCATCAAATATATCATCACAAGCTCCAAGAAATTCTCTTGCTGAGAAGGATGATGAGTTCATCAACCCCTTTGGAGCTGACGTCACTCAGACTGAAGATCTCAGTGATCATCAGTTTGTTGACAATGCTGCGGTTGAGACTGAGGAGATAAGTTCACCTCAGGACTCTCCACCTCACACAGATCCAGAACCAGATTCTCCAACTACAACATTCAAATTCCTCAAAGACCATCCTCAAGATCAGATCATTGGAAATGTCCAAGAAAGGGTCATGACCAGATCAAAGGCTACAACTAACTATGCCGCGTACTTTGGTTTCCTATCTCAAATGGAACCAAAGAAGACTGAAGAATCCTTAGAGGATGTGGATTGGATTGAAGATATACAAGAGGAATTAAAAGAGTTTGAGAGAAATAAGGTCTGGAACCTTGTCCCTGCCCCCAAAGATCATTCAATTATAGGCACTAAGTGGGTCTATATAAATAAAATGGACAAGGATGGAGTAATAGTTAGAAATAAAGCCAGGATGGTAGCACAAGAGTATAAGCAAGAAGAAGGAATCGATTATGATGAGACCTTTACCCTTGTTGCTAGAATTGAAGCCATAAGGCTGTTCCTGGCTTATGAAGCATATAAAGACTTCAAAGTCTATCAAATGGATGTGAAGAGTGCTTTTCTAAATGGAAAACTTCAGGAGGAAGTCTATGTGAAACAACCTCCTGGCTTTGTCAGTTCAAAGTTTCCACATCATGTCTATAAGTTGGACAAGGCTTTGTACGGTCTTAAACAAGCTCCAAGAGCTTGGTATCATACACTGTCCACTTATCTACTATCAATGGATTTCACCAGAGGTAGTATAGATAAGACACTCTTTATTAAAAAGAGTAAAGGACAGGTGATTCTTGTACAAATCTATGTTGATGACATTATCTTTGGTTCTACTAACGAATCTCTATGTGAATGGTTCTCCAAAATAATGTCACAAAAGTACAAGATGAGCATGATGGGTGAGATGACTTATTTCCTAGGCTTACAGATTTAACAAAAGCCTGATGGAATTTTTATCAATCAAAGCAAGTATGTTCTTGATTTGATAAAGAAATATGATTTTGATTGTAGTTCAACCATGAGAACACCCATGTCACTAGCTGTCAAGCTGAGTAAAGACTCAGATGGTAAGTCTGTGTGTCAGTCTACCTATAGAGGAATGATAGGTTCATTACTTTATTTGACAGCTAGTAGACCTGATATCATGTTTGCTACATGTGTTTGTGCAAGATATCAGGCAGATCCTAAAGAATCACATCTTCAAGCTGTGAAAAGGATCTTTAGGTACCTTAAAGGTACTCCAAATCTAGGTCTTTGGTATCCAAAGGACTCTAGGTTTGAGTTAGTTGGTTTTTCAGATGCTGACTAAGATGGGTGCAAGTTAGATAGAAAATCAACAACTTGAGGATGTCAACTGCTTGAATGGAAATTAGTAAGCTGGACCAGTAAGAAACAGAACTCGGTGGCTACTTCAACTGCTGAAGCTGAATATGTTGCAGCAAGAAGCTGTTGTGCTCAAATCCTATGGATGCAGCATCAGCTTCAAGACTTTGGTATGAGTTTCAAGAAAACTCCTATCTTCTGTGATAACCAAAGTGCTATAGCCATAACTTATAATCCAGTCTTCCACTCAAGAACCAAGCACATTGAAATTAGACATCACTTCATCAGGGACATCGTGGAAAAAGGTAAAGTTGACATTAAATTTATCTCCACTGATGACCAATTAGCTGAAATCTTCACTAAACCACTTGATGAAAAGAGGTTTATGTATCTGCTAAGTGAATTGAGTATGCTCAACCCTTAGCTACGTGTCTAGAATCTGAGTTTTCAGTTTGACAAAGGCTAAGTGTCTTAAGCTGAGTGCACAGTTTATGAATTAGTATTCATTAACTGAAATCTGTCAAGCTGAATGATGAGTTCACATGTTTGGTTGGTTCTAAACAAGTTTTAAACTACTCAGTGTAGTTAGAAACAAGCTTGAGTAAGTCTCAAACATATATGACTAAGTGTCATTGATTCTGAGCTGAGTGCCCAAAATTGAGCTGAGTGCTCAAACTCTAGCTGAGTATCAATCTCAAGCTGAGTGATGATATCTAGTTGAGTGCTTGGTTCACGCTGAGTGATTCGTTTCCTCAGCTTGGTATGTCCAAAATTAGATTTAATTACTCTGTGTGATTAAGTCATTGTGCACTATGTTGAGTCTGTCTCACATTTTTCGGTTACGCTGATTATGTATCGTGTAACATAACAAGTGAAAAGTTATATTATTGTAAGTCAGTAATATAGTTCTATAAAGTTATCCGTTGGAAGATGATATGTTTCATCTCAATCACTGTTCCATTGCGCCGTAAATTTGTTACGTGTATAGAACAAAAAGGGATTTCAAACGGTAACTTTTCTCTCTCCTCGGAAAGGTATATATAAGGACCCAAACCGATTTTCAGAGGTTTACGCTTACAATCCGCAATTCTAAACCTCTCCTTTACTTCCATACCTTTCACAAACACTTCCAATTGCTCAGTGCAACCTCTCGTTCAGCTATTGTCTAAACCCTAATCGCTCAGTGCGACTTTAGAAATTCCTCAGTGTTACTCAAGCTTAATTCGACGATGGACGGAATCATTCTAAATCTCGGTGATAGGATGGTTAGAGGTGCTACATTCAAAAACAACGGGATGCCGGTTTTAAAGTAAACAATCAACGTGCATGTTTGGCAATCCCTGAACGTAAGAGGAACAGAGGCTATGAAGCCTGGGTGGATTATATCCGAAAATGCCCCCTGGCATTTGATTTCACTGGAGCACCACTGCATATTGTTCCACAGCACTTATTGGAATTCTAGTACACATGCGTCTATGACCGGAACAGGGGAGAGATCGCTGGCACTGTTCTAAATGGGGATAGAACAGTTGTCATAACTGTACAGTGGCTAAGGGATGTTCTTCAACTTCCTACAAGTGATATGTTCGAAGTTGCTATTACTAGGCAAGGGGCGAGGTCAGTCCTACCCAACATGCGTCGCCCGCAGACTGAGGGTGTTATAAAGAAGGCCACTTTTCCAACCAACTGGGGTTATTCTGGTGTCAACAGTGATTCGTTCACTAGGTACCAAGGTTGGAGGACTGGATCAAGTTAACGAGTTCGAGATGTAGTTGATGTACAACATGTACTTTGCGAGAAACATAGACTATGCACAGCTCATCTTCAACGAGCTCAGGGTCCAAGTGATGAAGACCACAAGGGATCTTTATGTACCTTACATAAGGTACCTGCCCTTGGCAGTTGAAGCCGAGCTGGAGACAGCACTCTACGAAGCTGATCAGGATGTGTTCCTGTTTCCTACACTCAGCTCCAAGATGTTCAATAATGACATCTTCCCGAGCAAGAGGGTCTGAGTGATCCCATGCTGCTGATAGCTGAGGCAGCTTCATCAGAAAGTGAAGAAGAGGGATCCAATCAAGGGGGAGCTTCTCAAGCTGACATAGAGGTTCAAGCTGAGTACTCTGCTCAGGCTGAAGCAGCAAATATTGAAGCTGCTTCTGGTAAGACCTCTCCACTTTCTCTTTCTTCTCATTATTCTCCATTCACTTTTGGAGATAAGTTTGTGGTGAACCCAACCCAGTCTAACCCATCTCCTCCACCTTCATTCCATCTAAAATCCCAGTCTGAAGCCACCCCTAGTATGCCCACTGCTGCTAGGGAGAATATCTGAACCTATACAAGAAAAACTGCCATAGGTGGTGCCACTCATAAAGGCATCACTAGAGTTGATATCACTTTGATCCCTCCACAGGCAGGAGTTGAGGGGGAGACGCCTACTCTTAAGATGACAACCTCGAGGCTCATTTCAACCCTACAGCCTAAGCCGGGTGTGGTTTCTACTCAGCCCACACTCTCTAGTGCCATGGGAGAGCCCGTTACTGTGCCTAAGCAGACACACTTAGGTAACATTGAATATCTGACCAATCCCCAGGGTTAATCACCCCCCTCCAAACAAATCAGCCAACCACCTACCCATACACTTCACGTCTCGAGCCCCATTACTTCTCTTCACTTCTCACACCCACAAGCACGACCTGTCAATGTTTCATCTTCAAACCAAGGTGATTTACAGGGTCCAGACTCCGATGCAAATGAATTTGAAGGTAAACACCAACCTCTAGATGATGCACCCAAAGACTCTCCTCACGCTGACACTGCCTCCTCAGGCATCCAGCAGCTGAAAGATTATGTTTTTGCTCAGTTTGGTTTGTTCCATCTCAAGCAGAAGAAGCACAAACGACTAATCTATCAAAGGCTTGAGAAGCTGACTATGGATGTTAAGGAGATTGCCTCTGTTGTTGCTGCTCTTCAACAAAAACAGACTTCAACCCCTATTGATGATGATAAAAAGGGGGAGAAGGTTCAAGCTGATACTGAAGCTGAGCTAGTTCGAGCTGAAGCTGAAGCTCTACTAGTACTAGCTAAAGGAGCAGAGAGGAAGACTCAGACTGAGGGGGAGTTGGAAATGAATAAAGAGGAACCTGCAGCTAAGAGACAAAAGGTAGTAGAATCTGAACCTGAAGCTCACAGTGTTTCTGAGACTGAGGAAGAGACAGAAGAATAAAAAGCTACAAGAGAGTTAATAGAGATGCTTGAGCAAGAAGAAGCAAATGAGCTTGGGATCTCTGTATCTGAGCTGAGAAAGAGAAAAGAGAAAGAGATAAAGGACCAAGAAAAAGAAAGGGAAAGAAAAGATTTGGCTCAAGCTGAAGCTACATATACTGGTCCAAGACCTGATCCTATCCCATATACCGACGACGACATTCAAGAGTGCTATTTCAAAAGGAGCACCAGCAAGGAGATTAGAGGCATGAATTTGAGTAGAATAAATGGAGCCATCATTCTCAATTTTAAATTTGATGATAAATCTACAATGGGAATGGACCTGAGATTTATTCACAGGATGGGTTACCAAGAATGGCAGAGAATATTAATGATGCTCAAGAAGTTCAAGAAAAGCCAAATCAAGCAAGAGATCTTTGCTGAAGTTTCCAAGCTGATAAATAGAGCTGAGGAGCTGAGATATATTCTAGTTCCTGGTTTGCAGTAGGAGAGCTTATTCGAGATACCTGAAGGTGTAGAGTTTAAAAGAAAACCAAGGTATTGATACACCTGTTTAGGGATTCATGTTTAAGGATCAGGCAGGCAATCCCAGCTTTATCAAGCTGAGTGAGATATGTTATCTAAAATCTAGGGATGCCATACATATAAGAAGTTGCTGTGGTGGTAGCTCAAATCATTTTGTAAAGTATAAGCTGAATAAGATCATCAGAATGCAACAGAGAGAACTCAGAGGGGATGCAGAAGCTGAAAGCCTCTTAGAAGAAATCAACAGAGAAATCATTCTTTGGGAGGTTCTACATCATGAGTTCATTAGATAAACTGATTAGATTAGTTCTAATGTAAATATGAGATTAGTTCTAATATTTTTGTAAGCACTTAGTGTGCATGATCTATGTGATCAATATTTTTGTATTATGATTAGTTCAATTAATACAAGTATAAGTTTGATATGTTCAACTGTGTTATGATATGTTCATAATTATTAGTCTGATAAGTTCAGATTGAATGAATAACTGATTAGTTCTTATTCATTAATGTATTTAGTTGGTGTGTTCAACTAAAAGTTGGTTTGTTCCACTTATAATTGATAAGTTCAATTAAAATTGATAAGTTCAATTGATATTTGATTAGTTCAAATATAAAATCTTGATAAGATTAAGATTTAAAACATAATTCTGTTAAACGAACTTAAGAACTGTTTGATGGTTTTGTCATCATCAAATAGGGGGAGTTTGTTGGGAAAATGATCTCATCTGTTTTGATTTGATGAGACAAATTCAGACTGAACACTCACAGTGATTCAGACTGAGTATAAGTTGTATATATGTTTGATCAGCTTAGACTATATCTTAGTAAGATTATCAATGTGTTTGATAAGCTGTGTGTGTCACCTAAGATATATATATTGAGTTTCAGCTTGATGAATTTCAAGCTGAGTGACTCAGCGTATATACTTAGTCAGCTCAACAGAGTTGCTAAATAAGTTCTAGCTAACTCTTAAGACTTCTAAGGATGAGTTTATTAATATACATGTTAGTTCATGTTGGTTTTCGAGTTTGTTCTCGAAGAACTCAGCTTGATGAGTTTCAAGCTGAGTAACTCGGTCCGAGCAAGAAGTCAGCTGAAAGAAAATTTAAATATGTTTTAAATTTATCTTTTAACTCTCTACATCTACGGAAAGGATTAGAAGACTCCAGAATCAAGATTGAAGATTGAAGACTCAAGATAAGAAGATTCAAGATTTAAGATTCCGAGTTATCCGATAGTTAGTTAGCAAATTAGGACTAGTCCAGTTTGTTAGGAACCGTAGAAACAGTATTCTAAATACTTATCTCTTGATAAGTTTAGAGGTACGACTCAGAAACAACAACGACGACTAAGTCTTGCAGAGCCAAATACCTCACCTCAACCGTATGTGTTACGATTCTTGAATCACCGCTTGTCAGTTCAACGTGATCAAGAAACTCACAGATTGCCAAGCTATTCGTGTGTTCGAATACTCACATTAGTTGTGAGATTGGTAAGTTTTCAATCTGTGATTAAATCCCGTTTAGAGAGTCGTCAGTATCTATAATCATAAGTTGATTATAGATACATAAGTTTGAAAGTTTGAGAGATTTATATTTGGTGTTTACATATCAAGAGTTGCTTACTTGATAGAGTCTGTAATCATCTTCTTATTAATGAAAAGCAAAGCATTTGATTGTGGTTTGATTTACTGTGTGTAACACTTTATTTTGATTTGTTCAATTTGAAAGTCAAAGTAGAGTGAATAGTGAGTAATTCGTATATGTGTGTGTAGAGAGAATATGGGAAATACACCTTAATGTGTGTGTTTTCTATTTCATATGTCAAAAGGTTACAACACATAGAAGTGAGATTACCTTATATACTCTTTACATATTGACTACAAATCTAAGGTAGTAAGGTAATCTAAGTAACAGATTACATTGTTAAAGACTACAAACATAAAATGATCTAACAATCTCCCCCTTATTTGAGTCTAGACAATGTTCCTCTCTCCTAGGTTTCTTTGCCATCTTCTGATCATCACACGTTCACTAAGTTTTTTCTGGAAAACATCAATCACTTCAGACAATGCAACTCTTGCTGATTGATCAGAATCATACTTCATACTAAGACTATGTTCTCTTATCTTGAACATCCATACTCGCAATGAACCATCTGAATAGCATCCCACATCCTTCAGTCTTAAGAAGAACTTTTCTTGTTTACTATTGAAAAGTACAATGTCATCTTCTGATTCATCATCCACATTTTTCCAAACAACTTGATACATCTCCATTTGATTCAACTTTGGATGAGATGTATCTGGTTTTAAAGCATTAATTCTGATTTTGTCTGATTCAGCTCCAATCTGAATATCTGTGTATTCTGCAACCAAAATTCGTTGAGCAATGAATCTCCAGAGTTTAGTATATCCCGCTTTATCAGCTTTCGAACGTAAAATTCTTGGTTCCAGAATTTCCAACAAGTAATCCATATCCTCCAAACTTAGATATTTCAAATCCACTTGACTAAAGTTGTAAACTTTCTGATCAGCACGTTTGACAGCAAAATGAACCCAAGTATAATGCAGAACATTTTGAAAAGAACACTGAACATTTAAGATTGAATATTTTGAAGCTACTTGATCTTTTGTCTTTCCATGCCAGTTCAGTAGTACCTTTTTACCAACTTCAGATACATCATCAACACCAATCATGTCAATTGGTCGCATTTCTTCAAGTTCCTCAGTGAATATTGCTCCAATCTTTTCTTCTAGAAATGCAACTGCTATATCTTGAAATTTCCAGTTGGTTCTTGGTTTGTCTAGCACTTCTTTTGTTAGAATAACCCTTCTTTTGAGATCTCTCAATGCACCAGTATTGATTGGATCCACTGTATATCCCTTAGGTACTTCCCATTCTGCATCCTTTCTCAGCTCTTCTTCCTTTTCTTTCCTCTTGTTTTCTCTCAGAATATCTTTGGGTGTGATTCTGAATTTCCCAGGAGAGGTTGGAAACAACTCTACAACTTCATGTGTTTGTCTCAACACTTTATTAATATCCAGCTTTTCAATTCTCAAATCTTCCTCAACAATAGAGTCATCCCCCATCAAAACCTTAGGCTTTTCAACCGTTGGTGTCTTTTCAATATTTTCATTGAGCTTAGTGATCTGATCTTGTAAATTAAGCTCTGTATTATCTTGAAATGACCCATACGTATCAAACTCAAAATCAGCATTAGTTTCAGTATCATGTGTTTCCATAACAGTTTCAGTCTCTTGACCTCTACCTCTCTTTGGAGTTGGTTGTTTGCTTTGTGAAGATGAACCAGCAGATAGCTTTGATATCAAAGAAGTGATAGGCACAACAGCACGACGACGGTTTTCCCCCTCAGAATGATCGGGATCAGGATCTTGGTCATTATGTTTTCGCTTTTTTCTTTGTGCCTTACAGGTTTCAAGAGAAGCTTTAAGTGCAGCAGCAATTGCAGCTTCTTCTTCAGCATCAATTCTCCCTGAAGTCTCCCCCTGAACAATAGCTGGAGGAGCCTCACCCTCAACATCCTTAATGGGATCCATGGCATCTATTCTTTTGTGAAAAGCAACTCCAAGAGCTGCCATGCTATCTCTCATCTCCTTCTTAAAACTTTCAAAATCTGATTTCTTGTATTTATTTCTTAGTAAATCAACCAGAGTAGCATCTTCTTCATTATTATCTGGTCTAGCCATCAGCTTTGCATACAACTGGGATTTCAACTCCTCCACTGACACATCAGGGCCTAGTTTAGCCAGTAACATGTCCACCTTCTCATTCACAACATCAATCTTAGCATGAACCACAGACAAAGTAACGTCAAGGTCAGCCTTACAAACAAATTCTGAGGCAACCTGAGTAACTTTTGAAGGTGTAACAAAACCGGGATCACATAGATTACCCGTTGAGACTGGAACAACTGGAGGAACAAATCCTTCAGAAGTTGAGCCACCCACATGCACAACTGTAGTAGGGTTGACTGTGGCGGGATTTCCATCTAATCCTTGAAGTCTACAAAGTGTAGCTTCTATAGATGTTCTGCTAGTTCCTTCAGGTAGGATACTAGTTAATGGTACAGATGTGTCCTTGTGCATAGAAAGAATTGGGCTTGCAATGTGCTCATCAAAATGAACGTCGGGTGCCTGGGGAGAAGTGGCCCCTTTTTCAATACCTAATGTCTCCAAAGGAGACTTCAGTAGATCATGTGCTGAATCCCCGTGAGAAGTTGAAACAGTTTCCTTTTGAGAGGATATCGAGTGGCTAGGTGGGGTAAGTGCGTGCTCTGTTGGGATGACAGAGTCTTTTTCAATACCAGGACTGACAGTGTCAGACCCGATAGCAGGTGTGGTTTCCCGGCTTTTTGTGGCTGGAGAACTCTCAGCACTCTTTTGTTCTTTTCTCACACTCTCACCCTCTATTTCTTTTGACCTCTCTGCTTCTTCTACATCAAAATCAATCTCAAACACATCATCATGTGTATACACAGGTGTTTCCTTGTTTTTATCCTCAGGTGTAATTATCATAGTGTTAGCATTAAACTCTACACCCTGATCTGGTGTTTCCTGAGACTGAGATTTTTCAATAAATTTTCCTATTGGCATATCATACTCCTCATCTCCCTTACCTACACTGTCACCTCCCTCAGCCACTTCTTCACCCCTCTCAAACTTTTCCCTCGACTCTTCCCTATCAGTGTCACCCGAAGACGACTGACTACTAGAATCTAAGCCCTCAGGTTCTAATGCTCTTTGGGTAGGATCAACAGGTTCTTGTCAATCCGGAAGAGCTAAGTCATTTTCCCTTACATATGCCTGAACTACCGGATCATGAATATCCATCAACAGAACTAATTCCACAGGCATGACAAAAGCCTGAACCTCAAACGTCTTTTCAATTTTGTAAAGTTTTTGCATGATATACACAGTTGGCAGAGGATCATTATCCCTCCGATTGATGTCAGTTGGATGATCTAGCATTACACTTTGAACAATCATCGAGAGAAACCTCGGATAAGGAAGAAATTTCTTTGCTTGTTGTGGAACTTGTTTTTGATGCACGATTTTTGAAATTTCTTGAAATATGATAGATGCATAGTCCACATGCCAGTGTTTGACCATTAAAACCTGAATTTGAAAAGAACTGGAACTAGCACCATCAACTCCTTTGGAAATGCTAGTAAGGCACCGATTGATTATTGCATACAAAGACTGCCAGATTGGCACCATGTTTCTTTTGAATTGGACACTCTTGGTCAACACTCTATTGAATCCCAGATCCTTCACATGGGGATATATAACCTTGCTGGATGGAATAGGATCAAACTTGTTCTTGTTTGGATATGTGCCCCTCTCATATGGTAATCGAAACATTGTCCTCAGCTGGTCAACACCAAAGGTGAATTTATACTGTTCAATCTCCCCAGCTAGTAACTCCTCTCCGTCATCATTTACAATTTTGTGCAGTGAGTGCCACAGCTGTTGCACATAGACCTCGGGTACATGAGGTTCTTCCCCGTCAGCAATAGGGTTGTAGGAGAATATGTGGTTTAATGGATGTGCTTCTATTTGCTCAGAAAGAATAGGGAATTGAGTGGTGGTGGTGATGGAATCAAAGCAGTGATTATTCATTAGATTGGGTAAGTAGTTTTTTGGGTGAAATACTTGTTCAGAGGGAACAAATGCTGGAAGGTTACCAGGGTTAGCCATCTGCAAGAATATACAATAATACCCATGGTTAATCATCAGATGTTTAGCAGATAAGACTATAAGAGATTGTTCCTTCCTTTTGAAAAAAAATTTAAGTTTTGAAAATTTTGAAAATTTTCCAAAATTCTCCAAGTGTTTTGTCGGAATTGAAGATTCCGACAAAAACTTAGAAGGGATACCGAGAAAAAATATTTTGGAATTCCGAGAAAAGACTTGATTCGAGAGTTTGGAAATTCCAAGATAATTCCTTGATGGTGGAAATTCCGACAAATCAATGATTCCGAGAAAACAAGGATTCCGAGATATCAGAGAATCCGAGACAATCAATGATTCCAATAAAACAGAGAATCCGAAACAAACAAGGATTCCGAGAAAACAAAGAATCCGAGAAAATCAAGGATTCCGAGAAGACACTTGGTGATTTCATAAGAAAAACTCTCGGAATGTCAAATTCCGAAAAAATCAAAGATTCCGAGATAGCACTTGTTGTTTTTCAACTGATGAAAACTCTAGGAATCATAAATTCCGAGAGATTCATAACAGTTCAAGAACATAAACAAACCCAGATTTTAAACCATGATTTTGTACAAACAAACCAAAATCGATTGTACCCTTTGTCATTCTAAGCATATTTAACTGTACACTTATCCCCATCAGAAGCCATTTACCATGATTCCAAAACTAAACCCGTAACCTAGATTCAAACAGAGGATCAATTCTCACTCAAAATAGATGCAATTGAACGAAATCTAAGAATTAGAGCACATGTAACATGTTATCTAAGCATACCAGTGATAGTGACAAGTCAACTAACAACAAATAACCACTAAATCAGTCAAAAGAAGCATCGACAGTTATTTCGACAACATAGATCTAAAATACACACATATGTAGTATGAGATAAGAAAAATGAATTGTACCATGAGAATTGCAACAAAAAACCGATGTAGATCTAAAAAACTTGAAGAAATCCAAAGCTTTTTGAAATTTTGAACGTACGGAGAGAGTTGGTCAAATTCGAGAGAGAAAACCGAGAAAAAGTCAATTCCGAGATTTTGAAGTTTATAACCACATATGAACTCTCGGATTCCGAGAAAAAAATGTCGGAATGTGTGAACTGAGATCCACTTTCTCGGATTCCGACATAAAAGAGACGGAATTTTAAATTCCTACACAAAGATTATTAAATTTTCTCGGATTCGAACATAAAATGTGTCGGAATTGACCATTTCTTACATTTAACTTGTAAAAATTTGAACTTTTTCTCTCTTGACCATTTTTAATAAAAACAAAGACAAAGAAAATATAAAAAACTCCCCCTCAAATGAAGCATCAATTTGAGAAAGAAGAAATAATCTTTTTGCCTTTTTAATATTTTGCACATGTTTTTGAATTTTCAGTTTGAGAATTTTTTTTTTCAGAATTATACCAAAACAGATAAAAACTTAAGTGCAATTAACTCTCCCCCTACAAGTATGAACCATCCGTAGTTATTAACTTGTCAAATCAGATATTACACCCTCAACCTCAAAACACCTATCTGTGCAAATTTTGATTGATAGAATAAAAGTACAGTCAAATTCTTAAATTCAACATGCCCAATTTTGACACTAAAGTGTTGAAACGATTTTCATCCAACGGTTTGGTGAAAATGTCAGCAAGTTGATTTTCTGTATTAACATACTTTAATTCTATCAAACCTTTTTCAACATAATATTTTAGAAAGTGATACCGAATGTCGATATGTTTCGTCTTAGAATGATGCACGGGATTGCATGAAATGGCTATGGCACTCTGGGAGTCACACATCAGAGGTATGTGAGAATAGTCCAGTCCAAAATCTGACAGTTGTGTGCGTATCCACAGACTTTGAGAACAGCAGCTGGCAGCAGCAACATATTCAGCCTCTGCGGTGGAAGTTGACACGCAGTTTTGCTTCTTCGATGTCCAGCATACTAGCCTGTCTCCCAGAAAATGTGCACTGCCGGATGTACTTTTTCTGTCAATCATGCACCCTGCATAGTCAGAATCCGAGTATCCGATTAGTTCAAAATCAGAATCTCTAGGATACCACAAACCTAGATTTGGAGTACCCTTCAGATATCTTAATATTCGTTTAACTGCCAACAAATGAGACTCTTTCGGATTTGCCTGAAATCTGGCACAGAGACAAGTAGCAAACATTATATCTGGCCTACTTGCGGTTAAGTACAATAAAGATCCGATCATACCACGAAAAGTTTCTAAATTTACTGATTTGCCATCAGGGTCAGCAAACAGTTTTGTTTTAATTCCCATGGGAGTTGAAATTGGGGAACAATCAGTCATGTCAAATCATTTTAATAAATCTTTGATATATTTTGACTGATTTATAAAAATCTCATGGTTAAATTGGGAAATTTGCAATCCAAGGAAAAAGTTAACTTCCCCCATCATGCTCATTTCAAACCTCTGTTTCATGGTATTTGCAAAATCATCACCGTACTTTGGGCTAGTTGAGCCAAAAATAATGTCATCTACATAAATCTGTACAAGAATATAATCTGAACCGATCTGCTTTTTGAAAAGTGTTGTGTCGGTGGTCCCTTTTGCATAGCCCTTGCTTAACAAATAATCTGACAGCTCATCGTACCAAGCTCTCGGGGCTTGTTTTAATCCATACAGAGCTTTGTCAAGTAGATATACATGCTGCGGGCGTTTGGAATCCACGAAACCTTCAGGTTGACCAACATAGACTTCCTCTTTGAGTTTACCATTGAGGAATGCAGTTTTAACGTCCATTTGGAAAACCTTGAAATTCTTGAAAGCAGCATAGGCTAAAAATAATATGATCGCTTCCAAACGGGCTACTGGGGCAAAGGTCTCATCATAGTCGATTCCTTCTTGCTGATTGTACCCCTTAGCCACTAGCCTAGCCTTGTTTCGCACAACTACTCCATCAGAGTCTTTCTTATTTTTGAAGATCCACTTAGTCCCCACAATTGATTTACCTTCATGTTTGGGTACTAATCGCCAGACTTTCAAACAGTCGAACTGATTCAGCTTGTCTTGCATAGCAAGAATCTAGTCCGGATCTTCTAAAGCTTCTGATACATGTGTTGGCTCTATCATACTCAGAAAATTCATATTCATACATTCGTTTGCGGTTGCGGCGCGAGTTCGAACACCGGCGTTCAAACTGCCAATTACTTGAGTGTCAGGGTGACTTCTCAACCATACGGGCTCGGGGGTCCTAACCTGTATGAAGTCATCTACTGATTGAACGTCCGTTGCAAATGGATTTACCATTTCATCTTCAGCAAACGGATTGACAGTATCATCTGTTGCAGCAGAAGAAGGAGTCGGTTGTACAAGAAATGGATTGTTCGTAGCTTCAAACTCAGAACTCTCCTGATCAGTGTCATGTGCAACAGATGGTGTTGTTAGAGTTACCGATTCTTCAGGTTGTGGTTGAAGTGGTTCAGCCCTGTTCACATTAACAGAAGAAGTATCATTAGCTTTGAAAAAATCAAACATGAAATCCAAATTAATATCTTCATTCTGAATGTTTTGATGATCAGATTGATTAGCTTGATAAACAGGATTTTTAGAATTTGAAGGTTTTGCAGTCAAAGAGTTTAGATTGACTAAATCATCGAACGTCACATTCATGCTTTCAACAATATTGTGAGTTCTCTGATTCAGTATTCGAAAAGCCTTTTTGTCCGTTGAATACCCTAAAAAGATTCCCTCGTCAGCTTTTGGATCAAACTTAGACAGTTTGTCCGATTCATTCAGAACGAAGCACCTATTACCAAATACATGGAAGTATTTGATATTAGGTACTACTCCGTTACATAACTCGTAAGGAGTTTTATTGAAACGACGGTGAATCAGAGATCTATTTTGGGTATAGCAAGCGGTGTTGACAGCCTCAGCCCAGTATGATGGGGGCAACTTTGAGTACTGTAGCATTGTTCTTGCAGCTTCAACAAGTGGTCTATTTTTCCTTTCTACAACTCCATTTTGCTCAAGAGTGTAGGCTGCAGAGAACTGATGTGAGATGCCTTCGGAATCAAGATAAGAATCAAGAGTTCTATTCTTGAATTCGGTGCCATTGTCAGTACGTATCGCTTTTACAGGTTGTCCTTGTTGTGTCTTGTGCTTAGTCAGAAACAGAATAATCTGCTGTGGTACGTCAGACTTGTGACTTACGAAACGAACTCATGTGTAGCGAGAATAGTCATCCACCATCACCAGTATGTATCTTTTCGCAGTTCTGGACTGAACCTTCATAGGTCCACAGAGGTACATGTGTATCAGCTACAAGGGAGCTGATGTTGTTGAAATCTGAACAACTTTATGTGGTATCCTCTTTAGTTTCCCTAGCTCACAATCCTTGCAAAGATGCTCTTTTTCAAACTTCAGCTTAGGGATACCTCGGACCAGATTCCCATTTACTAGCTTGTTGATATTTTTAAAGTTCAAATGGGACAGTTTCCTATGCCATGACTAGTTCAAATCTGATGCAGCTTTAGAAAGCAGACAAACAGACGAACTTGATCCTTTACCAGACAAGTCAATAGTATACAGATTTGACTTTCTGTTGCCGCCCAAAATTTCAGTCCCTTCCTCAGTTCTCAAAGAGCAGGACTTCTTTTTTAATAGAACTTCCATACCCTTATCACAGAACTGACCAATTGAGAATAGATTGTGGCCAAGCCCCTCTACATAAGATACATTTTCAATCCTAACATTCCCTGTTTCCAAAACTCCGTGTCCGAGGATTGGTGCTACCTGGTCATTCCCAAACTTAACATTTCCAGAATATTTGCCCACGAAATGTTTGAGAAGACCCTTATCCCCAGTCATATGTTTGGTACACCCGGATTCCATGTACCAAAGATTGCTCTTCCGCACATAGAAACAAGAGGTGAAGACCTTACCCATCGTGAAATAGGATGAGGTATGTTAGTAGTAGAAACAGAAGAAATAACAGGATCAACAATTAAAGATACAGATTTCTTTTCTTGTTTTATCTGCCACTTCCTAGGTTGCCAATTTTGTTTATTTGTAGCAGGAGGGACTTTGGTTGTTTTGTTATGTGGATGAACAACATAGTTGTTTTGATGAAATTATTTGTTTTGAAATCTGTTATGCAAAGTCGGTGTATGTCTGTTGACATTTTGAGTAGCTTTGCGAAAATGTTGAGTTATTTGTGATTTGCTTGTTTTAGCTTTCCCTGTTGATTGTGGTTTGTTATTCCTTTTCAAAAATGGAGTTGGAGTGACTGGTTTGTGAACTGGTGTGTGAGAAACTGATTTATTTGGTAATTTTGCAACTTGTTGTTTAGATTTAAGAAAATAAATCTGTCACAATGATCGATTGAGTTGTGCTACTTCGAGCTTTCGTAGTTGTGCTTCTCTTTCAGAATCAGCCACCCTTCTCATCACTTCTAGATGATTTTCCCACTCACCAGGCAGCATAGGCAGTCTCCTATGTGTATATTTGTGTAAGAAGAAACGCAGTTCACTCTTCTTGATCCATTGATGAATGATGTAGCGAGCACGGTTGACAAACCAAGTGAAATCATATCCACTGCAGGATTTTTCCAATTAGGAACTGATTTGAAACCACACAACATTCGATCTTGATGATATGAACATGCATTTATACAATGACCTTGCACACAGCCAATACTTGCACAAAAGATTTCAACTTTAATTGCTTGTGGTTTTGGAGTATCAGTTTGACTATTAGAAACATTATCAGACTTTTTCTTCCAATTCAAACCAGACTTACAACTTTTCAAACAACTTTTATGATGAATGAAACAAAAAGAACGAAAGGAATCATGATTTCTAAAACTATTTTGTGTCTTGTGTCGCTTGTCCTCAACCTTCGGCTTCTTGATTGAGTTGGAAGTATTTGTTTTCTTCTTTGTTTGTGACACTGCAGTCTTCACTGTCTTTCTCACTTCTGGTTTGGAAAAAGTTCTTGTGGAACTTTGACGATTGATTTTATCTGATTCAGAAGAGATAGAAAAAGATTTGTTAGTTTTGTTAATGTGTGAAGGTGCAGAAGAAGATGATGCAGATGTTGAAGACTTGGTGCCTGATGTAGACCCTTTTTAACGAATACTCGTTGGGTCACAAAATTGATTGCATTTGTGAGACACATATTCTCTACAATCTTTTGGGCAAGTAGGAATTGCCACACCCCAGCCACGTTCCACTTCTCACAAAAGCCGATTGATTTTTTCATCACGAAGTTAGGTTTCTAGTTCATAGATAATGAGTTGAGGAATCACAAGATGTGCACAGTCAAAATGCTCTAAATTAGAAATATTTGATTTTTGAGATACAAGCACTTTCCTTTTTAAATCATCACACAGCTGAGAAATGGTTATTTCATAATTCTTAACCTTCTTGTGTGTTTGTTCCAGTTCATCAGAAAATTCTTGAACTTGATTAATTAAAACATCATTTTCAAATTGCAGTTGATTCACAAGTTCAGAGTTTAAATTTTGAACATGAGCAGCGGAAGATTGTGTAAGAAGCAATTGTTCTTGCAGCATTAGATTTTCTATGTCTAGAATGATGTTGTTAATTATGCAATTGGTTTCAAGAATCTACTGTCGGCGCTGCAATTCCATGTGAGGAATGTACAGGCGTGGTGCTTATGACTTGACTGTTTGCTCATGATTCTGAAAAGTTAGAGTTTCAGCATTGAAAACCGATTTATTTTTGAACGAGAAACCATCAATAGTTTCATACGAAGCATTCAGTGAATCATAATTAAATGGTTTTTGGCACTTTGTTGTGGTCTTTCTTTTGAAATTTTCTTCTTGTTTAACTTCCTCAGCAGCAACAAAAACCATCTTTTCAGTTAGCCCTCGATTCATCCTTTCTGCCTGATAGAGTTGAGTACAGTTGATTTTCTTGAAAAAGTTACTCTCATCATACCCTAAAGCCTTGTACTTATTTCGAATATCTGGAGTCAAATTCTTGAAAATTGTATGATGAGTTGTGGGTTTCTTACGAACAACTTCTTCAAGATTGTTAACTTTTGTTTCCAAAATTTGTTTTTCTTTCAAAATCAAATTGAAATTGATTTCAGCACTCAACTTAGCAGCATTTAGATCATGGACCTTTCTTTCTGTTTGCTCATGTATCTGATTCAATTCATCCTCTTTTTTTTTATTAATTCCTGGAGTTGATTAAGGTGTGTCGTGTTCTCAGAATTGACGGCTTGATTCATTTTAAGATTAATGTTTTGTGTTTGCAACTTTTGATTCTTGGCAGTTAAGGATTGAACCTGATTAACTAGTTTCATGATGTGATCAGCAGATATATGAGAGTTATCAAGAGATATCTTCTCAGCAGTAGATTCTGACTCAGTTGAGAGATAACTGGTGCTGGAAGGTGTCATTTCAGCTCCATCATTACTTTCATACTCACTCTCTTGATCCGACTCATCAAATTTAGCCATAAACCCAGTATCTGCTTCTCCTATCTCTGCATCCTCAACCACAGTGTTCTCCTCAGCAAACCCCAAACCATCAAACTCATCTTCACTTTCACCATCAGACTCTAGAAATTCAAATTCTTCCACATTGGCCATGAGTACAAATTGGGCATGAACTTTAGCATCTTCTTCTGAATCATCAGTGTCGGATAGGAACTGATCTTCTTCTGCCAGAAGCACTGTTCCACTATGTTAGTCTTGATTTGTTTACATTCCATCAGCACTGAAGTCTTCGAAGAAGGTTTCAGTAGAAGAAGCTATCTGAAGAAACGTCTCAACGCACAAATGATGTTCGCATCTGAAGAGCTGAAAGTTTCATCACTGAAACTTTCAGTCAAGGTTTACTGAAGTCTGTCTTCAGCAAATGGTCCCCTCAGTGACGTCATCAACTGTCACTTTCAAGATAGTATTGCGTGATGAGAATCTGTTACTCATCATTCTACAAGATTGTGACAAGTGTCACTATATCAACGGCTAGGATTGATAGGGGAAATGTATAAATACTCTTCTCAAATGTTGAGAAGAGGGGCTTGCTCATTCTGTATGTTCAGATAGCAATAGCTTTGTGCTTGTATTTTCTCTCAAGTTTGTTCTTGAGTTTTCAATTGAATTTAAGAAGTCTGTTCTTCTTAAATTCCAGTCTGTAAGTTTGTTATATCAATATTAACAACCTTAGACATTTCTCACTATTCTTATAATTACTATTTCCGCACTTAATATTTCACTAAGTTAGTATTATTCACAATTTGGGAACAACACACTATTTCTCTTCTTGATCAGATTCAGCTTAGCATTATAGTATTCCGAGTCTTTCACCTTAGGTTTTTTGCAATCTTTGATTACATGCCATGTGCTTCCACAATTATAGCACTTTTTAGGCTGAGAAGCTTGAATCTTTCTCTCATACCTCTTTTCCAGATTTACTCCGTCATTTCTTTGAAAATTATTGTCTCTTCTGCGAGATCTAGAAGTGAATCTCTGACGGTTATTGGTTTTAAATTTTGTAAACTGGTTCTGCAACATGTTGGTCATATAAGCAACAGCCTGCATAACTTTCTCATTATCTGCTGGCTCTTCGGTGTCAGTCTCGAAAGATTCAGATTCTTGTATTTGCTTAAGCTTTAAAGATCTGCTTGAAGATCTGCCTCTTTTATCATTCACAACTAAGGCTAAAGGATCAACATTTTCCTTTTGTGAACTCATACCAACTTCATCTTGATATTGATTCAGTTCTTCAAATATCATGTGATGAGTGACCTTATTAAGAACCTTTTGGTTCATTTGTCAGTAGATTGTCACTTGAGTTCTCCACTCAGGTCCAAGTGAATTCATGAACATGGTGTTCTTTGTAAGATCAGAATAGCTATCTAGCTTCTGATTTCTAAGATCATTGAGCAGCTTGCAGAATCTGCTGTAGGTATCAAACAATGTTTCACCTTCCTTAGAACGGAAGTGATCAAATGCATTTACTAAAGCAGTTTCCTTGATCCACACCCCGGACTCAGTTCCTTCCATTTGTCTTGCAATCTCATCCCAAATTTCTTTGGCTGTATCAAGCCCATTGATCTTGATATAGAATTCAGATGAAAGACCATGCTTCAAATAATATTTAGCCTTTTGGTCTGCTGTTGCTCAAAGCTTTTCCTCAGCTGTATATTCTGCAGGTGTTTTAGGACGATTAATTTCTTGAAGTGGGGGATTGTTGGTTGAATTAGCAGCCTGATGAAACATGAAGATACCATTTCCATCCTTGATACTTAACTTCATATACTCTCCATATTTTTCATTATTTTCTATAAAATCCATGAATCTCCCTTTCCATACATTGTACTCTCCACGATATAGCACGGGAGATTTAGTGTCAGATCCAAATGACAAGGTTTCACTATAAGCACTCATGTTTAGATCGTTGCTCTGAAAGGTTTCTTGTACTGTGAAAATTTGACTAAGTATGAATTCCGATAAAACTGATTCTGTCTAAAATCTTAGATTCCGATACAAACTAAAATCCGAGAATTGTACAATCCAATACAATTGAGCAATCCGTGAAAAATTGAAATCCGAGAACTTTGAGAAATTTGAAATCCGATAAACTTGAACAATCCGATAAATTCAAACAATCCGAGAAATTCTAATTCCGAGAAACTGTTGAATTCCGAGAAGAATTCAAATCCGAGAAGAATTCAAATCCGAGAAAATGAATTCCGAGGAAAGTCTTCCAAATCAATCCGAGACAATTTCTATCGGAATTTATGTATTCCGAGAAGAGTTCTGTCGGAAATTCAGAGAATCCGATATAATTTCTATCGGATTTGATGGTATTTTCACGGATTTCACCCAAATATTCACGGAATTGAGAATTCCGAGAGATTCAAAGCTAAAATTCCGACAACTTCAAGTTACGAATTCCGAGAACTTCAACTTTCAGAACTAAAAATCGAAATTTTGAACAAAACTTTTCCAATTGATCTACAATTCTCCAGATCAGTTCGCAGTACTCCAATGAACTCTTCTAATCCATAATTTCTCAAATTCAAACACAACAAATAGATCTATCAGTGATTTATTCTCAAGAACTCGAAAACTTCAATCCTTCATATCTTCAATTTTGTTGTTTGTATTGACACCAATACAATTTTCGAGAGTTAGGATGCTAATATCCTTCCCAATGAGCAATAAAACAACAATTTTAAGCCATCAAATCTTCAAATTCAGAATTAACCCGAAAGTTTCATAGTTCTTCAAGAAATGCTTGAATTCCGATAAAATCTTCACAACACGGATGTTGTTCTTGCACGAATTCCTTCAGAAACCAATCAGAGTTGGCTCTGATACCAATTGAAGTCAAAGTAGAGTGAATAGTGAGTAATTCGTATATGTGTGTGTAGAGAGAATATGGCAAATACACCTTAATGTGTGTGTTTTCTATTTCATATGTCAAAAGGTTACAAGACATAGAAGTGAGATCACCTTATATACTCTTTACATATTGACTACAAATCTAAGGTAGTAAGGTGATCTAAGTAACAGATTACATTGTTAAAGACTACAAACATAAAATGATCTAACACAATTTCCGCAAAAAGTGTATTCAACCCCCCTTCTACACATATGTTGCTTGTTGTTATTCTCACCAAGGGACCAACACAACCCTCTAAACCTTAAAAGGGTAAGGATCTTTCTAATGATAAAATCAGTTTCTCAACAACAATCCAGATAAAAGGTTAAGAAAAACAATACCTCTTGTGATCTTGGGATTGCTAAAGATAGTCCACCACTACTGCACCACCAACGAACTGGCTGCTAGACCGCTTCTAGAATTACCCGAGAAACAACACGAAACTCGTGTGTGTGTGTGTATGCGTGGATCGCAAAAACCGAAACCCCCTTGGGGTTTGTCGAAGTCGACGCAGGGGAGGGAGGTCGACGCAGGGGAGGGAGCAAGGTGGCTAGGGTTTGCTTGATTTAGGATTAGATCACTTATCTTATATCAAATGAATCTTTTCTAAGTTAAAATACTTAAACCTTATCCAAGCCCAAACCCGTTCAATTAAAGCCCATGTTTTTAATTTAAGTTTCATTCCTTGCACTTTGACCCCCTGGACTTTACTAGTTACTTAATTAACTGGTCCGTTAAATATTAAACTTAATATTTAATTCCCTTTAAATAATAAATAACTATTTATTATTTATTTCCTTTTAATAATTAATCCAACAGATTAATTATTTATTTCTCCCTGAAATAATTAACTCCACTAATTAATTATTTCCACACGAAACACTGGTAAAATCAAAACTGTTCTAATTGGGTGTGTAGCAGTGTGACCCTTTAGTCTCTTATAACATTGGATACAATGTACCCATTAATTATCTCTGCAATTAATCTAACAACAATGACAGTCGTCTCCAGATACCCGCTTGTTTCTGGAATCTTTGTTGTATACAATTACCTCAACCATCTCCATCTTAAGTCGTAATAAATAGAGGCGGAGGTGCTTAGTGGTTGACGGTTTCATCGGCGATAATGACTATGGTTGTTGAAGACTGTTAGAAGAAATTCAGAACTGTTTATTCAACAAACAGTTGCTGTTGAGCTATTTATGGAAAATGCTATCTTTGTGGATTTGAAGTATATCTTTATCAAGTTTGAAGATTATCAAGATTATCTCGGAAGATAGAAGATTGCCTAACTGTCAACTATTCAAGGAGGATCAAGAGCCTATATATACTAGAACTATTGTATTGTTTTAGGTAGCATAGCAATTCTACGCATTCGTACTTCATTGTTAATCTGTTTTTCTGAAAGTGTGTTGACCTCTAAGTTTTATAGAAACCTAAGAACAAGTTGTGTTCTTCGTCTAACAAAAGGTTAGATTAGAGGTGTTGTTGAATATTGTAATCATCATTGATTATTAATAAACATCTTGATATTTGAAAGTATTTTCTCGTGTTGATTATTGAATTGTTCTTGTGATAAAACCTTAAACATCAATTAAGTGTGATTCCGCAACTTCTTAGTTGATTGTGATCAAACTAAAAGATTATCTTTAAACAACTCTGATTTAATTCTTAAAGGTAATTCTTGTTATTGATATTTGGTAATATCCGATCCTGACAAGTGGTATCAGAGCCTTTTCATTAAGGCTCCTTTGATCACTATTTGAAGGTTTTTCACAGATCTGCTGTGTTTTGTTATTTAAAGTTTGTCTAAATCTTATTGTGTGTTTTTCATTCATATTACTGCAATGGAGTCTGTTGGATCTTCTGATAACACTGGATCTGGGTCAAACATTAGAGTTCCCATGCTCAAACCTACTGACTTTGAGATGTGGAAACTAAGAATCAAGCAGCATGTCCAATTAATGGACTATGCTGTTTGGGAAGTCATAGAAAAGGACCCCATTACTGCTGTTGATTTAGATGAAACAGGAAAACCAAAGAAGAAATCACCACCAAGAACAGATGTTGAGAAGAAAGAAAGGATGATTGAGATGAAAGCCCTTAGCATCCTTCAGATTGCTATTCCCAACGAATATCAGCATCAGTTCAAGAAGTTTGAAGATGCACACGAACTTTGGGTTGCCTTAGAAAAGAGATTTGCAGGGAATGCTAGTTCCAAAAGGAACCAAAGGGACCTTCTTAAACAGACTTATGAAAACTTTTCAAGTGGGAAGAATGAAAGTTTAACCCAACTGTTTGATAGGTTTTATAAGCTGGTTAGTCAACTTGAGAGTGCAAAAGTTAGACTAGAGCAAGATGAGATCAATAGAAAGTTCCTTAGGTCCTTAGGTGAAGAATGGACTGTCTATGCTGCACAATGGAGAACTAAAGACTCATTGGAAGATATAGAATTAGATGATCTATACAACAGTTTGGTTGTGTTTGAGGGGGAGATAGAGGGAAAGAGAAAGTCTATAGTCTCTAGTCACAATGATGCTCTCCTTTCATCCTCAGGTATGGACTCAAACCATTCTTTATCTAATTCTGTTGATGTATGTGCAGGTACCAGTTCTGCTGTTGGGTTAGATGTGAACACCCCTGATGCAGTGCTTGAAGCATTTCTTGCTAGCCATGCTAATTCAACCCTCACCAATGAGGATCTTGAACAAGTGCATCCTGATGATCTTGAGGAGATGGCCCTCAAGTGGCAAATGGCCATGTTAACTGTCAGAGCAAAAAGATTCATTAAAAGAACTGGCAGACAAAACATGAACTTCAAGGCTAATGGTCAGGCTGGTTTTGACAAATCCAAAGTTAAATGCTTCAAATGTCAACAGTCTGGTCTCTTTGCCAGGGAATGCAGATCTGGTGGACAAGTTCAGAGTCAAGGACAAAGACCCAATCAAACCTCATCAGCATTGGTCTCACAGGATGGCCATGGGTATGATTGGAGTGATCAAGCAGAGGAAGCTACTCAAAACAAGGCACTGATGGCCTTGACTGACTCCTCCATTAAGCTAACTTCACCAGTATCAGAAGACACACAGGTATCTTCTAAACTATGCCCTGGTGAATGTAGAGCTATAGTAAAAAGGTTCAGGGAGCACAACAAAAAGGTGTGTGCTGCTCTGAGCAGAATGGAGGAAAGAAGATATGAATCTAGTACTGTCATTGAAAGCTTTGAAAAGAAAATTAAATATTATCAGGCAAATGAACTGCAAATGGATTATGATAAAAAGTATCATAAGTGGGAGAAGGAGCAGCTTCAGGAAGAAATTGATAATCTTAAGAAAAAGCTGAGTGAGAAAGAGAATAGGATTGATGAGCTAACAAAGAAGTTAGAAGGTGTGGATATGGATTTGAGTATGTTCAAAGCAACAAATCTTAAGCTTGAAACCTTGTTACACTCACAAATCAGAGATAAGGTCAAAACAGGTTTAGGATACAAACAAACCCCACCTCCATATAATCACAACTACATAACTCCCATGTCTGATGTAGCTGATAGGTATGTTAATGAACCATTAAAAGAAGACTTAAAGAAAGCTGATCCAAACTTAGAGAGTGAAGAGGAAGGAGTTATGCATGAAGTGAGTGATGATGAGGAGGAAGTAGTGAAGAAAGAAGAGGATATTCCTCTTGAAAACCACATCTGTTGTGAACCTACAGCACCAAAATCATTTTTAAAACCTGTGGTGTTTGTAAAAGCCACCTCTGAACCCTCCACCAGTGAAATAAAACCTTTCAAACCTGTTTATTCTATAAACAGCTACACTACTACTGCAAACAGACCCGAAAATTACACAAACAGTTCCAAACAGAACCCAAACAGTTCTAACCCAAAAACCTCAGCTGTTAGTGTTAAGACCAAGGAAAAGGAGAAAGTTAGTGAAGTTGGAATTGAGAAGCCAAAGAAGGAAGCTTCAAAGACAAAGTTTCAGCTCAAATCTGTGAAAAGGCATACTGAAGTGCCTATCTGCACATGCAAACAGCATGGTGTGCAGAAATTTCCTCCTTCAGCTCTTGTGAGAGGAAATCAAAGAAATAGGAACCAGTTTTGGGAACTGTGATGAAATCAAGAAGACTCAAACTTTGTTTAAGTATTATGATTTAAATGGTGTGCCCAAGACCTGCATGGCCTGGGTACTTCCTGCTACTAACTAAGTTTTATTTGTGCAGAGCATTCATAGGGCCAATCAAGGAGAAATTTGGCATGTGGATAGTGGATGTTCAAGGCACATGACTGGAAATCCACACTGCTTGAAGGATTTCAGAAGAATCAATGGAGGACATGTAGCATTCGGAGGAAATGCTAAGGGAGGAAGAATCACTGGTAAGGGAGCTGTAGAGGCAGGTACACTTACTTTCAATGATGTTTTCTTTGTTGAACAACTCAAATACAATCTGTTAAGTGTGTCTCAAATCTGTGACCATGGAAACAAAGTCCTGTTCACAGACACAGAGTGCATTATCCTTTCAAAAGATTTTAAAGTGGATGAAAAGCATGTTCTTTTGAGAACACCTAGAAAGGATAATGTATACTGTTTGGACACACAAAAGGTTTCTAAACAGAATGTATTAAGTTGTTTACTATCTAAGGCATCTCATGATGAGTCTGCCATTTTGCATAGAAGGATGTGTCACATGAATTTTAAAACCATGAATTTGTTAGCTAAAACAATCTGGTAAGAGGTTTGCCCCAAAAAGAATTCTCATGTGATGATCATTGTGTGGCGTGCCTCAAAGGCAAGCATCACAAAACTTCTTATAAGTCCAAAGAAGTTTCTTCCATTGTTGCACCCTTACAACTGTTGCATATGGATCTTTTTGGTCCTACTTCGGTGGTCAGTATAGGGAAGAAAGCCTACTGTTTAGTCATAGTTGATGACTTTACCAGATTTACATGGGTTCAATTTCTTAGAACTAAGGATGAAACTGCTGCATTAGTTAAGTCTCTTATTCTTAGGATAGAAAATCAATCTGATTTGAGAGTGAAAGTCATTAGATCTGACAATGGTTCTGAGTTTAAGAACTATGAGTTAAACAGTTTTTGTGAGGAAAAAGGGATTGAAAGGCAGTTTAGTGCTCCTAGGTCTCCACAACAGAATGGAGTGGCTGAGAGAAGGAATAGGACTTTGATAGAGGCTGCTAGATCTATGTTAGTTGATTCTAGGCTCCCAATGACCTTCTGGGCAGAAGCTGTGAACACTGCCTGCTATGTTCAGAATAGAGTACAAGTAGTCAAGTCCAAAGGGAAAACTCCTTATGAGTTGTTCCTTAAAAGAAAACCTTTGATCAACTTCTTCAAACCATTTGGATGTCCCTGCACTATCCTTAATACCAAGTCACAATTAGGCAAATTTGAGAGTAAAGCAGAAGAAGGATTCTTTGTAGGATATTCCACTCAGAGTAAATCATATAGAGTTTTTAACAGTGTCACTAGGATCATAGAAGAGAGTATGAATGTCTCCTTTAATGAAAATAGGATCAATATTGCAGGTAATGGTCCTGATTGGTTATTTGATATTGATGCATTGTCTAAATCTCTTTCTTTTGAGTTTTCTACAGAAACAGTTGCAGGTTTTACTAAACATCTTGGGACTAAATACGGTCTCTTTTTTATGTATCCACGATTTGTGCAGTTTTTACTAAACTCTTTAGTGCCAAATCTCAAAATGCACAAGAGGGTACTGATTCCCTCTGCTCATGTGGCCTCCACATTGAGCAAACTGTTGATTAATGGCAAGAACTTTTCTGGTGCCATAACTCCACCACTCTCTGCAATGGTGGAGTTTCTGTCAAGAAACAGAGCTGCCAGAGTTGAGCAAGAGGCCCACATCATTGCTACACCACCAACTCTGGAACCCCCAGCTCACGATACTCAAACAACTCAATCTGCTTCAAGCTACAACAAAAGCCCC
Source organism: Pulicaria dysenterica (assembly GCA_947179395.2). Lineage (NCBI taxonomy): Eukaryota > Viridiplantae > Streptophyta > Magnoliopsida > Asterales > Asteraceae > Pulicaria > Pulicaria dysenterica. Next base: position 82,228,612 of record OX359289.1, read on the forward strand.
CACTATAATAACTTTCAGAAAAAGAAAGAGAACTGTTGGTGCTCCTTCCACCACAGTATCTAATGCCCAAGCTGTAAGCCCTGCACGGGAGCATTCTCCTGTGCAGAATATCCAAAGGGAACCCATTGTGCTGTCTCCCAGGCACACTGAGGAGGTGATCACCCCATGGGAGAGTGATCATGTGGTGTTTGAGGCTGACACTACTGATTCATCCGCAAGGGGTGAGCAGGAAAGTGTTAACATCTTTAAGGCCTCAGCCACGGCAACAGAAGTTGTTCCAACATCTTCTAGAAATCCCCAGTACCAAGAACAGAGGGGTACTGGTGTGGAATCACCAGTTATTTCTGCCAGTGATATGTTCACAGTGGCAACACTCCCTGACATTGAGGCTAGTATGAAACAAAAGGCATTGACGGATCCCAATTTTATACCATTCTTTGGGGCATACTTGCATTTAAAGAAGAGAAATTCTTTGCAAGATAAGCTTTTGGCAAAACATAATGAGCTTATCATTAAGCAAGACAAGCAAATTAAATTTTTGACAGAGTGTTTGAAAAAGGCATATACTGTGATCCAGTTTCATGATCAAGTGTTGAAACAGTTCCCTACTGGTGCTAGACCCCCTCCAACTGTTCCAATCAAAAAGGGGGAGAAAACGGTTTTGCCAAGTCATCCAACAGTTTTGCAAAATCCTCCAACAGTTGCTGAGATTGTACAAACATTTGCACCAAGTGAGAAAACAGTTGCACCAAGTGCTCAAACAGTTGTAGAAAAATTGTCAGCAGTTGATAGAGTTTTGATTAATCAAATGATTATGTCTGGGGACTATCCAACTACTGAAGTATTCGGATCTTGGTCAAAAGTGAAGCAAGATCATTTGATTGATGTGTGTGCTCAAACTTTAAACTGCAGTGCATTTCAAATGAAACAAAAGATTGAAGATGGATGGTTGGATGGTAAATCTTCAAGTTTGAAACCTATTGCACCAAAGCCAGGATTCAAAGGAATTAATATTTCTGAAAAAGCAGTGGAAAAGGAGATGCCTTCTGTGCAAGGTAAGGGTAAGGAGATTGTTTTGGAACTTCCAAAGCTAAAACTTACAAAAGAACAGCAAGAGGAGCATGACCATGAGTTAGCTCAAAGGATGGCTGCTGAGTTTGAACTGCAAGAGAAGAAAGATCTTGAATTAGCTCAAAAGCTAGCTGCTGATTTTACCAAGGAGATTGAGGAAGAAGAAAGGGCTAAGAAACCTGGTAAGGGAGTAAAAAGAAAGAGAGTTGAAAAGAAGAAAACAGTTCCACCTCCCAAACCAACAGTTGAGAAGATAAAACAAACAGCTCAGCCACAACAACCTGAAAAATCCAAATCAGTTCAAACATCTAAAGTTGCAGCAAAAGCAGGTATGGTAAAAACCATTCTTCATGATAGACTCAGGGTGGAGGTTGAAGAAAGAATTGATAAATTAGAAGCAGAGCAGCTAGGCCAGAAATCCCACATTACTGAGTGGAGATTTGAATTGTTAAGATGGGAAACTGGAAAGAAAGGAGTTACTATTGTCAGAGAAGTGGAACCAATTGAAAGTTATTTCAGCTTCTTACAACTGATGGGTAGCATTACAAGAAGGGATGTTCAAGAGATGTATGCTTATGGAGTAAGCAAGTATGAAGATGCGACACAGATTGAGGTGAGAGTGTTGATGAGGCATTTAAAGAGTATTTGCAATCCACTGGAGATAATGCCCATGTTAATAAGTGACGAATCCTTCCCAATAAGTTCTATGAAAGTATATGATAAGGCAAGAGTTTATCATATGGTGATGGGAAAGGGACAAACTCAGTGGTTTGATTTTGAATTTGTTGATCATGGTAAAGCAAAGCTGCTAAATATGTTAAGTGCAAAGTTCTTTGGTCCTGCTGATATGAAGGATGATTTGATAAAAAGGATAAAGAAAAGGCTGGAGTTCTTACAGTCAAGTCAAAAGTAATTTTCTTATTATGTTTTGATTGTAACAGTTTGACTTTGCATATTTAATGTAAATATTTTCTTTGATTATGTTAATTTTTCTGTGGTTGAACCCTTTGAAACAAACAACTTAAATGTATTGTTCAATACTTTAAGTTAGGGGGAGATTGTTGGGAAATTTGCTAAGTCATTGAAACTGTTGGACATGCAAAGTAAAACTGTTAGAGTAATCAATAAAAACAGTTGTAACTAAACAGTTGTTGCAAGTTTTACAACTGTTAGTACAAAAGATCAGAACTGTTAGTTCATTTATACACAACTGTTAAAAGACCTTGAAGTGAAGACTGTTAGAAGAAATTCAGAACTGTTTATTCAACAAACAGTTGCTGTTGAGCTATTTATGGAAAATGCTATCTTTGTGGATTTGAAGTATATCTTTATCAAGTTTGAAGATTATCAAGATTATCTCGGAAGATAGAAGATTGCCTAACTATCAACTATTCAAGGAGGATCAAGAGCCTATATATACTAGAACTATTGTATTGTTTTAGGTAGCATAGCAATTCTACGCATTCGTACTTCATTGTTAATCTGTTTTTCTAAAAGTTTGTTGACCTCTAAGTTTTATAGAAACCTAAGAACAAGTTGTGTTCTTCGTCTAACAAAAGGTTAGATTAGAGGTGTTGGTGAATATTGTAATCATCATTGATTATTAATAAACATCTTGATATTTGAAAGTATTTTCTCGTGTTGATTATTGAATTGTTCTTGTGATAAAACCTTAAACATCAATTAAGTGTGATTCCGCAACTTCTTAGTTGATTGTGATCAAACTGAAAGATTATCTTTAAACAACTCTGATTTAATTCTTAAAGGTAATTCTTGTTATTGATATTTGGTAATATCCGATCCTGACATCCAATTCCCCCTCTTTCAATGTCATTGCTCACCCATGAATTCCTCACATGCATCCTGCCATACTTGATCCCCCCACGCTCTCCATCCATGAATTCCACTTATCAAATCAACGGCTAAGATTGGTTCTCGCGGTTCTCGCACTAAAATCGGTTCTCAATGGAACCAACCCCTATATATATATATATATATATATATATATATATATATATATATATATATATATATATATATATATGTTCAATCCTAGCCATCTAATTCCTCCTCTTTCAATGTCATTGCCCACCCATGAATTCCTCACATGAACCTTACCACACTCTATCCCTCCAAGCTCTCCATCCATGGATTTCACTTACAAAATGAACGGCTGAGATTGAGTCTCGCATTCTCAAGTAATTTCCCATTCTAATTTGAACATTCCCATATATATATATATATATATATATATATATATATATATATATATATATTATAATTAATTAACAATATATATTTACTAGTTAATAAATGTATATTAATTAACTTGGTAATTTCTCTCCTCTATAAGTTAAAACCGTAACTTCCGAATCCTGATTTATAACTAACTAGTCATAAATCCATTGTCCCGAATGTGGTTGCATTACTTCTCGGATTACATGCCCTCACAGGTGTGAGCCTTGAGTGCCCTATGACGTTGGACGTAACATCAGAGTTCGCTGGCTATGCACACAAATCTATCAGCCATGTCATCCATAACCTGCAATAAAAGGTCACCATACATTAAATGGTATATTTTGAAACTTCAGTACATTGAATGGTAGTTTTGAAAGATTGATATACACAATAGCAAAATGTGACAAGTTTGATACACTTTTGGAAACTAAACCCTTAAATCTAGTATAGAAAACATACTGTAAATTCATAAATTGTATAGAAATAGGAGTTTCTTTGTAATATACTCATGGAGTATATATAGGGATATGGCTATTGTAATAGCTAAGGTTTTGCTCATAATTGAATAAAGAACTAGGTGTTTTCAAGGTGTAAATACACTTTCTCTCTAGTTTACATATGCAAACCTTCATCAATCCTACATGATACATGAACCACTTGTTATATGGGACTAACAAGTGGTATCAGAGCCAAGGGAGTGTGATTTGACTCTGAATTCAACAACAAAAGTTGAATTTTTGAAGATTTTGAAGAAAAATACACTATTCATTCGGGTTTGTTGCAAATAAATGGTGATATTTTTGATGTTATAAGGATTGGATTAGATTCTGTTTTGATGATATAATCAATGAAAATCAATCAGACATCAATTCGAATACATATCAGTGGCCAATTTGAAGATTTTTGAGTTTTTTGAGTTTTTGAAGTTCTTGAAGAAAGTTGATCGATTTGGCTTGTTTGATTGATATTAATGATAATCGATGATATAGAAGTGTATTTCAGGGGTATATGAAGTGATCTGGGTAAGAAATATACAAATTCGTGCAAATTTGAAGATTTTTTGAATCTGAGCAGGATGAAGATGAAGTGTTCGGAATTCCAGGGTTGAATCATTCGGAATTGGGTTTGAATCATTCAGATTTGCTGCATTCCGAATAGAAATTGCTCAAATTTGCTGAATTCCGCATACAAATTGTTCGGATTTCCTTAATTCCGAATAAAAGTTGTCAAGATTTTCTTGATTCCGAATAGAAGTTGTTCGGATTTCGTACTTGATTCTTGAAAGTGTTCGGATTCCATGTTATTCAGATTTCAAGATTATTCGGAATTCAACTTTGATCGGATTTCAAGTTTGTTCGGATTTGATGTATCCGGATTTACACTCATTTTGATCATCCGGAATTATACTCATTTTTCGAGATTTTTAGGATTTCTGATCATTTTTGCCATAGCTCGACCCCAGCCAGGGGCTCTGCCCCTTGGACCCCGCTATCAGGGGCGCTACCCCCGAACCCCCGTAGTTGTTATGACTGTTTTATCTTGTCACCTTGATTCCTAAGACAAGTTTTTGGATTTTTTGGCTGAGTCAGGAGTTCTCAAAGTTTCCTGATGTTTCTAGATTTGGGCCATTTTCTGTTTTCCCGTGAACCAGGTGCTGAATGTCTAGTACCCTTTTGTCTAGTCATCCTGCCCTTTCCTAACTGATTTTTGGTTCTTCTTTCTTAGTGTCACCAATTTTTGGTCTCAAAATCAGATTTAGGCCATCCATTCCTTGTTTCTTTTGGATCTTGGTTATCTTTTATCAGTCTTTTCTGAAGTCCCAGATCACAGTGTTGGTGAAATTGTTTGAAGGATTAACCTACATCAAATTGCTTCAGGTTTTTGAGAAGATTTTGTATTACATGCGAATGCACATTGCATATCATTCTTTTGGTGCTCTTGAATAAGGATGAATCCAACTCACTGATTATTATATCAAAGTCACTTACTCACTTATGTGTACCCAAGTTCATTTGCACCGTGTGTCCTCCAAAATCTTTTTGGGACTTGCGGTGATCTGGTCAAGGTTAATTACACAGTATTGGGATACTTACTTGACAACATCAATCTCCAATATCAGATTACATCCAACAAAGAGTTATAAATCTTCAAGAATTCAGATCAAATCATTACCACTCCTCAACGATCAAGAGTGGTTAAAGTATCTATTGGTTGTAGGATGTTCCCCACCCCTCTTCCATGTTTTTGCAACTGAATCTCATGTTGATGACTTTTGTGCATGATGCTCATGATAAATCATAATCATCATGAGGGGGAGATAAAAAGAAAAGAAATTTTACATTGTTGAAGATATTCAGTTGTTGAGGGGGAGTTTGAATGTTTTATTGATAAAATCATTGTGTTTACTCATGCGGAAGAGATCATCAGTCTATGTCATGTCTAGGGGGAGTAAAGATCTATCATATGAAGACATGGGAACAATTTGAGCTACATTGTAGGGGGAGACAAAAAGAAGATTCTTCCCAACACATCAAAAGTGTTTATGCTTCCGCTGTCAAAAGCTCAGGATAAATCATTGTTCCAGACTGATGTATTTGGTGGGACGCTACATCCAAAACTGCTTATATAATCTAAGGAAGACTTAGGTTACTGGCGTGTACACTCCTATTTCAATACAAAGGGGGAGAATGTAAATTCATAAATTGTATAGAAATAGGAGTTTCTTTGTAATATACTCATGGAGTATATATAGGGATATGGCTATTGTAATAGCTAAGGTTTTGCTCATAATTGAATAAAGAACTAGGTGTTTTCAAGGTGTAAATACACATTTTCTCTAGTTCTACATAAGCAATCCTTCATTTATCCTACATTATACTTGAATCACTTGTTATCAAGGCCTAACACATACCTTAATGTTAATGGTTACCCCAAATGCTTGATTATGTAGGTGTAATACCCATGGACCCAAGACAAATGTGTGTAATTTAGTATGAGATCATTGGTTATACTCATCTTTTTCGTTTCTTTTCCATTATCATGTCAACGTCATACCATTCCTCTTTCCCTCTCCTACAACCTTAGTTTTATCTTCTCAATCTTACACACACTTTTTATTTTATGTATTTATATTAAAGAGAGGGAAAAAGGGAAAGAGAGAAAGAAGGGAAGAGAAAAGACGAGAGTGAAGAAATTTCAGGTGGGTAAGGCCGTAAGGGTGGTGTTTTGGTGTTGAAAGTCGATGGGCAAGAAATTTCACGTAGGTGAGGCCGTAAGGGTGGTGTTTTGGTGTTAATAGCCAATGGGCAAGAAATTTCACATAGGTAAGACCGTAAGGGTGGTGTTTTGGTGTTCCCAATTAAACCAAAAAGGCCGTGTGGACCTCATTTTTTGGAGAGAGGGGGTACAACATAACGGACGTACTAACTAACATAGTCATTGCTTACACATATCTATCAATGATCATATAACTTGGCTTTCAACATAGCTATCAAAATTTCATATGTTAGCTCAAGTAATTTATTTTAATGATATTTGGTGTTTTGGTGTTAATAAAGGCAAGGCTCCAGCAAAAGAGTGACAATTCAGCTTACGCGTGCAACACTTATTATGAAAACACTAGACTTTGTTATTAGTTTTTGTTAAACTTCATTATAATTACCATCTGGATTTCATTTTGTAAATTTATTTTAATGATAAAATCTTATGCATATGTTTTATTATAATAAACATTCTTTTGAATTTTTTTGGAGTTTTACATTACCAAACATAGGGTTTTAGTGTTGTAAGACTTCTCAAGCAGTCAACTTGAAGGACATAATATTAAGACACTTCAAAAGTTACTAAGTGTATGCTAAAGTTTTATGTTTTTCCTCATCCTTCCCTCTAGTAAAAAAATGGTTCGTACCTGACAAAAGTCTTATTCAACTCAAGAAATGACTTAGACCATGCTAATTTCGATTTAAGATTATAGTAAAAGAGTTCTTGCGGAGCCCTCTTTAATCAAATTAAACAAGTTCATGTACATTTTCAAATATTTTTTTTGACACATATGATACTATTACCTTTAACATATATTAATTGCAAGAAAACTATATAAATAATATTTTTTCATATACTATTATTAGATCTAATCATTGTGTATGTTGATTAATTTGATATAAACAAGGGTCTTAATAGCACCTCGCATTGCTAGGGGAAGATACAATTATGATTATAACATTAATAGCATATAAATATTTATTAGTAGAAAGCTATAAATTTTATTTTATTTAAGATATTTATTAAAAGTAATATATTATTATTTTTGAAAAATAAATACATTACGTCTTTAAATGTATTTTTTTGTTTCTTTAGAGAAATTATATCGCTAAGAATGGTAATATTATTGTATTTTATATTATTTATTTATTTCACTAAGATAAACTTATTAGTTTTAACTTTATTTTTTTATTTTTAGAATAAAATATTTAACCTAATTAAATATGATGGAAAATTAATGGTAAATATAAAACAAAAAACAATTCGCCTACCAACGGACACTTGTCCTCTTTATATGTTGTAGTGGAGCCCACTAGATGGCCCATCTAAAATGTCATGATAATATTAAAAAAAATTATTAAACCATTTTATTATATGATATATAGTAACCTACCAAAATAACCCTCAAAATATCATGATATATTGATGTTTTAGTTTGCAAATTGATATATTTAGATTTTAGTATAAAATATTTAACCTAATTAAATATGATAGAAAATTAATGGTAAATGTAAAAAAAACAATTCACCTACCAACACTTGTCCTCTTTATTTGTTGCATGGAGCCACCAGATGGCCATCCAAAATGTCATGATAAATTAAAAAAATCATTAAACCATTTTATCATGAGATATATGTTATTTTACCAAAATAATCCTCAAAATATCATGATATTTTAAGGTTTTAGTTTGCAAATTGATATATTTAGTAATAAGACTCTTAGAAGAGCATGTTGAGTCAATTGATCACATAAAGAATGAACTTGAATTGTAAAACATTAAAGAGACAAGAAGTTATTAGGTTACACTTCTAAACTTCATATGACGAGCCATTGAAGTGGTATAGATACCTTAAACGTGCATGACATAGTCTAATATGCATACATAACAACCTAATAATGGATATGTTTTCATAAGTGATGGTACTTCAATTTTTCATGATCTTATTATCTATTAGGTTTGTAGATAATAAGGTTTGTTCAAGCAAACATTTAGAATATAATATATGTACCAACACATCTACATGTTGATTCAAGAAGTTATTTCATAACACTTAATTGTGCTTAACTCAAGTAATGCGATATGAAGCAAGTGCTTTCTACATAAAGGGTTAAAGAATAATTATTAACAAGCTAGAGACTTAAGAATAATTATTAATTACATTAGACCAAAAAATCTCTTGATAAGTTTCTTATTTATTTACCCTCATTCAAATTCTATTTTATTGTTGTTTTTCTTCTATTATTTATAATAATAATAATATGATATTTCCTTTTATATAATAAGACAAAGAAAATAAAAAAAAAACTTGTAACCTATTGGTATTCGATAAGATTTGTGTTTAGCCAAGGGTTACTGTCTTTTACACGTTCCCCCTCCTACTACTGTCTTTTGCACGCCATGGACGACGAGTGGACGGAGGTGCAGAGAAGGAAGAACAAGCAAGGCTCATTCCAAAACTTGCAGAAAAACAAAGACTAGCAAAACTTATTTGGAGATAGAGCAACCACTTTTTACGTATCAAATCTACCAGAAGGAACAACTGCGTCGTGTCTATGGAAAACCATGAAGGGATTCGGGAAACTCGTTGATACGTATGTGGCAAGGAAAAAGAACAAACAGAAGAAGAACTTTGGGTTTGTGAGGTTCTTAGATGTCAAGGATACTTCGGGATTACTTAGAACACTTAGACTAATTCGACTAGAGGAAAGGCCAATCTCAGTTAACATCGCGAAGTATAAAAGAGACAAACAAGGTGTTACAAGAATACCACCTGTCCAAAACATCCAGAGAATGCCGGTCACTAACGCCTTCGAACATGTGAGCCAATTGAAAAGATCATATGCAGATGTTATGAAATCTACTTCAACACCCAGAAAGACTGTTTTTAAAAACAGTTATGGAGGAGTGGATGGCCTGTAACTTAATTGGAAAGGCTTCTTCTTATGACAATTTGTTCAACGTCTCAGAACTACTGAAACTACAAGAATGCGAGGAGATAACCATGCGCTATCTTCGGGGTTTTCACATTCTGTTAGAATTTGAACAAAAGAAAAGGCTGATGTGTTTCGATCAGATCTGCAACACATATGGAGGAATTGGTTCGATAAACTAGAATCTTGGAGCAAAGAATGGGCACCTCTAGAAAGACTTGCATCTATCGTTATCTCAGGCGCACCGCCAGTCGTATGGTCATCGGATTTCTTTTCAGAAATAGCTAAACAATGGGGTCATGTAGTGGAGCCGGAACCATGCGAAATAGACGAAACTAATTGCTCAGTCGGAAAAGTAACTATTCTCACCACGACTCAATTATGGATTAAGGACAGAATTGAGATAACCATTGATGGCGTCCCTTATTGGATCAATATTAATGAAGACTATGTGGAGTCGCTAAGCCTGGTACCATCTTTGTCCGTCTTTGCCTCTGTAAAATACGTTGGATCGATGATGGGAAATAGTTTGCATGACAACGATTCGATGGAAGGTGATCTTAGTATTAACGAATCCTCGCCGGAAATTAATTCGGCCAAAAATAAATCCAAAACAATCCAGGATACTCCGGCGGACCAAGAGGGGGTGGCATGTGAAAAGTCTCTGGCGGAAGTGGAAGAGACGACCGATAAGGTAGTGAAACAGGCTTCCTTGATCGAAGACAACATTGAAACTCACAATTTCGTAAATCCAAACTTTGTTGGTGGCACATTTAATTTCGATTTCATTCAAAATAATTTGGCCCAAATTTCACAAACTGAGGTCGAGATGGTGGGCTAGTCGTTGGATTGTAATGGGCCCAATGGAAGACCAGATTCTGATTTGGAAAATAAGGAGGCCCATATTCCTACCTTTGATGGGAAACTTCCGGACTCTAGAATATGTCCTGTTCAATCTCTCTCCCCATCTCAGTGTTCTCACATCAGTGACACCCCTGTTCGCTCTCTTCCACGACTTAATCGAACTACAGGTTCACATAAATTACCGTTCCCGCTAAAGTCGAAATCAATACTGGGGCATGGAAGACCTAATGGCTCGAGAAGGAGGGGTAGTTCAAATTCGAATGGTGTGTCAAAACAACCTATCGATCTTAATAAATCTGCTTCATCGTCGATACCGACTGGCAGTCAGAATGTTCGTAATCCTGCAATGATGGAGGACGTTACGGAAGAGATAAGAAACACCATAGAGATCGGTGAAATGCTAGGATTTCATATGGAAGGTTGCGAGAATGAGGTTAGAGAGCTTCTTCTCAAGACAGATGATGTTTCCTTTAAATTATGAATCTATTATCTATTAATTCGAGGGGGGTTGCTACGGAATCGAAGCAAGACTGGATAAGAGACTTGAGTAGACTTAATAATGTTCATTTTCTGGGAATTCAAGAATCCTTCATTTTTTATCCAGATTCAAATCTCATAAGTAGTATCTGGGGTCATTCTCCTTGTGACTTCGAATTTGTTGATGTTAGGGGAAGGTCTGGCGGGCTGATTTCGATATGGAATAATTCTATTTTTTTTAGAACTCGATGTCTTAAAAACCATGGACTACTTGTAGTATGGGGGGAATGGAAGGGTTTTAATGTTAAATGTGGGTTTATTAACATTTACGCCTGGCAAGAATTATCTAAGAAAAAACATCTATGGGTGGATATTCATAATTTGTTAACTACTAACGAGGAAGTTAATTGGGTTGTGTTTGGTTATTTCAACGAGGTTCGATCAAATGATGAAAGAAAGGGCACTAAGTTCTCCTTTGCAGGAGCTCGAGCTTTTAATGAATTCATTTGCAACGCGGGTTTGGTGGAGGTTAAAAGTGGTGGTATGAGATTTTCTAGAGCAAGTTCGGATGGGAGAAAATTAAGTAAATTAGATAGATACTTTGTTTCACATAATTTCCTTTCACTGTGGCCTAATCCTAGTGTTACAATTCTTCCAAGATTGCACTCCGATCATAGTCCAATCGTTTTCAAGGCGCTTGCATCTGACTTTGGGCCTTCTTACTTTAAATTCTACAATTCATGGCTTTCTGATTCTAAGCTCAAAGACATTGTCTCTAATTCATGGGCTTGCGCTTTGAGGGGTAGGGGCAAATCGCCTATGCAGAAACTAAAGGAGGTGAAAAAAGCTATTAAACATTGGAGGAAAGCAACTATCCCGGATACAACTTCTCGTATAAAAGAGATCAGGAAAAACTTGGAGGTCTTAGACAAGAAAGCTGAAACCAGCTTTCTCTCCCAAGAAGAAATCAGAAAGAAACAAGAATGGCTGAATGAACTCAAAGAGATGGAAAAAAAGAACAAACTTGACTTGAAGCAAAAATCAAGAATCAAGTGGGCGGTTGAAGGCGACGAAAATTCAAAACTTTTCCATGGCTACATTAATAAAAGGCTACGGTCGAATTTCATTCATGGAGTGGCAATTAATGGGGCTTGGACTTGTGACCCTAATCTCATTAAACAATCAGCTCATGATTTTTTCTGCACTAAATTCTCACAAGTCAGTTCTAAAAGACCTTCATTTCGGTGCGATAAGTTTATTAAGTTACAACAAGAACATGCTTCTTTTTTGGAGCAAAAATTCTCTTTGGAAGAAATTAAAAAAGCGGTATGGGAGCTTGGTTCGGAAAAAGTTCCTGGGCCAGATGGTTTCACTCTTGCTTTGTTCAAGAAATATTGGGAGATTGTCTCTGGTGATCTACTTAACGCTTTTAGTCATTTTGAGCAGACTGGGAAATTTGACTCGGGTTGTAATTCGTCTTTTCTTGCGTTAATTTCTAAATCTGACGCGCCTATCTTCTTTGATGAATATAGACCAATCAGCTTATTGAACAGCCTTTATAAGATGATAGCTAAAGTACTTGCTAATCGGATCCGGGTTGTTATTGATACTATTATTGGGCCTGAACAAACGGCTTTCATCCAAAACCGTAGTATCCTAGAGGGGCCTTTAATTATCAGCGAAGCACTGGCATGGGCGGACAAAGGTAATAAAGAAGTGATGGTATTTAAGATCGACTTCCAAAAAGCTTTTGATTCCGTAAGATGGGATTATTTGGAGGAAATTATGACACACATGTGTTTTGGTTGTAAATGGCGACATTGGATAAACGGGTGTCTCTCTTCAGCAAGAATCTTAATTCTAATTAATGCGCAACCACTGATGAATTCAATATGGGAAAAGGATTAAGGCAAGGTGACCCGTTGGCTCCATTTTTATTTCTAATAGTAGCGGAGGGCTTTAACGTAGCAATGAAGGTGGCTCGCGAAAAAGGCGTCTTCGATGGTCTTAAAATATCGAACAACGGGCCCACTATCTCTCACCTTCAATTTGCCGATGACACACTAGTTATCGGCGAATGGTCGGTAAGAAATATAGCTAATCTCTTGCAAATTCTTCGCTGCTTCTTCTTATCTTCAGGGCTGCAAATTAACACCAGCAAGAGCAGTTTGTTGGGCCTTGGCGTTAGTTCAGACGTTACAAACAGATTGGCCAATAAATTCTGCTGTAAGGTTGGCTCTCTCCCTTTTGTTTATTTGGGGTTTCCAATTGGGGCATCAATGAACAAGCTTGAATCATGGGAACCAATTTTTAATAAGTTTTATTCGAAACTCAATAGTTGGAAATCTAAAACTCTTTCTTCGGGGGGAAAAGTAACACTCTTAAAGTCGGTGATGGGAAGCCTAGGCACGTATTTTTTTCTCGCTTTTCAAAGCCCCGGATAAGGTTACTAGTAAATTGGAAAGTACACGGAGCAAATTTTTTTGGGGGGAATCGGAAAACAGAAGAAAAATTGCGTGGATTTCATGGCAGGTTGTTCTTAATGGCAAGGATAAGGGAGGTCTCGACATAGGAAGTCTTAAAGGCCTTAACTTAGCGTTACTCTCAAAGTGGATATGGAAATTCAAGACTCAACATGGTATGTTATGGAAGGAAGTAATTCAAGTCATTCACGGAGAAAATGGGGGGTTGACTGAGCCAAACGCAAAACGAAGAATTCCGGATCTTTGGCGAAACATCCTCAAGGTTCACAAAATTTTCGATAAACTTAACTTACCTTTTTGTGACTGGTTTCAGGCTTCATCGTGTGAAGGTAGGCTGCAATGGGCGCTAAATCCCTCGGGATTCTTCATGGTGGCTTCACTACGACACGTATACGACGCTTTATCGCTATCATCAGTTGATAATTTTCAATTTGCATGGAATAAGTGGGTACCTTCTAAGGTGGGGATCACTGCGTGGAGGGCTGCACACCACTGTCTTGCAACCAAAATGAACTTGCAACGTAGAGGAATTATTTTGTTATCTTGTTTGTGCCCATTGTGCGGTGAAGTTGATGAGACAGAGGACCACATTTTTGTTCAATGCTCTCATTCGAAGATAGTACTGCAGGAAATAAACAATTGGTGGCGACCTATCCACGATTGAAGACCTGCTGCGTTTGGGTTCTTCTTTGGGTTTAAAAGGTAATATTCTGCAAGCCTTCCTGGGGGTGATATATACATATGTATGGTGGACTTGGAGATCTCGAAATGATAAGGTTTTTCAATCAAACTCGAGCAAGGGCTGTTCTCTCTTCTGTCTTATCCAAGCCTATTCTTACTTCTGGATTAAACATCGGTATGGTGACGGGAAGAAAAATAATAGCTGGAGTGATTGGGTTTTATCTCCTCAGATATGTTTTATGTATTAAGTGGTTTTGTGTTGTTCTTCTTTACTGTTTCTTCGGATTTTGTTGTACTCTATGCTTACTAGTATCTTGCTAGTAGCGTTTTTTATAATATTTTTGGATATTCTTGGAGGTGTGATGGCCGAGCCGAAGCACTTTCCTTGAATATCTTTTGCCGTTAAAAAAAAAAACCTATTGGTATTCGATGTTGTGGAGTGTTATCCCTTTTGAAAATTATTGGTTCAGGTCTCATTATGAGCAATAAAGTAGATGTAGAAGTAAGTTTAATGTGTGTTTTCTATTAATAAAATAAAAGAAAAAAGAAATGAAGTATGAAACTGGGCTGTTTGGCCCAACAACGTTAGCCCATAAAGGTAAACATTAATCTAAGCAGAGCCCAATCCACACGTTAACAAAACCCTGTAGGGTTTTTAAAACAACGTTGTACGCCCCTTATCAGATCTCTGCCGCTTCGGCTAGGGTTTTTTTTCTTCCATTATCACTCATAATTTTTACACACCCATTCGCTCTCTCATTCTACCAATTCTTCCATTCTTAATTGATCGAATAGATTAATGGACACTAAGAACAATCTTTAGGGTTTCGTTTTGTTGTTCCGACCTACTTTTTGATTCTTCAAATTCATTTTTTCGTGTGTCGAAAAATGGCAACAACGAACCCTTTTGATCTTTTGGTTGATGATGACAACGATGACCCAAGCCAGCTCATAGCTAAACTCCCTGCGATTGCTGCTGCCGCGGTACCGGCCACCAAGAAGGCGCCGGCTGCTGGTGTCACTGCTAAGCCCGCTGCCAAGCTTCCTTCCAAGCCGCTTCCTCCTGCTCAGGCTGGTAAAATCATATTATATATCTATTTATCTTGTTTGATTTTTAATGCAAAGTTCAAGTTAACGTTTTTGATTTCGAAAAATGGTTATTCATATGTTTGTCGAATGCACATGTATCAACTATTAAAAATTTTAATCTTTTATATGTTTAAATGTGCTAAACTATGTGTATGTACTTGGTTACCCTGTGTATAGGCATTTGGGATTATCTTATTTGTCAAAACTGTGTTTTTTATTCATAACACTTCTGAAAACCAAAATTAAGCATTGTTTGTGTCAAGATGTCAATGTTGTCATGGTTAACCTTATCTGTTAGACAACTTGCTTCAGAATAAGAAATTAAGGATCTTTTTGTTCTGGCATTGTGAGGAATCTTGTTGTGAACTTTTACATGTTGAGGTGTAGTTTGAGTTAACTTTGTGAAAAAAACAGTAATTTTGATTGATTATAGGTAGTGTTTGAAGTTCCAATGACTTTCTGTATATCTTTATCTCAAGCTTATCCTCTGAAACAAGATCAACGTGTAGACTGTTTTTATATGTATACTTTAGTGTGCTAATGATGTTTAATTTGATATTAACATTAACGCTGTGTTCCCGAGTTGAAACTAGGAGAGAAAAGAAATGATTTAGGAAAAAAAATAAACTTTAGTTGTGTTCCCAAGTTTTTTTAGAAGAGAAAAGAAAAGATTTTGGAAGGAAAATTATCTTGTATTTTCTTTCATCATTTTCCTCCCAAAGTAGGGAAGATTTTGGAAGGAAACCAAAAAACACTTCAAGTTTCACTTCTCCTCTCATTTTCTTTCGAACTCGGCAATGATAAAAACATTTTCCTTTCTCTCCTTTTCTTTTCTCTCGTTAATTTTCTTTCCTTCCATTTTCTTTTCACGTATAACTCTGGAACACAGTGTAAGGTGGACCCAAATTGTGCTGTTAAAATCAACTTTCAGCATATTTCTATTCACTCTTTTTCTTGTGTTGAACCAATTACACGACTTGTAAAATCTTTTTTATTGTATGGTTTTAGCACTGTTTGGAGATATGCACACTTGTATGTAATGTGTTTTTATGGTTATCAATGTTTTTTTGTTTTCATTTATAGTTCAAGAGGCTAAGACTGATGGTCAGAGGGGTGGAGGGCGTTTTGGTGGGCGTGGAAATGGTCGTGGCGGTCGTGGTGGTGGTCGTGGGTTTAATCGTGATTCTGCTGACAACGAGAACTTTTATGGAACCAACAATGGCTTTAATGGAGGTTACAAACCTTCAGAAGATGGAGATGTTGAAAAATCCTCTGAAAGACGTAATTTCAGTGGGCCCCGTGGTGGATACCGTGGTGGTCGTCGTGGTGGTTACACAAACGGAGATGCAGCAGACGGTGAACGACCAAGGAGAGCGTTTGAACGCCGTAGTGGGACTGGTCGTGGGTTAGCACTTCTTCATGTTAACTGATAGTATTAAACTGAAATAATTAAGTAAAAATGAATTTTTTATTTTAATAATTGGTTATTTGACTCGTGTTTATCTATTAATGTTTTCTGGTATGCAGGAATGAGTTTAAGCGTGAAGGTGCTGGTCGTGGCAATTGGGGAACTGCCATTGATGATGTTACTGTGTAAGTGTGCTAATTTTAAATACCAAAAAAGTTATTTAATTTTACTTTGTTTGAAGTAGATATGAAGTAAAAAATTGGTTTTTTAATCTTTTTTTATTAAAAAAAATCTTAGGGAGCCTGAAGAGCCCGTGAATGAAGGAGAGAAGAACGTGGAGTCTGAAAAACCGACTGGGCAGGAAGACGGAGTTGAAGCTAACAAGGAGACTTCTGCAACTGAGGCAGAGGAGAAAGAGCCTGAAGAGAAGGTGAATAATAATAATCTGTATAAAATGCAGTTTTGCTTTCTTTACATGTAATATAGTTAATGTTTCATGCAAAATAAATAGCTATTAAGAGGTTATT
The DNA here is from genome assembly GCA_947179395.2 of Pulicaria dysenterica. NCBI lineage: Eukaryota > Viridiplantae > Streptophyta > Magnoliopsida > Asterales > Asteraceae > Pulicaria > Pulicaria dysenterica. The sequence continues at coordinate 82,245,642 of OX359289.1, forward strand.
ATTTCAAATTCTAATCTGATCTTGGCTTACTTTTTTCCCATTTGTTAATTTGTAGCATATCTTTAGGCTTTCAAGTATCATTTCTTAAGTTGTCAAATTCTTAATTAAAACAAAATTCTATATTGTTTTGATTCTTTTGTATTTGTGCATGGCTTACTTTTTTCCCATTTGTTAATTTGTAGCATATTACCTTGTACATCTTTAGGCTTTCAAGTATCATTTTTATTAAGTTGTCAAATTCTTAATTAAAACAAATTTTTATATAGTTTTGATTCTTTTGTTTTGGTGGTCAAATGTGTACATGGTAGGAAATGACACTGGAGGAGTATGAGAAGGTGCTAGAAGAGAAGAGAAAAGCTTTGCAAGCACTAAAGTCTGAGGAACGAAAGGTTGGGTTGGATAAAGATTTAGCAAAAATGCAGCTGCTTTCAAACAAAAAGAGTGAAGAGGACATCTTTGTTAAGCTTGTAAGATTGATTTTTCTTTTGTTTAGTTTTAAATTCTAGTGAATTTCTAATTCTTATTTTTTTTTAATTTCTTCTGTGATCAGGGTTCCGAGAAGGATAAGCGCAAAGAGGCTGCTGACAAGGAAGAGAAAGCTAGAAAGGTGGTGAATCTTAAACTTTATTAACATTTAACTATCATTTCTGTCATAGATGAGTTAGCAATCTCAACCATTTAAAACTAGTAATATTATAGTTGTGTGATTACGTCAAATATCCGTGGTGACTATGGGGCAGTTCATGTTAAAAACTGAAACAAAAAAATGTTCGGTTTTTCAAGAATCTTAAACTGTTTGGGTTTGGTATCAAGCGTTTTCAATTTTACTTTATTTATTAAAAGGCTTTGTGATTGGGTTTTTTATTTTTCCAAATAGCTTTTCTTTTTGCCAATTTTGTTTTGGTTTTATAGAAAAATCCAACTCCCGTTGCGTAGCCACTTTTGTCAAAGACCAAACTGTTTTAACCTTGAAAGAACCAACCCAAATAATTGATAAACATAATAGTTGTATCCTCCATCCTTTCCAAGATTAATTTTCACTATACTATTATAGCCTATCCCAAAATAAGTGTACCCTTCTAAAAAAATATGGTCATCAATTGCTACTTTTCTTATTTTACCGTTAATTAATTACCATTATTTTATCTTTTACAAGTTGGCTAAATATCACATTTTCACTAATTAAATCTTGCATTAATTGCACTATCTTAAATGGCTTGTTTTTTGGTCTCGGGACGGTATTTTTGGAACGAATGGAGAATTTACTACACTTTGGGTATTTTAACAGAACCAAGTATGTCAAGTTCAACTTGATGCAATTATTAGTACTCAAATATTTATAATCACATAAATCATATTTAGTATTAATCGAGTAATTCTCAAGTAGCTTGTAAGTTGGCTCGGCTTCTTAAGGCGGTCAATGCAAACAAAATTGACTTGTTTTACCTGTGGCCTTCACCGAACCTTATTTGCTATTTTACGTGTGGCCTTCACCCAATCTTTTATTATTTTTGATTTTTTTATTAGTGTCACTTTTTTAAATGGTTTCTTTTTATTTGAACAGTCATTGAGCATCAATGAATTTCTGAAGCCGGCAGATGGGGAAAAATTCTACAACCCAGGTGGACGGGGTAGGGGCCGTGGGCGTGGATCACGAGGTGGTTATGGTGGTGGAAACAGGATGAATGATGTGGCTGCACCTGCTATAGAGGATGTTGGCCAGTTCCCATCTTTGGGGGTCAAATGATTCACTTGGCTCTTGTCTGGTTGGGTTGGGTTGGGTTGGGTTGTCTGCAGGTGCCTTTTTATATAAAACTTAAATGATGTTTTATGTTTTTAAGTGTGTAAATTGTTTTCTAGCATGGCCTATGGCTTTGTCTTGAATCATGACTTAATGGGTACCTGTTGAAAGTGTAGGCCATTTTGAGGTTACCATTTTATAGCCTTGAATATTGAGTTGTTACTCGATCATCAGTTTTGAATTAGAGTCATTTCGTTACTTTTCATCTCTTTGGCTTACTTTATTAGTAATTATGCTATCGTCTTTCGCATGCCATTACATATTTTTTTGATGTTTTTGCTGTCAGATGTCGAACACCATTCTCTTCTTCATTGAGTTTACTACTGTTTAACAGGTTCAGCGCGGGGGTCTGTTGATTTTATTGATTCATTTCATATAGGTGCTGGTTTTCTTTAACCAAATCTGGGACTTTTTACTTTTGGATTCATGGTCTTAGATTGTAAGAGAGGTCATTGGGTTTTTTACATATACTCAATTTATCCTTGTATATGGTTATGATTTTATAATGCAGTTGGTTTGAATGTTTTGAAGTAGAATAGAATTTTTCAGAATTGAATTATGATGGAGATGAAAAGGTGAATCCAATGCATCTTCAACTTTTAAAAAAACAATAAGTATGTAGATACTTGTTTTCAATTAAGATGTACGAAAAGGTGAATCTAGTGGTATACTGGGGGTTGTTTTTTTGCTGCTTAATGGAACCATTTAGCTCTGAATGTTGAATCGTTTAACATTTAGTGTGTTTGATTAGTGCCTTTGAATTGAAACTGTGTTGAATGAAATAGAATAATGTTGCTGAATCATTCTACCTTAAAATAAATCATCTAGTTTTTACCCTAATACTTCTTTTTCACACGTTGTCTTGTTAAAAAAATCATATCTTATAATATAATAGATCACTATTAAAGTTAAAAATGGTAATTTGCATCATTAAAATTGTCTATTCAGAATCTTTATCAAACATGTCATATTTAGAGACATGTTCATTCAGAGCCTTTGAATTATTTAGACCACAAATCATTCTTCTGGTTTTTACAAACAACCTCTTACTTTGTTAATTACATCTCCAGTCTTCTGGTTTTTACGGTTCACGTCTCTTAACATTTTATTTTGCAGCAAAACCTCTTACGATTATAGTCCCGGTCAATCTTTCAAGTTTTCCCTTATTAATTTATCCTTTAATAGAACAACAGTAGAGAGAGAGAGGGAGAGAGAAGGTGGTGGTGATGTGGTGGTTGCTGAAGAGTGGAAGGTGATGTGGGGAGAGAGAGATGGAATGGGGAGGGGAGGAAGGGACAGAGAGAGAACTTGGATGGTATAGAGAGAAAATGGAGAAGAGAGGGTATTTAAAAGAGAGTGGAGGTGGAATTTTTTTTTCCCCGAGTCATTAAACTGAAATTGGAAAAATGAATGAAATTAAAGAAGTAAAGATACTAATAGAAAACGTCGAGCTTTATGAGCTAACTATTATTTTCCAAACCTGTTTAAGTTCATTAAGCCTTTATTTTCAAGATTAAGCTGAGATTCATGAGCTAACCAATATTTTTGAGCTGACTCGATTACAAAAAATGATATTTTAAATAATAATATTAATCAATGTAAATAATACCCGACTTGATACCTTAGAGCTTGACTCGATATTTAGAAATTCACCTTGGTTCGACTGGAATAAAATTTACAATGATTATATAAGTATGAGAAATGTTCAATATAGTCCATACTTATTGCATAGTCCTAAGGGACTAATATTAGCCCTTGGATAAACCCCATCAATGGTCCAGATTGAATTTTAAAAATTTGGGCAGAGTAGCATTTTCGTAATTAACATGTAATGACTTTACCATCACATGTGATTGTATACTGAATCACATGTGATTTTATATTAAATCACATGTTATTGAATATTAAAATTTAAGACTATGTTTTTTATATGGACTATATTGAACACAACTCATAAAAATAATAAGTATTTAAAGGGTAAAAATAATAAAAGATTATAAAAATGATAAAAACGAGGTATTTAAAGGCCCGCGTGTTGCGCCGGGATAGAAAAATTATATATTATAAATTTATCATAAAATGTCTTACTTTTAGACATATTGGTATCAAAGTTTTGGAAGTTGTTCTCCATGAGCTATCATTATCGGTTCTAGTCCCGTTAAAAACATATTAGTGTTTGTGTTATGCTGTTAAAAAAACATAATGTCATTTTAGAAGTAATAAATAAGTAAAATAATTGTAATCACTATTCAAACAAACTTAGAACTCAGTAGCTTTTTCTAATTGATTTCTTCGATTCTTCTTAAGGGTGTAATCGAGCCGAGACAACTCGCGAGATACTCGGGATCGGCTCGAAAAATGTTCGAAATCAACTCGATGAAACCGAGTCGAGCTCGAGCTCGAGCTACTCGAGTAGTGTACCGAGTCGAGTTCGAGTTCTAAAATACATAGCTCACTAGGCTCGCGAGCCTAATCGAGCTTACACCAAATTACATTTCTGCCATTATATATATATATATATATATATATATATATATATATATATATATATATATATATAGGTTCAAATAAAAAGAGTTTTAGGGTAAAAAGGGTAAGGAGAAACGTGGGCCTGACATGTGTCATAAACAACAAAAACTAATAAAAGGGCAAAATAGGAAGTTAAAAAAAATCTCTCTCTTAATACCCCACTACCCCACACGCCTCATCATTTACCGTCCCCATCCCCCAATTCGCAAACCCTAATCTGCCCACATCGATAATATGCTGCCCAGACCTTCCTTCCCGTCTCTGTTCGCCGAGCCCTTCATTCCCGTCGCTTCCGTCAATGTTCGACGAGATTCGCCATCGATAATCGCCGCCGCTTCATTCCCGTCGCGTTCTCGACCTCATCTGTGTAATCGCCACCATTCATAATCGAGTATGTGTTTCCTGTTTATCAACGCCGCTGTTCTCTGCCGCCGTGTTTTCAAAAGCCACCGCCTGTTGCTCTTTCTTTCACAAGTCGAAACCCTGCTTCTGCCGCCGACGCGCCCGTTCTCTTCCGCCACCGGATCTTGATCTAGGGTTTCGATTAGTGTTTGATGCACAGAAGGTTGAAGTATATATATCATCCATCTCGCAGGCCTGATGCACAGAAGGTTGAAGTATATATACACATACATACATACATATTACTTGTTTTTAATATATATATATAGGGTGAGGTTCAATAGAAACCCCCCCTTAAACAAAGACCCCAAAGTCCCAATCTCAGCTACTCATTTAAAAGGGCAATATGGGAAATTAGAATTTTGATAAGGAAACCCACGCCATGTTCCAGCCATCTCAACAACCCCCATTTTTTTATTTTTTTTTACCTCTCAAATCTTTAAATGACCATAACTATTTCAAAATTTTGAATTTGAGCAAAAAAATAATACCAATTTTCTTATTTTTTAATCCTCTTTCAAACGATACCACTCTTCCTATATTTTTGGAAATTTTTTTTTTGACGAAAATGATAAAAATTGGCTGACTGTTATAACAGTTGCGAAAATGATAAAACTGATGAAACCCATTAAACAGGTCCCGAAAATGATAAAACTGATTGTTATAACAGGTCCCGAAAATGATAAAACTGATTGTTATAACAGGTTCCAAAAATGATACAAACTGGTAGGTGTTATAGATATGAAAGTGATGGCGAAAATGATAAAACTGACTGTTATAAAGGTCTCAAAAATGATAAAACTGACTGTTATAACAAGTCATGAAAATGATAAAACTGACTGTTATAACATGTCCTGAAAATGATAAAACTGATTGTTATAAGAGGTTACGAAAATGATGAAAACTGATTGTTATAACAGGTTCCGAAAATGATAAAAACTGATTGTTATAACAGGTTCTGAAAATGATAAAAACTGATTGTTATAACAGGTTCCAAAAATGATAAAAACTGGTAGGTGTTATAGATATGAAAGTGATGACGAAAATAATAAAACTGACTGTTATAAAGGTCCCGAAAATGATAAAACTGACTGTTATAACAGGTCATGAAAATGATAAAACTGACTCTTATAACATGTCCTGAAAATGATAAAACTGATTGTTATAATAGGTTACGAAAATGATGAAAACTGGTAAGTGTTATAGATATGAAAGTGATGACGAAAATGACAAAATTTATCATTTTCGTCACCTGTTGTGAGGTGACATATAATGGGCACGAAAATGATGAAATTTATCATTTTCGGGACATACTATCACGTGATATATATGATGAAAATTATCATTTTCGGCTGTTATAACAATCAGTTTTTATCATTTTCGGAACCTGTTATAACAATCAGTTTTTATCATTTTCGTAACCTATTATAACAATCAGTTTTATCATTTTCAGGATATGTTATAAGAGTCAGTTTTATCATTTTCATGACCTGTTATAACAGTCAGTTTTATCATTTTTGGGACCTTTATAACAGTCAGTTTTATCATTTTCGTCAACACTTTCATATCTATAACACCTACCCGATTTTATCATTTTCGGAACCTGTTATAACAATCAGTTTTTATCATTTTCGGGACCTGTTATAACAATCAGTTTTATCATTTTCAGAACCTGTTATAACAATCAGTTTTCATCATTTTCGTAACCTATTATAACAATCAGTTTCATCATTTTCAGGACCTTTATAACAGTCAGTTTTATCAATTTCGTCATCACTTTCATATCTATAACACCTACCGGTTTTTATCATTTTCGGAACCTGTTATAACAATCAGTTTTTATCATTTTCGGGACCTGTTATAACAATCAGTTTTATCATTTTTGGGACCTGTTTAATGGGTTTCATCAGTTTTATCATTTTCGCAACAGTTATAACAGTCATCCAATTTTTATCATTTTCGTCAAATTTTTTTTTCCAGAAATATAGGAAGAGTGGTCTCGTTTGAAAGAGGATTAAAAAATGAGTAGATTGGTATAATTTTTTTGCTCAAATTCTAAAAATTGAAATAGTTATGGTAATTTAAAGATCTAAGGGGTAAAAAAATAAAAAAAAAGGGGTTTTGAGATGGCTGGAAGAAATTGTGAGTTTATAACCAATTTTTAATGATTCCCATAATACACTTTCTTCTAAAATTAAGTGTTATAATTGTTTACTTAATTACAAAAATGCCATTATTAGATCTTGACCATTGATTTAATTAATCTAATGGTCTAGATTTGGACTTTGAGGACTTTGTTTAAGAGGGGGTCTTTATATATATATATATATATATATATATATATATATATATATATATATATATATATATATATATATATATAAAAGAAAATAATAACCCTAATTCATTTCAAAAGTTGCTTTTCCATCCCTCTTCAAACTTCCGCCGACATTCACCCAACTTTTTCTTGCACCGCCACAGACAACATTCACTTTCATCTTCTTCTTGCACCCGTGACGCCTCGTCGGTTCACTTTCTTCTTCCGGTTAAATTTTTACAGACACTACCTATTGTAATGTTACCGCTTGCCTGACCGTTGCTTGTGATTGCCGACGGATTGCATGTTGCCGACGGTCAACCCGTCACTTGTGACCGGCTACTGCTGCTTTGAACTCCAGCATATCTCATCACGTTGAGATTAATTTTTGCTTCAAATTTTGTTGCTTTTGTTTTTTATAGGTCATGGATTTGCTTTGTTTTGTTTTATCTTTGATATAGGTTAAAGCATTCTTGTTCCTGCTAGTGTTTTCTTCCCATTTTACTAAGGTTAAAGTACGACAATGATGAACCTATAATCTCATACTTAAAAGTTTATGAATTCTTGTTTGTCCTATTTTTTTAATTGCTACTATTCTCAGATTGATTTGCTCTTTAGTTTGCTTTTGTTATTGTTAAATGTGGACTATTTTATGTTTAGAAAATTTCACGAGTCGAGCCGAGCCGAGCCGAGCTCGAGTTATCGATTACACTCTACCGAGTTCGAGCTCGAGCTTAAAAACCAAGGCTCGGTCGAGCTCGAGTCGAGTTTCGAGCTCGAGTATTGTGATTCGAGTCGAGCTCAAGCTTGACAGAACTCGACTCGGCTCGTTTACACCCTTAATTATTTCTTCTTGGACTAACATTTAATTAGTTTTTATTTTTAAAAGTACATGTCTCATGTCATCGTAATCTTGACTTGATAAATTATATTTCTAAATCTTAATAGCTTCGTGTTAAAATCTTTTATGTTGGTTCTATTTTTTAATGATAAAAACATTTATTATTCAATAACTAATAAATCGTTATTTATCATATTTTAGACATGATTAGGCCCCATGAATTTGATCTTTACGTGTTGATTAGTTTGTTATACAGGATAACGATAACTACAACTATTTAATGCAATATATTAAACTTGAAATCGATGACATTTTTCTCAAAATTCACTTGTAAATAGTTTCAGGATAACGATAACTACTACTATAAAAATACATCTTACTCGCCTTTAAATTATATTTAAACTTTCCATACATAAATATAATTACCATTTTAAAAAAATCAAAAATCATATATTTTACCTTTTAATCACAACCATCATTCTCCATATTTTTATACTATGGCTAAATGTTTCTATATAGATATATAAAAATAAATTAACCATATTAATGTTTAAATCATCAATAGAAATAATAATCCTTTTACAACACAAAATAATGTTAGTAAATCGTAACATACTGTATATTTTGGAAGTTAAGATGGATGAATTTATTGATTTTATGTTCATTAGATTGAATTCTAGAAGAATCAAGTTAAAATATATAAAAATCTTAAATATTTTTTTGTTATATATTATTATTTTAGACAATTTTAATTTTTATTATTTCCTTTAGTCTAAAAAAGTTAAAACAGCTTGTCACCTTTATTTTTAATTGCCAGTTACTTTCTTCATTTTGAAATAAAAAGTTAAAACATATATAATTATTAACATAGAAAAGGAGAATAGTTAAAAAAAGAAAAAAAAATTATAAATACCATCTTTCATTCTTTCCCATGATTCTCTCTTTCCCCATGTTTCTTCTTTTCCCAATACACTTGCCAGTTACCCCTCTCTTTCTCTCCCCCTCCTCCATTAATTTTCTTTTTTTTTCTTTTTCAATTTTTTTTAATTCCTTTAACGGCTACTTTTTAAATTTAATTTTTTTTCTTTTTTCTCCCCTATAAATATACAACCTTTATCACTTCGTTTTCACACCATTCTCTCTTCTTTCTCTATTTTTTTCTCTCAAAACCACCATTTATTTTATATACAAAAAAAATGTCATCTTCGTCGTTTGAGTCGTCGGATCACGATTTTTCAGATTCTTCATCTTCATCCGCTTCCGATGGAGTTAATATCTCCGCATATCTTGAAACAAGTCGTAATGAGCTTCGTGCAGTACTCACTAGGATTGTTGCGGACGCGGACGAGGAAGAAATACCGCGTCTAATAACGAGACGGTGGGGACCGGATCAAATTAGAGACCGTGAATCTGCACATGACCTACTTGTTGCAGATTATTTTGCCGATAACTGCAACTACAATGACGAGCACTTTAGGAGATGTTTCCATATGAACAGACGACTATTCACACGAATAGTAACGGACCTTCAAGCATGGAGCACATATTTTGAACAGGGCTATGATGCTCGAGGTAGGAAAGGGTTATCTCCTTTGCAAAAGTATACCTCGTCAATTCGTCAAATGGCGTACGGGATAACCGTTGATGGATTTGAAGAATACCTGAAGATGGCTGCATCAACCGCACGACTATGCGTACAAAACTTCTGCAAAGGTATCATCTCTCTCTATGGTAAGCGATACTTACGTAAACCTACTTACCATGATGTTTAGCATTTATACGCCGCACATGAGGATAGGCACGGGTTTCCCGACATGTTAGGAAGCATAGATTGCATGAATTGGGATTGGGAAAACTGCCCAAACGCATGGCGAGGGCAGTACATGAGAGGTGATCATCAACGCCCGACTATTATCTTAGAGGCACTTGCATCCCGTGATCTTTGGATTTGGCATGCGTTCTTCGGGTTGGCCGGTTCCACAACGATATCAATGTGCTAAACCAATCGCCGTTATTTAACGACGTACATAACAGGAAAGCACCGCAATGCCCGTTTCAAGTTAATAACGTACAATACAAACATGGATACTATGTTGCAGATGGGATATACCCCGAATGGGCTACTTTTGTTAAAACATTCAGAACCCCTTAGATCAAAGACGGATAAGGTTTAGTGCGGCGCAAGAATTGGCTAGGAAAGATGTGGAACGAGCCTTCGGTGTGCTTAAACAACAATGACACGTGATACAAAGCCCGACAAGATCATGGTACCCTAACAAATTACGCAGAGTAATGTACTCTTGTATCATATTACACAATATGATTTTGGAAGATGAAGACCACGTGATTTGTTCATTCGACGAAAACCTTAATCAAGCGAACGAGGAAGAAGACATAGAGATTAGCGAACAATAATTTGACGCTAACGTCCGAGAAGTCCAAAACGCGGAAACGCATCACAACCTTCGATCGGATTTAATCGAGCACATTTATCGGCTTCCAAAGCACAACGACTAGCTTTTTTATTTTATGTACTTCTACTTTTTTTTATTTATGTACCTCTACTTTTTTTTAATTGATGTAATGTGAAATGTTTGTTTATTTTATAAATTATTGAATTTTATAATTATATTATCTTGTAATTTATTTTCAATAATTGGAAATTAAAAAAATAAAAAAGATAAATGAAAAAGATAGAGGGTTGAAGAGGATTGGATGCTGGGGGTTGAGGGTTAGAAAGGGTTGGAGGTGAAAAATGATGTGAATGCTGATGTGACAGTGAAAATGAGAGGGTAAGAAGGGTTGGATGCACATGGTCTAAGACTATGCGCATCGCCTAGGCTGGTTGGAGAGGGTTGCCTCTACTAGAGCTAGCACACTATAAACTCCCCCAAGGGTAAGGGAGGGTAAGAGAGAGAAAGGGTCTCCCAATCCGTGAACCAACCCTCTCTACACACACACTGTTTTTCTTTTCTTTTTCTCTCTCTATCTCTCTCTTCTTCTCTCTTATAATAATTATTTTATAATAAAATATTATGAGGGTAAGTATGAGTTGGATGTGTGTTAGGTTATAAATATTGTATAGAATAGAAGATTACATTTTAGTTGATGTTTGTATTAAAAATATACAAACTAGAGGGACCAATATTGTAAATACCCTTAGGGGTATAAGTACTAATGACTAATTGTCATTAGTAAGGTCTTTGGCATAATCAAGTTCTTAAGTGTGTGCTTTTCATGATATTAATCACTTTCTCTCTAATATTCAAGATTATGTTACATTGATCTTCATTACATTGTTGATACCTGAATCACTTGAGACAAACAAGTGGTATCAGAGCAGATTAGGAGTGATTTGATTCAATTTTTGTTCAATTTTTTAAAAATTTTTCAAAAATTTTCAGATTAAAGTGGGCTGGTGAGTTCCGGTTGATCTAATTTTTGGATATGTTGTTGTCTATGATTGCAGGAACCTACAGTAAAAATTTCAAGTGCAAACTCCAAGCCGTTTGAGAGAAATCGCAAAATCATTTTCTGGGTTTTTATGGTGTTATTGAAGATGGATTTTCGGATTTCGAGTTATAATTGATGTTAGTTGCTGAAATTTGGAACGAAGATTAGCATTATCATCGTGATTACATCTGCAAAGTTTCAAATCGTGATTCTTAACACACAAGGAGAAATTAGAAAATTTGTTTTTGAAGTGTTATTGAAGTTTTTGAACGATTTTTGCCCTAAAACAGGATTTTTGATACTTGTTTTCGAGTTTGGAGTGCATAAAAAGTGTTTGTGGAAGTGGAGATACATAGATCTGAAGAGAAAACTCGATTTTGATGAGTTTTTAAAAATCATGTTCTTGGTGTTCTTGAGGTTTACTTGATGAAGAAGATGAAGATGGTGGGTTTTGATCCAAAAATTTGAGTTAGTGTGTGGAAAAAGGTGTTTGTGTGTGTTTTTGGTGAAGATTCCGATTAAAAAGGATCGGAATTGGAAAATACTCGGAATTTGAAAAAAGGCTCGGAATTGAAAAATACTCGGAATTTGAAAAAAAAGGCTCGGATTTGAAAATACTCGGAATTTTGAAATTAGACAGAATTGAGTTTTATCGGAATTCAAAAGTGCTCGGAGTTTTATGACAAGAATGATTTTCAAGATATTCCAGTGTTGAGAAGGATTGTGAAGGAAGATTTGAACAATCAGAGAATATGAACAATCAAGATATTTGACAAATGATGTCACAAAATGATTTTACAGTAAGCTCAAGATATTTTGTTGATCAGATGCACCCCCATCTCCTGTTCCACCCCTCTCGGTTTATTTTTACCTCTGCACACCAATCAGTATCCCGTGATAACTGATTCTGTTCACCTAGATGACCTAGTAAGTAACCCTTACTATCGCTTTCTATAATATGGTGAGCTCCTAGGGCAGGTCCTTCCAGTTCTGGATAGCCCAGAGGAGTATAAATGCCTATACTCCCTCACTCATGGTGCCATTACGATCACTTGAATACTATTTATCATGAACGAGCGGTTTCCAGAAAGAATGAAACACTTAGCACAAAAGGAAGGACATTAATGAGATAATGAGATGGAATCGCAGAAATGAATGGCGATCTTACTAAAGATCAACAAAGAGTGAATCAAGAAAGGTATCAGAATGAAGTAAAGAATGAATACCTTCTTGAACAAAATACAACAAATGAAAACCAAAAATCTTTTTGTATTTTGAAATTTTATAATATTTTTGGCTTTTCAATATTTGAATGTTTTTGATTTTTCTGAAAAGATATAAAGCAGTAAAAACAATTGATAAAACTCCCCCTAAATTAATGCATGAAAATTGTTTGACATCAATTAGGTGAAGATAAAATTTTGCTCCCCCTGCAAAGAACAATCCATTAGAAAACAATTTATATCATGAAATGATAAAACTACACAAAATAAGCTTCTCAGACATTAGACTCGGGCTAATGCTGAACAAAATGAATTTGGAATTAAAATTGCAGGGAAACGCCTTTTTCTTTGAAAGAATATGAGTTTTCAAACCAATTAAGCACATTGAACACAATGATCTTCACTGCAGTCTGAATGATCTTCACTGTGCTAAAAAAACGTCTCTTTTTGTTTACCTGCAAAACGGATTAACAAAAATTGGTACCCATTCTTGTTTGGATCCAGATTTGTTAGTCGCAGGTTTTGTCATCCATTTTTGTGAATTTGCAGTAAGAACAGGTTTATGGACCTTTTTGTTCAATGGTCCTGAATGCCACTGAGGAATTCCGTTCTTCACAACAAACTCTTGTCTTATTCTGGACGTCTTACAGATCTTCTCTTTTAAAAGGCGGATTAAGTGCTTTGCTGAGTAAACCACGAAAGGATACATGATGTCTGTCTTAAGCACAAACTCCCCTGTTGATTTTGGTTTTGAGAAAGATCGGCGTCTGTTGTTGTGATGAGAAGTATGATTTGACTTATGAGCTCTATTCTCTTTCTTTGGAATCCTCGTTGTTGTTTTTGACGAGAAAATCATCATTTATAACCTTCTTTACTTTGGATTCTGATGCACTTGGTGCAGATTCAGAAGGTTTCTTCTTTTCAATCCAGGATGATTTTGTCGGCTTTGAAGTGGATGAACTATATAATGATGACACCTTTGCAACCGCGTCATCTAGATTTTTCTTTAAATTCCATGCTTGTTTAGACAAAGTATCATCTGTAATTACAGAACAAGCAGAAATAGAATTATTTGAACCACAAGTATTCTGTTTAGATTTGAAAGCAACTTGTTTGTGTTTGGGGTTTTGTTTCAGAGATTGAGTCGTTGCGGCTGTAGGTGATTTCACTTGATAAGAAGATCCGACAGATTCTATGATCTTAGGATGCTTCGCCGCATTTGATGCGTTGGTGAAATCTTCAGATGAAAGCTCAGAACCTGCAGCAGAGAAATAAGAATCAGATTGGCTATTACAATGTGAAACTGAATCAAAATTTATATTATCAGCGGAAGTTTTGATTGATTCAACAAGTTTGGCAGCGCTAAGCTTAGCATTAAGAATTTTAGCCATTAAGTCTTTCTTCTCTTTCTCAAATCGCACTCTCTCAGTGTCAAGTATTGTTTGCAGTTCAGATATTTTCCTCTCCAAGATTGAACGAGTAACATATGATTGAATTGACACATGCAGCTTTTCCTCAAGTCCTTTGACTTTTTCTTTCAACACAGCTTTCTCAGCGCACAATTTGTCTATGATCTTTGTATTATTATTCAACACACAAGACAATTTATCATTTAGCTCGGCATTGGCTTGTGTCAATTCTTTAGCGTTATTCATCGCAATTTCAATATCTGCTTGCTTTTGCTCCAATTCAATTGCATAAGATTTACATTCCTGTTCTGCAAATTGGAATTACTCAGACACTTTAGACACTTGATCTGTTAGCTTTGCATTGGCTGCGGACAGATCATCCGCTCTCTGTCTCTCAGAATGTAACTGTTCAGAATTCTGGTCTAACATATGTTTAATCTTTAAATCATAACGATGACAGTCTTGAAGTTTTGTAGACAAATCAGAATTTTCCTGTGTAATCTCTTTAAGTTTGTCAGCCGCTTTGATCCAGCCATTCCATGCATTATCATGCATGCTAAACATTATGGTCCACATGTGAAACATGAATCTGTCTTCTTCATTAAACGTATATTTAGATTTCTTCCATTTATGAACCTCTTGTTCAATGCAAATTCTGTCAAAGGAAGTTCCTGTAAGATCCATCGTGATCACATGAAAAAACAGATGAAATTAGATGTTAATATATGCTATCAAGATTCAAGATCTCATCAAGGTTATGAAGTGAATACTATTCTCAAAATGAAGAGTCCATATTTTCAAGATGAGAAGTCATTCTGAAGACATCAAGTCAATGATTGAAGATTTCCTAAAGGCTCAAGAGTATGCAGACTGAAAAAGAATATCTGCATGATTCAAAAGAGGAGATTGTTAGAGTTCGTATGATGCTGAAAAGACAAACATCTTCTATTTCTATACAAAGGGGGAGATTGTTAGGTTATAAATATTGTATAGAATAGAAGATTACATTTTAGTTGATGTTTGTATTAAATATACAAACTAGAGGGACCAATATTGTAAATACCCTTAGGGGTATATATACTAATGACTAATTAGTCATTAGTAAGTTCTTTGGCTTAATCTCATTCTTAAGTGTGTGTTTACATGGTGTAATTACTTTCTCTCTACATTCAAGATTACTTGCCATTGATCTTCATGAGATTTGTTGATACCTGAATCACTTGGGACAAACAATGTGAGGGTTTGAGGATTAGAGAGGGTTAGAAGTGGGGATGATGTGGATGCTGATGTGTCAATGGATTTAGGAGGGTAAGTGGGGGTTGGATGCACATGGTCTAACCATGACTCTATTACCACCAAACCATCACCATCATCATCCTTGCCATCTACTACCGGTGACCCTCCCCGCCACAAAGCCACCTCTCCGACTAGTGTACTATCAATTCCTCCCCCTCTCTCTCTCTTACACACACACACACACGCACACACACAACCTCCCTTTCTCTCCCGTTCCATCCGATTAACACCCAACACCATCACACTCTCACACCCTCTCCCACCCACGATTGTTCCTACTAACACTGCTCAGATTCGACGCCACAACCTTGTCAAGATCTAGCATTCTCGGACATGGCTGCCACCTCCGAGCAGGCCTACCATCTTCAAACATGGTTGCGGTATATATCTCAAACTTTCTTCCCTTAATCCTTATCCTCAAGATCTCGTCAAAGTAATTTATCGCGAGATATTGCTGATAAGATTAAATAACGATAAATGAATAAAAAGACATATTCTTGAAAATCTCATATAAAATAGGTTCATACTTTGCCAATTGATATATATATATAATAATAGCAAGCTTTAGGATTCTAGTATTTAAACTTACCTTGATAACTCCAGCTAGATTCTACTTAAACGAAATCTTTTGAATACTCTTCTAAATTCAATTTCGAATAGCTAGCGAGTTAAGTGAATTATTAAGGTCTGCACGACTTCATGTCCGCCATTGTTGAAGGCTTTTCATGTCTACTGTTCCTCCTAAAATGGTCGGCGATGACAGTTTGTTTTCTAAGTAACATAAATTTCATGAAATGAAAATTCTTTTCATGATTAAAGAACAAAAACTGTACATTTTAACATGATTCAGTGCCTTCATTTAAGAACAATCCACCATGGATTTTCCTCTCTCAATGTTCTATTACATCTGTCGTATCATAGCTATAGGTTCTGCTACACTTCCAAGTTGAAATACCCAGATCAAAATTTAAACCCTAGACCATTTTCCTCCTACCCTCCATCGAACACTTCAAAACAATCGAAATCAGCAAGTAATCATTGTTTTAAAAAGGAATTTGAGGAGGTAAAGTCATGGAACAGGATGATCACCGATTATATCCGTCGAGGTGATCTTGATTCAGCTTATACTGTTTTTGAAAACATGTCCATTAAGACTACTGTTACATGGAATTCGATGCTAGCTGGATATTCGAAAACAGCAGGAACAGCTGAAAATGCTCGCCAACTGTTTGATAAAATACCCGAACCAGATATTGTTTCATATAACACTATGTTAAACTGTTATATGCATAACTGTGGCATCAAGGCCGCTCAGGTTTTCTTTGACCAAATGTTGCTTAAAGATACAGCATCTTGGAATACAATGTTATCAGGTTTTATTCAAAATGGAATGATGGATCAAGCTTCTGAATTATTTCAACTAATGCCCGAGAAAAATTATGTGTCATGGAACTTGATGATTTCGGGTTATGCTGCTGTTGGGGATTTAATCTCTGCTGAAAAGTTGTTTAAAAATGCTCCTTCGAAATGTGTGGTTGCTAGGACTGCAATGGTAACAGGTTACATGAAGTGTAGGAAGGTTGATTTAGCAGAGAAAGTGTTCGATGAAATGCCTGAAAAGAATCTTGTAACATGGAATACAATGGTTTCGGGTTATATAGAAAACAAACAAGCAGAGGATGCTTTAAAACTGTTTAAAATGATGATTGAAATCGGGGTTAAACCAAATTCATCAACCCTGAGTAGTGTACTACTTGGGTGTAGTAATTTATCTGCACTTAAGTTAGGGAATCAAGTGCATCAGTTCGTGATTAAGTTCCCACTTTCTTTACATACCATGGTGAATACTTCTTTAATCAGCATGTACTGCAAGTGTGGGGACTTAAACTGCGCGTGGAAGGTGTTTCTTGTGATTTCACATAAAGATATTGTCACTTGGAATGCTATGATTTCAGGATATGCTCAACATGGTGAAGGCAAAAAAGCGTTGTGGTTATTCAATACTATGAAACAAGAAGGAATTAGACCCGATTGGATAACATTCATAGGGGTTTTATCAGCTTGCAACCATGCTGGATTTGTGAATCTTGGGATTCAATATTTCGATTCTATGCAGAGAGATTACAAAATTAAACCCAAACCAGATCACTTCACTTGTATGGTTGATCTTCTTGGTAGAGCATGTAAGTTTCTTGAAGCTTTAAATTTAATAAAAACCATGCCTTTTAAGCCCCATGTAGCTATATTTGGATCCCTTTTGGGCGCGTGTAGGGTCCACAAGAATTTAGAGTTAGCTGAATACGCTGCTAGAAATTTGCTCGATTCTGATCCTTCTAGTGCAGCTGGTTATGTTCAACTTGCTAATGTTTATGCAGCCATGAGGAAATGGGACCGTGTTGCTGCAGTTAGAAGATTGATGAAAGATAATAAAGTGATTAAATTTCCGGGATATAGTTGGATTGAAATAAAGAGTTGTGTACACGAGTTTAGATCAGGTGATAGAGTTCACCCCGAATCAGGATTAATTCATCAAAAATTAAACGAGTTGGAAATGAAAATGAAGGTAGCAGGGTATGACCCTGTTCTTGAATCTGCATTACATGATGTGGGTGATCATGAAAAGGAAAAGCTTTTGTTGTGGCATAGTGAGAAGTTGGCGATTGCTTATGGTTTAATCAGAATGGCCGAAGGGGTTCCAATTCGCGTTTTTAAGAACCTGAGGGTATGCGAGGATTGCCATGAAGCCACGAAGTTTATATCAGCAATTGAGAGAAGGGAAATCATCGTGAGAGATAATTCGCGGTTTCATCATTTTAAGGATGGAAAATGTTCTTGTTGTGATTATTGGTGAATTTGAGGTCAACAAGTGTAGTGTTTTCTGTCTTCAAAGCCACCACGGACGTTCATATGGTTCGACTGTGTACAATATACCAAAATGCTTCTTGTGATGTTTCGAGATTAACGATTAACGTCGCTTACTTGTTGGTGCAAAACCTACATTACAACCCCGCCAAAATTTCTAGTGATTGGATATCTATAGTAACAGGGCCGTTCCAACCATTTTATGGGCCCTGGGCGAAAACTTAAAAGGGGCCCCTAAACTAAACCTTTTTTTCACATAAAAGTATAATCTATATATAGCGTATATATTACTAAAAAAGTCGATGATAATAGAAAAACTTACTATTTGATGCCATCAACAAGGTTATTAATCTCGATTCTTGAATCTTGACGTTCACGTCTTCAAAGCTTTGTTGAAACTGCAACTACAAAAAAACATCATAGAAATTTGCTTCTTTGAGATTTTCGAGATGCGAATTCATTAATAACTATATCAAGATCGATGTTATCTAATATATCCTTTTCCACACATAACATAGCCAAACCATTTAACCTTTCTTGTGACATTGTTGACCTTAAGTAATTTTTTAATAATTTCAACTTTGAGAACTTCTTTCAGCTGAAGCAACCGTTACGGGTACAGTTAGTAACAATCTATACGCAATACACACATTTGGATAACAATCCACATCTTTAACAAACTTTAAAATTTCAAACGCGGGCATCAAAGTGTTTGGCAAAGTGATTTTTAGTACTTTTAAATCGGAAAATAAATCATCAACATCCACATCCGACACATTGTTATGAGAAAAAGAAGTTGCAAAGTTAATACATTTTTTTCTTAATTCAACATCATCCAATGACTTCAAATTTGATGAGTTGTATAAAAAGCCAAATATATTATCAAATGTTTTTAATTGTTCAAATCTAGAACTAAATGATGCAATTGCCATATCGACAACAACCAAAAAATACTCTATTTTAAAAGTGTCTTCCGGTGATTGCATTTGATCTTCATTATTAGTCTCATCAAATTGCTTTTTTTCTAAAAACTCGGCGTCTTATTGGAAATGTAGGCTCTACATCCATATCATGAGCAATTGTTTTGGCAATAGTCATACTTGAAACAAACCCTTCATTTCTATACTTTTCAAAATATGTCATTAAACTTTCTATATGATTAATAATATCATCAATGCTAATAGATTTAGATGGTAATTTTTTACTCACCATGTTAATAGCAAATAAAATATCATACCAAATAACCATACCTAGTAAAAATTCAAAATTCTCTAAAGCAATCACTAAACTTTCCCCTTCACTTTTTGATTTTGCATCTTCACATGACTCACATAATTCTAATAAAGCTAACTTTATTTGAGGAGCTTGAAATCTAATTGCTTTAACACTATTTATTCTACTCTCCCATCGAGTATTAGCTAGAGATTTAACACTTAAATTCGGAACATTGTCACATAAAATTTTCCATCTCTTTGGAGAACTAGAAAATAAAACATATACACGTTGTATAACACTAAAAAATGAAACAGCCTTAACACAAGAATGTGCCATGTCACTAAGTGTAAGATTAAGACTATGACAAACACATGGCATATATAATGCCCTCGGATTGATTTCAAGTACACGATTTTGAACACCTTTGTATTTTCCTTTCATATTAGAACCATTATCATAACCTTGGCCCCTTATATCATTAACATTTAATTTAAGCTTATCAAGAGCTTTTAACAAATCTTCATAAAGTCCTAAACCGGATGTGTCATCTACTTTCAAAAATCCTAAAAAGTATTCATCAATTTTTAGGTTGCCACTTGACATATTCACACATCGCACAATTAAAGTCATTTGCTCTTGATGACTCACATCCGGAGTACAATCAAGAATTATAGAAAAATACTTTGCATCTCTAATAATCTTAATTATATAATCTCTTACACTATCACCTAAAAGAGAAATCAGTTCATTTTGAATTTTAGGTCCAAGATAATGGTGATGTATTTCATTGTTTGTAATTTGTCTAACATGATCTTGCATAGGAACATCAAATTCGGCCATCATTTCAATTAATCCTAAAAAATTTCCATTACTATCCGTATAAAGTTTCTCATTAGACCCTCGAAAAGCCAAATTGTGTTTAGACAAATACTTAACCCCAACAATTATTCTTACTAGAACTTGTCTCCAACGTTCTTTCTCTTTCTTAATTTCGTTTTGTATATCATTATCAATCGTTTGATTGTTATCCAATCTTAGTTTTAATTCATTCCAAGAGTTCATGCACATTAGATGTTCCATACTATTCTCATGATCTTTAAGTTTAACGCCAATGTGTTTCCAATCATTAGTTCCATCATGTGCTAGTGAACCTTTTTGATTGGTAGATTTCGACAATTTACGACAAAAACAAAACACTTTATTTGTACGCTATGAGTAAATTAACCATTTTCGATCAATGGACTCTCCATTACTCAATTTCCTAATATAATGAACATGAGAAAACCGTCTAGAATCATTATCTTTAGGATACTCAATATCTAATTCTCTAATCGGCCCTTTTTCAACTAAAAGATCTCTTAACTTAATATCAAGACTATCCCATGTACTAGGATCATAAATATCTTTTTCTTCTTCATTTTCATTTAAATTAGTAACGTTATCATCTAAATGAGCTTCATTCTCGTGCATACTAGAATCACTTTCATGTGTATTAGCCTCATCAAACTTATCATTAGTATCATTCACGCTATCATTAGTATCATTCAAGTTCTTATCACTTTCATTCAAATTAACTTCATTTTCATTCACATGAACTTCATTCTCATTTTCATTCAAACTAGAAGAACTTGGTTTTTTTAACAAATTTATCCATTGAACCTCGTAGCGATTTTTTTTCCTTTTCAATTTCCTCCCTTTTCTTTCTTTTTTGGCTACCCGATAAATATTTTTTAGGAGGCATTACTTAGGCTAACACACTACACACAGTAATTAACAGTAAAGCAGTCAATGATTAAAAAAATTAAAGTCTATGAAATAAGAATTAATACACCTGATTGAAGCCTTGAAGGAGGATTTGCCCCAATTCACCGAATGCCAAATGCCAATTCTGAATTTAGTATTCTCAATTTGGAATTCTATAATTCAAAAACAAATTAACAACTGAGTAACTGAGATTATAAAGAGAAAGATGATGAAATAAAGATTAACAGATAACTGACTTTTTACTATTAGAATATACTTAATACTTACAAAGTAATTGGGGCAGAACCGCAGAAAACTCAATTCGTAGAATCGTAGGGGTAGGGTTCAAGTGTTCTGTGTTCAATTTCTGATTTCTTGATATCTGATATTTCTATTTCTGATTGCTCGATGGTAGAGAGAACACTGTATATCTGGAATTTTGGATGTCGATGAAAAAGAAAGACTGTAACAGAGAGATTGAGAGAAGTAGAGCTGTAGAGATTAGAGAGGAACTTAGGTCGATGACTCGATGAGGAACAGATGTTTCGTCGAACGGTTTCGTCGATTCCGTTTCTCCACGACGTCGATTCCATTTCTCCACTCCGATTATCATGTGCGTTCCGTAACTTCCGTAGTTCCGTTGCCCTTTTGTTTGTCGCGAGCGTGCCGTATGGTGTTGCCGTTCTCTAGTTTCGTTCTTGACCTGTTGTTACTTATTTGGGCTCGCTAAAGTGGGATTCTTTTATTTTCCTGGGCTCACTAACACGTACATACAAACCAAACTACTACTACAAGATGGGCCCTGAAAATTGGGGGGCCCTGGGCGGCTGCCCTTGTGGCCCAGGCCCAGGGCCGGCCCTGTATAGTATTGGGAAAAGTTACAGAGTTAGAGCACCTGGAGTAATGGATTACATGGAGGGGTGTTGGGGTGAGGGGTGAGGGGTGAGACGGGGTGCCATGGGTGTCGGAGTCTGCATGCCGATCGGCATGCAATTATTTTTCTTTCTTTGTTTTCAATGTTAGAGTAATCGAGGAAAGCAGTATGAGGTTCGATAAGCCACTCTGGTATATTCTTGATGTGATAGTGATAGAGACAGGGCCTGCCCAATGAAGGTTCAATATGTGCACATGAACAGGGCCTAATGTAGAACAAGGCCCCCATATTTTTGACTCATCTCCACCAAATTAGTTTTTAGGTTTTAAATCCACCGTTTTTGAAAGCTCACGCATCGTTTTTGGGACTCCAACTCACGCAACGGCAGGCCTAAAGTTGCCGACTCAAGAGTCAACCGAGGAAGACAATTCCGTTTCTCCATGATACATTAACCATTTATATTTTCGATTTATATTTTCGGTGATGGCAAGGAGCGGTCATGATTCACAGGTTTTCCACCGAGGCATCGATAGACGAAACAGTGATGAAGGGTTGAGACTATTTGACCGTCCAGGACGACTTGTGCAACATTCCGAGCTATTCGAGTTCTTTGCTTGAACGAGTTCCACAATCACAAACAGGGCGTGCTATTCGACTATCCAGGACAACTCTTGCAACATTCCAAGCCTCCGGCTGTTCTCGTCGTTGGTGGTGCTCAACTGCTCGGTGAGTCGGTGTTTGTACCCTCTATCCTTATCCTTTTAAAGTTTGATTATTTTGTAAACTTTCTACATTTTGATTGCAATTTGCTCATTGTTGTTTCTAAGATTTTTAGGTACATTATAAATAGTATAATGTTATATAAGTTTTAGTTTCTTTACATCTCTGATTTTAGTTTTTGTGATTCTGATTTTTGCGTTCATGTTTATGAGTTTAGTAGAATTCAAAATTTGGTTGGATGATCGGGGCATGACTAGAAGTTTTAGGATTTATAAGCTATTTGAAGTATATTACCGAATAGAAGTATATTACTGATAGTCTGCATTTCTAATGAATAATCGAAACTTATTTTTAATATTTTTAGAATTTATATGTTTTAGGGCATAGTTTTACTAGATTGCACAGGGCCTCCGAAATCTCGAGACCGGCCCTGGATAGATTAGAAAGAGAGAAAGAGCGATTTAACACTAGGAGCATCCTAGATGATATGCTTCTGGCATTGACTCCTCATGCTCCTATAAACTTAACTAGCTTAAGACCCCGTGTATAAACACGAGATAGTGGAAATAAATTTAAAATTTTTATGGTGTTAAAAACACACACACACACACGTGTGTGTGTATATATATAACATCCCTTAAACATAGAACCTAAATAACCATTGTGAAGAGGACACGTGGCACATTTTATAGGGGCAAAAATGGAAAATAAAAAAAAACTCGTAAATCCTCCCGCTTTCAGCGAACAAGAATTTAAAAAAAAAAAAAACCCCCAACTTATTTAAATGATCATAACTCGTTCGTTTTTAAGAATTTTAACAAAAAAAATTATACCATCACATTCAGTTTTTCGTCCTTTTTCAAACAAGACCGGGCTTGATATATTTCTGAAAAAAATTTTGAAATGCAAAATTTTCATTTTGAGCTGGGTTCATTCAAATCCAAAATACAAAATCCGTAGTTTGCATTTTGAGCTGGGTTCATTCAAACCTAAATGCAAAATCCGTAGATGCGGGGTTCTTTCAAGCCTAAATGCAAAATGCAAAATCCGTAGTTTGCATTTTGAGTTGGGTTCATTCAAACCTAATTGTAAAATGCAAAAAAACGAAAACGCAAAATATAAACATGCAGGTCATCTAGATGCTTCTAATATACAAAAATTATGAAATGCAAAATGCAAATCCAACATGATTCAAATGAAAATGCAGCCCAAAATGCAAAATTACACATTCAAACCCAAAATGCAAAATCCGTACAGAACACTACATTCAGCCCAAAATGCAAACAAAAATTTCATGTTCAAAAAAGATTTAGAAAAATATGGGAAGAGTGAACTTGTTTGAAAGAAGATTAAAAAACTAAAAGATTGGTATAATATTTTTGTTCAAATTCACAAAACTTAAAAAGTTATGACAATTTAAAGTTCTTGAAGTTTTTTTTATTTAAAAAATCGTGGTTGTTGGGGGGGGGGGGGGGGATTTTCCTTGTTTACCCTTTCTTCCTATATTAATACATGATAATTACAATTTTGTCATCTTCAATCTCATCCATTGATTTTGATGATCCAATGGTCCCGATTGGTTCTTTAGTTTCTTTGTTTAAACAAATCTTTATTTATGCATTATATATATATATATATAACCTCCCTTAAATATATAACCTAAAGAACCATCTTGGAGATGTGATAGAACATAACAAGTGGTAGATTGAAGGATTGCATAAGAAACTATGAGAAAGGTTGAGAGAGACTCTCATTTACACCATAGAAAACACATAGTTTATTCTTTGAAAAATGGCAATCCTTACACTTTTACATTAAGCATAAGGTATATATACCCCATGGGTATATTTACAATAAGCCCCCTCACACAATATTAAAACTCCTATTCTATTACAATATTTTGGGTGTTCTAACAATCTCCCCCTTTGGAATGGAATAGGAGTTGTAGAAAAATCTGAACAGGAGTCTTGATCTCTTCAACTTTTTGAGGGTCTTGTGCTTATTGTTTTGTATCGCTCCGGTAACCTAAGGCATTGATCGCCTTCAGTTATATTAGCAGTTTAGCATATAGAGGTTTTCAGCTTTTGGATCTCTTGAGCATTTGAGCAATCAGCGGAAGCACATAAGGATTCATTAACAGGAGAGAATATATTGTTCACTCCCCCTAGAATCACGAACGGGGAAACTCTCCCCCTACAATGTTGCTCTCGATCCTTGTTGAAAAATTCGGAGCGAGAATAAATTGTTCTTGCATCTGAGTACTTCTCCCCCTAGACTGAATACCTCGTAAAATGTATCTCATTAGAGTAAACATCAACTGAATAAACCTTATCTCCCCCTCATGATGTCCATAATCATCAATGACCATCATGCAAAATAATTCAGTTGAAAGATACCAGTCAATTGTTTTCTACCACTTGTGAGCCAAGACAGATCGTTAAGGAGTGGTGTAGATCAGATGAATACATCAAGCAAATCAAATATCCCGGATGTCTCAAACAAGAATTATCAACCTCATCCAAAATACAACAAGTGAAAAAGATCCTGAAGACATAAGGATGCAAACAAACTTGGGAAACAAAATGATTCTATAGTGAGAAATAAGCATTATGTACGACTATAGAAAATGTGACTTTGAACGCATAACGTGAAAAGGGAGTCGGATACATCCTCATTTGAAAGCATACAAAGGAACTTTCAAAATCCTAAAAAAAACATGTGTAACCGGATGTTGGTCAACACAGTGAAGGATAGAGACTTGAATTCTGAAAGATAGGAATGAAATATGAGAATTCAGAAATGACTGACAAAATATTACCAAGATTCAAAAGAAACAAGGAATGGATGGCCAAAATCTGGTTTTGAGACCAAAAATTGGTGACACAAAGAAAGAAGTACCAAAGATCAGTTACAAAAGCACAGGATGGCTAGACATAGGGTATTAGGCATTCAACACAAAGTCGAAAGGACTTTAAAGCAAACCCAAATCCAGAAACATCAGAAATTTAACAAACATTTTGATAACTCCTGACTCAGTAAAAAAAATCCAAACACTTGCCTTAGGAATCAAGGTGACAAGAGAAATCAGTCACAACAACAACACTAGGACTGCATGCAATCGTTGAATGGATTGCATGCGATTGTTGAAGTTGACCCTTAAACAGTTGGTTGAATTTAAGGGATGGATTGCGTGCAATCGATTGGTTGAATTGAGATGGATGAATTGCATGCAATCACTTGGTTTAATTGAGGAGGATCGCATGCGATCGTGTAGGTTGACACTTGGAACCCTCAGTTGAAATCGAGGAAGGATTACATGCGATCGGTGTGATCAACACTTGGAAAAATTAAAGCATGGATCGCATGCGATTGGTTTGACCACTTGAAAGAATTAAGTATGAATTGCATGCAATTGATGAAGGGATCACATGCGATCGATGAAGGGATTGCATGCAATTTTAATCCTTAGTGAAACTTGTCATTTTAACTTGGATTGCATGCAATCGGGTTAACTCTTGAAAGACTAGATCGCATGCGATCATCAGTTAATGAAAAGCTAGGTTAACTTTGACCATTGCATGCAAATGGATTTGTTGAACTCCGAAGGTTGACTTTGACTATTGCATGCAAATGGATTTGTTGAACTCAAGACTTGGTGAACTCCGAAGGTTGACTTTGACTATTGCATGCAAATGGATTTGTTGAACTCAAGACTTGGTGAACTCCGAAGGTTGACTTTGACTATTGCATGCAAATGGATTTGTTGAACTCAAGACTTGGAACTCCAAAGGTTGACTCTAAGGATCGCATGCGATCATGTAGGTTTCCCTTGCATGCGATTCCTTTGACCCTTGAAAGATTGATTGCATGCGATTCCTTTGTCTTCAAATTGCATGCAATCACAACAAACTCCAAAAACCCAATCCAATCTCTAACAAACTTTCACCTACAAACACCTTCCATAGGTGTTTTTCACCTTTAATGGATTGAAATCTCAGATCTATACTGTTCTTGATGTTCTTGAGCTCAAACTTCGAGAATTCAGAAATCAATGATTATCCAATCAATTTTTTCCAAACAACTTCCAAAGTACAATTCAATGATTGGCGACCTTGATAGAATCAATTTGAATTCAAAACCAATCTTCAAATGATAAATCGTAAATTTGATACTCTCGTCAAACTGAAACTTCCATTTTTTAATCTTCACTTTTCTCAAGAACAATTGATGTGACAGTCATGTAAGACAAATAGTACATCAGGTAATGATTGCTAATCAATTCTAATCATCATTCCAATGATTAGAGAAGAGAAATGTTGAATTTCAAAGAACACTTCAATTTTTTTTTCGGCGATGAACAGTAGCAGATCATGAAGAACTATCCAGAGATGATTGAACAACAATGATAGGATAGCACAAAAATCGAGAAATTGTTGACTTATAAGCAATGATTATTCAATCAAACACCACAGATTTCGAGAAAACCACTTCCAGCACAAAATTGAAGATGAACAATACCTTTAGGACACTGAAATCGATGCAGGAATCTTCATTTGTACTTGATTTTCAGCCCCCTTTTCTCTTCAAAATTTTGATTTGATGATGATGAATTCGATCCAATCTTCACTCCCTTGGCTCTGATACCACTTGATAGAACATAACAAGTGGTACATTGAAGGATTGCATAAGAAACTATGAGAAAGGTTGAGAGAGACTCTCATTTACACCATAGAAAACACATAGTTTATTCTTTGAAAAATGGCAATCCTTACACTTTTACACTAAGCATAAGGTATATATACCCCATGGGTATATTTACAATAAAGCCCTCTCACACAATATTAAAACTCCTATTCTATTAGAATATTTTGGGTGTTCTAACAAGATGACACGTGACACATTCTCTAGGAGCAAAAATAGAAAATTAAAAAAAAAGAAAAAAAAGTCACGTAAGCCTACAGCGACCACCATATTTAAAAAAAAACCCATTTATTTTTAAATGATTATAACTCATTCGTTTTTAAGAATTTTAACAAAAATTATATCATTATATTCAGTTTTTTGTTCTCTATCAAATAAGATCAGGCTTCATATATTTCTGAAACTTTTTTTTTGAAATGCAGATTTTGCATTTTGAGTTGGGTTTCATTCTAAATGCAAAATGCAAAAAATCGAAAAATGCAAAATATAAACATGCAGGTAATGCAGATGCTTCCAAAATGCAAAATTATAACAATGCAAAAATGTAAACCCAAAATGATTCAATGAAAATGCAGCCCAAAATGCAAAATTAATATTCAAATCCAAAATGCAAAATCTATACACAACACTACATGCAGCTCAAAATGCAAACAAAATTTGCATTTTCAAAAAAAATGTAGCATAATATGGGAAGAGTGGTCTTGTTTGAAAGATTATTAAAAAACTAAAAGATTGGTATAATTTTTTTGTTTAAATTCACAAATCGTAAAAAGTTATGGCAATTTAAAATTTTTGAGGGTATTTTTTTTAAAAAATTTGTGGGTTTGTTGGGGGGGGGGGGGGGGCGGATTTCCATGTTTGCCTTTTTACTTGTATATTAATACATGATAATTACATTTTTGCCATCGTTAAATTTCATCCATTGATTTTGATGATTTAATGGTCCAGATTGGTTCTTTGGGTTCTTTGTTTAACAATGGTTCTTTATTGATGCATCATATATATATATATATATATATATATATATATATATATATATATATATGGGACAGTTCAAACGAGAACTGTGTTTCGTACGAAAACTGCGAGAACAAATCTTAGCCGTTGAATTGATAAAGTGGAACTCATGGATGTGGAGCGTGGGGAGATCAACTCTCGCAGTTCTCGTACGAAAAACAGTTTTCGTCCGAACCCTCCCCTATATATATATATATATTTATATATATATATATATATAGAGAGAGAGAGAGAGACTAGCATAGTACCCGCGCTAATGCTGCGGCAGCGGTGGCGAATAGTTTTGTACGACAACTTGTCCATTTTAATTATTAAGTCATGTAAATTTCATAAATGTTTATGAATTTAGGTTATATGTTATTCAAATTCATAAGTTCTATTTATATGTATTTTCTAATAATTAAGTTAAAATATTTATTAAGTCATAGAATGTTTATAATGAAATATTTATATATAATTAGTTGTTAAACTATTTTGAAATATTTAAGTTAATTTGCATTAACTTGATCTTTTAAATTTTTTTTTATTATGAAAGGTTTAGTTACTAAAATGATATGTATAAATCTCATTAACTCAATGTAATAGTTACTTCATTTAAAAAATTACATTTAGTTTGATATGGTGGTAAATTAGTAATTTCAAATTACTTAATATTAAGAGATTAAGACAAATGCCTAAATGCTTTATAAGATTGTATATATATATATATATATATATATATATGTGTGTGTGTGTGTGTGTGTGTGCATTGTAAATTAATTGTAAAACATATAGAGAATATAAAATCCACTAAGAAATGATAAATTTATTGGAAACCATAAATAAATACCTAACATAATTAAAAATTTTGCAAAACCTCTTTATAAACAACATTTATAATTTAATTTGTAGGTTTGACTTCTTATCGTAAATTAGAACTTTTAAACTATTATTATTCTTTACTTGTGAAACCACAAAATGATTGACAATCGGTGAAAAACAAAACATCTTATAACAATCAAAGATGATTGAACAAAAACATAAATAAATGATATAAAATTACTTAGTTGTGCATATTTATGTATTATCTCATGATTATTTAAGATAATTCTGAAAAAAAGGAAAGATAATTTTATAATACTTGAAAAGAAATTATAATCATTCACCGTGTAGCACGATGATAGTTAATGTAAATTTTACATATTAAAAAAAATTATAACGGTCTCAATTATGTTTTCACTATTAGTGTGTTGTGATATTTACGTATTAAAGAAACATTTAATTATGTAAATTTGTCTTTTGTATTGTGGGTGTAATAAACATAGTTGGACTTTTCCTTTTTTTTTTCTCACTTTTGTTAGATTATTTTAATATATATTAAAGATAAAAGATTAAAAATAAAAAAGGTTTAAAAAGTCAAAGGTTTTGATTGATTGAATCACCATCAATTAAGTAAGATGATATCATAATCATTTTCTTTATATACTAATATGTAAAATATTTAACACTCTCTCTCCTAATAATATCTCTTTAATTTTTAAGTAAATTAAAATTGCTAACTTACCTTCGTTTAAACCTAAATGGAAACTATATATTGAATTGATTTAATAGATTTTTAAAAACCATTTTAATAACTAAACATTCCATAAGAAACAATGTTTAGAAATATTAAGTCAATACAAGATTAGATTTCAACCTATCTTCTTATATACTTATTAAAATAAAAAGGTGATTACATCATCATTCTATTTAAAATAAAAGGTGATGACATCATCATTCTATTTTTAATTTTTTTTTAACAAATCAACCCCTTTAATTTACTAACACTTCTATTTTTGAAATAATTTTAACAAATTAACTCATTTAATTTGTTAAGACTATGAAACAGGTAAAAAAATTAAAAATTAAAATATTATCCTAACTAATTTGAAGATTAGTTTGTTAAAATATTCAATTTAAAACCTATATTTTCAAATTTAACACTTAGAAATAGGAGATCAACAACAAAATCGTGTATTCTAACTAATCATTAGGTGTATCTAAACTAAAATGGTGTTTCATACAATTCGCATAGAAGTTTCGAAATTTTAAATTTCAAAACATAATTTGAATATTAAATAATATAAGCTTAACTAATTTAAATATTATCCTAATTAATTTGAAGATTAGTTTGTTAAAAGATTCAATTTAAAACCTCTATTTTCAAATATAACCCTTATAAATATGAGATTAACAACAAAATCGTGTATCTTAACTAATCATTAAGTGTATCTAAACTACAATGGTGTTCCATACAATTCGCATAGAATTTCGAAATTTTAAATTTCAAAACATAATTCGAAGATTAAATAATCTAATCTTAAATGATTAAGATATTATCCTAACTAATTTGAAGATTAGTTTGTTAAAAGACTCAAACTAAAACCTCTATTTTCAAATTTAACCTTTATAAATAGGAGATTAACAACAAAATTGTGTATCATAACTTATCATTAGGTGTATCTACACAACAATGGTGTTCCATACAATTCACATAAATGTTTCAAAATTTTAAATTTCAAATAATAATTCAAAGATTAAAAATATAATCCTAACTGATTAAGATATTACCTAATTTGAAGTTTAGTTTGTTACAATACTCAATATAAAACCTTTATTTTCAAATTTAACCCTTATAAATAATTGATTAACAACAAAATCGTGTATCCTAACCAATTATTAGATGTATCTAAATACAATGGTTTTCCATACAATTCGCATACAAGTTTCAAACTTTTAAATTTCAAAACATAATTCAAAGATTAAATAATATAATCTTAACTAACTAAAATAGTTTACTAACTAATTTTAAGATTAGTTTGTTAAAATATTCAATTTAAAACCTCTATTGTCAAATTTAACCCTTAGAATTAGAGATTACATTGATGGTCCCGTATGTTTACGGATGAAGCAATGCTAGATGATAATCTTTCAAGTGTGTGTTTGTGTGTGTATTCGGTTAGAGAGAGAGAGAGAGCCGAGAGCACTAGAGTGTAAGCACAAACACAAGTAAGAGAATATGCAAAGCTTGCTTTAGAAATGTGGGGGAAATGCCTTTATATAGCATTTCCCCAACTTTGAGTAATTACATATTACACCCCTCACTTTAATATTTCTAACAATCTCCCCCTAAGTGAGGTGTGTAATCATTCACAACAAATAAATACATTAATCTATTCGTATGCCGATTTGTTGCGAATGCCGAATGCCACTTTCCACTTGCGTATTTGCCTTCTGCTTGCCAGTGTAGTTCTCATCCTTTCTATAGCACGATAGACTTCAGCATGTTCTTCATCAGTATAGGCTGCCCGGTTATCCCAAACTTTCTGATGTATCTTATGATGAAGGATCTTCAAAGTGCCGTCAGAATATGACATTAATTCATCAAGTCTAATGAATATCTTTTCTCCTTTTGAATTCCTTGAGACAACAACTCGATCACCTTTGAAGTTAGGATGCCCATCATAGATAACTGTCAATTCTTCAAGCTTTTCTAGATCTGGATGGCTCTGGTTAGGCTTTAAGAGATTGACTTTCAGATAGTTGTTTTCAGCTCCGAGTTGCAGATCATGTTCCTCAATGTATTCCATTAAATTTCTCATGTATTTCATCAGAGCACCCCTTCCAAACTCTTCTTCAGGTCACTTTCCTCTTTTCTGAGAGAGGGTGTCAAAGATAAAGCTGATGTCTTCAATACTTACAAACCTTAAGTCTGCTTCGTTGAAGAAGTATGACAGGTTGTTTGCTCTTCTGACATGAAAGATGGCATACTTTATTATGAAGGTTGTCTGAGTATAGATATTGATAAGTTCAACTATTGGATACTCTGATTTGATCTCTTCGGGTTTTGTCATGGACTGAGAGAGGATGTGTTCATATCTTCTTCTCTGTTTGTCGTCCATGTTCCGCAACTCAGGGGAAATAACTTGTATTAGCTCATTGCTGAATATGTCTGGAATTCTTTCTTCAAGATTAGCAACATTGACAAAATACGGTTTCCATATAGGTTGTTGGGCAGCACTTCTTGTGAACATGTTGCCTGCATCAAGTCCTGGATCCCCACGATACACTGGAGGAGCAGGTGGCACAATGAAGCTCCTAGGCAAGGGCCATTCAAATTCTTGTCTTGCTTTCTCAGCTGCCTCTCTCTGTCTGTTTCTTTCAAGTACATCGGCAGCTGATTCTTGAAACTGACCAGGAGAAGGAGGGAAGCTTTCATGAATTTCAACATTAATCCCACTGAGAACCCTGGACACATCAAAGATTGGTTTCTTTTGTTTAGGCTTTCTCCTAGCTTCCCTTCTAGAAATTGCTTCCCTTTCTTTTCTTTTAAGAGCAAGTTCTTTTTCACTGGGAATATCATCAAATTTGTGGACAATTCTAGGAGAATCTGGACGTGTAGCAAATTCAACATATTCATCAATGCCTTTGAATAGTCTTTCCATCTCAGAATCCTCAGTCTTCTCCTCCGGTTGAGCAGAACTACCTTCCCCCACATGCCTTACAGGTGATGTGTGTATGGACTCATATAAATTCTCCATTTCTTCCTCTGAGTCGCTAGACCATTCAAACATCTCGGCATGGGACTGCTCGTAAGGTATTTCACCTTCTTCAAGATCAATTGGCCTCTGTTTAGATTGTTGCTGAGGTACGTAAAGTACAATTTGTTTGTCAGCATTTTCCTTTTGTTGTTGTTCATAAAATTCATCGGCCAATTGTTGTGCAGTTTTCTGTTGTTGATGTTGTTGACTTCCAGACCCAGCTGAACTTGTACCTGCAGATAAGTATGAACTGAGCTGGGGAACAGGTACAACTGGTACATTTGCAGCCGTAGAGGAAGAAGTCATATATATTCTTCTTCTTTTCTCCCCCTCGGGTTGATCATCAGGATCTTGATCATCCCGCCTCCTCTTGCTTCCCTGAGCCTGAGCCTGACAAGTTTGTTCAAGTAGTGTCAGCCGGTCAGTAACCTTTGATAGTGAAGTATAGAAACCTCTGGTGATCCCATCTAGCTTGTTGTTTACATCTTCATGAAACTCTTGAAAGTCATCCATGGAGATTCCCGATGGACGCTGTTCATTGCGAAGAGTAGTCAGAAGGTCTTGGTCATGAGCTGATTCTGGCTGTTGTTCCAGAAGTCTGACATACAACAAACTTTTGAGAGCATCAACTGACATAGAAGCAGGATCAGGTTGTGGTTGTGGTTCTGGCACTGGAGGCCTAGCAGTAAGGAGTGCCTCAATCCTGTTGAGTTGCTGTTGCTGGGACTGGGAGGCTTGTTCTATCCGATCCAACTTTTGATTTGTCGTCTGTAGTTGTTGGTGGATTGGTGCCACGGCTTGTTGAATTTGATGTTGAAGTTCTGCACGTGTAACAAACCCGGAATCACGAAGACTTCCGGTTGGAGTACCAGCCACATAGGCAGTACTACCGACTGGAGCAGCAGGGATGTTGGCTCCAGCAGGTTTTCCTTCCAATCCTCGAATGGCACCTGAAAAGGTACCACCTCTGGAAGTTGAGGAGACTTGTTGAGCCAACAAGCTCAGTGCATCGATTGTTACCCTGTGTTGGTCAAGATTTGCGGAAATCCGCAGTATGTCAAATCGTGCATCAAAAGGAGTCGAGGACGAGGGAGGCGGTCCTCTTTGTTCAATAGGTCCAACACCCAATTGGGGTTGACCTAGTGTATGTGCTATAACCCTTTGCAATAAAGACGGAGTCTGTTGAGAGACACCATAGTGGCTTGGTGGGGAAGAAACTTGCACGGGTGGGATCACCGCGACTTCTTCAATATGAGGCCCAGCAGTGCTAGGCCCCATAGCAGATGTGGCTTCCCGGCTTTCTGGGTTTAGGGAACCCTCAGCACTCACTATTTATTTTCTCACCTTCTCTCTATCACTTAGACTCCTAACAACAAAACTACCTTCATCATCACCGCTACCAGCACCATACCCCGCATATTGATCAGGTTGAATGAGAGAGTCAGGGGTGACAGAACCAGTTTTAACAGATAGGCTATGAGTTGGAGAAGTGACTGGAATGTCATGCTCTGGGGCTATAATAGCCTGGCTAGTGGTAGGAAATTCAGAAGGTTGCAAAGAGATGACCAGACCACTAGGTTGTGGAGTGACCTGAGCAGGTAGAATGGGTTGAGTCTGGTCGGGAGAGGTAGTATGTGGGTCAGTAAGTTTCATGAATGAGGGTGTGCTTTCTGCTGGTTGTTCGATTGGATGCTCAGGGGTGCCCATGGGAGATATAACATGTTCAAAGGCAGGGGCACCTCCTGGATGAGAAGCAGACTCATCATGAGAAGAACCGGATGACTCAGAAACGTCAAGACCAAGTTCAGTAAGAACAGCTTGGGTTCGGGTGGCCTGAGAAAGTGATTGAACGATTGCTTGAACGGTGGTGGGATCATATGCATCCCCTCCCTCTCTAGACTCATCACCTTCACCAGCTTCTCCACCCCTCTCAACATTTTCTCTCTGCTCTTCCCTCTCAGCATCTCCCATAGATGGCTGAGATCTAACCTCTACAACCTCACTGGGTGCTACTCCTCCCTGGGCAGGTCTGGCCGGCTCTGACACGACCATGGGAGGTATTCCTACACTCTCCCTATAGCTCACAATAATTTCATTATGTTCACAAAGGTCAAGTAGAGATACAGGGAAAGGTATTGGAATTGGCAGGTTGGTAGGAATGGCAGGTTTTATATGCAAGAAAAGTTTAGGAGTAATAGAAGGTAAACCTATCCTCCTAGGAATTTCAGCATTTCAATCCATCACATGCTGGATGATCATTGGTAGAAAGCGGTGGTAAGGCAGCATGTTTGCATCCTTCTGCTTTTGTGAGTTTTTTCTGAGCATAGTAGCTTTGATGTCCTGGAAGAGAAGGAAGGCATAATCCACATGCATATGATTTGCATCTGCTACAAAGATTTTGAGTTGATACTCTGTTGGGAATTCGTAGCCTGAATGCTTTGGAGTGAGACATCTTTGAAGCACCGTCATGAATGTATTATACTTTGGATGCAAGCCGGTGCGTTTGAATTGACCTTTCTTGGTGAGCTCACCATCATATCCCATCTCCATTATTGCTGCAAGACATGCATCCTCATCAGGGATTTCCTTAAATTCTGTAGCTGGAGGTCTGCTGACTGCAGTGGGCAGTTCAAAGATTGTTTTGAGGAGATTTAGTGGAATGTTAACTTGAAATTCGTCAACCTCAGCATGAATGACTTCCCTTCCTCTTTCATTGATACGGACATCACAAGTCTTCCAAAATTGTTGAACATATAGCTCGGGAACATGTGTGCCTGTTGTAGCTGGGTTATATGTCAGGAGGTGGTTCAGGGGGTGGATTTTGAGAATCTCAGTGATAATGGGGTAGGTTGGGTTTTTAAGTTTGGTTAGGTCAACATAATGATTGTTTTCATGAGAGCCAGTGTTAAGAAACTCGGCTCTGGGCATGATCTCCTCTGGGTCACGTACAACTTGTGCCATCTTATCTGTCAAAGAGATAAAACAGTTAAATTTAAAGAAAAGAGATATGCAAGAAAACAACATTCAAATGTGAAATTTGTTCAAACTTAAGTGATTGAAGAAATGTTGACCCAGGTTGACCAAAACTTTAGAGTTCGAAATTTTGTGAAAGCCTTAACTCTGAAAAAAAAGACCCCATTGTGTACATGATGATTTTAAGTATAAAAAAGTTGTTTTGTCACGTTTAATATAGCAATTAGATAGTAATGAACAACTTAGTAGTACTGGAGCATAGTCCAAAAATCATCCTAACACCTCTTTTCAAGCCAAAAATCAAATTGTATGAGTAAGTTCATACCCCCAAGAACACGAAGAACACTTTTTGAGATTTTTGAAATAATTTTACATCAAAGTGTTCCCCATGTGTTCAATATATCCATCGCATACTTTGTTTCATCAAACGAGTTTGTTTCGTGTCCCAAACATCCCTTCGAAGTCTCGAAACTCACTTTCTCATCAAGGTGTTCTACGGCCAAAAAGTACCCTTTTAACTCAAAATTTTCAAAATGTAAACCGTACAAATTGTTACCTTTGTGATTAGGAGTATTCTGACACTAAAATTGCAAATTTTGGCAGAGTAACGAGAGGATTAGTATGCTAAAGTAACCAAGAAATCGAGAGAACACTTTGAATATTTTTCGAGTTTTTGAATCGTGTAAGGAAAGTTTGGTAACTGATGGGACGGTTATAAATTGAGACAGGACACGTGTCACTCGTTGATTGGACCGAGAACGTGTAAAAACACGGCTGATAGGTAAATTGGTGCGGCTGATAGAAATCCTCAATCGCATGCGATTCACACTATGGTGTGTTAATCGCATGCGATTCAGCTTAGGTGTTAGGTCCAGTTCCATCAACTCATCTGAATCGCATGCAATTAAGCCTATGAGTTGGCCAGATTCTATCAAGCCATTTGAATCGCATGCGAATCACCCCTTTTTCCAATCGCATGCGATTCACCCTTTGTTTATCAATCGCATGCGATTAAGCTTTTAGACTTACTATCTTATTTGAATCGCATGCGATTGAACCAATACTTGAAATTGAATGTTGAATCGCGTGCGATTGATTGTTTTTGATTCCAATCGCATGAGATTGACTCTGAATTCATTTCATTTTCTAAGGCATGCAATTGACTTCCCATGCGATTGAACCAGTACTTGAAAAATTAATTTTGTTGGGTTTCAAGTAATTCTATGCGATTGGTTGAAACAGAACCCAACACCTACACTTGGAAAATTTCTGAACAAATCAAGATATCTGAATTTTGAGATTTTGAGGAGATGAATTTCCTAGATATTTTGGTTTGAATGTTTGTCTGACACACTCCCCCTAGACTGTTGCATCTGTTTATGAAAAACTTTCACGATTTAGGGAATGTGTCAGTTGTATACTTCTCCCCCTACACATGTGCAGTATGTGTATGATTTGTCTCCTTCTACACAAGTGTAACATGTGTAAAACCATGAACAAACTCCCCCTCGATTGATGCAGATATCTGCACAGAGAACAAACAGTATAACACCTACTCTAAACCAAAGGTAACAGTATGCTAGATTTGTAGATTGAGCATGCCTAACTTGGATACCAACACAGTGAATCGAATTTCGTCTAATGGTTTGGTAAACAGGTCAGCCAGCTGATTTTCAGTAGGCACATACTATAGCTCAATTAATCCTTTCTCAACGTTATCTTTTATGAAGTGATAACGTTTATCAATATGTTTGGTTTTAGAGTGGTGTACCGGATTGCAGGAGATGACGATGACAGACTGAGAGTCACATAAAAGTGGAATTTTATCATACCTGAGACCAAAGTCTGATAGTTGTGTACGTATCCATAGACTCTGAGAACAGCACATTGCAGCAGCAACATACTCAGCTTCTGCTGTAGAAGTGGATACACAGTTCTGCTTCTTTGATGCCCAACAGACTAACCGATCTCCCAGAAAGTGTGCACTACCAGAGGTGCTTTTCCTATCAGTCTTGCATCCGGCATAGTCAGCATCGGAGTAGGCATGGAGATCCAGATTTGAGTCCTTGGGATACCATAGACCAAGATCCATAGAACCCTTGAGATATCTGAAAATGCGCTTAACAGCTAACAGATGGGACTCCTTTGGATTAGCCTGATATCTGGCACAGAGACAGGTAGAGAACATGATATCTGGACGACTTGCAGTTAGGTACAGTAAAGATCCAATCATCCCACGGTAGGATTTTAGATCCACTGGAGAGCCATCTGGATCTGCTGATAGCTGTGCTTTAGTAGCCATGTGTGTAGAGATAGGATTACAGTTGAGCATATCATACTTGGTGAGAAGATCTTTGATATACTTAGACTGGCAAATGAAACTGCCATGACTCAACTGTTTTACTTGGAGTCCGAGAAAGAATGACATCTCTCCCATCATACTCATTTGAAACCTGTTTGCCATTGTTTGTGCAAACTCTTCACTGTACTTTGGATTCGTAGATCCAAATATGATGTCATCCACATATATCTGAACACGAATTTTGTCCCTACCTTTAGTCTTTGTGAATAGAGTGGTATCTGTCTTTCCCTTTGAATAACCCTCACCTATCAAGTAGGGCTTGTTTTAAACCGTACGACTTATCTAGAATATATACATGGTTAGGGTATTTAGAGTTGATAAAACCTTCTGGTTGTGAGAGATAGACTTCTTCTTTAAGTACACCGTTGAGAAAAGCTGTCTGCACATCCATCTGAAAGACTCGAAAGCTGCGGGAGGCTGCATATGCAAGAAAGAGTCGTATAGCCTCAATGCGAGCAATAGGGGCAAAAGTTTCATCATAGTCAATGCCCTCTTACTGATTGTAACCTTTAGCTACCAACCGAGCTTTGTTTCAGACAACCACTCCATCCGAATCTCTTTTGTTCTTGTATACCCATTTAGTTCCAACAATAGATTTCCCATAAGGCAGAGGAACTAATCGCCAGACTTTGAGACGAACAAATTGGTGAAGTTCTTCTTGCATTGCAATCACCCAATCAGGATCATCTAATGCCTCACAAGTCTTGGTGGGTTTAATCATACTCAAGAAACCGCGAATTGACATTCATTGGCTGTTGCTGATCGTGTTTGTATGCCAACTGAGGGATCTCCGATTATGTTCTCTTCTGAGTGATGTCTGGTCCACTTTATTTCATGGGGGGTAGAGGATGAAGGAATAAGATCTTGAATGTGTCTTGCTTCTACTTCATCCTCTCTGGAGAAATTTGGGTCTGAATCAAACACATGTGAGCTATCCTGGTCAGCTATAGGAGTAGTCACAGGGGGCTGTGTGACTGAGACAGATGTAGAATCCTCAGCATATAGATCGGCAAATGGATTCGTCTCTGTGACCGTAGGAGCTGTAATAGAGTCACTAGTTTGTGCAGCTGTGTTGACCCTGTTGTCAGTTAAAACAGGAGAAGATTCAGATCGAAAGAAATCAAACATAAAGTCAAGATTGGTATTAGAAATGGAAGAAATGTTTGATTCTTTATTTTGAAGAACCGGTCCTGAACAGATAAGTTCAGAAGCGATTACTGTTGATGTAGGTGGAAAATTTGTAACATTCAATGCATCATCAAATGTTACATTGATACTTTCAACAATGCTCTTTGTACGTTTGTTAAAAACTCTCTAGGCTTTGGATTCAGTGGAATAACCTAAGAAAATAGCTTCATCAGCTTTAGGAGCAAACTTTCCTAGATTATCCTTGTTATTTAGAACAAAGCACCTATTACCAAAGACATGAAAGTATTTGATATTAGGCACTATGCCATTTGCCAGTTCATAGGGGGTTTTATTAAAACGTTTATTAATGAAAGAGCGATTCTGCGTATAGCAGGCAGTGTTGATGGCTTCAGCCCAAAAGGAAGGTGGGAGCCCAGAGTATGACAGCATGGTACGGGCAGCTTCAACCAAGGTTCTGTTTCGTCTTTCAACCACACGATTCTGTTGTGGAGTGTATGCTGCAGAGAACTGATGGTTGATCCCAACTAGGTCACAAAAGCTTTTCAGAGCGTTGTTCTTGAATTCTGTTCCATTGTCTGTACGGATTGAGACAACACTCTGACCATACTTGTTCTGCTGCTGTTTGATGAATGTGATAATTGTTGGAGTAGCTTCATCTTTAGCACGTAGGAATTTGACCCAAGTATACCTGGAATAGTCATCCACCATGACTAGTATATACTTCTTCCCATGCTTGGACTGAATTCTCATAGGACCACAGAGATCCATATGCAGGAGATCTAAAGGCTTGGTAGTGCTAAACACTTGCTTTGATTTATGAGAAGCCTTCTTCATTTTACCCTTCTCACAGTCTGCACACAGATGGTCATTGTTGAATCTTAGCTTGGGAATGCCTCTCACCAAGTCACCAGTGACTAGTTTGTTAATATTCTGAAAGTTCAGATGAGAGAGTTTACGGTGCCATTGCCAAGTAAGATCATTTGAAGCTTCGGACAGAAGACACACAGAAGTAGGAGAATCATATTTCTCCAAATCTATGGAATACAGGTTAGATTTCCTAGAGCCTGCAAGTAGTTCATTACCAGTTTCTGTGATCACAGAACATTTGTTTTTCTTGAATACGACTACCAGATCTTTGTCACAGAACTGTCCGATGTTAAATAGATTATGACCCAATCCTTCAACATAGGAGACTTTCTTGATCTTGATGTGCTTCTTCTCAATGTCTCCGTACCCCATTATTAATGCAACATTGTCATTCCCAAAACGTACATTCCCGGAGTACTTAGGAACATAATTCTTGAGAAGACTTTTGTTGCCGGTCATATGTTTGGTACAGCCGGAGTCAAGGTACCACAAGTGAGGCACCTGCAAAAAGAGAATAAATTACGTTTAGGTACCCACATCTTAATGGGTCCTTGAGTGTTAGTCCCTAGAAGTGATTGAGTAGTGATGTTGTCTGCTTGTGGTGGTGAAACTTCTACTGATCTATTCTTGAGTACCCATGTGGGTTTAATCTGTTGTCGTGAAGGAATAGATTTGGAAGAAATTGGTTGAGAAGAAAGTTTCTTTACCACTGTTGGTTTGACAGTTGATGGAATCGGAGGTTTTGGATTCGGTAGAGTTGCGGAAGCGTTATGTTTGCGAATCCATGGTTGCGAGGATTTCTTAAGAATTCTCTGTGCCCTCGGTGCATCAACTTGTGTTCGCTGAACTGAAGCACTGTGATTAGTAGGTTTTGCTACTCGTTGAATGGATGAGGGCTTGGGTTTAGAAGATTTGGAGATTTTGAAAGGGGAATTGCGAGAACGCTTTTGAGAATGCAAGTGTTTTTCCTGTGCAATCCAAGCCCTTTTAAATGCTTCATAGCCCTGCCGTCTGTAGACTTCCAGTTCCTTGATCGTGAGCAATCGGTTGGATTTGTTTAAGCGTTTAAGTACATGTGATTGACGAGTGGTGATCCACTGATGAATGATGTGTCCTTTTGAGTTTAAAAACGGGACACATACTTGATTAGCATAAAAATCAGTCCAATCAGCA
Organism: Pulicaria dysenterica; assembly: GCA_947179395.2. Classification (NCBI taxonomy): domain Eukaryota; kingdom Viridiplantae; phylum Streptophyta; class Magnoliopsida; order Asterales; family Asteraceae; genus Pulicaria; species Pulicaria dysenterica. The sequence goes on from OX359289.1 coordinate 82,287,128, forward strand.
CATGGCTTAATGTCTAAAGATTTTTGCAATTGATCATAACAACATTTAAATTCACAATGTCCATGAGTACAACCATCACTCATACAAAACATGGTAGAGGCAATTTTGTCTTGTGAACAGGAATGATTACAAACATAATCAAACATCAAAATATTTTCACAGACAAGTTTCAAATTCGAACATTTCCTAGTGGATCTAGGAATAACTCTTTGCCATGATGCATTTCTTCGGCGCTCCTCGTCTCCAGACTTCTTCACATCTGCAGTAGAGGGTAAAAGATTAGAATTAAGTTGTGGTCGACTACCTGCAGCTCGTGATGATTCAGGTACATCTTTGTGCACACGAGAATTGTGATTAGAAGTGGAAAGTTGCTTTGGTTTGTAAGTCTGTTTAAGTTTAAGATTTGTTACCGTAGTAATATTAATAGATTTTACTTGTTTGTTACAGATTGAAGACTTAGTGGATGCATGAGTGGAATCATCAAGTTGTGAACCATAGAGAGAAAATGTGAATGGAGTAGGAGGTTGCATCTCTTCTTGGATCTTCTTGATTCTTTCTTTTAGGACAAACTGTTTCATGCATAGTTTGTCTATGATCTTTTCATCATGAGCAAAGGAGGTCTGAATGTGCTGTTGGAGAGTATTGGTTTCTTGATCCAGAGAAGATGTATCACAGGTAGGAGGGTTGAACTCATCTTGAATGGCTTTGGCAAGGTCCTGTTGAACAAGGTGGATAAAATAAAATTTCTGCAGGGTGTTGAATCTGTCTTGTAATTCTTTGAGGAATGTATTCAACAGTGGGCTTTGGTGAAACATGAGAGTAGAGTTCTTCATCAGTGTAGACCGAAGATGAAACATCAGTATCAGATAATGACGTGAGACAGGTGAGATATGAGTCATTAAGATCATAGTAGTCAAATGGAATTGCAGTTTTGAGATTAAGGGTTCGTTTGACATCTTCTTCAATATGTGCCTCTTCTTGACCAATAAAAACCATCCGTTGGGTAAGACCTTCGCCAAACAGATTAGCATTGTATAATTGTTTGGACGTAATCTTGCTCAATTTGAAACCCAGCCCATCGAAATTCCATCTGGAGAAAGGACGTTCCTTTTCTTTGTATTGAGAGATGATCTTGTCACTTTGATCACGTTTGGATAGAAGATGTTCAAGTTCATAGATTCTGGAGTAAAGAGTACTTAGGTCATTCCTAAGTTCATTTTTAAGAATTTTAGAATCCTTTTCAGAACATGCACATTCTGCTTTAAGATCTAATATGGTGGTGTTTGTTCTATTAGTTAACTCTAAGAATTCAGATTCTTTAGCAGCTAATTGGATCTTAAGACTAATTAAGTCGTTATCTAACTGCTTAATTATTGTTTGTGCCTCTTTATCCTTGTTGTGTGAAACATCTTCTAGAACTTGATTTCTAGTGGTTAACTCTATTATCTGATTTTCTAACTCTTTCATTCGGATTAATATGGTTTGTATGTGTTCATGTTTAAAACCCATATTATAGTTAGAGTTAGAAGATACCTTCCCGCTTTCCAAGCTTTCCTCATCTGAGTCGAAGAGATCATCAGCGTCATCATCCTCTCTACTTTCTCCACCATTGTGAGCCATTAAACAGAACTGAGCATGATCTTCACCATCTAGATCACTGTCTGATTCTGTATCATCCAGGAACTGATCTTCTTCTACTAGTAGCGCGTTCACAGCCTGTCTTTGTTTGAACAGATGGTACTTCTGCCGATAGTACTCTGCATCTTTGGCCTTTTTCATTGGGCAGTTCCGGATTAAATGCCCTGATCTTCCACAGTTATAGCACTTGGAGTCATTTTTCTTTTCCTCCTTTTTCTCATCCCTCTAGTACCTTGGCTTGTCAACAGGAGCAGATCTTTCGGGTCTCCTTGAGCCTGATGTAAACCGTTGTCTATTGTTAGTCTTGCTGAAACGGTTCATGAAGTTCTTGTTAGCCACTGTGAGAGCTTGAAATGCAGCTTCTATTGAATCATCATCATCATTTTCGTGATCAGAATAACTGAGAACCACATGTTTTAGTTTCAAGGATCTTGATGATGTTTCCCTAGGGATTCTGTCAGCCACCACCAAGGCAAGAGGGTCAGCAACTGGTTGTTTCGGGAGAGATTGCAAGATTTCATCTTGATACTGATTGAGATCTTCGAAGATGTTGTGGAAGGTGACTGATGTAAGATCTTTATTGATCTGTTTATAAAGTCTGGCATAGCCTTTCCACTCAGAACCTAATGAATTCAGAAAAACATAGTTCAAATCAAGGTCAGTTCTGACAATTTGATTAGATCTCATTTTATTTTGCAGCTTGCAGAATCTGCCATATGTTTCAGACAGAAGCTCATTTTCACGAGCTTTGAACTCATGATAGCTGTTGACCAGTTGAGTGCGTTTGATGTACTCTCCTTGTTCAGTGCCTTGTAACTGCTTTTTGATTTCATCCCAGATTTCCTTGGCAGTACCCAAGCTGTCAATCTTTAGATAAATCTCAGATGAGAGACCCTGTTTTAGATAGTACTTTGCTAGTCTCTCAGCTTTCTTAGTTTCCTTCTCAGTAGCAGTAAGCTCATCATTGGTCTTTTCTCTATCATGTCTGACAATGGGGGGATTGTTAGTTGGATCAACTTCAACGATCCTTGTGAACTTGGTGTTGCCCTTGTGGATGCATTCTATCATCTTGTCTCCACAAATCTCGTTGTGCTCAAGGAAGTCCATGAACCTTCCTTTCCAGACATTATATTCCCCCCGAAACAAAACAGGAGGTTTTGTGTCGGTACCAATGGACATCATCTCATTTGTACTTGACATGATTAGTGAGTTTTAAAAGAAATGATCGTTCACTTGTTAAGTATGGATTGATTGTTCGAAAACTTGACCTGATTTTAAAGTGATTTGAATGATTGATTAAAGAACTAAGTCTTTTGAATTTCAATTTTGAATTAGATTTTAAAGGATTAAATTCAACTTTGAACTAAATAGACTTGAGGTAATGTAATTCACCTTTGAATTAAATCTGATTTAAATTAAATTCAATTATGAATTAGATTGTTTGATTAAGTCCAAATGTCTTAGAGTTCTTTAATTCAAGTCCAAAGAGTCAATCACTTGTCCAAGTCTTAGGAATGTCACTGTTTGAGATATGTCTTATCGAATGCGAATTTATCCAATAGAGTGCGATTGAGAGTAAATTCCTTGAAAACAAACGAGCAGAGTAAGGACTTAGTATTGATTAATAAGGTAACCAATCGAATGCGATTCAAACCTGTTGCATCAAACACTTAGAAAATAAAACAGTTAGTCCTGACAATCAAATGCGATTGTCAATAGAGTGAATTGTACGAATAGCATAGATATGGGTCAAGAGTTAATCGTATGCTAATCAATATGTTGTAACTTAGAAACCTTTCAATCGTGTGCTATCCCTAAGGTATGAGCCGTCTGATAGCGTACCAAGTATGAATCGCGTGTGAATGCCTTTGAGGATCCGGCTGATAAAATATCAATACTAATGCTCTATAAGCCGCATAAACCAATCGCGTGCGATTAGGGATTCGGCTTATAGAGTGTGATATGTCTTTTTCAAATCAGATTGTCATATCCTGAATAGTGTCTAACCACTTGTACTTGATTGGTATGGCTTGTACTTGAGTTGCCTTGACTTACACTTAAACTTGGAAGAATTAATAATTATTTCAAATAAAAAAAGAATTCTTTTTCTTCAAGTCTGCATTTATGTCTCAAGAACACCATAAATGCATGATTTCCAGAAAATTTAATGCTACAAAATCAAGTATTTAATGAACTTTTGAACTTTTTCCTTTAAAGACACTACTCGGTTTTGAAATGTGATTCAAGAAAGCCTTATACAACAGTAGTATACTTCAAAAACAGCTCCGAAAAATGATGAGAACAATAGATTTTTATACCTTGAGTGTGTTCGAACTTTCGGAGGTGTTTGAACTTGTAACCTTCTTGAATAATCTTGTTGTTTGAAGCTTTGTTAGACCCGAGTGCTTGTTCTTCACTTTGAACTTGGATTTTTCGAAATCTTCTTAAATGTTTTCGAACAATCAAGAGCCAAAAACAAGTTTGGCTCTGATACCAATTGATGGTCCCGTATGTTTACGGATGAAGCAATGCTAGATGATAATCTTTCAAGTGTGTGTTTGTGTGTGTATTCGGTTAGAGAGAGAGAGAGCCGAGAGCACTAGAGTGTAAGCACAAACACAAGTAAGAGAATATGCAAAGCTTGCTTTAGAAATGTGGGGGAAATGCCTTTATATAGCATTTCCCCAACTTTGAGTAATTACATATTACACCCCTCACTTTAATATTTCTAACAATTACCAATAAAATCGTGTATCCTAATAATCATTAGGTGTATCTAAACTACAATGGTGCTCCATACAATTCGCATAGAAGTTTCAAAATTTGAAATTTCAAAACATAATTCGAAGATTAAATAATATAATCTTAACTAATTACAACTAGTTTAATACCCGTGCGGTGCCCGGGTAGGTTTTAGTACTTTATTATTCTTTGTTAGTATAATACCCGTATGGTGCTTGGCTTGGTTTAAAATACTTTTATACGTATCTTTTTTATACATAGTTTTTTTCAAAAAGTGTATAGATAAAGCTTAAGTTATAGAGAAAAAATAACAAATAAATAGATAGATGATATTTATAGCAAAATCTAGTCAACATGTTACAATTTGAAAAATGATAGATAATATTTATTACAAATAAATAGATAGATGATATTATGAGAATAATACCCGTACAGTACGGTGTTCAGGTAGATTTTAAAAACTATTATATGTTACCTTTTTTTATATAGTTTTTCCAGATAAAAAATGATAGATTGTTTGTACAAAGTATATATGCCTCTCATAATTATAACAATAATGATAGATTATTTGTATAAAATATATAATTATGCCTATTCGTATCATGATATCATGTTTCGTCATCATGTGTGCCTTCAACCTTGTGTCAACGTTTCCACCACTGGTTTGGATGTTGACGCCTTCTATCACCATTTTTTTAAACTCTCATTTATTTCATGGTTTATAATTATTAAATATATTTATAGATTAACACTTATTATTTTTTAAACTAATCTACATATTATTTAAGCATACCCCGTGTTTATACACGGGATGCTTAGCTAGTAAGATATTAAACAAATTAAAAATTAAATAAAAAACCTCCATAGAAATATTAGGAAATGTTCAATATAGTCCATACTTAATTCATAGTCCTGAGGGACTAATCTTAGCCTTTGGATCTGCCCCATCAATGGTCCAGATTAAATTTTAAAATTTGGGCGGAGTTACATTTTCGTAATTAACATATGATGCTTTTGTTGGGGAGATAGTAATATCAAACCTAAATCAAACCTGTCTATTAAGTAAAATAGGATTTGATGTTAACAAAACCATATATTCAGTTTTGGACTTAGATTAATGAAAAACATGTGTTGTTTTTCATATTAGACTTAAAGAATTTCTAAGTAAGAAATGTCAGCTGACGAATCAAAGTGTCAGCTGAACACTGAGTATCAGCCAAAGGACCAGCTTCAGGAAGATAAGCTAAGAAGGAAAGACAAGTTAAAAAGCATCAGCTATGCATCTACAAAGCATCAGCTGATGGTGCAAACCATCAGCTGAGGGTTCCTCAAAGATCAGCTGAGTAGACAAGGATCAGCTGACAGTATCTCATTGATCAGCTGATGCCTCACACATGTTAGATAAGGTATTCTATACTTATTCATTCTTATCTCGATAAGCTGATCATACTCAAATGGTTAGCTGAGCCCTTGGGATCAGCTGATTGTTTAGTTTGACTAGTTTATTAGCTATATTATGATTTGTGTTATTAGCTGAGCAATTCGATCAGCTGAGCTAATCTAGTCAGCTTAGTCTTTCACATTTATCCGTAGCTGAGCAAAATTATAATTGCAGTTCAGTGTCTGTTAGCTGAGTCTTTAATCAGCTAATAATCTTTCAGTGTAATATCTTATTAAGTCAAAGGCAGAACATGTGTTGTTCTATTATGCCTTAGATCTTTCTTTGTAAAAGTACTTAGCACCTTTTGAATCTGCAAAGAAACAAAAAGGATAGATATTTATCCTCTGGAAAAGGAGACAGATACTTTAGAAGAAGTGATCTCGAAGATATGCTTCAACAACTAAGTATGGCTGGCAACTTCATACTTGGTAAAGTCAAATCTTCAGAAAGCATGGTGTTGATTAAAGTACAAGCATGAAAAGAGAAGTTTACTCTCCCAAGACATAAAGGTAGTACTTTAATAATATAATAATAGATAGTGGGTAAACTCCTTGCTGAAAGGTAGGTTCACTTCACACGCTTTGTGTATAAAGTTAACTTACTTTTCACCCACTAACTTTATCTGTTATAATATTATTAAACCAAGTACCTTTGTCTCCTTCCCCTCTTCATCAACCTGGACACCCTTGCTTATATATACTCATGCATGGAAACATGCTAAGTATGCGAATAGATAGAGTTGAATACTGAAATCTCATTTGTTGAGAATTAGAAGAGTTAGCATTTTACTTTCAGTATTACAAACTTGTTCATGTGTTGAACATCTTAGACATAAGTTTTTTATGATTAACTTAGTCTATGTGTTAGACAAATTTAGTTGCCACCTTTTATTGAACTCAGATTTTCCGCATCTAGTTCATGTAATTCTTGATTCACATCAATAAGAATTATATAAAAGTAAACCGTGTGTCTCTTAACTTTTATTTGCTAAAGTTTGTATTCAATCCCCCCCCCCCTCTACAAACATTTGTTGTTGTAGTATCCATTCGGGACCAACAACTGGTATCAGAGCAGGCTAGATAACTCATATCTAAGATCTGTTTTGCTTACTCTTCAACTGCTTCTACCCCACACTACAAAATGGCCACTCCTGTTGCTGCTTCTAATGGTTCTTCCAACAATGGCTCACTCACAAGGTGTCCAACGTTTGATGGAGAAAACTTTTCTCTCTAGAAGAGTAGAGTTCTTCTCTATATGTCAAACCTAGATGATGTAATGCTCAAAACTGTCACTGAAGGTCCTTATGTTCCTTCCTCAACAATTCAAATGACTGAAGCAACTGAGGAAGTTCCTGCTGTTGAAAGACTGATCATAAAACCTATAAATCAATGGTCTGATTAAGACAAAAGGCTTATCAATGGTCTGATTAAGGCAAAAGGCTTGTTAATCTTGATGTTAAGGCAAGAACAGCCTTAGTCTCTATACTACCAAATGAAGTCTATCATCAAGTTCTTAACTGCAAATCTGCAAAGGAGATGCTAGATACTTTGACTGTTGCTTATGAAGGCACTGAAGAAGTGCAGGAGAATAAGAAACTCCTTCTGGTAAGAGAATATGAGTTCTTCTTTGCTCATAAAGGTGAAAGTCTTACTCAGACCTACACCAGGTTCAACTGCCTTATTAATGACTTAAGAAGGGTAGAGGTTCCCAAGAGCAATAAGGAGCTTGTGAACAAGTTTCTAGATTCTCTCCCAGAATCTTGAGATCATTTTATCACTGTGCTTAAACATGGTGAGAAAATCAAGGGTCTTACACTGGTTGGTTTATATGGAAACCTTATGAATCATGAACAATCAGTGAAACAAAGGAAACTCTCTACCAAGGATATGAAGGAGGCTGCAAAAGCTCCATCTACTGCCCTTGTATCTAAGGATACAAGATCCAGGAGTTTTGCTGCAGTAGTGGATGAGTCCTGTGATGAGGAGGAAGAGAAGGAGTCTTCTGATGAAGAGCAAGTGGCTGATGGGGATGAAGTTTTGGAGAACATGGACAACATTGAAGCAGCTGTTGAGCAGGCTGCCATGTTGGTAAAAAGGTTCAAACCTTTTCTTAAAAAGAAAGGGTGTCAAGAGATTTGAGAAGAAATCCTTCAAAGGAGAAAGAGCCATGTCAAAACCAAAGGCTTCTAAAGGTTGTTTCTCTTGTGGCAAGACTGGTGACGATGCCAGTGAGTGTAAGTCCAGAGGAAACACAGGCTTCAAGGGTTCCTCAAGTTCAGACAGCAAGATTGATTATGAAGCTAAGTATAAAAAGCTTCTTGCTGCAGTCTTTGACAAGAAAAAGAAGAAAGCTCAGAATAGGGTGTTGGTGGCTGAAGAAGAAGATTGGGCTGAGGAAGATCTCTCAAGTGATGAAGATGAGGTCCTCACAGCTCAACTCAGTTTGATGGCCAACACAGCAAGTACAAGTTCCTTTGATGAGGACATGAAGAAAGCTGCTAAAGCTTGTACTTCTCCTGACTGGGATCCTTCCTCTATGTATCAGGTTGGAAAATTTATTAACTATGAAGATAATGAAAATAACACTATGTTTGATTATCTGTGTGTTGAGCTTCAATCAAATATTCAAAGAGAAAAGAAGCTAAAATTAGAAATAGAATCACTAAAAGAGAAGTTAAGTCTTAAAGATGAGAAACTGAAACAAATGACAAAATTGGAAGATGATTTAGCTAATCAAAAGATATTTAATCAGATCTTGGTAAAAGAAAACAATGAAGCAACCACGAAGTTTAATGACCTTCAAAAAGTAGTTAAATCTTGGTGTGTTTCTGCTGCTAAGACCACTCAGTGTGTCAATGAGCAGATTCCTAAACAAGTTCAAGCTATTATTGGAGGAAATTACTTCCAAGCTGCTAATTGTGTTGATTTTAGCAAGGATATAAATATCTTAGAAAAGGCTGATATTTTACCTCTTACTTTTCAAAAGATTGTAAAAGGAAAAAGTATTATCACTAACAGATTTGTCAAAAGTAAAAGTACTCAGCTGAAAGACTCAACCACTTCAAAAGTTGGTTCAAGTTCTAGTGTTTTGACAGAAAGCAAAAGTACTGATAATTTAATTGTAAAGGAAGTCAGTAAAGGAATGGAATCATTTGTTGATACCAAAGAGACATTATGTTGTCAAACCTTGAAAGCTGATACATTAAATATTAGTGCTCAGCTAACTGGCATTTCATTAGCTATTGATTGTCAATCAACTGATCAGAGAATAGATGATAGTTGCTCAGCTGATACCCTGTCAGCTGATAAAAAATCCTCTATAAATTGTTTAGCTGATCAAGTATCACTTCAAACTCTTTCAATAGGAGAAACCAAGGGAAAAGGACCTTTTGTTAACAAAAAGTCTAAGTATGCCACACCTAAAGTTGATCAAAAACTCTTTTTAACTAAGGGTCAACCTAAGGTGACTGTAAACAAAGACCTTATTAGTTTACAGAATCAGTTGCAATAGCTGAATGGTGAAATCTGTCAGCTGATGACCTATAGTCATCAGAAAATGTTATAAATGTTAAAAATGTTATAAATGTGGGAGCAAAGGGCATAAGGCAAGTTATTGTTCTCTTGAAGGTAACTCAAGACAGCGGACTGATTTTGATAACACAGTTTTTCCTCTCATTCATAAACAACCTAATATGAAGTGGATAGCTAGGTGCAATCCACAGGGATCCACTTAAACAGTGGATGCCCAAGTGTCACTAACCTTCTTTCAATCTAATCTTTGCAGGGTCTTAACACATGGTATGTAGACAGTGGATGTTCAAGGACCATGACAGGTTGTAAAGCTCTGTTAAGTAACTACAAGAAGGAAAAGGGTCCAAGGGTGACCTTTGGTGATAACAATTGTGGGCAAACAAAAGGTTATGGAGAACTTCATAATGGGAACTTAACCTTGTCCAAAGTATCATATGTTAAAGGGCTTAAGTACAATCTCATCAGCATAAGTCAATTATGTGATGGTGATCATAAAGTCCTCTTCACAAAGACAAGTGGTTCCATTTTAGATCAAAAAGGTAAAACCATAATTTGTGCAAAAAGAACCAAGGATGTATATACTCATGATATGTCCTCTGGTGATCCATCTAAGTTAACCTGTTTGTATACAAAATATATAACTGACAAAAACTAGTTATGGCACAAAAGGCTTTCTCACTTAAATTTCAAAAAATATAAACAAGCTGAGCAAGGGTGAACTAGTGTCAGGATTACCTTCACTAACTTATGTTAAGCCTAAACCTTGTTCTGCCTATGAGAAGGGAAAGCAGCACAAGACTTCTTTTCCATCTAAGCAAGCCTTCTCCATTACTGAACCTTTCTACATGTTGCACATGGATCTATTTGGTCCTGTTGCTACTGCTAGTATTGGTGGAAGTAAGTATGCATTGGTGATGGTTGATGAATTCTCAAGATACACTTGGGTCATCTTCCTAAAAGCAAAGAGTGAGGTTGCTAAAGAGATAATAAGCTTCATTAAGAAGATGGAAGTGCTAAATGGAAATCTGGTAAGGATGCTCAGAAGTGATCATGGAACTGAGTTTAGAAATCAAACTCTAGAAGGTTTCTATGATGATAAAGGCATATCTCAAAACTTCTCTGCTTCAAGGACTCCACAACAGAATGGTGTAGTTGAAAGAAGAAACAGAACATTGATAGAAGGTGCAAGAACCATGTTGTGTGAGAGTGGGTTAGTATTAAATCTTTAGGCTGAAGCTGTCAGCTGTGCATGTTTCACTCAGAACAGATCCCTAGTCATCAAGATACACAACAAGACTCCTTATGAAGTGCTCAAGGGAAGGAACCCCAACATTAGCTTTCTGCATATCTTTGGGTGTCAGTGTTTCATTATGAACCAGAGAGATCAATTGCAGAAGTTTGCACCAAAAGCTGATGAATGTGTGTTTGTTGGATATTCAGTGATCTCCAAAGCTTACAGAATCTACAACCTCAGAACTAAGGTCATAGAAGAATCAATCAATGTAAGTTTTAATGAAAATGACTTTGTTGCTTCCTGTTATACTAATCCATCTACAGGTGAGGAATTTAATGATCTGCTGCATACTGAAGACAACATTCCAGTGTCAGCTAATCCACTCCATCAGCTGATGTAGAGGATTTAGATGAAACTGTTCCAAATATACATCATACCAATGCACATCCTATCTTAAACCAATCCACACTTTTACTAAATGATGAGAATCATGATTCAACATCAATGGACTCTAATTCCATTTCAAACATTCCCTCATCAGTAGAAGTTCCAACAGATAACATTCCTGAAATTATGTCAGCTGATCAACCAGAAATCTCATCAGCTGATCCAAACCAAAGAATTTCAACTCCCATAATCCAAAATAATCCAAACTCTCCCAGAATCCAAAATGCCTATAAGGACCACAAGGATCATCCTAAAAATCAGGTCATAGGTAACATAGAAGCACCTGTACTCACAAGATCAAAAGCTTGTAATTTCTGTTTATACACAGATTTTGTTTCTATGATTGAACCAAAGAAGGTGGATGAAGCTCTAAATGATCCTCACTGGATTAATGCCATGCAAGAAGAATTGGCAGAATTCACAAGAAACAATGTATGGACTTTGGTGCCAAGACCAAAGGAAAAATCCATCATTGGTACTAAGTGGGTGTTCAGAAACAAAATGGATGAACAAGGGCTGATCATCAGAAACAAAGCAAGGCTAGTTGCACAGGGGTATTGTCAAGAAGAAGGTATTGATTATGATGAAACCTTTGCCCCTGTTGCAAGACTTGAAGCCATAAGACTTTTTCTAGCTTATGCTGCCTACAAAGACTTTAAAGTTTTCCAAATGGATGTAAAGAGTGCTTTCCTCAATGGTGAAATGAAGGAAGAGGTGTATGTCAAACAACCTCCAGGTTTTGAGGATGCAAGCAAACCAGACCATGTATACTTCTTAAACAAAGCCTTGTATAGTCTAAAGCAAGCTCCAAGAGCCTGGTATGATACCCTCTCTTCTTTTTTAACCAACAAAGGCTTTATAAGGGGAAACATAGATAGCAATTTGTTTATAAGGAAATTCAAAGGTGATGTAATACTTATACAGATATATGTAGATGATATAATATTTGAGTCTACAAATTTGGATCTTTGTAAAAAGTTTTCTAAACTCATGTCTGATAACTATCAGATGAGCATGATGGGTGAACTAAACTATTTTCTTGGACTTCAAATCAGACAAGAGGTTGATGGAATTTTCATTCATCAAACAAAGTATGTAAATGACCTACTTAAGAAATTTGAATTTGAAAATTGTTCTTCAATGAAAACACCCATGTCCACTGCCTTAAAGCTTGGAAAGGACACTGATGGCAAATTAGTGAACATTACAGCTTATAGAGGCATGATAGGGTCTCTTTTGTATCTCACTGCAAGTAGAACAGACATTATGTTTTCAACATGTCTCTGTGCTAGATATCAAGCAGATCCCAAAGAATCTCACTTAGCTGCAGTTAAAAGAATTTTCAGGTATCTCAAAGGAACTCCTAATCTAGGTCTTTGGTATCCCAAAGATTCTGATTTTGAATTAGTTGGATACACTGATTCTAATTTTGCAGGTTGCACACTAGACAGAAAGAGTACATCTGGTGGTTGTCAACTGTTAGGTGGAAGATTAGTCAGCTGGTCAAGCAAGAAACAGAACTCTGTTTCAACTTCAACAGTGGAGGCAGAATACATTGCTGCTGGAAGCTGCTGTGCTCAACTATTATGGCTGCAAAATCAACTACTTGATTATGACATACAGTTTGAAAACTCACCAATCCTGTGTGACAACACTAGTGCCATTTCTATTTCTAACAATCCTGTTTTGCATTCTAAGACCAAGCATATTGAAATCAGACATCATTTTCTTAGAGATAATGTGCAGAAAAAGAAAGTTTCAATGCACTATATAAGTACTGATGTTCAATTAGCTGATCTTTTTACCAAACCTTTGGATGAGTCTCGGTTCAACTTCCTAATATCCAAACTTGGCATGCTAAATTTGTAACATATTCCTTTCTTAAGTGGTTAATTTAGTGTGAGAAAATAATTTCATTTGTGTGTGAAATGAAGTAATTATCTAAGCTTCTTCATATCTTATTAATGGGGAATCAGCTAGTGGTATTCTGTCAGTTGACAACCATCAGCTGATACTATACCTCAGCTGATCAACCATTAGCTAAGACTTAGACGCTCAGCAAATTGCATTAATTAGCTGACACTTGTTTTGGCTCAACAAGGATCAGCTGACACTTTCTTCAGTCAGCTGATGATTCTCAGAGTTAAAACTCTTGTGTCCCCACACTTATTTTATTAATTTATCACTTGTATTTAATATGTTAACTAGGTTGTATTTAATTCTTTTTAAATGTCCGTTAGTTGTCCGTGTATTTATTAACTTATCTGTTTATTACCCTTTTTGCAGATATGACAGTTACTTTTTCAAAAAGATATTTCTGTCGCAGTTTAGGTTTCCAAATAAGATATAAAGGTGTTTTTGAGCGGTTCTTCATTTCTTGTGCTTTCAAAATTCCCAAACACTCTTCTTCTCTTCACAATTACAAACCCTAAACTCTCACTACTCACAGTTTCTTCACTCTGTAATTATGGTGTCCTTCAATCCTTCTTCTACTCCTAATGCTATTGCTGGTGAGAACATAACCGTAAACTCTGAAATCACCATATGCCCAAACAACTTTCTAATCAATACTGATATTCCCTCGAACAAGGCAAACCAGGGATATGAACCTATGGTCGCATTCATAACTGCTCATCCCCTCTTTCCCTGTCTCTCTGCTCATCCTTTCTTAATCTTTCCAAACATCGTTGGTGAGATGTGGTACACTGCAAGATACCATACTGATCAAGAACTATCTCAATGGCACCATCAACATCAACATCTCTGTCAACACTCTTCGACAAGCCATCTCTCTGTCTAACTTGGCCCCGTATCAACCATTTGCTCAAATGGATCAAGTATTAGAAGTCTTACCCCTGATTGGCTACAATGAAGCTGTTACCCATGGTCAGTATAAGTTGTCTGTGTTGGGACACCCATGGAAGTATTTGGCAAGTGTAATCACTCGGTGCTTTGGTCACAAATCTGGAAGCTTTGACCAAATGAATCAAACTGAACTCATGATTCTACATGCCTTAGTCACAGGGAGGAATATTGACTTTGCTCAAGTCATATTCTCAGAGATGGTGGATAAAATCACTCTTGGCACAGCAAAGAAATCAACAAGGACTATTGTTCCCTACATCAGGTACTTAAGCTTGCTTGTGCTTCACCATCTTCAATGGGAACAATATACTGGGATAGCTGCTGTTTTGGATACAATGACCATGCCTCAAATGGGTCAAAAGATTTTTCACTTAATAAGGGAAGATCAGGGTCCTGCCATCACTGCTCAAATGCAAAAGCTGATTGATATTGCAGCTGATGAAGAAGATGTAGAGGTTGAAGAAGAAGGAACTGTTTAACCTGTTGATGAAACAATGGCTGATGATTCTGAATCTCCTGATATAATCACTGAGCATTCTGAAGAGTCTGTGACTCATGCTCAAGATGAAGCCATAGGTGAAGAAGAAAGGAGGGATGAAGAGTTGATGGGTACTGTTGATCAAGAGATGATGTTTAGAGCAGATGTGTTTGATGCACTAGCACAGGATGAGCCTGTTAATCCTGATGATGAGGATGTTGATGCAGATGATAGTGGTGCTGACAGTGGTGGAGGTGATAATGATGAAGGAGATGATGACTTTCAAGGTGGTGATGCTGTGTTTGTTCATGTTGAAAATATTCAAGATACCACCACCTCATCTTCTCAAATTGGGATGCCAATTACTGAATTCCCTATCAGTTCCAGTTATAGCACACCACAGAATCAACAAAGTGAAGATGCAGCTGATGGTGATGATGTTGAGGATGACACAATTTCTGACAATCTCATTCAACTGATTGAGATCAGCAAAACTCAGCACATCTCAGGTATAATCTCTACCACCCTTAAGGACACTCATTTGGTAAACCCCACCAGTGAGAACCCATCCTCTACTCCAGTTGACACACCCCCACAACAGCCAAGCTCTAGTGTACTCCTAACAATCACTAGTTCTACTCCCACCTACACCCATACTGAATTAAGGTCACAAGAGCTTGTGCATTTTTCACAAGTCTCTAAGGTAGTGTTATCCACACCTCTGACCTCAACTCCACTAGTTCCCTCTTATGTTGAGGGGGAGCAAATGGAAGTTGACTTTACCCAACTGCCAGTGGATGTGCCCTCACAATAGGTCACATCTGTAAATATGGGACTCTTGCTATCTAGATCACCCTCCCAACAGGGTGATGCCATTGAAAGACAGACCTCCTCCCAAGGTCATACTTTGTCTACACCTACATTGAGTCTATCCATACCCTTGGTAAGTTCACAACAACTTACTACTGAAATAAGGGATACCTCACTGAGTGCAACCCTCACTCAAACTCACATGTTTGCACCTATAATTGATTCACTTCTTACACATACTATTGCACTGCCTGTCAATACTAGTGCTATAGACCAACCATTAGCACAGGGCACTCAATCTGCTCCCAGTGATCTTAGGCCTATATACCAAGGTCTAAGTGAGGGACCTCAATCTATTCCTGTTCTAAGCATAATCTCTCAATCAACTCCCATTCAACCTATTCCTTCTACCTCTTCTGAACCTTCACCTCAAATACTCCAAAACCTATTGTCCATCTCTCAAAATATGGACAGTCTTCAAGCCTCCTTTACCTCTTTCCAAACCCAAACAGAAACTCAAATATCTCATCTAATTCAAGAGGTTGAGTAACTTAAAGCTACCCAATCCCAGCCCCAACCCTCCCCTGCCCCAGTTGATCTTTCTCCAATTCTTACCAAATTGGATCAACTGTTATCCCATTCCACTCCCTCTGTTCCTACTCCACCTCCTACCATTTCAAACCAAACACTCACTTCTCAAAACCAAACCATTTCCAATCTTCTCACCCAACTTCAAACCTTAAGACCTTCCCCTCCTAACATTTCAGTAACCATCCCTGCCTCTCTTCTTAGAGTCCCTTCTCTTCTACAAACCATAGATGTTGAGGTCACACACTTGAGCCACTCTTCCAGCCAAAGGCATAGTAAAACCATTAAAGAATTCACCAATATCACTGATGCTATCCTCAGGCTAAGACAACCTACATCTTTCACCCCACATCGTATCCCTACTGCCTCTCCTTCACCTTCAACTATTCCTCCCTCTACCTCCACCCCTTCTCCATCTCCTTATTACTTTATCCCACCTTCTGTTGCCAAGCCTCTGATAACTTTCCTTTTTCATTTGTTGATGACAAAAAGGGGGAGAAGTCAGCCTCGGATTCTACTAAGTCAAGCTCTTCACCAGATCCTATTCAAGCAGTAGAAGCTGATAAGGAAGCAGCGGATCAAGTAGACCTTAATGAAGCAGAAACTATAAATCAATCAACTGCTGAGAGGGAAAATCCATCTGAGGGGGAGCAACCTGCTCAAGATGAGCAGAAGCCAAAAAGAAGACTTAAACAAATGGCTAGAAGGAAGAGTGCTAAAAAGCCCAGACAAGATGAATCTTGTGCACCAATCAATGTGCCATCATAAGATTCTGATGATGATAACGATGAAGATAGGGTGCCTCTGTCCTCTCTGCTCAACTTGAAAAACAGAGTCTCTCTACAAAAGCTCCAACAGTCCAAGCTTCCTCTCCAGTACAATCAAGTCAACCAACTCCCAGCAGAACATCAAGAAGAAAAGGAAAGAAAATAATGTCTGCTGAGGAGATTGAAGAAGAAGAAAGAAGAGAGGAAGAGCTAACTCAAGATGATGAGAATCTTAGGAAGTTAAGTGAGCTGGCTGCTGCACTTGACACCTCAGTTGAAGAGGTTCTCAAAGCCAAGGAAAGACACCAGGACTTCACAACTCCTGAAGACCTTGCTGCCATTATAGGGGCTACTGATGATGAGTTGAGAGAATTACAAGAAGAAGAATTAATCATGCTGTCTTCTCAATCACATCCAACCCAAGTTGTACCACAGCAAGATGATCCTACTGCCAAGAAAGTTCCTAAAAGAGGAAGAACTCACAGAGAAGCCATTCAAGCATTGCATGAGTTCAACTTTGGAGTTACAACTCAGCAATCAGAAAGGGAGATCAAAGAGCTCTTGGATAACAAGAAGAACTTGGTAGCTAGGAAGTATCCAAATCTCATCTCAAGAGTTACTCCATATAAGGGTACAGATGAAGGTCAATATCTCAGAATAGTAAGAAAATATGAAAGACAAACACATGAGAATGCCTACCTTCATCACTGCAAACTGTTCTCCTTCACTGAGATGATTGAGACTCTGTACCACCTCCTTAAATCCAAAAGTGAAATTGCCACAAGGTTTATAAGCAAACTTGAATACTGGATCAGAATGTCTGTCTACCACAGGATATACACTCATGATCAATTCATGGAACACATTGATGTGATTGAGGATGCCTTCAAGAAATCCTCCAAAGCTTTTGTACCTGCTGAACATATCATACTTAATCCTGATCATCCTTACCTGGCTGCATATGAAAGTCTAAACACTGCTCTGCCCTCCAACATAGAACCAGAAATGTTTAAGTACATAACTGAACCTGAAAGAGGGATGTTCTTCAAGAACAGAGATGGTATTTGGAAATTCCTAAGAGAATCTGACTTAGGAAGAGCCCCTAGAGAGCTGATATTTCAAGCTGCAACTTCAACAAGGGGACTAACAGGAAGTGATCACTTTGAAAGTCTGATTCAAGCAAGAGCTGAAGAGTTGTTGGCTGCAAATCCTCTGGACAGACTTCTGGATGTTAAAGAAGAACCTTGGTGGGAAGAAAATTGAAAACTTCATAATTAGATTAATTGTAATTTCAACTTCTTAGAATAGTTCAACTTCTGTATTTTAGCTTAATGTTCTGTATTAGCTAAATTGTACAAACTCTGATGTAAATACTTTGTTCTGTAATCAAGCTTGAAACTTTGATCATGGACTACTTGGCTAAAATGCTAGTATAGATGACTCTTAGTAGATAGCTCACATAGTGTAAATAAAGAAAATATAAAAAATCCTAAAAACAGAAAAAGGATAGAAAGATACCACAAAAACAGAACTATGGTACTTCAAAAATGAAAAGATTCCCAAAAACAGAATATCAGGGAACATATATTAAAGAGTTACCAAAAACAGATAGCTAGGTAACCAAATTACACTTAAAAGTTTTATCTTTACAAATCCGAGTCAAACTGATTCTTCTTAAATAAGATAAGGTTTTGTCATCATCAAATAGGGGGAGATTGTTGGGGAGATACTAATATCAAACCTAAATCAAACATATCTATTAAGTAAAATAGGATTTGATGTTAACAAAACCATATATTCAGTTTTGGACTTAGATTAATGAAAAACATGTGTTGTTTTTCATATTATACTTAAAGAATTTCTAAGTAAGAAATATCAGCTGACGAATCAAAGTGTCAGCTGAACACTGAGTATCAGCTAAAGGACCAGCTTCAGGATGATCAGCTAAGAAGAAAAGACAAGTTAAGAAGCATCAGCTATGTCAGGATCGGATATTACTTAATATCAAATAACAAGAATTATCTTTTGAAATAAAATCAGAATTGTTAAAAAGACAATCTATAGTTTTGATCACAATCAATTAAGAAGTTGCGGAACCACACTCAATTGATTAAAAAGGTTTTGAACACAAGAGCAATTCAATTAATAAACACAAAGTAATACTGCCAAAACGATGTTTATTGATAACCAATCGATGATTACAATATTCACCTACACCTCCAATCTAACTTCTTATGTTAGACGAAGAACACAATCTGTTCTTAGGTTTCAAAAGAAACTTAGAGGCTAAAACACTTTCTGAAAGCAAATAACAATTACGTACGAATGCAAAAACAATTATATTATCGAGATCTATATTCTAATCGAGTATTTATAGACTCTTGATCCTCCTTGATAAGTTGACAGTTAGGTAATCTTCTATCTTCTGAGATAATCTTGAAAATCTTCGAACTTTGTTAAAGATATACTTCAAATCCAAGAAGATAGCATTTTCCATAAATAGCTCAACTGAAACTGTTTGTTAAATGAAACAGTTCTGATCTTCTTCTAACAGTCTTATCTTCAAGGTCTTCTAACAGTTGTAAACTTTGTACTAACAGTTCTGATCTCTTGGACTAACAGTTTTGAACTATTTTTTACAAAGTCCATTAACAGTTTTTAACTTTGCATCTTCAACAGTTTCAATGCCTTAGCCAATTCCTAACAATGTCCCCCTAACTTAAAGAATTTGAACAATGCCTTTAAGTTCTTCGATTCATAGGGTTCAACCTTAGATGAATTTAGCATATGCAAAGAATGACTTCCATTATTAAGCATAGTCAACTGTTTCAATCAAAATTGAAAGAGAATTACACAGACTTGAAAAATTCCAGTCTTTCTTTTATTCTCTTAAGCTGATCATCCTTTATTCTATCAGATCTATAGAATTTAGCCTTTGACATGTATTGAAGCTTTACTTTACTGTGCTCTACAAACTCTAAATCAAACCATTGAGTCTGAGCATTTGCCATAACCATGTGATACACTCTAGCTTTAGCATATATCTTTATTGAAATTATTGGAAAAGCCTCATCAGTAATCAAAACTGGTATTATCTCTTTTTGATTGCATATACTCGCAAGATGCCTCATCAAAACTCTAATCTCAATCTCCACAACATCTGCATAATGACTAATTCCATAAACATACATATCCTGTAGATCTCTTCTAGTCAAATTGTTCACCAGTTGAAAGAAATTTGAATAACTCTCTATTGGCTCGATTTCTCTCACAACTGTGACTCCTTGCTTACTAGTATCATACCTTAAAACTTCAAATCTCCATTCTTTTATGTGAGACTTCTGACCCAACTGTTCTTTCTCCAATTTGGCAATCCCTTGCTGAAGTTCTGTTCTCAGTCGATCTTGCAATATCAGTTGAACCATCTCAGCTTTCTTTTTCTCAACTGTTTTCTTTGGAGGTGGAGGTGCTTTTCTTTTCACAATCCTTTTCCTCTTTACACCTTTTGGATCTTTTTCCTCTTCATCTATCTGTTTAGTGAACTCATCAGCCAGCTTCTTTGCTATCTCAAAATCTGTCTGTTGTTGTTCTTGAAGTTCAACTGACAACCTCTGAGCTACCTCAAAATCTCTTACTTCTTGCTGTTCTTTGGTTAATTTGAGCTTTGATAGTGCAACAACTATCTCCTTTCCTTTTCCTTGTACAACTTGCAGTTGCTTTTTACCAGCCCTCTCAGAAATACTAATCCCTTTGAATCCAGGCCTTGGCTTAAGTGGCTTAAGCTTTGCAGACTTTCCATCTAGCTAACCATCCTCAATCTTCTATCTCATCTGTTTGACACTGCAGATTAGCATTTCACTTCCCATTTTTACCAAATAGTCTTGTTTAACCTTTGGCCATGATCTATAAACCTCTGTTGAAGGGTAATCACCAGACAAAATTATCGTATTGATCAGCACTCTGTCCACCGCTGATAGTTTCTCCTCAACTGTTGATTCACTAGGTGCAACTGTTAGTTCATCCGCTGCAACTGTTTGTTCTGATACTTCAGCAACTGTTGGTAATGAACTCTCCCCCTTTTTGATTGGAACAGTTGAAGGGGGTCTTGCAGCAGCTGTCAACTGTTGTAGTACTTGACCGTGTAGCTTTATTACCTCATTAGCGTGCTTCAAACTGTTGGTCAAAACCTGGATTTGATGATCCTGCTGAAGAATCCTTTTATTTTGTAATGAAATCTTCTTCTTCATTTGAATATAGGCCGCAAAGAATGGTGCAAAATTTGGATCCGTCAATGCTTTATGTTTCATGCGAGCCTCAATGTCAGACAGTGTTGCCACTGGTAACATGTCATTGACCGATACAACTGGTGGTTTACTCAAAAGAGATTCCACACCAGTACCCCTTTGTTCTTGGTACTGGGGATTTCCAGAAGCTGTTTTACCAGCCTCTGTTGCCGTAGTTGAGGTCTTAATGATGTTAACACTATCCTGTTCATCCCTTGCGGATGAAATAGTAGTGTCAGCCTCAAAAACCACATGATCACCCTCTAATGGAGTGATCACCTCCTCATTGTGCCTGGGAGACAGCACAAATGGTTCCCTTTCGATATTCTGCATAGGTGAATGCACCTGTGCAGGGCTAACAGTTTGGGATTCGAGAACTGTGGTGGAAGGAGCACTAACAGTTCTTTGTCGCTTTTGGAATGTTTTCAGAGGAGTGGCTTGTGTTGTAGCTCTATCAAAGGTAGCAGAGGGGATTATATGAGTATCATGAGCTGTGGGTTCTAGAGTTGGTGGTGTAGCAATGTTGTGGGCTTCATGCTCAACTCTAGCAGCTCTGTTTCTTGAAAGAAACTCCACCATTGCAGAGAGTGGTGGAGTTATGGCACCAGAGAAGCTCTTGCCATTTATCAGCAACTTGCTCAATGTGGAGGCCACATGAGCAGAGGGAATGATGACCCTCTTGTGTTTTTGGAGATTTGGCAACAAAAAGTTTAGTAAAACTTGCACAAATCTGGGGTACATCAAAAAGAGACTATATTTGGTCCCAAGATGCTTTACCATACCATTAAATATCAGTTTAGAAAAGTTAAAGCATCTATTGTTTGCTAGACAGATGAGTGCAAGAGCAATGTTGCTCCCAAACTCATTCCAGCCTGTTCTCTTAGGGCTAATGCACTGCTGGAGAGTATGGATCATGAAATTCCAGTGTGAGCAGAATTGCCCTTTGTAGAAAGTACCCTTTCCCCTAGGGCCCTCATACCCAAGTTTAACTAACTCGGCATGCAAAAATTCTAAAGAGACAGAGTCAGACTACTCACCATGTCGATCATTCAGTTGTAGATGATGGCGGATGATATCCTCAGAGACAGACACATTCATATTATCAACAGTGGAATCAATCCATTGCACACCAGCTTCCTCTCTGACCGTCGCATTTTTCCAGAATTGATCAAGATGGGAAGTGTAGATGGTTGGATTTATGGTGAGAGCAGTGTTGAGATTGGAAATTGAAAGATAATCGATCATGTCATGGAAAGCAGTCAGGTTATCAGGTTTAGCAAGATATGCGAGCATGTTGTGTTCTTTCACGAAGGGAAGGGGAGCCATTGCAAGTCGAAAGCAAAATTCTAGGGTTTACGTATAATCGAAGTTCAGAAAGCGTGAATGAACTTGTGAGGAGGGAATACCTTATATATGTTTCGAATATTAAATTCAATTCAAACATCCTCAGTTTCTGCAAAGACTAAAACACCCTTAAGTAAGCTAACAGTTGATGGATAAAAATGAACGAACAGTTGAGAACTGTTATCAGAAGAACGTACAACTGTTACTTAAAAGAATTTCTCCTCCTTAGAAGAACATGCAGGTTGCCTAACAGTTGTGCACTTCATTCACTAACAGTTGGAAACTGTTAGTTGTAATTTTGAAAAACAGTTAGTTGAACACGTGCAACTGTCAGTCAACAAGCAGCAGCTGACAACAATCATTTGCGAACATCAGCTAACACCAATCAGCTGAGACATCATTAATAAAACCATTAGCTGACAAAACATTATTAAATTATGCATTTTATTCATGTTTAACACAGAGGAACTACAAAGTACATTCATTTGACCATGACTAGTCATCAATTACAATAACTTCATCATCATCAAGTACAATGACTTCATTATCAGCATCATTCCTTTTGACATTGAACCACACAACCGAGTCGTCAGTGACTTCCAGATTCAATTCAAACAACAAGCAGCAGGGGGTAGGTAAATGTTGCTTTGGATAAAATGTTCAAATTCACCTCTTATTCGAACATGATCAATCATTTTGTATTGCCTACGTGGGTCTGGATGCTGGGTTAAAGTGAAACCATCACAAACTCCATTCATGTCAAGAATACATGAGGAGTACTTCCAAATCTCATGCATCCTAACAAAGGGAGCTGGAATGGTCACATAACTCTGCTTAGCATTGATCCTTTTTAAGGTCAAGATGAAATGGTTAGTAGCCATTTGTAGACAAAATTATGCTCTTTGGAATGCGAATGCAAGCTAATTTATAGACAAAGTTGTAGTTGAAAAAATGGCCAATAATTAAGCATGCAGGGACCTGTCATGTCCATTCAACACACAACACAGTAAAGTGACAAACCTTGACCAGTTGAAAACTGTTCTGAACAAAGTAACAAACCTTGACCACAATGTTTGTGGGACATGTAGCCAGATACTTCCAAAACTGTTGATGGGACACACAGTTCTTCTCTTCACTGAACACTTAAACCAACAGTTGTTAGATATCAACACTAACAGTTGCAAACTGTTAGTGGGAAAACTTCGAGGGACAAACAACTGTTAGTCCAGGTTAATCATTCCAATGTTTGAGATCAAAAAGTTGAACCTGCTCACATCAAATGCTTTAGTGAACAGATCAGCTAACTGATCATCAGTATGAACTTTCATAACTTGGATTAACCTTTTCTCATTGCAATCTCTAATAAAGTGAAACCGGATTCCAATGTGTTTTGTTTTAGAATGCTTCACTGGATTATTGACAATGCTAATAGCACTTGTGTTATCAACATAAATTGGTGTATGTAAGAAAGACAAACCATAATCCAGAAGCTGATTCTGAATCCACAACACTTGTGAACAGCAGCTTGATGTAGCAATATATTCAGCCTCAGCTGTTGAAGTTGAAACTGTTGTTTGTTTCTTTCACTGCCATGAGACTAATCTTGAGCCAAAGAATTGACATCCTCCAGAGGTTGATTTTCTGTCCACATTAGCTCCACCATAGTCACTATCAGAGTATGCCACCAAATCAAAAGGTGAATTCTTAGGATACCAAAGACCCAGTTTTGGTTGGCCTTTGAGATATCTAAAAATTCTCTTTACAGCAAATAGGTGTGACATCTTTGGACAACATTGAAACCTGGCACAAACACACACAACAAACATTATATCAGGTCTAGAAGCAGTTAAGTACATTAAAGAACCTATCATAGACCTATACAAATGTATGTCTACTTCCTCCCCTCAGGATCTGCTCCAAACTGTTTGTGTGTTTCCATTGGAGTACTTGCCAGTTTCACATCTTGATAGCCAAACTTATCCAAAATGTCTTTGACATACTTTGATTGACTGAGAAATATGCCAGTTGGCTTCTGCTTCACTTGTAATCCCAAGAAAAATGTGAGTTCTCCCATGGAACTCATCTGAAATCTCCTTTTCATTATGCTTTCAAACTCCTTGCACAGACTATCATCAGTGGATCCAAAGATTATATCATCAACATAGATTTGAACAAGCAAAATTTCTGTTTTAACAATCTTTGTAAATAGTGTCTTATCAATAGTGCCTCTCTTAAATCCATTCTCAAGGAGATATGATGATAATGTCTCATACCAAGCTCTAGGAGCCTGATGTAATCCATACAAAGCTTTATCCAACCTATATACCCTATCAGGGTACTTTGAGTCTTCAAAACCAGGTGGTTGACACACATATACCTACTCATCAATAGTTCCATAGAGAAAAGCCGACTTGACATCCATTTGATACACCTTAAATCCTTTATAGCTTGCAAAGGCAAGGAACAGTCTAATTGCTTCTATCCTTGCAACAGGTGCAAAGACATCATCATAGTCTATTCCTTCCTCTTGTGTATAACCCTGTGCAACAAGTCTAGCCTTGTTCTTGATTACAATCCCTCTCTCATCCTTCTTATTTCTGAACACCCACTTGGTGCCAATTGCTCTTTTGCCTCTTGGAAGTTCAACTAACTTCCAAACTTGCTGAATTTGAAACTGTAAGAGCTCTTCTTGCATTGCTTCCACCTATGAAGGGTCTTTTAATGCCTCTACTGCTTTCTTTGGTTCTATCTGAGATAGAAAGCAGGCATTTACATCAAATTGTTCGAGATCCACAACACTATTTTCATTCTGCAGCATAGCTCTTGTTCTAACAGGAGTGGTTGGATCACCAATGATCTGTTCTATTGGATGAGTCTTGTGAATTCTTGATGTAGGAATGTTTTCTTCAGTCAGTACATTCCCTAAATTTGACACATCAATCTCAGATTCACTATCATTTCCAGAAGAGTTGCATCCCTGATCTGCAACTGTTTGATGTTCAGAAGCAGTGTTTTGTTGAGGATCATGAGATTCCATGTCCTTTGAAAGTTCAGCATCATTTATTGGACAAATAGCATTGGAAGAGTCCTGTTGTAACAAGGGAATCACTACAAAGTCTTCATGAACTTTGTTTCCACCAACAATTGTTGGAATTGAGCTAACAGTTTCAAAACTGTTTGAGACAGTTTGTGAATTTGCACTAACAGCGGAACACCTGCAACTGTTTCTGTAGAATACTCAAAAGAAAGAGATTTAGACAATGCATCAATATCAAATAACCAATCAGGACCATTACCTGCAATATTGATCCTATTCTCATTGAAGGAGACATTCATACTCTCTTCTATGATCCTAGTGACATTGTTAAAGACTCTGTATGCTTTACTCTGAGTGGAATATCCTACAAAGAATCCTTCTTCTGCTTTACTCTCAAACTTACCTAATTGTGATTTGGTATTCAGGATAGTGCATGGACAGCCAAATGGTTTGAAGAAGTTGATTAAAGGTTTTCGTTTAAGAAACAACTTATAAGGAGTTTTCCCTTTGGACTTGACAATTTGTACTCTATTCTGAACATAGCAGGCAGTGTTCACTGCTTCTGCCCAGAAAGTCATTGGAAGCCTAGAATCAACTAACATTGATCTAGCAGCCTCAATCAAAGTCCTATTCCTTCTCTCAGCCACTCCATTCTGTTGAGGAGTCCTAGGAGCACTAAACTGTCTTGAAATTCCTTTTTCCTCACAAAAGCTGTTTAATTCATAGTTCTTAAACTCAGAACCATTATCAGATCTAATGACTTGCACCTTCAAATCAGATTGATTCTCAATCCTAATAATAAGAGACTTAACTAACTCAGCAGTTTCATCTTTAGTTCTAAGAAAGTGAACCCATGTAAATCTGGTGAAATCATCAACTATAACTAAACAGTAGGCTTTCTTACCTATGCTGACCACAGATGTTTGACCAAAAAGATCCATATGCAAAAGTTGTAAAGGTGCAGTAATGGAAGAAACTTCTTTGGGCTTATAAGAAGTTTTGTGTTGCTTTCCTTTGAGACAGGCTACACAATGATCATCACATGAGAATTCCTTTTGTGGCAAACCTCTTAGCATATTGTTTTTAACTAACTTATTTATGGTTTTAAAGTTCATGTGACACATCCTTCTATGCCAAATGGCAGACTCATCATGAGATGCCTTTGAGAGTAAACAACTTAATACATTCTGCTTAGCAATCTTTTGTGTATCCAGATATTATACATTATCTTTTCTAGGTGTTCTTAAAAGAACATCTTTTTCATCCAATTTAAAATCTTTTGATAGGATAATGCATTCAGTGTCTGTAAACAAGACTTTGTTTCCATTGTCACAGATTTGAGATACACTTAGCAGTTTGTATTTAAGTTGTTCAACAAAGAAAACATCATTAAATGTAAGTGTACCTGCCTCCACAGCTCCTTTACTTGTGATTCTTCCTCCCTTAGCATTTCCTCCAAATGCTACATATCCTCCATTGATTCTTCTGAAATCCTTCAAACAATGTGGATTTCCAGTCATGTGCCTTGAGCATCCACTATCCACATGCCAAATTGATCCATGATTGGCCCTATGAATGCTCTGCACAAATACAAATCAGTTAGTAGCAGGAAGTACCCAGGCCATGCAGGTCTTGGGTACACCATTCAAGTCATAATACTTAAACACAGATTGAGTTTTCTTGATGTCATCCAAATTAGACTTCTCTATTTTTTGTGAAGAGTATTTTGTGATAACATGTGGTTTCCAACTGTTATGATGAACAGTTGAGTCTTTTGAACAAACAGTTTTTGGAGTTGGTAAAACAGTTGAAGCATGTTTTAACTCAGATTGGTTTTCAGATTGATTAACAGTTTTACTCTCTTCAGAAACTGTTTGTTTTTGCAATTTCACCCAAGCCAGACCAACAGTTTTTGATTTTGGCCTAACAGATGTAGAACTGTTAGCCGGTTTGGATGTAACAGTTGTAGAACTGTTAACCTGTTTTGGCTTAACAGTCTTAGAACTGTTAGTCTGTTTTCTGGAACTTGGTTTATGAGTGCTATAGATTTGTGGGTTATAATAACAATCTTTAGCCAAGTGATTAGTTCTCCCACATATATAGCACTTTTTAGTTTTGACAATAGGCAAACCAGTTCTTTGTGACCAGAACTGGTTCCTATTTTTTTGGTTTCCTCTCACTGGTGCTGACTGAGGAAATTTCTGTACACCATGCTGTTTGCATGTGCAGATAGACACTTTAGTATCCCTTTTCACATATTTAGGTTGAGACTTTGCTTTTGATGCTTCCTTCTTTAGCTTCTTAATCACAACTTCATCAACCTTCACTTTTCCTTTTGACTTAATACGAACAATTGAGCTGTTTGGGTTAGAACTGTTTGGGTTCCTCTTGGGACTGTTAGTGTAAAGGTGTGGACTGTTTGTAACAGTTGTGGAACTGCTTATAGAATTAACAACTTTGGTCGGTTTTGGCTCATTGGTGAAGGGTTCAGTGGATGCCTTTACAAACACCACAGGTTGTAAAGAGGATTTTGTGGCTATGGGTTCACAACAGATGTGATTTTCAAATGGAATGACCTCTTCTTTCTTCACAACTCATTCATTCTTATCATCACTTACTGCATACACAACTCCTTCCTCTTCACTTTCAAATTGTGGATCAGCTGACTTCAGTTCCTCTGGTAATGATTCATTAACATACCTATTAGCTACATCAGACATAGGAGTTATGTAGTTGTGATTGTATGGAGGTGGGGTCTGTTTGTATCCTAAACCAGTTTTCACCTTGTCTCTGATTTGTGATTGTAACAAGGTTTCAAGTTTAAGATTTGTTGCCTTGAACATGCTCAGATCAATATCAACACCCTCCAACTTCTTAGTTAATTCATCAACCTTACTTTCCTTTTCACTTAGCTTTTTCTTTAAGCTATCAATCTCTTCTTGAAGATGCTCCTTCTCCCACTTATGATACTTTCTATCATAATCCATTTGCAGTTCATTAGCTTGATAATCTTTGATTTTCTTTTCAAAGCTTTCAATAACAGCACTAGTTTCATACCTTCTCTCCTCCATTCTACTTAGAGCTGCACATACCTTTTTGTTGTGCTCTCTAAACCTTTTAACAATGGCTCTACATTCACCAGGACAGAGTTTAGAAGATACCTGAATGTCTTCTGATTCTGGTGAATCCAGTTTGATGGAGGAATCAGTTAATGCCATCAATGCCTTGTTGTTAGTGGCTTCCTCTGCTTGATCACTCCAATCAAACCCATGTCCTTCTTGTGATACCAATGCTGAGGAGGTTTGAGTTGGCCGTTGTCCTTAATTATGGCCTTGTCCACCAGATCTGCACTCTCTGGCAAAGTGACCATACTGTTGACATTTAAATCATCTAACTTTTGACTTGTCAAAACCAGCTTTGCCATCAGCTCTGAAGTTCATGTTCTGCCTTCCAGTTCTTTTGATAAACCTTTTGGCTCTGACAGTTAACATGGCCATCTGCCATTTGAGATCCATCTCCTCAAGATCATCAGGATGCACTTGTTCAAGATCCTCATTCGTGAGGGTTGAATGTGCATGGCTAGCAAGAAAGGCTTCAAGTATAGCATCAGGAGTGTTTACATCTAGTCCAACAGCAGAACTAGTACCTGCACAACCATCAAAAGATTTAGTTAACAAATGGTTTGAGTCCATACCTGAGGATGAAAGAAGAGCAGCATTGTGGCTAGGGATAACAGACTTTCTTTTTCCCTCTATCTCTCCTTCAAACACAATCAAACTGTTGTAGAGATCATTTAACTCTATATCCTCTAGAGAATCTTTGGTTCTCCATTGTGCAGCATAGAATGTCCACTCTTCACCTAAGGACCTAAGAAACTTTCTATTGATCTCATCTTGTTCTAATCTAACCTTAGCACTCTCCAATTGACTCACCAGCTTATAGAACCTATCAAATATTTGAGTAATACTCTCATTCTTTCCACTAGTAAAGTTCTCATAAGCTTGTTTCAGTAGATCCCTTTGATTCCTTTTGGAACTAGCATTCCCAGCAAACCTCTTCTCTAATGCATTCCACAGTTCATAAAAACATCAAACTTTTTGAATTGATGCTGATACTCATTGGGGATAGCAATCTGAAGGATGCTAAGTGCTTTCATTTCAATCATCCTTTCTTTCTTTTCAGCATCAGTTTTTGGTGGTGGTTTCTTCTTTGGTTTTCCTGTTTCATCTAAATCAACAGTAGTAATGGGGTCCTTTTCTATGATTTCCCAAATAGCATAGTCCATTAATTGGACATGCTGCTTGATTCTTAGTTTCCACATCTCAAAATCAGTTGGTTTGAGCATGGGAACACGAATGTTGGACCCAGATCCAGTGTTGTCAGAAGATCCACCGGACTCCATTGCAGTATGGTGATTGAAAAACACAATTGAACTTTAGAAAAACTCTAAATTAAGAATCACAGCAGATTGGTGCAAAAACCTTCAACTGGTGATCAATGGAACCTTAATGATAAGGCTCTGATACCACTTGTCAGGATCGGATATTACTTAATATCAAATAACAAGAATTATCTTTTGAAATAAAATCAGAATTGTTAAAAAGACAATCTATAGTTTTGATCACAATCAATTAAGAAGTTGCGGAACCACACTCAATTGATTAAAAAGGTTTTGAACATAAGAGCAATTCAATTAATAAACACAAAGTAATACTGCCAAAACGATGTTTATTGATAACCAATCGATGATTACAATATTCACCTACACCTCCAATCTAACTTCTTATGTTAGACGAAGAACACAATCTGTTCTTAGGTTTCAAAAGAAACTTAGAGGCTAAAACACTTTCTGAAAGCAAATAACAATTACGTACGAATGCAAAAACAATTATATTATCGAGATCTATATTCTAATCGAGTATTTATATACTCTTGATCCTCCTTGATAAGTTGACAGTTAGGTAATCTTCTATCTTCTGAGATAATCTTGAAAATCTTCGAACTTTGTTAAAGATATACTTCAAATCCAAGAAGATAACATTTTCCATAAATAGCTCAAGTGAAACTGTTTGTTAAATGAAACAGTTCTGATCTTCTTCTAACAGTCTTCTCTTCAAGGTCTTCTAACAGTTGTAAACTTTGTACTAACAGTTCTGATCTCTTGGACTAACAGTTTTGAACTTTTTTCACAAAGTCCATTAACAGTTTTTAACTTTGCATCTTCAACAGTTTCAATACCTTAGCCAATTCCTAACAAGCTATGCATCTACAAAGCATCAGCTGATGGTGTAAACCATGAGCTGAGGGTTCCTCAAAGATCAGTTGAGCAGACAAGGATCAGCTGACAGTATCTCATTGTTCAGCTGATGCCTCCCACATGTCAGATAAGGTATTCTATACTTATTCATTCTTATCTCGATAAGCTGATCATACTCAAATGGTTAGCTGAGCCATTGGGATCAGCTGATTGTTTAGTTTGACTAGTTTATTAGCTGTATTATGATTTGTGTTATTAGCTGAGCAATTCGATCAGCTGAGCAAATCTAGTCAGCTGAGTCTTTCACATTTATCCTTAGCTGAGCAAAATTATAATTGCAGTTCAGTGTCTGTTGGCTGAGTCTTTAATAAGCTAATAGTCTTTCAGTGTAATATCTTATTAAGTCAAAGGCAGAACATGTGTTATTCTATTATGCCTTAGATCTTTCTTTGTAAAAGTACTTAGCACCTTTTGAATCTGCAAAGAAACAAAAAGGATAGATCTTTATCCTCTGGAAAAGGAGAAAGATACTTTAGAAGAAGAGATCTCGAAGATATGCTTCAACAACTAAGTATGGCTGGCAACTTCATACTTGGTAAAGTCAAATCTTCAGAAAGCATGGTGTTGATTAAAGTACAAGCATGAAAAGAGAAGTTTATTCTCCCAAGACATAAAGGTAGTACTTTAATAATATAATAATAGATAGTGGGTAAACTCCTTGCTGAAAGGTAGGTTCACTTTACACGCTTTGTGTATAAAGTTAACTTACTTTTCACCCACTAACTTTATCTATTATAATATTATTAAACCAAGTACCTTTGTCTCCTTCCTCTCTTCATCAACCTGGACACCTTTGCTTATATATACTCATGCATGGAAACATGCTAAGTATGCGAATATATAGAGTTGAATACTGAAATCTCATTTGTTGAGAATTAGAAGAGTTAGCATTTTACTTTCAGTATTACAATCTTGTTCATGTGTTGAACATCTTAGACATAAGTTGTTTAAGATTATCTTAGTCTATGTGTTAGACAAATTTAGTTGCCACCTTTTATTGAACTCAGATTTTCCGCATCTAGTTCATGTAATTCTTGATTCACATCAATAAGAATTATATAAAAGTAAACCGTGTGTCTCTTAAAATTTATTTGCTAAAGTTTGTATTCAACCGCCCCTTCTACAAACATTTGTTGTTGTAGTATCCATTCGGGACCAACAGCTTTTATCATAGTGCGTGAATACCAAACCCTATGTTGTCAAAAACGAACATGTTATCGAGTAAAAATTATTCATCATCACCGCATTACGCGGTAACATGACGGTGTGTGTGTGTGTGTGTGTATATATATATATATGTCTTCTAATAGAAATAAAAAATTAACATTCATCAATTTAATTAGAGGATCATAACATTTCATTAGGTCAAAATTAAATCTTAGCCATTCATTTAATCAAAATCAAAAACTCAATTTTTACTTTAAATAGTCAAAGTTATACCTCTATTTTACTTTAAATCTTCTCTAATTCAAATTTATTATCCAATCAGTTTTTAAATCATATCATATGTTTTATAGTTTATCTATATAAAAATAATACACATACATATTGTATCAAATTTATCTTTAATTATAATTTATTTAAATCATATCTTAGCCACTAAATTTAGCCCCTATATAATAATCTAGAGCAAATGACACGGATGGTCTGTGTGGTTTACCACTTATTACACCTACGGTAGTGGTGGGTAGCGATAATGTTCATAACAGCAGGGGTGAAGGATCCGAAATTGCAAGGGGTAAGTGAACAAATCGATGGTGCGGTGGCGGATCTAAAATCACATGGGGTGAAGGATTTGAAATCGCATGCGATGATGGTGATATACGACAGTGGCGGCCGATTGTCTTCTCCGGTGAGGGTGCGATGGTGATGTTTAAGTTTGAGAGAAAGAGAGAGCGAGAGAGGGGTGAGGACGGTGGTGTTTTTCTCTAGTGTGGCGCTGGTGGGTAGCGCTAGTGGCTGTCCGGTGAGGGTGGTGTGTGGCTGTCCGGTGGTTTCCAATCGTGGGTCTTGAGAAGAAAGAAGATGGGGTATTGGATGGTGTGTGTATATATACATGTATATAAATGTATAATTAATATATTAATATGATTTTAAATTATGAAAATAAGTTAAAAAAAAGGAGGATGAGGGGTATTATAGTAGACTAAGTGAAAAAATAAGATCATGAGTAGCACACCCACTAAACCCTGTATACCCTGCTGCCACATATACACCACATCAGCTTTTCTCTATTATACCCCTTCCCTACCTCCAAGTGAAATACCACACCCTATCTTCCCCAACATTTTCCACTCTTTTTTTTAAATAAATTTAATAATATAATATAATAAAGTATTCTTATATTAATTAAAAATTAAAACAATACAAATAATAAGAAATAAAATTCCTAACATTACTAAACATTAAAAATAAAAAATAACATGACATTTAATATTAAATATTAAATAATAAAACATCTAAAAGCCTAGTTATCCTCGTTGTTGTCATTTCGTTTGCGTCAAAGATGCTCGATCAAATCCGCCCGTAGGTTATTATGGATCTCCGCATTTTTTACTTTTCGAACAATTACCGCGTGTTGTTGTTCAGTTTGTTGTGTTTTGATATTATCCGGAACAACGTCGTTTTCATCGAAACTACAAATGGCATGCCCCTTGTCTCCCATTCTTAATTACTCGTCAAGTGAGTCGGCGGCTACTCCATACGCCAATTGCTGAATGGCTGAAGTACACTTTTGTATCGGGGTAAAACCCGGTTTCCCTCTCCCGTCGTAACGTAGGGTAAAATCTTGATATGCCATTGTTAAGTCATTAACTATTCTTTAGAATAGTGTTCGGCTCATCCGGAATCTCCGTCTAAACAAATCCGAAGTATAAACGGGATCTGCGCCAAAGTAGTCACACATTCGACGCTCGTTTTTCGCGACACGACCCCTTTCTATGTTACTGCTTCGAATGTGACGAACAGATGATGAAGCAGTGCTACCAAATATTAAATTTACCGCTTCTCGGGCTATCCTTACAAATTTTTGGGTATGTTGCTCTATTACCTCGGTGGTGTCAACGGATGATGATGATGCAGTTGACGATCCGGGTTGGAGCGAATCCATATTAAAATTGAGGAAAATGTGTTTGTAGTGTAGGTGTAGTAGAAATAAGAAGAAGAGAGTTATAAAAAATGAGGAGTAGTTGTGTAACAACTCGTCTCACATGGAAAGATAAATGAAAATTTGAAGCACCTTTTAAATTTAAAGTTATAGGCTACTAATACCTTCCATCATGGTTTTTAGTTGATTTTGAAGTTATTGGGCTAGCTCATGGCTTTGAACTGTGGGGTGTTGCAAGTGGTATCAGAGCCAGGTTGCCCCTCGGGTTGTGGTGAGTATGGAACTCATGCATCTTCTGGGGTATGGATTCTGGGTATGTTGGTCTGACGTCCTGACGAGGACGTCAGGTGTTTAAGTGAGGGATTATGTAACAACTCGTCCCACATGGAAGGATAAATGAAATTTGAGGCACCTTATAAATTCAAAGTTATGGGCTACTAATACCTTCCACCATGGTTTTTAGTTGATTTCGAAGTTATTGGGCTAGCTCATGGCTTTGAACTGTGGGGTGTTGCAAATTGTATTATGAAGGAAGTTGTGTGAAAATGTGATGAGTAAGTTGTGGTATTTATAGTGGTTGAATTGGAAAAAAAATTAAAAATTTATGGACAATGAAAAAGTAGCCGTTGGCTTTTAGATTAAAAAAACAATTTTTTAAAAATTTGACAATTGGAAAACGGTAAAAAAAGGAAAAAAAAAATATTGAATTAATTCAGCGGGTCCTGTGGCTCCGAGAAACCGTGGCCGAAACCACCGGCTCCTAACCGCCGGTGGCGTAGCGGTGTGTCAAGGAACCGCGGGCTAGCCGCTGGCCTACCCGCCAGGCGCTACGCCCGGTTTAAGGACATTTTGGTCTTTTTAACTACACCAGGGACTACAGTGAAACAAACTTTAACCATAGAGATTACTAGCATAATAAATGAAGATAAAGGACCGTAGGTGTAATAAGTGGTATACCACATTGACCATCTGTGTAATTTGCTCTATAATCTGTTTATTAAAACAATCAATTTTAATTATAACTTTATTCGAATTAATATTTATTATTTATTATTTTAAACCAATTTGTGTATTATGCGTATAACTAATCTAGTGTATATATATAT
This sequence comes from Pulicaria dysenterica, assembly GCA_947179395.2. NCBI lineage: Eukaryota > Viridiplantae > Streptophyta > Magnoliopsida > Asterales > Asteraceae > Pulicaria > Pulicaria dysenterica. The sequence goes on from OX359289.1 coordinate 82,321,861, forward strand.
ATATATATATATATATATATATATATAAAAGATTGTCAGAGCATTGTGATACTCATCTGAAGATGCAATATGAGCTTTTTAATGTTTCATCACTCAATTTGACTATAACGAGCTTGCAATTGGCTGCGCGTTGTGTCGGGATAAGGCAAGTTGATACATAAGCTTCTCATACGTATCTATCTTGTTTTTTTAAATACCATATAACAACTACCAAGTTTCGATATTGTTATACAAAAGTCACAGTTATGTTTGTGATATGTGTAACAAATTATTTGGAACATGGAAAGTTAAATGAACACAACATTCTCGTCTTTTTTTTTTTTTTGAAAAATCACAACATTCTCGTCTTTATTCTATCTTTTTGAAAGAGAATAATATTTATTTACGCTTTAGTGTTAAATAAAGATTTTAAATTTAATTTGAAGTATTGAATGAAGCTAATATATTTATTTAACTGAGTGAAAAATAATTTTTTAAACTAAGTAAAAGATCAAAAGATATTTATAATCTACTAAACAAACGAACCATCAAAATTAGAAATTATTTTGGATTACGAACATTATCATTTATCACTATTTGAGAGGTATATATAATTATATATATAGTTTGTTTGGGGGTTTGTCAGAAGCTATTGTTAATTATTAATTTTAAATTAACCCACACATATCTATGTACTCTTTTTTAAAAGAGTTAATTATTAAAATGGTCTTTTAACTTAGGTGTTTCTTCCGATTTGGTCCTTTAACTTTAAGAGTGATCAAAATGGTACTTTAACTACCACTTTATCACCAAAATAGTCCATCCGTTAGTTGACTAACGGTCAACTCTGTTAAGTTATGATAAAATGACAATTATACCCTTTCATATATTTTATTCTTTTATTTTATTCATTTTATACATTAATTAATAGTTAATTATTATTAAATATAAATTAAAAACAGCAAACCACCCCCCATCTCCCTCACCTCTCACCTCACCGGCTCTCTCTCTCTCCTCCTCCCCAACCCCTAGTCCCAACTACAACCACCACCGGACCTCCGACGAGACAACCACAACCACCACCGGTGTTCTACAAGTTAGGGTGTTTCCTCCCAAAGAGCCATTCGAAATCATTGTTCAATTTTCTCAATGTCTTCGTCTATTGTCTCAATTACCGCAAATCCTTCTGGTCCTTCATTGCGTAGGCCTGTGCTCGCCGGTGAGAAAAAATCGGGCTTAGATTTGGACGGTACGGAAACTGTTCTTGAAAGATCTAGAGATGTTCAAACCAAAAATACCTTACCCACAAATTCAACCACCAAATTACGAAAATGGACAGTGGTGAAGAATGGAAGCGTCTCATCATCTTCCAGGCCTTCATTGAAGACTGCTGTACGTGGTCTCCTACTTTTACTGTTGCTTTTGGCTCAGATGATTCGAAAACTAGCGTTTAATCAAGGGGGTGGCTTGGATTCTTTTGTTAGCCCTAATTCTGATTACGAACGGAGGATTGCAGAAGTTGAGGTGTATTTGAAAACTACAACCAAGATGATGCAGATCTAGGGGTTTTGTTGCACAGATCTAGGGTTTTCACACAGATCGGTGAGGTATTTGGTGGTTGTAGCGGTGGCAGAGTGCGAGAGAGAGAAAGAGAGAGACGATGGCGGTGGCTGTGACTGTTGGTGGTGGCGATGGCTGTGGCGGTTGGTGGCTGTGGACGTTGGAGGGATGGTAGCAGGCGGTGGTTATACGGCGAGGTGGTTGTCTTCACGCATCGACAGTTAGTCGGAGGGATGGTGGCTGGCGGTGTAGGTTGTGGTGGTTCTCAAATGTGAGAGAGTAGAGTAGAGAGAGTGGGAGATAATTTAAATATAAAAATTTTAATATTAAAAAGCATTAAATATTGTTTAGTTTTAATAAAAAAAATAGGAAAAAATGTTAAAAGGACCAAATTGCCCTTCAGTTGACAGAGTTGACCGTTAGTCAACTAACGGATGGACTATTTTGGTTACAAAGTGGTAGTTAAAGTACCATTTTGGTCACTCTCAAAGTTAAAGGATAAATCGAAAAAAACACTTAAGTTAAAGGACCATTATGATAGTTAACTCTTTTTAAAATAATAAAAGAAGCTCTCTATTTCAAGTTTCATCTGTACAAATTTCTCTCTCACATCTTTTACTCTTTGTCCATCCACGCATCTCCCCCTCTTGTAAAATGGGTGTTATCCTCATCCAAGTTGAAATAGTACCAATATCAACCCTTCAAAGTAACGTATGAAGCTCGTTTTGTACATGCTTAATCCTTTAATCCACTGAAGAATACTTCCCTTGGCTTTCATCTACAAACACTGTCTCTCTTTCGCCTGCTATTGTGACGCTATCAGTCACCGAGTACTGAAAACCGTCAAAGCCTCGTGCAACGGCACCACCACCACGATCCCGTCCCCTCCATATCTCATTCTCTGTTCCCGCTACGTTCGCAAGGCCTGTTATGGTAAATGCCCGGGTCCGCCGAGCGACAACCATCGGCTAGATCGGCAATTGCGGTTGTTTAGAACCCAAATTTTCAATCCTTTGCACATATCGCTGACCGATTGGGTTTTTGTTTGTCTAATTTCTCGCGAGATTTTCAAAATCTCGCACATGTATATTACCGCGAGATGAAGCCTAATTTACATAAAAGCTTTCAATTTATCAAGAGAAGATGCTGATATATATGTTAATTAACACAATGTGTTGGATAAAATATATTAATATATTATCTTTTTATACGTATTTTGCTTACTACTTCATAAAAGGATGTTACTTACTAGTAATACGTTTTAATGTTGTACCATATAGTTATTTCAAACTTTTTTATAGTAATAAATAAATATAACTTATCATTGATTAAAAACTAAACAGTTTGAATATACATTGCATCTCTTTTTTCATGATATCAAAAGATTACATAAATTAAAATCCGATATGATGATAATTATGCTCGTTATGTACTTTCTCTTTTCTTTTAGTTTGAAAGCTACTTGTTGACGTATGGTCCGGAGCTCTTACTGACCAAAGATTCATCTAAGTATCGGACCAACGACAAAATAGTAACTTACAACTTGGCAGGGAAATCTTTAAAAGCCTGCTCCAAAGGATATACAATTTATGCAAACAGACAAACGCATTTAATATAAACAGCCAAATACATTTAATGCAGCAGACTTGGCAGGAAAGTGTCAGTTCCTATGGACCAGAAGGATGCTTTAACCATCGGATAAAGCAACTGGGTAATAACCAGCTTCAGTTCTATATATACAGGAGCTCAGATCATCACCAACACAGACAACCTTCATCTCTCTCTCTTTACACTATCTCCTTACATATTTTCAATACTTGCAATAGTAATACATATATACAAGTTCTGACTTGATCGTCGGAGGGTTGATCCCAGGGCTCCGGCCTTGGGTCACCTTCTAACGAGTTCTCTTCATGTTGACAGCAACTCGGTCCAAGCTCGGGAAACTGAGAACGGCCAAACCATCTATCTGGACTGAACCCGGAGGATCGATATTTCAACATTTGGCGCCATCCGTGGGACACAAACAATAGCTAACGTGTCTCATGAACTACTTCGTTCTTGCATCCATAACTGCAGCTAAGTATCAACCCAAACTTTGATCTGAGTGCCTACTTATATATGAATATGCATAATGCTTGAAATATTCTCTTTATGAATGAGCATAATGCTCGCATAATCTTATTTACAAATACGCATGATACTTGGCTTTTAACGAAATCTTCCTACAATAAAATTTATTTGGTAAAAGAAATATATTAAATTTATATCTTCTTTTAAACTGTGAATGTTTCCAGGAAAGAATGAAACTCTTATGAACGTTTCTAGGCAAGAAAAAATTAGAAATAATGTCCATCTCATATGAATCTGTTAAAAAAAAAAAAAAAACACTTTTGTAGCTATCTTGTACTGAAAATTTGTTTCCATTACACTTCTTATACACTATATTAGAACACCCACCAATGTACAAATGTATACCTAATAAAAAATGAGAACCATGCAAGACACATGTGATGCACAAGGTACAACAAACATAAGCATACCTCTTTTCCATGTTTCAAGTAATAAGATAAACACTGTTCTAAAACCTTCAAACCAAACATTTTATCTCCAACAAACATAAGCTCCGTCAATAAAAGCTTCGTTTAATATCCACTCCCGTGATTCATGGTGGAAGGGACGCTGGGAACATCCTCATAGCAAAAGTCGAAGTTGTAGGGATCGCGCTTCGAAATAAAGTGTGCAGTTAACCGTGGTAGTGTCCACCAGTTTCATCACTTCATTTTTGCTTTGCGTTGCTCCATACGAGATGGAATAAGTGGGTGGAGATATCTGAAGGTATCCTCTTTCAAAAATCTCATCTTACCATACACTGCACTCCGGCGAAGTTTGTATCGTGTAGACTTGCAGACAGTGGCGGATCTAGAAATTTTACTCAGGGTATGCACAATCAAATAGATTTTTTTGTATGATAGCTAAATCCACTTTAATTTTGTCCACGACGGTACTCGAAACTTTGACCTTAGGTCAACACTAAGCCACTAAAGTGCTAAAACATCTATCACTGAACTACAACCTAAGTGTCGATTAGTAAGGAAAATTCCATTTTCATTTAGTATTTTGTTTAGGATTTTTTTCCAGAATTGATGTCGTTCAAGGTTAACTTTTTTTGAATTTTAATTATTCGATATTTGTTTTAATATCATGTTTATCTAATATGGTCATTTTATGTGTGTATATGCATATATACAATCTCAACATTCTAACAATACCAAATTATATAAAACATAGACAGATATAAAAAATCAAATTAATATAACTATATTTAATATCTTTTATTGCCTCTCTCTTAATATAAAGAAACACTTTTATGTCAAAAATCTATGAACGCTACTTGTTAAAAAAAATAGTAAATAAAAGTAAAACACTAAATATCAACAAACCCCTAAGCAATAATAATAAAATAGGTTGGCACTTGATACTAAGAAGTGGGAACTGGATATGCTCTATAGCCACATGGAGTGAAAGAATACAGTTGAAGATGCTTATGAAGAGAAATTCAATAATGTGAGGGTGTGCATCTCTTTTTTTCAAGGTATGCACCTTAAGGAATTTTACACTAACAAAATTGAAAACATGAAGTGATTATATATCAGTGAGGTTATATAGGGTATGCACTATAGATCCGCCACTGCTTGCAGATAGTCGGCTCCGGTTGCTTTGGCACGGTTTTCATCGGCAGTAGCTAGCGTATTCCTTTTATTCAATGGAAACTCTTGTTCAAAAGATATAACCGATTTCCAACTCCACTTGATGCATTGGAGAATCTTATAGCTTTAATTAATAATAATAATAATAATATAAAAAAAATGAAGCTACAAGTACATTTTGTCATTTAACCTGGAAAAATTAATATGTAGTTTGCAGGGGGCAGACCTACCCCTTCTTTAATAAAAAAACTCATTGGACTTTGGACATATAGTTAGCTTCTAACAAGAATTACATTACAACCCAATCAACACTTTTTTTTTTTTTAAAGGCAAGATAATTTTATTAAATTTAAACTAGCAAGATGCTAGATGGTACAATTAACCGACAAAAAGACACATCTTTAACAACGAACAAACATCGGAAAATCACGAACACAACCTAAACCGAACCTTGAACTCTTACCAACCTCGAACTCGAAACCTTGGACCCACGTACCGAAGCAACGAATCTGACCAACTGGAGCAACAAACACGGACCTCTTACACGAACTGGAGCAAACACGAAACCTTGGACCCACGAGCTAAAGCAACGAACCTGACCATCTGGAACAACAAAAGCGAACCAAACACAAACTGGGGTAACAAACACGACCTGGGGCAACAAACCAAACACGAATCACAAACAACCTCTTGAACTCTAACCAAACACGAACTGGGGCAACAAAACTCTGAGCCACGAACTGAAGCAACGAACAATCGAACGATGAACGACATCTGGATCAACAAACCGAACCTGTTGGAACTTTTGAACTGAACATAAACATTGTGAAACACGAACTGTAACTCGAAATGCGAACTGAAACTCCCGAACAATTGGAAACCACGAACCATGAACAGCCCACGAACCATAAATTGACCACGGAATGGCCGCCCGCGGCAGCCACAAACACCCACGGAAAAGAGACCAACTCGAACCGAGATCAAACACTTTGAACAGAAACGAACCAGAACACCCTTCGAACTCCTCGACCGGCGGCAAGATGTGAGACGCAAACCATCGACACCACTGACTTGCAATATAATCTCGAAACTTTTGGACGGCCCTCGAAACCCTCTGGACACCTCGAACCACTATCTACAACAAGAAAAAACCTCTGGACACACCTCGAAACCCACTGACTTGCAAGAAAACCTTGAACCACAGATCTACAGCAACGTAGGACACACCTCGAACCCTCTGGACACCCTCGAACCCTCTGTACCTCGAACGAACGCAAAGGGAAAACGAACCCTCGAACGAACCTCTGAATAACAAGCGTGAACTCCTCCACCGGAGAAATGGAACACTGAAACTCTCGAAACTCTCGAAACTTTGAACTCTGATCCTCGAACTCTGAACAAAATGAAAGGATAGTTACTAATTATTACTAACCTACTTATCATATCCCATTTAAACCATTCTTCATTTTTAATTAAGACCCAGCTCGGTGTTGGACCAAGGTACGCATACAGTAAACTCAATATTAACAAAGTTTACGCTAATAATACAAAATTAAATGGGTTTTCTCTCATCTAAATTATTATTATTATATTTTTTTTCTTTCTTTACATAACCTCCATGCCTTGTAATTTATCAACATAAAGTTTTTTATGATAAGAAAAGAAGAAAGTAGGTCCCGAAGGATATTTTACCTACTCAAAATGTTACCCCTTTTATTTATAAAACATAGTTCATGACTAACTCAAAATACTATGACAAAATATATCTGCTTTATTAAAGTTATTAGTTTTTAACTGCAAAATCACCAATTGTTATTTATAAAACATGTATACTTCACCAACTGTACATAATAGTGCTGGCACTTACCATTTGTTATTTAAACTCTATATCTTAAACATGATTTATGACATATTTTATCATAAACATTTGAAAATGAATCATCGATAGATTGTTGTTATAAAAAGCGTATGTTCTGTTAAAAACATTTCTATCTTATGGTTTATTATACAATTATGCCAAGTTCGGAAACGACACATCTTATAAACAAATCATCTGTAAACAATCAAAATTGTATTACTACGCTAGCTCCTTCATAAAGGTTTACAAGAAATTTTCAACATGTTTCTAACACCTTTTAAATACTTTATTTTGATTTTATTATTTGTTCATAACAAAAAACAAGTCGTTATTTGAAGAACTAATGATGGGCGAATCAAAACAAAAAACAAGCCATTAATTTCTTTTGGCATAACGTTTAAACAATTAAAATAAAACGGAAGATGGAATGTACTACGTTGTGTAAACTTTTTATGAAGAGACTTCTTTTAAAAATATAATATACAAATCTTTTTCTCAGATAAGTTATCAACCTAGAAACACAAAGCACATGCATATCCCTTATAGATATTATGTTACACACCATTTATGGGTCTATGTTAAACATGTGGTGCCTCATGTTCATGCGAAGAAAAAATTTGCTCTTATAAACCCTATTAATAGTACCTTTTTAATAATACAAGAACCACGCCTGTGATTTGAGGTAGCTCCAACTAATCACTTGTGGTCCATGACCTTCGTGTTTTTTATCCGAAGCATAGCAAGTCCTTAGAGTTAAACTTGGCCAGAACCACAAAAAACTTTCGAATTACAGGTTCGTCTGATCTTTGTATCTATGATCATAATATACACAAATTTCTGAAACATGTACTTCCGAATATATGAAGAACCTATGAATGACATACTCTGGCATATATTATAATTGATAAAGCCAAACTGACCTTACTGCATTGCTTTTCTATGAACATATGGGTCTCAAAACTATGCAAATACGTATATTTATGTACATACATGACACATATATTTAGTAGTCTTCCCGTAACTGAATGAAAGTTAGAAGTCTAGCTTACTAACTTTTATCGTGAATACTTGTAATAATAATAATAATAATAAACAAAAGAAAGAGAGATCGAGATATAAAAAACAAAAAGCAAATATCCCTTGTTATTACGGTATTCATAAAGCATAACCCTTGCTCCGTTTATGTAAATATGGACCGGCTACCATCGTATTTTCCTAGTTTTGTTTGCTCAAACCTGGTCATAATAGGGGGTTTCCATCCTCGAAAAACTCCATAGAAATATAAAAGAGTTTGATCTTCTGCTTGCTAATTAAATTATTTGCAACTAATACTACATTCATAAAAATTACTAGTTTTATTCCCGTAAGTAATTATGTTAAAAACGGGAAGAGGATATGTCATTCCCCTACGTACTGGCATTTGAACCTTTTTAAAATTAAACTATTAAGACACCCATCTCATAGGATTGTGAAATGATGGAATGTTAAAAATAGCTTCATAGTTAGGAAGGTGCATGGTTAAAGGGTAAAAGAAAAACTTCTCATAAGATTGTGTGTATCTATAAGTATACACATTAACATATGGATTTATTAATATATGTAACTATTGCATGTTCCAATATGCATGATACAATGAATATAATGTATAAAAGGTAAAAAGCAAGCCTAGTATTAACAACTTGTCTAGCATGGCATAACACTCCCTTACCTTTTTCCAAACTAAGTCTGCTTTGTTTGGTTGAATTCCAATCATAGTCTAAGTAAGGATTCCATAAATATGTGACTACATATGGTAAAAATATTAAACATAACTACAGATAATGTTTGATCCGAAGCACGTGCTTACCGAAGGATGAAGCGACGTTCGGATCAAAACATATAGTGAATAAAATAATCTGATACATACCTAGACATTAAATACGCAAACCTAGCAAGAACCGGTTATTACCATCAGACCAGTCCCTGTCGTTAACTTTAGGACAAAAGAAGCTTGTTGGAATCTTCGGCAGCTACAACTACATGTCAGTTGTCATAGTAAATGTCCTTAGGACAGGTCATGTGTGGAGTAAATATTCTTATCATTAATCTATCTGATATTATATGTGTTTAAAAAATGCTTATGCCATGATTTAATTTATATATGAGTTTATAGATAGACTGAAGCTCAAAATACAATATGCATCTTATAAAAATATCGTTCAAATGAAAGAAGTTGTACATGGTACAGTACTCACATGGTTTGATGATTAACAATTTGATGTTTAAGTACAAGGTAGTACAGGTTTCCAGGCTACATGAACCGATTTTTCCTAAACCTCAGGTAGCAACTTTACGAACTACTCCGAAGCTTTAAGTCAGTCACTAATAAAGAATGACTACAAATTGCTGCTCAGAAGCTCATACTCAGATTCAAAGTTCATGCGGACAACGGCTCGAGGTTGGTCTAAGATAAAAAGGATTGGTCCTTTAGCTACAAGCTCATGTACTTGTCCGGAGCTACTTAAAACCACCGGCAAAGGACAATCACGAACTGATTCATCCACCACAGGTTAAAAGTATCAAACATATTTTATTATATGACTTATGCATAACCATGTTTATGATGTGCATGACCTCCACATGATATTATTTATCAATATGAATGCTAGTTACTTGCTCTGTTTCATTACATACCACTATAAATGAATACATGAATGAAACTAAGTTCAATAGTATTAATAAGGTAGTACAATTGAACTGGGGGACTACAATGGTATAATACCACTTTATTGAGAAAACAAGGTGAGACCTTAAGCTTAGGCCAAGCTTCGGCCAAGTTTCGGAAATCAACCTTATTGTACAAAGGTATTTCAAAACAAATGGTAACCAACGGTTACCTTACAACAAGTAGCTACACAATAAATAAATAGTAAAAACATGAATCTTACCACCAACAGGTGTAAGGTCATGCCGCTCATTAGAAGCTTCGGGATCATGAGCAAAAAATCTTTGTTAACCAGAAAGGTGCAAAGTACTTCCCGCAACCAACGGATCCTGGTTACGGGACAAAAGAGGTCTTCGCAACATAATGGAGACGTAAACGACACCTTTTGGAAGCACTAAACAAATACGCAAGAAATGTGCTTCGCATAACTAACAGGTTATGATACAACAAAACCTTTACAAAGAACAAAGGTTCACAACATTATAAGAAATACCTACAAAGATCACCACCTTCAAACAATATAATCATATTGTGAAAGGAAATCAGGCAATCAACCATGAAATGGTAACTTGTTCAAAAGTGGCATAGCCACACAAACATAGCTTGTCCGCCACTAACCAAACAACCAACAAAGGTTTTAAACAACAAATAAAGTCTTGAAACAGGTTCACGAAACTTAGATAAGCTTAAACAGGATCGGAGGAGACATTGATATACACCAATGGAGCATCGACGAGAACTAAAGCCTTCAACCCCTCCGCATAGAGGTCAACATGATTAGCAATCTTCGGAACGAAAGCATAAGGGGTCTGCACCAGGTCATCCAAAGCTTCACTCAGCTTCTTCTAGGACTTGGGATCAAAATGAGGAGCATCAGACATAAAATGTTTGCAGGTAATCGCCAAAACACGAATGGATAGCATGAAGATTTTGAGGCTAGCATAACGTAGCCAAAACTATATCATACTAGACTGGGGGACTTGTTGACGTATGGTCCGGAGCTCATACTGACCGAAGATTCATCTAAGTATCGGACCAACGACAAAATAGTAACTTACAACTTGACAGGGGAATCTGTTAGATCTGTATTAGTAATTAGATCTAGAAAATATTATTGTAATAGAATATGCATTTTAGGGTTAAGGTATAAATACTATGTAACCTTCACCTTTATTGTAGCTTTGGCATATTGAAAATAGAATATACACACTTAAAGGTGTTTTTGTCAAATTTCTCTCAAGTTCATACTATATTATACTCATTATTGCCTTTCAATTGGTATCAGAGCGAACTCTGATTGGTTTCTGTAGTGAATCAAGCAAGAACAACACAAAACAGCAAAGGATTGATCAAGTTTCAAAGGTTTCTTGAAGAAAAAGTCACTTTCGGGTTAGAAATTGATTTCATAGATCTGATGGGTTAAAATTGTTGTTTTGTGGGTCATTAGGAAAGATATCATCAGTCAAACACTCGACAATTGATTCTGGATTGATACAAACAACAGATCTGGAGTAATGGAGGTTTGAAGTATTTTCGAGTTCTTTGAAAAATTTATTGAAAATCCGATTTATTGTGTTTTAACTTGGGTTATTATTGATTAGAACTGTTTATTTGATTGTTGCGAACATATCTGGAAGTTTTGGAAACAATTGGAAAAGATTCACTTGAAAAATTCGAATTTCAGATCTGGATATGAATTAGTCGGAATTCGTGACTTGAATCAGCGGATTTGACCTTTAAATCAGTAGGAATTCATCAATTCCTTGTATTTTGATAGGAATTCACCCAATTCCTAGTGAATCTGTGATAGGAATTATCCAATTCCTTGTAATTTGTGATAGGAATTCATCAATTCCGGGTTATTTTTCTCAGAATACATCAATTCCGACTGATATTTCACAAGGAATTCAATTTTACCAGGAATTGAACTTTTAGCAGGAATCAAACCTTTACCAGGAATTGAACTTTTACCAGGAATTGAAAATTCACAAGGAATTCAAGTTTCTCGGATTTGGACTTTTACCAGGAATTGGAATTTCACAAGGAATTCAAGTTACTCGGATTTGAAAATTTACCAGGAATCTTAAATTCACAAGGAATTTACTTTTCTCTCGGAATTGAATTCAACTCGGAATTCAAGCTTCAATCGGAATTGAAAACAATCGGACTGTTCTCCTCACTCGGATTTTCTACTTTACTCGGATTTCTTCAAAGAGGAATCAATTAATCGGAATTCAGACTTCATACTTGATCGGAATTCTAATTTCAATCGGAATTTAAGAATATTGATTGGGATTCAAACTTAGAAACTTTTCAGTGATTCAAGGAACCTTTCAGAGCAAAGATCCTAGAATGTGTACTTATAGTGAAACCCTTTCGTTTGGTTCTGACACTAAATCTCCCGTGCTTTATCGTAGAGAGTATCATGTGTGGAAAGGGCGTTTTATGGACTTTATTGAAAACAATGAGAAATATGGAGAGTTGATGAAACAAAGTATCTTAGAGGGGAATGGTATCTTTATGTTTCATCAAAGGGCTGATCCAACTAACAATCCTCCACTTCCATAAATTAATCGTCCCAAGACTCCTTCAGAATATTCAGCAGAAGAAAAACTGAGAGCTACGGCAGATCAAAAGGCAAAGTACTACAAAGCAAAGCTTAATCTAATCAAGAAACGGAACAGTGGAACAGTTCTCCTTGCAGAAGAAGATCAGAATCTGTCCCACACAGATGATTCAGAGGAAGATACTGAAGTTCAAGCCCAGTTTGTACTAATGGCTCAAGTGGAACAGTCTGAATTTCTGGAGACTGATGGGGAAAGTGAAGATGAGGATGAGGGTTCAGTGATTGCTGAGGTTGAAGCTGATATTGAGGATGCAGTGCTGGGTGAGGTTGATACAGGGTTAATGGCAAAGTTTGACGAGTCAGATCCCGAAAGTGAATATGAGAGTGACAATGAAATTGAAGAAGCTCCTTCCAGCACCAGTTATCTCTCAACTGAGTCTGAGTCTACTACTGAGAAGGTACATCTTAATGACCCTCATATTTCTGCTGATCATGTTATGACTTTAGTTAATCAAGTACAAACCTTAACTGCTAAAAACCAGAAACTGCGATCACAAAACCTCAATCTTAAAATGAACCAAGCCGTCTCTTCTGAACACACAGTTAGTCTTAATCAACTTAAGGAAATAATTAGACAAAAGGAAGATGAGTTAAGTCAAGTTCAAGAGCAAACTGAAAGAAAAGTCCATGACTTGAATGCTGCTAAGTTGAGTGCTGAAATCAATTTAAATCTGATTTTGGAAGAAAAATTGTCTTTGCAAACAAAAGTGAATAATCTAGAAGAAGTTGTTAGAAAGAAACCCACAACTCGTCATACTATTTTCAAAAGTTTAACACCAGATACTACAAATAAGTATAAGGGTCTAGGGTATGATGAAAGCGACTTCTTCACGAAAATCAATTGCACTCAGCTATATCAGGCTGACAGAATGAACCAGGGCTTAACTGAAAAGATGGTGTTTGTTGCTGCAGAGGAAGTCACACAAGAAGAAACATTCAAAAGGACAACCACAACGAAATGTCAACAAGCATTTAATTATGACTCACTGAATGCATCATATAAAACAACAAATGAATCACATGTCAAAAACAAAACTGGTTTTCATTCTGAAAGTATAATTTTTCAAGTGCCTGAGCAAACAGTTACTTCTTATGCACCACGTGTGTATATTCCTCATATGGAATTACAGAGTCGACAGGAAATTCTAAAAACAAATTGCATAATTAACAACATCATGTTTGAGATAGATACTCTAATTTTGCAAGAACAGTTATTTTTCACACAATCTTCCGCTGCTCATGTTCATAATTTTGACTCTGAATTTGTGAATCAACTGCAATTTGAAAATGATGTTTTACTTAATCAAGTTCAAGAATTTTCTGAAGAACTGAAAAAGGCAAACAAGAAAGTTAAGACTCACGAATCAACAATCGTTCAGTTGTGTGAAAATTTGAAAAGAAAAATAAGTGAATCAGCAAAAACAAATGTTTCTAATCTAGAAAATTTGGACTGTGCACACATTCTTCTTCCTCAAATCATTACTTATGAGATCGGGAAACAAATGAGAGATGAGAAAATGGCACGGCTTCTTGAAGAAAATGATCTTGGATGGAGTGTGAAAATTCCTACTTGTCCCAAAGCTTGTAGAGAATTTGTGGCTCACAAATGTAATCAATTCTGTGATTCAAACAGTGTTAGAGAGAAAGGGTCAACATCAGGGACCAAATCTTCAAAATCTGCATCTTCTTCTCCTATGTCATCAAACATTATTAATAAATCTAACAAATCTTTTTCTCTTCCTTATAAACCAGATAAAAGAAATTGTGTCGTTAAACGAGAAGTGAAGAAGATTGTGCAGAAGAAAGATGTTACACAGTTACCTGAGAAGCAAAGGAGTGAGGACAAGAAGCAGAAGAAACACACTCATTCAAGAAAGCAGTCTTTCTTTCCGTCCTTTTGTTTAATTCATAAAAGATTTTGTTTGTCTGATTGTAAAGCAGTCTTAAACTGGAAAGTAAAATCTGCTAATGTCTTAAATTGTCAATCTACTGTTTCAAAACCACCAGTTGTGAAAGATGAAATTTTTTGTGCAAGTGTTGGTTGTGTTGAGGGTCACTGTATCAATGCATGCTCATATCATCAAGAACGGATTCTGAGAGGATACAAATCCGTTCCAAATTGGAGGAATCCTAAAGAAGATATGATCTTTACTTGGTTTGTTAACCGTAAGGGTTATTGTTGGGAAATTAGCTAAGGCATTAAGACTGTTTAACATGCAAAGTTGAAACTGTTAGAAGAGTTTATGGAAAACAGTTGTGAACTGTTAGATGAAAATATGAAAACAGTTGTGAATAACAGTTGTTGTGGGCATTACAACTGTTAGTACAAAGTTCAGAACTGTTAGTTCAAACTTCTACAACTGATTGAAGACCTTGAAGCCGAAGACTGTTAGAAGAACCAGAACTGTTGCATCCAATGAACAGTTTCGGTTGAGCTAAATATGGAAAACCCTATCTTTGAAGATATCCCGAAATATTTGAAAGATCATCCAGATTATCTCAAAAGATAGAAGATTACCTAACTGTCAGCAAATCAAGGAAGATCAAGGAGTATATAAATGCTAGATTAGAATTTATAATACGTACGTACTCATTGATTAAGTTTTCGCATTCATTCTTCAAGTTGTAATTTTCTTTCAGAATAGTGCTAAGCCTCTAAGTTTCTCTTTGAAACCCAAGAACAATCTGTGTTCTTCGTCTAACATAATAAGTTAGATTGGGGGTGAAGTTTGCTATTGTAATCATTCTGGTTGATCAATAAAACTACTGTTTGATTGAATTGCTTTGTGTTCAAAACCTTCTTTAATCAATTAAGTGTGATTCCGCAACTTCTTAGTTGATTGTGATCATAGTTAAAGATTAACTTTTATTCAACTCTGATTTGTTATTCAAAAGTTAGTTCTTGTTATTTGATATAATCTATATCCGATCCTGACAAGTGGTATCAGAGCCTTATCATTAAGGTTCCTTTGATCACCAGTTGAAGGTTTTGCTTCAATCTTGCTTTGTTCTTTAAAACTGTTTTCAAATTACTTTGTTCCAATGGATTCTGGTGGATCTTCGGATAACAATGGCTCTGGGTCAAACATTCGTGTTCCCATGCTCAAACCAACTGATTTTGAGATGTGGAAACTGAGAATCAAGCAGCATGTCCAATTAATGGACTATGCTGTTTGGGAAATCATTGAAACTGTTCCCACTACCCCTGTTGATCTGGATGAGACTGGAAAACCAAAGAAGAAGCCATCACCAAAGACAGATGGTGAAAAGAAGGAGAGAATGATGGAGATGAAAGCTCTCAGCATCCTCCAGATTGCAATTCCCAATGAGTATCAACATCAATTCAAGAAATTTGATGATGCTCATGAACTTTGGAATGCTCTGGAAAAGAGGTTTGCTGGGAATGCTAGCTCTAAGAGAAACCAAAGAGATCTCTTTAAACACGCCTATGAGAACTTCACCAGTGGAAAGAATGAGAGCATCACCCAAATCTTTGATAGGTTTTACAAGCTGGTAAGCCAACTAGAGAGTGCTAAGGTTAGGCTTGATCAAGATGAGATAAATAGAAAGTTTCTTAGGTCTCTAGGTGATGAATGGACTGTGTTTGCTGCACAATGGAGGACTAAGGATTCCCTTGAAGACATAGAGTTAGATGATCTCTATAATAGTTTGATAGTGTTTGAGGGAGAGATAGAGGGAAAAAGAAAAACTGTTGTCCCTAGCCACAATGCTGCTCTCCTGTCATCCTCAGGTATGGAATCAAACCATTCATTAACTAACTCTATTGATAGTTGTGCAGGTACTAGTTCTGCTGTTGGACTAGATGTGAACACTCCAGATGCTGTACTTGAAGCTTTTCTTGCCAGCCATGCACATTCAACCCTCACCAATGAGGATCTTGAACAAGTGCACCCTGATGATCTTGAGGAGATGGATCTCAAATGGCAGATGGCCATGCTTACTGTTAGAGTCAAGAGGTTCATCAAAAGTACTGGAAGGCAAAACATGAATTTCAGAGCTGATGGCAAGGCTGGATTTAACAAGTCAAAGGTGAGATGCTTCAAATGTCAACAGCTTGGCCACTTTGCAAGAGAGTGCAGATCTGGTGGACAAGTCCATAATCAAGGTCAGAGGCCAACTCAGAATCAAACCTCCTCAGCATTGGTCTCACAAGAAGGCCATGGGTTTGATTGGAGTGATCGAGCAGAAGAAGCTACAAACAACAAAGCTTTGATGGCATTGACTGACTCCTCCTTCAAGTTGGATTCACCAGCATTTGAGGACATTCAGAGCATTCATAGGGCCAATCATGGATCTATCTGGCATGTGGATAGTGGATGCTCAAGGCACATGACTGGAAATCTACATTGTTTGAAGGATTTCAGAAGCATCAATGGTGGATTTGTAGCATTTGGAGGAAATGCTAAGGGAGGAAAAATCACAGGTAAAGGAGCTGTTGAGGCAGGTACACTTACATTTAATGATATTTTCTTTGTTGAACAACTTAAGTACAATCTGTTAAGTGTATCTCAAATCTGTGACAATGGAAACAAAGTTTTGTTTACAGATTCAGAATGCATTATCCTATCAAAAGATTTTGAACTCAATGAGAAAGATGTTCTTTTGAGAACACCTAGAAAGGATAATGTATACTGTCTAGATACACAAAAGATTGCTAAACAGAATGTGTTAAGTTGTTTACTCTCAAAGGCATCTCATGATGAGTCTGCCATTTGGCATAGAAGGATGTGTCACATGAATTTTAAAACCATGAACTTGTTAGCTAAAAACAGTTTGGTAAGAGGTTTGCCCCAAAAAGAATTCTCATGTGATGATCATTGTGTAGCCTGTCTCAAAGGCAAGCAACACAAAACTTCTTATAAGACCAAAGAAGTTTCTTCCATTACTGCACCTTTACAATTGTTACACATGGATCTTTTTGGTCCTACATCTGTGGTGAGTATAGGGAAGAAAGCCTATTGTTTAGTCATAGTTGATGATTTCACCAGGTTCACATGGGTGTAGAAATCGAAGTCAGAAAAGACTAACTTTCGTTGACCCTTTCACAATTAGATAAACAGTACCAACAATGGCTTGTAAACATGCATGTACTTTGTAGTTCATCTATGTTAAACATGAATAAAATGCATATTTTGTTGATATCTGTGTTGGCTAATGGTTTGTTTATGATGAATCAGCTTATGATGAGTGTATGAGCTAAGTTTTGTTGACAGTTGCACATATTTTTTTTAACAGTTGTTTGAAATACTACTAACAGTTTTCAACTGTTAGCATATGGCCTGCACAACTGTTAGGCAAAATTCATGTGCATCTGAGGGGGAGAAACTCGTCCAATAACAGTTGTACTTTCTAACAAAAACAGTCTTCAACTGTTAGTGTGTAGAATGCACAACTGTTAGTCCAAAATCATGATCTTCAAAAAGGGAGTTATTTCTAAATAACAGTTGTTACATCTTATGAAAACAGTTCTTCAACTGTTAGTTTTATTTTTGTCTGTCAACTGTTAAGTTACTAAAGGGTGTTTTGGTCTTTGCAGAATTTTGAGGATGTTTGAATTGCATTGAATATTCGAAACATATATAAGGCAATTCCCTCCTCACCAGTTCATTCACTCGTTCTAAACTTAAATCACACGCAAACCCTAAATCATAACTCTCGAACTCGAAATGGCTCCCCTTCCATTCGTCAAAGAGCATAACATGATCGCCTTCCTTGCCAAACCCGATAATCTGCATGTCTTTCATGACATGATCGAGTATCTCTCATTGTCCAACATTCACAATGCTCTTACTGTTAATCCCACCATATATACCTCGCATGTCGACCAGTTTTGGAAAAATGCAACTGTGCGAGAGGAAAATTGAGTTCAATGGATTAACTCCAAGATAGACGGCACTGAGGTCGCTATCTCTGAAAACATCATTCGTCAATCTCTGCAACTGAATGATGTTAATGGTGAGTATTCTGACTCAGTTTCACTTGACTATTTATACACTGAGTTAGTAAAACTAGGATATGAGGGCCCTAGGGTAAAGGGCACCTTCTACAAAGGGCAGTTTTGCGCACACTGGAAGTTCATGATTCATACTCTCCAGCAGTGCATTAGCCCTAAGAGAATAGGCTGGAATGAGTTTGGGAGCAACATTGCTCTCGCACTCATCTGTCTAGCAAACAATAGATGCTTCAATTTTTCAAAACTAATCTTTAATGGAATGGTAAAGCATCTCGGGACCAAATATGGTCTCTTTTTGATGTACCCCAGGTTTGTGCAAATTTTCTTAAACTTTTTGATGCCAAACCTTAAAATACACAAGAGGGTCATTATTCCCTCTGCTCATGTGGCCTCCACATTGAGCAAGTTGATGGTTAATGGGAAGAATTTCTCAGGTGCCATAACTCCACCACTCTCTGCAATGGTGGAGTTTCTTTCAAGAAACATAGCTGCCAGGGGTGAGCATGAAGCCCAACTTATTGCTACACCACCTCCTCTGGAACCCACAGCTCACGATACTCAAATAATCTTCTCTGCTACCTTTGAAAGAGCTACAACACAAGCCCCTGCACTAAAAATATTTCAAAAGAAGAGGAAAAGAACTGTTGGTGCTCCTTCCACCACAGTTCATGAACCTGAAACTTTAAGCCCTTGTACTGTCTCCCAAGCACAATGAGGAGGTGATCACTCCATTAAAGGGTGATCATATGGTTTCTGAGGCTGACACTACTGTTTTATCCGCAAGGGATAAACAGGACAGTGTTAACATAACTAAGACCTCAACCATGGCAACAGAAGCTGATCAAACAGCTTCTGGAAATCCCCAGTACCAAGAAAAGAGGGGTACTGGTGTGGAATCTCAATTAAGTGAACCACCAGTTTTATCTGTCAATGATATGTTAACAGTGGCAACACTGGCTGACATTGAGGCTAGAATGCAACACCAAGCATTGACGAATTCCAACTTTGCACCTTTCTTTGCTGCATATGTGCAACTCAAGAAGAAGATTGCCTTACAAAACAAAAGGATTCTTCAACAAGATCAGCAAATCAAGGTTTTGACCAACAGTTTGAAGCATGCTAATGAGGTGCTAAAGCTACATGATCAAGTCCTACAACAGTTGACAGCTGCTGCAAGACCCCCTTCAACTGTTCCAATCAAAGAGGGGGAGAGTTCACTACCAACAGTTGCTGAAGTGCCAGAACAAACAGCTGCAGTGGATGAACTAACAGTTGCACCTAGTGAATCAACAGTTGAAGAGAAACTATCAGCGGTGGATAGAGTGCTGATCAATATGATAATTTTGTCTGTGATTGAACCCTATGATCGAAAGAACTTAAAGATTTTGATAAATTCTTTAAGTTAGGGGGAGATTGTTGGGAAATTAGCTAAGGCATTAAGACTGTTTAACATGCAAAGTTGAAACTGTTAGAAGAGTTTATGGAAAACGGTTGTGAACTGTTAGATGAAAATATGAAAACAGTTGTGAATAACAGTTGCTGTGGGCATTACAACTGTTAGTACAAAGTTCAGAACTGTTAGTTCAAACTTCTACAACTGATTGAAGACCTTGAAGCCGAAGACTGTTAGAAGAACCAGAACTGTTGCATCCAATGAACAGTTTCGGTTGAGCTAAATATGGAAAACCCTATCTTTGAAGATATCCCGAAATATTTGAAAGATCATCCAGATTATCTCAGAAGATAGAAGATTACCTAACTGTCAGCAAATCAAGGAAGATCAAGGAGTATATAAATGCTAGATTAGAATTTATAATACGTACGTACTCATTGATTAAGTTTTCGCATTCATTCTTCAAGTTGTAATTTGCTTTCAGAATAGTGCTAAGCCTCTAAGTTTCTCTTTGAAACCCAAGAACAATCTGTGTTCTTCGTCTAACATAATAAGTTAGATTGGGGGTGAAGTTTGCTATTGTAATCATTCTGGTTGATCAATAAAACTACTGTTTGATTGAATTGCTTTGTGTTCAAAACCTTCTTTAATCAATTAAGTGTGATTCCGCAACTTCTTAGTTGATTGTGATCATAGTTAAAGATTAACTTTTATTCAACTCTGATTTGTTATTCAAAAGTTAGTTCTTGTTATTTGATATAATCTATATCCGATCCTGACAGTTATATAATCCATCAATGGATCAAGAAAAGTGGACTGCGATTTTTCCTTCGCAAATATGCACATCGAAGGTTACCAATGTTGTTTGGTGAATGGGAAAAACATCTTGAGGAGATGCGCATGGTAGCTGAATCTGAGAGAAAATCAAAAATCCGAAAGATTGAAGTGGAGAAACTCAATCGTTCGTTGCGTCAAATATTTTTGAATAAATCCAAACCTCAGGTTGCAAATTCACCAAATAAATCAGTTAACAAACAAGTTCATACTTCTTACAAATCACAATTATCAGTGCAATTTAAACAAAGCAAACCACAAACAACTCAACCGTCTCACAAATCAGTTCTTCAAAAAAAATTGTTGTCCATAAAAATAACAAACCAATTAAAGCCCCTCAACAAAAATGGCACCCTAGGAAGTGGCATATAAAACAGCAAAAGAAATCTGAATCTTTGATTGTTAATCCTGTTATTTCTTCTGTTTCTATCTCTAACATACCTCATCCCATTTCACAATGGGTAAGATGTTCACCCCTTGTTTCTATGTGCAGAAGAGCAATCTTTGGTACATGGAATCCGGGTGTACCAAGCATATGACTGGGGATAAGGGTCTTCTCAAATAGTTCGTGGACAAATATTCTGGAAATGTCAAGTTTGGGAATGACCAGGTAGCACCAATCCTCGGCCACGGAGTTTTGGAAACAGGGAATGTTAGGATTGAAAAGGTATCTTATGTAGAGGGGCTTGGCCACAATCTATTTTCAATTGGACAGTTCTGTGATAAGGGTATGGAGGTTCTGTTCAAAAAGAAATCATGCTCTTTGAGAACTGAAGAAGGGAAATAAATTTTGGGAGGCAATAGAAAGTCGAATCTTTATACTATCGACTTGTCTAGGAAAGCATCAAGTTCATCTGTTTGTTTGCTTTCAAAAGCTCCTTCAGATTTGAACTGGTCATGGCATAGGAAGTTGTCCCATCTTAATTTCAAAAACATCAACAAGCTGGTAAACGGGAATCTGGTCCGAGGTATTCCCAAATTGAAATTCGAAAAAGAGCATCTATGTAAGGATTGTGACTGGACTATTCTCACATTCCGCTGATGTGTGACTCCCAGAGTGCCATTCCCATTTCATGCAATCCCGTGCATCACTCCAAAACGAAACATATTGACATTCGGTATCATTTTTAAAAGATTATGTTGACAAAGGATTGATAGAATTAAAGTATGTTAATACTGAAAATAAACTTGCTGACATTTTCACCAAACCGTTGGATGAAAATCGTTTTAATACTTTAGTTTCAAAATTGGGCATGTTGAATTTGAGTATTTAACAGTACTTTAAGTCTAACAATAAAAATCTACAAAGATAGGTACTTGCGTTCAGGGGGAGCTGATACTGATTTGACAAGTTATGAACTACTGATGGTTCATACTTGTAGGGGGAGAGTTGTATTACATGTTTTATCTGTCTTATTTTATTTGTCTTGATAATATCTGTAAAACTTAAAAACATTTCAAAATCTTTAAAATCCAAAAACATGTGCAAAATGTTCAAAAAGACAAAAATATTTTTTCTTTTTTCTCAAATTAATGCTTATTTTGAGGGGGGGGGGGTTCTTTCTTCTTCTTCTTATGTTTTCTTTGTCTTTGGTATATTCAAATATGGTCATGAGAGAAAAAGTCCAAAATTTTCATGTCAAATTCACTAGGAATTAGTCAATTCCTAGCAAAAAGTTGAAGGAAACTAGGAATTAGCCAATTCCGACAAAAGTGCGAGGAATTCATTAATTCCGAGTATTTTCGTCGGAATCCGACTCTTTAACGAAGGAATTCATCATTCCGAGCACTTTAGTCGGAATCCGTGAAAAATAGTTGCTTAAAAGGAAAAGGATTCGGAATTTTGACTTTTACTCGGATTTACTATTTCCTTCTCTCTCAAAACGACTTTTTCTCTCTGATTACTGTTGGATCTTCAAACGTCTACTGCTTGCTTTGATTTTCTGAGTTTTAGATCGATATCCTTGTGCGAATTCAGTGATGGCTAACCCTGGTAACCTTCTTGCAATTGTTCCTTCTGAACAGTTGTTCCCTTCTGCTAACTACCTTCCTTCACTCTTGAACAATCACTGTTTTGATTCTTTCACTACCACTACCTAATTCCCCATTGTTTCAGAGCTTCTTGAATCTTATCCATTAAACCACATATTTTCTTATAATCCCACTGCTGACGGGGAAATACTTCACATCCCCGAGGTCTATGTACAACAACTCTGGAGTTCCATGCATAACATAGTAAATGATGAGGGTCATGAACATATTGCTGGGCAAATTGAAAACTTTGAATTTTCATTTGATGTTGATCAGTTGAGGAGAATGCTCAGACTGCCATCTGTGGCGGGTACCTATGCTCACAAGCAACAATTTGATCCTATGCCATCTAGCAAGGAGATTTATACACATGTGAAGGATCTGGGCTTTAATGGTGTACTAACAAAGAATTCACACTTCAAGAGATCTAACTTGGTTCCGATTTGGCAGACTCTGTATGCAATAATCAACCGATGCCTCACTAGTGTCTCCAAAGGAGTTGATGGTGGAAGTACAAGCGCTTTTCACATACTGGTTGCCATGGTTAAACATTGGCACATAGACTACGCGTCTATTATCTTTCAAGATATGCGCAAGGTGGTTCATTAGAAACAGATTCCACTTCTAGCAAAAAAGTTTCTACCGTATTCAAGGTTTTTATCGATGATTGTGCGGAGTATCATGCTGGAATTTCCAACTGCAATTAATCGGAGGGATAATGATCCTAAACCTACCATTTATGTGATGCAAAAGCTTTATAAGATTGATACTACTTCTGCACTCCAGCCTTATGTGATGCCTGTGGAGTTGGTCATGTTAATGGATCATCATGATCCTGTGGTAGAGGCATATGTGAGCGAGAATAATTTAGTTCTTCCGGATCGACAAGAACATGTTGATCCTACCCAAAGAACAGTAGAACCTGAGGGATTAGATGATAGTGATCAGTTGTCTTCGGGTGACACTGACGGGGATGAGCAGAGAGAAAATTCCGAGAGGGGTGGTTAAGAGGATGTGGGTGATGTGAGTATCGAAGAGGGAGATGAGGATGATTATATGCCTATAGGAAAATTCTTAGAACATTCTCAATCTTTGGAACCATTAGATCAAGGTGCTAATAAGGAAACACATGTGTATACTCATGATGACATGTTTGATTTTGATTTTGATGAAGATGAAGTGGAGAGGTCAAAAGAAAAAGAGGGTGAGAGTGTGAGAAAAGAACAAAAGAGTGCTGAGATTTCTCCAGCCACAAAAAGTCGGGAAACCATACATGCTATCGGGTCTGACACAGTCAGTCCTGGTATTGAAAAAGTCTCTGTCATCCCAGCAGAGCATGCACTCACCCCACCAAGCCACTCAGTTTCCTCTCAACAGGAAATTGTTTCATTTGTTCACGGGGATATAGCACAAAATCTATCGAAGTCTCCTTCTGAGACAGGAGATATTGAAAAAGGAGCCAGTCCGCCATAGGCTTCCGACATTCATTTTGATATGCACATTGATAACCAATTCATTTTTCAATTAGATGACACGTTCGTACCACCAAGTGGTGTTCTCTCAAAAGAACCCACATCTATAGAAGGCACTACTGACAGTGTTCTTCAAGGATTAGATGGAAATCCCACCACAGTCAACACTAATCCAGCTGTGAACGTGGGTGGCTCTACTTATGAAGGATTTGTTTCTCCAGTTGTTGAAGTCTTAACGGGTAATCTAAGTGATCCCGGCTTTGTCACACCTCCGGTTGCCTCAGAATTTATTTCTAAGGCTGACCTTACTACTGCACTTTATGAGGTTAACACTAAGATGGATTTGATGAATAAGGATTTAAATGAGAAGTTGTTGGCGGCTAACTCAAGGTTCGATGAGATACAAAAGGAAAATACTTCAATTAACAACAAGTTAGACCGACTACTAACTAATCAAGGGCCTAATGTCTCGGTGGAGGAGTTGAAAACACAATTGTATGTGAAGCTGATGGCTCGCCCAGATAACAACGACGAAGATGCTACTTTGGTTGATCTGCTACGAACTGAATTTAAAAAATCTGACTTTGAGAGTTTTAAGAAGGAAATGAGAGAAAGCATGGCTGCTTATGGAATTTATTTCCACAAAAGGATGGATGCCATTGATCCAATCAAGGATGTTGCTGACGAGCCAGTTGTTCAGGGGGAGAATCTTAATGAGGAAGAGGAGGCTGATCTTAATGCTGCATTGAAAGCCTCGCTTGAAACTTGTCAGACCCAATCACATGGACTTAAACGAAAACATGACGATCGTGAGGATGATCCAGACCGTCATGAGGGGGAGATAGGTGATACAACTGCGCTTGTGACTTCCTTAGTTTCAAAGTTACCTGCCTCGTCATCACAAAGCCAGCACACACCAAAGAGAGGTAGAGGAAGAGGTAAAGGAAAAGAGAAAATGGCGTTAGTAGATGAAGAAGAAGAGGATACAGATAGACAGGTGGATGATACATTTGAATTCCTGACGGGTACAGATTCAGACTTCAATGATTACGGGTCATTTGTAGCAGAAGCTGGTGAACATGAAACGGAACTAACTCTTCAGCAGCATATCAACAAAATAAAAGAAACAAAAACGACAATAACACCGAGGGTTGAAGAGCCTGAGGTAGATGAAGTTCCAACTCCTAAGCAATTCAACATTACAAGTGTTTGAGGTTAAACAAAGAAGTGGCAGACTTATTTCCTCCATCTCCGGGCGAATTTAGAAAAACTACAAGAGATCTGTTGAGGGAACAAGATAAACAGAAAAGGTTAAGAAAGATGAAGTGGGGTGCTGAATGGAAAATACCGAAAGGTTACAATCCAGATCCAATCTTAACTACAGGCATGAGAGATGTCAAAAAAAGAGCTGTGTTGACTATAAAGGCCTTGAACAAGACTAATAGAAATTGGAAAGCTTCTGATGTTGTTGTTGCCTTTCTGGAAGAGAAGATTCAGGATATCTACACAGATCAACTACAAGATGAATTACCTGTTAATCTGATGGGAGTCACAGATGTCACTGAAGCTGGTAAAAGGTTGTTACTGAACTGGCATGGGCTTTCAAGAAAAGAAGTAGCATTGAAGTTTCCGATAATCAAAGTCAAGTGCGCTTTTAGCAAAATTCTCAATGTAATCTGGGTGTACTTTCATGTTCAAAGATCATATCAGAAAAACTATGGATTCAGCCAAGTGGACTTGAAGCACCTCAGTCTTGCAGACGTTGAATATATACAAGAAGTACTTGAAGCTAAGAAAGACAGTTCTCGTCCAAACTATGCAGGCTATATGATCTTGTTGGATTTTATGAAGCAAAGAATCAGACTTGCTGAAAGAACTGATCTCCAGCTTGGTGCAGAGGCAGATAAAGCAAAGATTAATGTATTGAAGCCGAACACCTCTCATCCTAGAATTGACGAGCTTGAAATGTATCAAACTATTTGGAAGGATGAGCAGACTGGTGAGACAGATGATGGTATAGTTTTATTCAACAGTCAAATGGAGAAGTTCTTCCTGAGGATCAACGAACTAAATGCCTATTCAGATGGGTCACTCAGAGTCTGGATTATCAAAATCAGAGAGCACAGCTTCAGCCTCAAGGATGACATTGATCAATCTGCAAGAGTAAGCCTAACTGAAGTTATAGAGAAGTTTGAAGAGAAAATGCGAGAAATGGCTACTCTTCGTAGATGGCAAAGAATCCTAGGTGAACGAAACTTTGTCTAGATCAAATCAAGGGGGAGATTGTTAGATCTGTATTAGTGATTAGATCTAGAGAATATTATTGTAATAGAATATGCATTTTAGGGTTAAGGTATAAATACTATGTAACCTTCACCTTTATTGTAACTTTGGCATATTGAAATAGAATATACACACTTAAAGGTGTTTTTGTCAAATTTCTCTCAAGTTCATACTATATTATACTCATTCTTGCCTTTCAGAATCTTTAGAAGCCTGCTCCAAAGGATATACATTTAATGCAAACAGACAAACACATTTAATATAAATAGCCAAATACATTTAATGCAGCAGACTCGGCAGCAAAGTGTCAGTTTCTATGGACCAGAAGGATGCTTTAACCATCGGATAAAGCAACTAGGTAATAACCAGCTTCAGTTCTATATATACAGGAGCTCAGATCATCACCAACACAGGCAACCTTCATCTCTCTCTCTCTCTACACTATCTCCTTACATATTTTCTATACTTGCAATAGTAATACATATACACACATACATACAAGTTCTGACTTGATCGTCGGAGGGTTGATCCCGGGGCTCTGGCCTCGGGTCACCTTCTAACGAGTTCTCTTCATGTTGACAGCAACTCGGTCCAAGCTCGGGAAATGGAGAACGGCCAAACCATCTATCTGGACTGAACCCGGAGGATCGATGTTTCAACACTACTATTTATATTATTTTTTGTTGGTCCCGAGTGGATACAACAACAACAAATGTTTGTAGAATGGGGGTTGAATACAAACTTTAGCTATTTAAAAATTAAGAGACACACGGTTTACTTTTATATAATTCTTATTGATGTGAATCAAGAATTACATAAACTAGATGCGGAAAATCTAAGTTCAATAAAAGGTAGCAACTAAATTTGTCTAACACATAGACTAAGCAAATCTTAAACAACTGATGTCTAAGATGTCCAACACATGAACAAGTTTGTAACACTGAAAGTAAAATGCTAACTCTTCTAATTCTCAACAGATGAGATTTCAGGTTCAACTCTATCTATTCGTATACTTAGCATGTTTCCATGCAAGAGTATATATAAGCACTATGATGTCCGGGTTGATGGAGTGGAGAAGGAGACAAATGTACTTGGTTTAATAATATTATAATAGATAAAGTTAGTGAGTGAAAGGTAAGTTAACTTTATACACAAAGTGTGAAAAGTGAACATACTTTTCAGTAAGGTGTTTACCCATTATCTATTATTATATTATTAAAGTACTACCTTTATGTCTTGGGAGAGTAAACTTCTCTTTCCATGCTTGTACTTTTATCAACACCATGCTTCCTGAAGATTTGACTTTACCAAGTATAGAGTTGATGTTAGATTATGTGCAGAGATAGATAACATGTACTATCGTGTCCAATACTATGTGACACTAAAGGATCACACCGCTGCACACCCAATTAGAACCTGTTGGATTTTATCTATTTGTGTATCACAATAATTAATAGTTTAATTAATTATTGAGAAAGAGAAAAATAATAAAAGTTATTTATTATTTAAAAGGAGAAGTTAATATTTAGTTTAAATATTAACGAGACCAGTTAATTAATAGTTATTAATTAATTAGAAAGGTCGAGGGTATTTTCCGTAATTGATTAATAGTTTAATTAAAGCTGGGCTTTAATTAAACGGGCTTGGGGCCTAATAAGGGTTTATTATATAAACCTTATTTGCCACTTATTAATCACATGTTAATCAAAAAGATAAAAGATAACCCTAAACTCTCCTTCCCTCTCTCTCTAATCGGCGGCCCTCTCTCTCCCTCTATTGGGGTTGGACGGCGGCGCTAAGGCCGAGAACCACCACCGAGCGACGGTGGTCGGCGGCGACGGTACACACACACGGGTCACGGTTATTTGATCCGAGGTTTAATCCTTAGGCGGTCTAGCAGCTAGTTCGAGGTGGTGCAGTAGCGGTGGATAACCTGCAGCTGTCTAGAGGCTTAAAAAGAAAGTTTTGTTTTTGCATAAAGGTATAACTTTCTAACCCTCTTCCTCTTTTAGTTTTCTGTACGAGTTAGATGAGATCACTGGAGGGGGTTTTATTCCGCTGTGCATGTTGATATATGTTTTTTATACCTTAGAAATCCCTTTAGTGGTATCAGAGCCACTTCTAACCTCGTAAGGAGACTAGGTAGGTTTCTTTTTATTCTGATGAAATATGATTCTGTTTTATCCAGAAAGAAAATTTTTGGTCATCCAAGTAAATAGAATTCAAGTTTATGATTTCTATTGGATTAGATTAATTAGTTTTTGGATAAAAAGATTGTTAGATTTAATTTTTAATTAAATCTGTTTTTTATTTATTGTTGTTATTTACGATAACCGAGAGCATCAACACCACCCTAATCGGCGGCGGTCTCAAGTCTGGGACGGCAGTCGCTGGGTGCCGATGATCGGCGGCGGTCTGCGATGGTTGTGGGGGTACGCGGCGCGGAGAGCGACGCGGTTAGCAGCCCAGTTAGCGGCGCTAACTGTGTGGTGGGCTTCGGCCCAGAGAACCACGGCCCAGGAGGCCTGCGGCCCAGTTTGGGTTTAGCGGCTAGGGTTAGCGGCACTAAAGTTTTTTGGGCCTGGGCCCAGTTTTTATTTCTCGGTCCGGTTTCCAATCAATGACCCTGTTTAAATATTTGGCCCAACTCGCGGTTCAGATATTTTGTGGTCAATATTAAATTGAAATACAGTTGTTATTTTAATTTAAGGTCTAAATATTATTTTGAGTTTTTGATTAATTATCAAGTATGAATCTTGAAATATATATTTATTGCAAATAACAGAAAAACAATATAGGGGTTTTAACAGGTTGTTAAAATCAGTTATTTTCATCAAGATGAATAATTAGAAATCAGTTGTTGTTGTACTTTCATGTATTAGTTTAGTACATGTTTGGGATGTCATAGCCGAGCCCTAGACCTTGTGGATTGTTTACTTTTCTTCACTTCTGGTTGTGATTGGTTTTATTATTCTATGGTGTGGGGAGGCCTGCGTGCCACTTACAACCCCTATTCTATTTTTGTAAAAGTACTAGAATTAGCGGGCCTGCGTGCCTTTGATCAATCTTGTAATTTTTATATTTCTAGTTTTTAGTTTTTAGTTTTTAGAATAGAATAGATTATTAGAATAAATATGAAGCTGATACAAGAACCAAGAACCAAGAACCAAGGAGCAGGGAGTAGGATTGGATGCTGGAGCCAGTGGGAGCTTCAGAATGCCATGCCATGTGTGTTGTGTTTTTTCCACTTAGGTTTTGACCGTCGGGTTTTTCGTGTGGCTCACGAAACCGACAATAGTTAAGGGCAAGGCTAAGGCATAGTTGTTTGTGGTTGTTTTATTTCTTTACATATTTTATATATGTGTGGTTGTGATTAACACGATGAAATATAACAAGGGTTTTAATAATAGTTAATTATTGAAACAGATCTTTTTAAAGAAAACTGGCTTTAAAGTTTTTCTCGTTAAAACTTGGAAATCCTTTTTAGAAAAATCTTAGATCAGTGTGCTACCCACCTAATGGTACACCCTTGCTGTTAAACGGTACTCGGGTGTCGGAAGTGCCCAAACCTTGGGCATCCGGGTTCAAACCATTGCGGGAAGGGGCATGAATTCATGCTGTTTAGTCCCGGCTAGAATTCATGCTGTCTTAGGTGATGCGATCTATTTTGGTGATAATCGGGAGTCCCGGCCCAAAATGCACTAGAGGGACTAAACATGCACGGTTCCTGTAACCGATGTCCCGCGGATCTAGGAGTCGTGTCCAGTTAGGATACGATTGGTATAGTTCTTACCTACCAGAAATAGCATTGTCCCGGTGGGAAGTGCCAAACCTTGCATCGGGAAATGTGAAATATGGATCCTAGTCTAATAATTTTTGTTAAAAGGTAATAATTATTAGAAGATATAATCAATACTGAATCGGTTTTATCTTTTTCTGTAGATGTCTATTATATCTGTTATTCCGTTTTATTCACCAAGAGAGTCTCTAAGTCTCATCACTAGCAAGTGGAAGCTTTCAGGTTCAAACTTTGTTGTTTGGAAGATGCATCTGAAAAATGTTTTGGATGCACAGGGAAAGCTTCACATTATTGAGACATTGCCTCCAGAACGACCAGGAGTAGATGCCCATGATAGTGAGTATGACACTTACTATCAGTATCTGGATGACGAGTCTGACGTCATGTCGATTCTCATTCTCACAGCATCATCCGAGTTTACGGATGATCTCCGTGAGTAGTCGTCTTATGAGGTTGTTCAAGTATTGGAGCAGAAGTTCAAGTTTAGTGAACGGATATGCCGTATGCTACTGATGAGGGAAATCCTTTCAGCCAAGATGAAAGAAAGTCAGCCTATTAGCGATCATCTCATCAATATGAGAAGGCTCTTGGGTTGCTATGAGAGCTATCGGTCAAAATCAAAACCACATGAGCTAGTTATGCTCTTGTTCGGTTCCTTATCAGACTATTACCAGAAAAGAGTAATGTATGTCCTCGATGATTTTGAGATGACTGTCGCAAGGTTGCACGAAATCCTCATGTGCATTTGCGACGAGTTGAACCCAAAGCAGCTAGAGTCACCAGTTGTGGACCCTATGCAGGAGGATGACTGGCTGGAAGAACTTGGAGAAATTTGTTGCCCAGACTGTGGTAGCAAGGATTCATGCGAGCACTCACTCGACATAGATCAGCTGGACATTGGTTCGCCCAATGATACAGGTATCTTTATGATAGATTGTCTTATTACTTCTTATGAATCATGGGTATTGGATACCGGATGTGGTCATCACATATGCAATCATTTGCAGGGATTCAAGAGAAGTAAGAAACTGAGACAAAAAGATATGGACCTACGGGTAGGCGAAGGCTCCATGGTTGGTGCTAAAGCTGTAGGGACATATTGTCTTAGTTTGCCCTCGGTCATGGTCTTAGAACTAGAACCTTGTTATTATGTTCCAAGACTAATTAAAAATGTTATCTCGTTCAATTTGCTAATAGACTGTGGATTTGCTTATGTTTTTAATGAAAAGGCTATTTCATGTTTTAAAAATGATGTTTTCTTTTTCAAAGCTACTCCAGAAAACGGTCTATATACGCTAAATTTAGATAACAATGACATCTATCATATAAGTAAGAGATCCAAGAGTAACTTGAATCAAACTTACCTTTGGCATTGTCGTTTAGGACACATAAACGAGAAACGCATAGAGAAGCTCCGAGATGACGGAATTCTAGAACCATTTGACTTGGAGTCATATGATGTTTGCGAATCTTGTTTGTCTGGTAAAATGACAAAGCAGCCTTTCAACAGTGAGAATGAAAGGGCCAGCGAGTTATTAGGGATTATACACACAGATGTGTGCGGACCCTTTACTCCGGAGGCTAGAGGAGGATACCGGTATTTCATAACCTTTACTGACGACTTCAGTAGGTTCGGTTATGTCTACCTCATGAGACTTAAATCTGAAAGTTTTGACAAGTTCAAACAGTTTCAGAATGAGGTACAAAATCAGCTAGACAAGAAGATAAAGTCACTTCGGTCAGATCGAGGTGGCGAATATCTGAGTCAGGAATTCGACGATCATTTGAAGGAATGTAAAATTGTTTCACAACTCACATCTCCTTATACACCTCAGATGAATGGTGTATCAGAAAGGAGGAATCGTACACTGCTTGACATGGTACGATCAATGATGAGTCGAAGTTCACTACCATTGTCGTTTTGGGGACACGCACTCGAGACAGCAGCGTTCATGCTGAACCGGGTTCCAACCAAATCGGTTGAAAAGACACCGTTCGAGGTATGGACGGGGAAAAAGCCCAAAATGTCTTTTCTAAAGGTTTGGGGATGTGAGGTGTATGTTAAGAGAACATTCACGGATAAACTCAATCCCAAATCAGATAAGTGTATCTTCGTGGGCTATCCCAAGGAAACCATGGGATACTATTTCTACAACCCAGATGAGAACAAAGTTTTTGTTGCTCGTAAAGGGGTATTCTTGGATGAGAAGTTTCTAAACTCAGAGACTCCAAGAAAAGAATTAGAGCTTCAAGAAATTGAAGAGGTGGAGATTACACCACCACCGATAGTTGAACCTGTAGTTCAACAGAGAATTGTTGAACCTCAACCCGAGTCTGTGGTTGAGGAAGAGGTGCAAACACAAGACCTTCGCAGGTCTAGTAGGCCTCGTATTGAGCCGGATAGGTATATGGGATTCCTAGTTGCTCAAGACGAAGGGGATCTTTTAGAACCCACTACCTACCAAGACGCTGCCTCAGGTTTAGAATCTGAGAGATGGCTAGAAGCCATGAAGGCAGAGATGCAATCCATGTATGACAACCAAGTTTGGGAGTTAGTGGATTTGCCTCAACACAGTAAAGTTGTTGGGTGCAAATGGGTCTTCAAAAAGAAGACATACATGGATGGAAAGGTGCATAATTTTAAAGCAAGGCTAGTGGCAAAAGGTTTTACGAAAACTCATGGCGTTGACTATGATGAAACTTTTTCCCCAGTGGCAATGCTTAAGACTATTAGGATTCTAATTACCATATCAGCATATTTTGACTATGAGATATGGCAGATGGATGTCAAAACCGCTTTCCTTAACGGGAAACTGACAGAGGATGTATATATGATACAACTGGATGGTTTTGCGGATCCAAAGAACCCTAATAAAGTATGCAAGTTGCTTAAATCCATTTATGGACTAAAGCAAGCATCTAGGAGCTGGAACTTACACTTTGATGAGCGCATCAAAGAGTTTGGTTTTACCAAAAGTGAGTTCGAGTCGTGTGTTTACACCAAATTCAGTGGGAGCGCGGTAACCTTCCTAGTCTTGTATGTAGACGACATACTGTTAATAGGAAACAATATACCAGTATTACAGGGAGTAAAATCCTGGTTAGGTAAATGTTTCCAGATGAAAGACTTGGGAGAAACTGCTTATATACTGGGTATAAAGATCTATAGGAATAGATCTAAGCGGCTTATCGGACTTAGTCAAAGTACTTATATTGACAAAGTCGTGAAAACATTCAAGATGGATGGATCCAAGAAAGGATTTATTCCTATGCAATCTGGCGCGATTTTGAGTAAGGCTCAATGTCCTGTGTCTAGTCAAGATCAGGACAAGATGAAATTGATACCATATGCCTCGGCAGTTGGTTCAATTATGTATGCCATGCTATGTACTAGACCCGATGTTGCCTATTCTATCAGTGTCACGAGTAGATATCAGCAAAATCCTGGTGAAGCTCATTGGGTGGCCGTCAAGAATATTCTCAAGTATCTGAGAAGGACGAAAGACATATTCCTAGTATATGGAGGTTCGATGGATGAGCTTAGTGTAACTGGTTACACTGATGCTAGTTTCCAGACCGACAGAGACGACTTCAGGTCGCAGTCAGGATTTGTCTTTACCCTAAACGGAGGAGCCATATCTTGAAAGAGTCAGAAGCAAGATACAATAGCAGATTCTACTACAGAGGCAGAGTACATTGCGGCAAGTGATGCGGCAAAGGAAGCTGTCTGGCTGAAGAATTTTATCTCGGATCTTAGAGTTGTTGCTAGTATCTCTAGACCGATCGATATATTATGTGACAACTCAGGGGCTGTAGCGCAAGCTAAAGAGCCTAGAGATCATCAGCGGACAAGGCACGTACTCAGGAAATATCACCTCATCCGAGAGATCATTGGAAGAGATGATATTAGATTGCAAAAGATACCGACGGACGACAACGTTGCTGACCCGTTGACGAAGCCGCTAGCTAGGGCTAAGCATGAGAGGCATGCGAGTTCTATAGGAATGCAGTACTTGGAACATAGCAGCTAGTTCGTGTTTTTGATTATTACTATAGATATAACTTGAGACTCTTTTATTATGTAATTACATTTCATGGGATTGAAATAGGAGGTTTTTACATAATTGTTTCTAGTTGTCTATTTTTAGCATGTTTAATCTATCCATGACAAGTGAAGTGATGAGTTGTCTAAATGCCCGTAGCTACATAATGTAGTGGGAGCTACATTAGGGAGGTAACGCTATTATGAATATTTGATGATTTATTCGGATATGAATAAAAGCACAAGGTTGTGACCAAGTATTTATAGATATTTATCAGGGGATAAATATTGGGGTGATCCGCATCGAGTTTACTTCATAGAGCGTTAACATAAGTAAACTTGATAGGTTGTCCTTGGACCTGAGATATTTGGTTTGGGGTGTGGTAACTTCTGTACTTTAGCATGTTCTAACGTCACGCCATAACAGGGTGATCATAAGGGGCTTGTCTAGGTGCAGCGGAAGCCATGTGCTCAAATTGCAAATAGTCAAGATGGAATTTGCACCTCCTTTTTAGGAGAGATATTTTCTGAGCTTCTCGACGATTAAGACTACTGAAAATGCGTGGCCGCGCTCGGTTAGAATGATAGTTATTCATTCGGGAAACCGTAACTGCAGAGTGTCGAAATCAAAGTCGAGAAAATCTGAGTATTAGATGAGATCCCTGCTCCATGTCAAATACTCACATTAAGAAATATCGCGATGCAAAAGGAAAAGCCTAGATAATCCAAGGTGTGGATTATATCTCTAGATATAAGAGATCTCATAGTCTAGTTAACCTAAGTGTCTGGCTAGGGACCTCCTTAGGCCAACGATGTACAAGGAGTGTTACTTATCTTGCACAAGTGGGAGTCTGTTAGATTATGTGCAGAGATAGATAACATCTACTATCGTGTCCAATACTATGTGACACTAAAGGATCACACCGCTGCACACCCAATTAGAACCTGTTGGATTTTATCTATTTGTGTATCACAATAATTAATAGTTTAATTAATTATTGAGAAAGAGAAAAATAATAAAAGTTATTTATTATTTAAAAGGAGAAGTTAATATTTAGTTTAAATATTAACGAGACCAGTTAATTAATAGTTATTAATTAATTACAAAGGTCGAGGGTATTTTCTGTAATTGATTAATAGTTTAATTAAAGCTGGGCTTTAATTAAACGGGCTTGGGGCCTAATAAGGGTTTATTATATAAACCTTATTTGCCTCTTATTAATCACATGTTAATAAAAAAGAGAAAAGATAACCCTAAACTCTCCTTCTCTCTCTCTCTCTAATCGGCGGCCCTCTCTCTCCCTCTATTGGCGTTCGACGGTGGCGCTAAGGCCGAGAACCACCACCGAGCGACAGTGGTCGGCGGCGACGGTACACACAAACACGGGTCACGGTTATTTGATCCGAGGTTTAATACTTAGGCGGTCTAGCAGCCAGTTCGAGGTGGTGCAGTAGCGGTGGATAACCTGCAGCTGTCTAGAGGCTTAAAAAGAAAGTTTTGTTTTTGCATAAAGGTATAACTTTCTAACCCTCTTCCTCTTTTAGTTTTTTGTACGAGTTAGATGAGATCACTGGAGGGGGTTTTATTCCGCTGTGCATGTTGATATATGTTTTTTATACCTTACAAATCCCTTCAGTTGCCAGCCATACTTAGTTGTTTGAAGCATATCTTCGAGATCTTCTCTTCTAAAGTATCTTTCACCTTTTCCAGGGGATCAAGATCTATCCTTTTTGTTTCTTTGCAGATTTAAAAAGTGCTAAGTACTTTTACAAAGAAAGATCTAAGGCATAATAGAACAACACATGTTCTGCCTTTAACTTAAGAAAGTATTACACAGAAAAACTATTAGCTGATATACAATGTAAAGACTCAGCTAACAGACACTGAACTGCAAATATAATTTTGCTTAGCTAAGGACAAATGTGAAAGACTCAGCTACTCAGATTTGCTCAGCTGATCAAACTGATCAGCTAATAATACAATTAGAGTACAGCTAATAAACTAATCAAACTAAACTCTCACCTGATCCCAGGGGCTCAGCTAATCATTTGAGTGTGATCAGCTTATTGAGAAAAGATTAGATAAGTAATGAATACCTCATCTGACAGATGGGAGGCATCAGCTGACCAATGAGATAGTGTCAGCTGATCCGCGACTGCTCATCTGATATTGAAGAAACCCTCAGGTGATGCTTTGTAGATGCTTAGCTGATGCTTCTTGACTTGTCTTTTCTTCTTAGCTGATCTTCCTGAAGCTGGTCCTTTGGCTGATACTCAGTGTTCAGCTGACACTTTTGTTCTTCAGCTGACATTTCTTACTTTGAAATTCTTTAAGTCTAACATGAAAAACAACACATGTTTTTCATTGATCCAAGTACAAAACTGAATATGTGGTTTTGTTAGCATCAAATCCTATTTTAAATAATATACAGGTTTGATTATGGTTTGATATCTTTATCTCCCCAACAATCTCCCCCTATTTGATGATGACAAAACCTTGTTTTGATTAAGAAGAATCAGTTTGACTCGGATTTGTAAAGATAAAACTTTTAAGTGCATTTTGGTTACCTAGCTATCTGTTTTTGGTAACTCTTTAAAATATGTTCCCTGATATTCTGTTTTTGGGAATCTTTTCATTTATGAAGTACCATTGTTCTATTTTTGTGGTATCTTTCTATCCTTTTTCTGTTTTTAGGATTTTAGATTTTCTATATTTACACTAGGTGAGCTATCTACTAAGAATCATCTATACTAGCAATTTAGCTAAGTAGTCCATGATCAAAGTTTCAAGCTTGATTACAAAACAAATAATTACAACAGAGTTTGTACAGAGTAACTAAACTAAGAGTTAAGCTAAGTTACAAAATTTGAACTATTCTATGAAATTGAAAATACAACTAGTCTTGTTATGAAGTATTAGTTGTCTTCCCACTAGGGTTCTTCCTTGACTTCCACAGTTCTGATTTGTGGGGTTTCAGCCAGAAGTTGATCAACTCTTGATCTAATCAATTGTTCAAAGTGCTCACTTCCTGTCAGCTCTGCCTATCTCTGATTCTCTTAGAAACCTCCAATCACCAGCTCTGTTCATGACGAACATTCCTCTTTCAGGCACAGTTATGTATCTAAACATTTCAGGATGAGTGTTGGGAGGAAGAGCAGTGTTTAGGTTTTCATAGGCAGGAAGATAGGGATGGTCAGGATTGAGAATTATTTGTTCAGTAGCAACAAAGGCTTTTGATGTCTTCTTGAAGGCATCCTCTATTACTTGAACATGTGAAACAAATTGATCATGAGTGAAGAGTCTGTGATATACTGACATTCTAATCCAATATTCAAACTTTCCAATAAACCTTTGGACAACTTCACTCTTGGACTTAAGGAGATGCTACAAGATCTCAATCATCTCAAAGAAGGAGAACAACTTGCAGTGATGTAGATATGTATCTTCATAAGTTCTGTGCTCATCTCTTCTTACATCTCTAAGATATGGACCTTCATCTGTACCTTTGTATGGAGTGACCCTTGAAATGATGTGTTCAAATTTTCTGCCCACCAAGTTTTCTTTATTACTCAGGAACTCCTTGGATTGCCTTTCAGTTGGCTTAGCCATATTTCCAAAATCAAAGTTGAGTAAGGCTTGAATGGCTTCCTTGCGAGTCCTTCCTCTTTTAGGAACTTTCTTGGTAGAAGGGTCATCTTGCTGTGGTGTATCTTGCACTTGATGAGCTTGAGAGGATAAAATGATCATTTATTCTTCTTGTATCTCTTTTAACTCATCATTAGTGGCACCAATTGCAGCAGCAAGATCTTCAGGAGTAGTGAAATCCTGGTGCCTTTCCTTGGCTTTTAAAATTTCTTCTATTGAGGTGCCAAGTGCAGCAGCCAATTCACTAAGCTCTTTGAGGTTTACCTCATCTTTTTTGGAGCTCTTCCTCTCTTCTTTCTTCCTCTTCAATCTCCTCAGCTGACATTATTTTCTTTCCTTTCCTTTTTGATGTGCTTCTTGGAGTTGAAGGACTTGGTTTTACAGGAGAGGAAGCTTGGACTGTAGCAGTAGATAAGGGTGGAGTCTGCTTTGGCAGATTAAGCAGAGAGGACAGAGGCAAGTCATCTTCACCATCATCATCAGATTCATTTGATGGAATTTGAATTGGAGCACAGGATTTACCTTGCTTTGACTTCTTTGCACTCTTCCTTCAGGCTTGTTGTTTTAGCCTTCTTTTAGGCCTCTGCTCAACTTGAGCAGGTTTCTCCCCCTTAGATAAATTCTCCCCCTCAGCAGTTGATTGTTTTTAAACTTCTGCTTCATTGAGGGTTGATGCTTCTGCTGCTTAAAGAGCTTCCACTTGAGCAATGTATTCATCACATGCTGCTCTAACAGAAGCTGGAGATAAGCTTCAAGCAAAGCCTAAAGAGCCTGACTTCTCCCCCTTTTTATCATCATCAAAGGTAGAAAAAGAGACAGTAGGCTTAGCAGGAGCATCAGGTGTGAACACAGAGTAGGGAGATAGAGAAGGTGTAGAGGTAAAGGGTAGAATGGTTGAGGGTGAAGGAGAGGCAGTGGGTATAGGAGGTTGAGTGAAAGGTGGAGGTGAGACTCTTTGATGAGAGGGTATGGGTGAGAAGGATGGGATAAAGGTTGAGGTAAGAGGTCTAAGCCTGTTGATTGCATCAGTCACATTAGGGAACTCTTTGAAAGTGTCCATGTGCCTTTGCCTAGTGGAGTGGCTTAGTTTAGTGACCTCATCATCTATGGTTTTTTAGGAGGGTAGGTACTCTTAGAATGGGGTCAGGGATGGTAACAGAAATGTTGGGAGGGGTAGGTCTAAGAGTTTGAAGTTGGGAAAGAAGGTTTGAAATGGTTTGGTTTAGGGAAGAAATGGTTTGGGTAGAAATGGTAGGGGCAGGGATAGGACTAGAGGATTTGGAAAGCAGTTGATCCAATTTATCAAGAATTGGGGTAAGATCAACTGGGGCAGGGGTGGGTGTGGGTTGGGATTGGTTAGCTTTGAGTGACTCAACTTCTTGGGTTAGAAGAGAAAGTTGAGTTTCTGTTTTGGTTTGAAAG
The DNA here is from genome assembly GCA_947179395.2 of Pulicaria dysenterica. Lineage (NCBI taxonomy): Eukaryota > Viridiplantae > Streptophyta > Magnoliopsida > Asterales > Asteraceae > Pulicaria > Pulicaria dysenterica. The sequence goes on from OX359289.1 coordinate 82,361,194, forward strand.
GAGGTAAAGGAGGCTTGAAGACTATACATCTTTTGAGAGATATATAGTAGGTTTTGAAGTATTTGGGGTGAGGGTTCAGAGGAGGTAGAGGGAGTAGGTGGAATTGGGATTGATTGATTATAGGTGCCAATATCAGGAATAGATTGTGGTCCCTCACTTAGACTTTGGTGTGTAAGCCTAAGATCACTGGGAACAAAAATTGTGCCCTGTTCTAATGGTTGGTTCATACCACTAGTATTGACAGGTAGTGTACTAGCATGTGTAAGAATTGAATACAGAGAAGGTACAAAAATGAGAGTTTGAGTTGGGGTTAAACTCACTTGGGTTCCCCTTGTTACATCAATAAGCTGTTGTGAGCTTATTGAAGGTATAGGCTGACTCAATGTAGGTAAAGACATAGTATGACCTTGGGCAGAGGTCTGTCTTTCAATGGCATCACCCTGTTGGGAGGGTGACCCAGATTGCAGGAGTCCTAATGTTACAGATGCATCTTGTTGAGAAGGTGTATCCACTGGTTTAAGGGTAAAAGCAACATCCATAAGCTCCCCCTCAACATAAGAGGTAACTATAGGAGTTGAGGTCAGAGGTACAATGTGCATTTCCTCTGAGATAAGTGCAGTATGCACTATCTCTGTTGACCTTGATTCAATTTGGGTGACTGAAGGAGTAGAACTAGTGACTATTTGAAGTGCACTAGAGCTTGGCAGTTTTCGGGGTGTTTCAACAGGAGTGGAGGATTGGTTCTCACCTAGTTTGTCAGAAACCACATCATCCTCAACAACATCTTCATCTTCACCACTTTGTGCTCTATGTACAGAGACACTTGATCCTTGAGATTGATCAGGAGATGGATAAGCAACATGGCCTCCAAGAGTTCTACTAGGAGAGACATGATCAGATTCATGCTCTAACAGAAGTGCTAATGTGCCCTGACTTCCTTGAAGTAGATGGACTTAAGGGAAATACTTGCATGGGCATCATAATGGGAGTGGATGTGGTGCGTGTAGAAGTATCAGTATCCTGTTCATCATCATGTTCAATAAAGAAACCACCAGCATCACCATCATGTGCATTACCATCATCATCATCATTATCATCATCAGAATCATCAACATCACCACCTTCAGATTCATCAACTTCCTCAGCATCAGGATTAACAGGCTCATCCTGTGCTGGTTCATCAACCACAGCTTCATCAATCCTTTCAACTTCATCCATGGCTTCATCTTGAGTATGAGCAACAGACTGCTTATAATGTTCAGTGATTATATCAGGAGACTCAGAATCATTAGCCATCTCAACATCTAGGTTCTCAGCAACCACCTCTTCTTCATTCACATTCTCCTCATCAGCAGCAACATCAATCAACTCTTGCATTTGTTAAGTTATAGCAGGACCATGGAATTCCCTTATCAAATGGAATATTTTCTGACCCATTTGAGGATGGTCATGGTGTGCAAGTGTGCAGCCAACCCAGCATAGTATTCCCACTGAATATTCCTAAGTGCAATTAGACTTAGATACCTGATGTAGGGAACATGGGTTCTGGTTAATTTATTTGATGTGCCTAGAGTGACTTTGTCCACCATCTCAGAGAATATGACTTGAGCAAAGTCAATATTCCTCCCTGTGACCAGAGCATGAAGAACCATTAGTTCAGACTGGTTCATTTGGTCATGGCTTCCAGACTTGTGACCAAAACATCTAATGACCACACTGGCAAGGTACTTCCATGGGTGTCCTAACACAGACAACTTGTATTGACCATGGGAAACAGGTTTGTTGTAGCCAATTAGGGGAAAGACCTCCAGAGTTTGATCCAGTAAAGCAAAAGGTTGAAATAGGGCCAAGTTGGGTAAAGAGATTGCTTATCTGAGTGAGTTGACAGAGATAAGAATGTTAATGGTGTTGTTGAGACAGGTACAGGTTATCAGTTGCTCGGTAGGATGGTATCTTGCAGTGTACCACATCTCTCCAACAATGTTCGGAAAGATAAATAGAGGATGAGCAGAAAGACAATGAAACAGTGGATGAGCAGTTATGAAAGCTACCATGGGTTCATAGCCCTAGTTGGCTTTGCTCGAAGGGATATCAGTGTTTATCAAGAAGTTATTTGGTCAAATAGTGATTTCAGAAATTTCAATGATATTCTCACTGGAATGGCATCCGGAGTAGAAACAGGGTTGAAAGACACCATTTTTGCAGGACGGAGATACTGTAAGCAATGAGAGAGTAGGGTTCATATTTTTGGAAGAAGAAGAGTGTTTGAGAATTTTGAAAGCTTAGGGAATAGGAAACCGCTCAAACATCATTTATATCTTCTTTGGAAACCTAAACTGTCATAGAAAAATCTTTTTGAAAAAGTAACTGTTACGTCTGCAAAAAGGTAATAAACGGAGATGTTAATAATTACACAGACAACTAACGGACAATTATAATGGAATTAAATACTACCTAGTAACACAATAAATACAAATGAGAAATTAATAAACTAAGTGTGGGGACACAGAATTTTGACTTTGAAAAGGTATCAGCTGAGAGAAAAAGTGTCATCTGATCCATTTTGAGAGAAAAAAAGTGTCAGCTAATGAATATACTTAGCTGAGCTGCTAATCCTTAGCTAATGGTTGATCAGCTGATGGTTATCAGCTGACATAATTCCTTTAGCTGATTCACTATCAGTAAGACATAAAGAAGCTTAGATAAGTACTTCATTTCACACACAGACAAAATTACTTTCTCACACTAAATCTAACTAATTAGAAAAAGAATATTTTACAAATTTAACATGCCAAGTTTGGATATTAGGAAATTGAACCTAGACTCATCTAATGGTTTTGTAAAAAGATCAGCTAATTTAAAATCAGTGCTAATGTAGTGCATTGAAACTTTCTTTTTCTGCACATTATCTCTTATAAAGTGATGTCTGATTTCAATGTGCTTAGTCTTAGAATGCAGAACATGATTGTTAGAGATAGAAATGGCACTAGTGTTGTCACACAAGCTTGGGGAGTTTTCAAACTGTATGTCATAATCAAGTAGTTGGTTTTGCAGCCATAGTAGTTGAGCCCAGCAGCTTCCAGCAGCAATGTATTCTGCCTCAACTGTAGAGGTTGAAACAGAGTTCTGTTTCTTGCTTGACCAGCTGACTAACCTTTCACCTAATAATTGACAACCACCAGATGTACTCTTTCTGTCTAGTGTGCAACCTACAAAATCAGAATCAGTGTATCCAACTATCTCAAAATTTGAGTTTTTGGGGTACCAAGGACCTAGATTAGGAGTTCCTTTGAGATACCTGAAAATTCTTTTAACATCAGCTAAGTGAGATTCTTTGGTATCAGTGAAAACATTATATCGGGTCTGCTAGCAGTGAGGTATAAAAGTGACCCTATCATGCCTCTATAAGCTGTAATGTTCACTGATTTACCATCAGTGTCTTTTCCAAGCTTTAAGGCAATGGACATAGGTGTTTTCATTGAAGAACAATTTTCAAACTCAAATTTCTTAAGTAAGTCATTTACATACTTTGTTTGATGAATGAAAATTCCATCAACCTCTTGTCTAATTTGAAGTCCAAGAAAATAGTTTAGTTCACCCATCATGCTCATCTGATAATTATCAGACATGAGTTTAGAAACTTTTTACAAAGATCCAAATTTGTAGACCCAAATATTATATCATCTACATATATCTGCACTAGGATTACATCACCCTTGAATTTCCTTATAAACAATGTGCTATCTATGCTTCCTCTAGTAAAGCCTTTGGTGGTTAGAAAAGAAGATAGGGTATCATACCAGGCTCTTGGAACTTGCTTTAGACCATACAAGGCTTTGTTCAAGAAGTATACATGGTCTGGCTTGCTTGCATCCTCAAAACCAGAAGGTTGTTTGACATACACCTCTTCCTTCAATTCTCCATTAAGGAAAGCACTCTTAACATCCATTTGGAACACCTTGAACTCTTTGAAGGCAGCATAGGCTAGAAACAGTCTTATAGCTTCAAGTCTTGTAACAGGGGCAAAGGTTTCATCAAAATCAATACCTTCTTCTTGACAAATTCCCTGAGCAACTAGCCTTGCTTTGTTTCTGATGATCAGCCCTTGTTCATCCATTTTGTTTCTGAACACCCACTTAGTACCAATGATGGATTTGTCCTTTGGTCTTGGCACCAAAGTCCATACATTGTTCCTTTTGAATTATGCCAATTCTTCTTGCATGGCATTAATCCAGTGGGGATCATTTAGAGCTTCATCTACCTTCTTTGGTTTAATCATAGAAACAAAACCTATGTACAGACAGAAATTACAAGCTTTTGATCTTGTTAGTACAGGTGCTTCTATGTTACCTATGACCTGATCTTTAGGATGATCTTTGTGGTCCTTATAGGCATTTTGGATTATGGGAGAGTTTGGATTAATTTGGATTCTGGGAGATGAAATTCCTTGGTTTTGATCAGCTGATGATATTTCAGGTTGATCAGCTGACATAATTTCAGGATTACAATCTGTGGAAACTTCTAGTGATGAAGGAATGTTTGAAATGGAATTAGAATTCAATGATGTTGAGTCATGATTCTCATCATTCAGTTAAAGTGTGGGTTGGTTTAAGATAGGTTGTGCATTGGTTTCATGTAAAATTGGAACAAGTTCATCTAGATCCTTTACATCAGCTGTTGGGAGTCGATCACTCTAAAACTGGAATGTTGTCTTCAATTTTCAGCAGATCATTAAATTTCTCACCTGTAGATGGATTAGTAGAACAAGAAGCAACAAAGTCATTTTCATTAAAACTTACATTGATTGATTTTTCTATTACCTTTGTTCTGATGTTGTAGATTCTGTAAGCTTTAGAGATCACATAATATCCAACAAACACACCTTCATTAGCTTTAGGTGCAAACTTATGCAATTGATCTTTCTGGTTCAGAATGAAACACTGACACCCAAAGATGTGCAGAAAGTTGATGTTAGGATTTCTTCTGTTGAGCACTTCATAAGGATTCTTGTTGGGCCTTTTGATTACTAGGGATCTGTTCTGAGTAAAATAAGCACAGCTGACAGCTTCAGCCCAGAGGTTGAATCCTAACCCACTCTCACACAACATGGTTCTTGCAGCTTCAATCAATGTTTTGTTTCTTCTTTCAGCTACACCATTCTGTTGTGGAGTCCTTGGAGCAGAGAAGTTTTGAGATATACCTTTCTCATCACAGAAACCTTCTAGAGTTTGATTTCTAAACTCAGTTCCATGATCATTTCTAAGCATCCTTACCAGATTTCCATTTAGCACTTCCATCTTTTTAATAAAGCTTATTATCTCTTCAACAGCCTCACTCTTTGTTTTTAGGAAGATAATCCAAGTGTATCTTGAGAATTCATCAACCATCACCAGTGCATACTTACTTTCACCAATACTTGCAGTAGCAACAGGACCGAATAGATCCATGTGCAGCATGTAGAAAGGTTTAGTAATTGAGAAGGCTTGCTTAGATGGAAAAGATGTCTTGTGCTGCTTTCCCTTCTCACAGGCAGAGCAAGGTTTAGGCTTAACATACGTTAGTGAAGGTAGTCCTGACACTAGATCACCCTTGCTCAGCTTGTTTATATTTTTGAAGTTTAAATGGGAAAGCCTCTTGTGCCATAACCAGTTTGTGTCAGTTACAAATTTTGTATACAAACAGGTTAACTTGGATGGATCACCAAAGGACATATCAAGAGTATATACATCCTTGGTTCTCTTGTCACAGATTATTGTTTTTCCTTCTTGGTTTAAAATGAAACCACCTGTCTTAGTAAATAGGACATTATGATCACCATCACATAACTGACTTATGCTGATGAGATTGTACTTGAGCCCTTTAACATATGACACTTTGGACAAGGTTAAGTTGTTTGAAGCATGCTTTCTGAAGATTTGACTTTACCAAGTATAGAGTTGTTTGAAGCATGCATTCTCATTATGAGTAAACTTCTCTTTCCATGCTTGTACTTTTATCAACACCATGCTTTCTGAAGATTTGACTTTACCAAGTATAGAGTTGCCAGCCATACTTAGTTGTTTGAAGCATATATTTGAGATCTTCTCTTCTAAAGTATCTTTCACCTTTTCCAGGGGATCAAGATCTATCCTTTTTGTTTCTTTGCAGATTCAAAAAGTGCTAAGTACTTTTACAAAGAAAGATCTAAGGCATAATAGAACAACACATGTTCTGCCTTTGACTTAAGAAAGAATTACATAGAAAAACTATTAGTTGATATACAATGTAAAGACTCAGCTAACAGACACTAAACTACAAACATAATTTTGCTCAGCTAAGGACAAATGGGTCGACCGTGGATCAACCGTGTATCGACCGTGAGCCTTCAGGATTTGTTCTTTTGCCTTTTATTTCACAATTTTGAATGGTTTTAATGATATGTTGCTTGTTTCAATTGATAACTCATGACCTCCTTCATCACTTGATAACTTTTGAATTCTAACATTCTTTTCTTTGAAGTTTACACAAGTAGAGCAACCTTGTGACATAATGTTAGATTTTCTTAACTCATTTATTTTCTTGACCAAGATTTCATTAAGATCTTTGAGTTTAAAATTATCATTCTCAACATTTTTTCAAATCATTGATCTTGGTAATGAGTTTTGAATTAATATCAAGTAACATATCATATTTATCTTTTAGCTCATCATAAAGATTATGTAAGTAATCTTTACTACTAGAATCATTTATGAAAGATACCTTATTTTCTTTAAAAGCCATGAAGCAAGCAAGTTCTCTTGATCTCTCTTTTTCTTCATTTCTTCTTGCCTCAAGCTCTTCAAATTTACCTATATCTTTCCATAATCTCTTGGCACAAGTGTAAGAACACATATATTCATATTTACTCCCCTTAAGAGATTTTTGAATAAATATCAATGCTTGTTCATTTTGTGACATATCTTTATCAATATCATTTTCAATAAAGTCACCCATGTAATACTCTATTGATCTTAAGAATGTCAACATGTAGGCTTTCCAACCCAAAAATGTATAATCAATAAACATAGGTAAAGTAGCCATATAAACCCCCAAACTTAGGTTGTCATTTAAGTCCATGGATCTAACTCAAGATTTTTGTATAAAATTGTTTTCTCAAAACATTTATAATGCAAGTTCTATCTCAAAAACAATTTTAACAAAAAATTTTAGAGCAACTTGCTCTGATACCAATTGTTAGAACCTGGAGGGGGGGTGAATAGGTTCTTTAACTTAGTTTACCAATTTTTACACTTATAAAATTTGTAAGTTGTGTTAAAAATATTTTTCTTGAAGTTTATAACACAACAAATATATATACTTGAAATAAAGAGAGTAAGGGTAGAGAGATATCACCAATTAGTAGACAAGAGATTTATAGTGGTTCATGCAAGTGTGATGGTCCCGTATTGTATACGGATGAAGCAATGCTAGATGATAATCTTTCAAGTGTGTGTTTGTGTGTGTATTCGGTTAGAGAGAGAGAGAGAGAGCCGAGAGCACTAGAGTGTAAGCACAAACACAAGTAAGAGAATATGCAAAGCTTGCTTTAGAAATGTGGGGGAAATGCCTTTATATAGCATTTCCCCAACTTTGAGTAATTACATATTACACCCCTCACTTTAATATTTCTAACAATCTCCCCCTAAGTGAGGTGTGTAATCATTCACAACAAATAAATACATTAATCTATTCATAGGCTGATTTGTTGCGAATCCCGAATGCCACTTGCCACTTGCGTATTTGCCTTCTGCTTGCCAGTGTCGTTCTCATCCTTTCTATAGCACGATAGGCTTTATCATGTTCTTCATCAGTAAAGGCTGCCCGGTTATCCCACACTTTCTGATGTATCTTATGATGGAGAATTTTCAAAGTGCCGTCTGAATACGCCATGAGTTCATCAAGTCTGATGAAGATCTTTTCGCCTTTTGTATTCTTTGAGACGACCCCTCGATCACCTTTGAAGTTTGGATGCCCATCATAGATAACTGTCAATTCTTCAAGCTTTTCTAGATCTGGATGGCTCTGGTTAGGCTTTAAGAGATTGACTTTCAGATAGTTGTTTTCAGCTCCGAGTTGCAGATCATGTTCCTCAAAGTATTCCATTAGATTTCTCATGTATTTCATCAGAGCAACCCTTCCGAACTCTTCTTCTGGCCACTTTCCTCTTTTCTGAGAGAGGGTGTCAAAGATGAAGCTGATGTCTTCAATACTTACAAACCTTAAGTCTGCTTCGTTGAGGAAGAATGACAGATTGTTTACTCTTCTGACATGAAAGATGGCATACTTTATTCTGAAGGTTGTCTGAGTATAGATATTGATAAGTTCAACTATTGGATACTCTGATTTGATATCTTCGGGTTTTGTCATGGTCTGAGAGAGGATGTGTTCATATCTTCTTCTCTGTTTATCGTCCATGTTTCGCAACTCAGGGGAAATAACTTGTATTAGCTCATTGCTGAATATGTCTGGAATTCTTTCTTCAAGATTAGCAGCATTGACAAAATAAGGTTTCCATATAGGTTGTTGGGCAGCACTTCTTGTGAACATGTTGCCTGCATCAAGTCCTGGATCCCCACAATACACTGGAGGAGCAGGTGGCACTATGAAGCTCCTTGGCAAGGGCCATTCAGATTCTTGTCTTGTTTTCTCAGCTGCCTCTCTTTGTTTGTTTCTTTCAAGTACATCAGCAGCTGATTCTTGGAACTGACCAGGAGGAGGAGGGAAAGTTTCATGAACTTCAACATTAATCCCACTGAGAACCCTGGACACGTCGAAGATAGGTTTCTTTTGTTTTGGCTTTCTCCTAGCTTCCCTTCTAGAAATTGCTTCCCTTTCTTTTCTTCTGAGAGCAAGCTCCCTTTCACTAGGGATATCATCAAATCTGTCAACAATTCTAGCAGAATCTGGACGTGTAGCAACCTCGACGTAATCATCAATACCCTTGAATAGACTTTCCATCTCAGGATCCTCAGCTTCCTCCTCTGGCAGAGCAGAACTACCTTTCCCCACATGCCTTGCAGGTGATGTGTGAATAAACTCATATAAATCTTCCACTTGTTCCTCTGAGTCACTAGACCAGTCAAACATCTCGGCATGGGGCTGCTCATAAGGTATTTCACCTTCTTCAAGATCACTTGGCCTCGGTTCAGATTGTTGCTGAGGTACATAACGTACAATTTGTTTATCAGCATTTTCATTTTGTTGTTGTTCATAAACTTCATCGGCCATTTGTTGTTGTTGTTGACTCCCAGACCTAGCTGAACTTGTACCTGCATATAAGTATGAACTGAATTGAGGAACAGATACAGTAGCAACAACGGAGGGAGCAGACATGTATTTTCTCCTTTTCTCCCCCTCGGGTTGATCATCCGGATCCTGATCATCCCGTCTCCTCTTACTCCCCTGAGCCTGAGCCTGACAGGTTGTTTCTAGGCTAGTCAGCCGGTCTATGACTTTTGATAGGGAGGTGTAGAAACCTTTGGTGATCCCATCAATCTTTCTGTTTACATCTTCATGAAACTCTTGAAAGTCATCCATGGAGATTCCCGATGGACGCTGTTCGTTGCGAAGAGTAGTCAGAAGGTCTTGATCATGTGCAGATTCTGGCCTTTGCTCCAGAAGTCTAACATACAGCATGCTCTTTAAAGCATCTACAGACATTGTGGCAAGATCAGCTTGGGCCTTGGAAGCTTGCTCTATCCAATCCAACTTTTGATTTGTCATCTGCAGTTGTTGGTGGATTGGTGACACGGCTTGTTGAATATGATGTTGAAGTTCTGCACGTGTAACAAACCCGGAATCACGAAGACTTCCGGTTGAAGTACCAGCCACATAGGCAGTACTACCTACTGGAGCAGCAGGGATGTTGGCTCCAGTAGGATTTCCTTCCAATCCTTGAATGGCACCTTGAAAGGAACCACCTCTGGAAGTTGAGGAGACTTGTTGAACCAACAAGCTCAGTGCATCGATTGTTACCCTATGTTGGTCAAGATATGCGGAAATCCGCGGTATGTCAAATCGTGCATCAAAAGGAGTCGAGGAAGAGGGAGACGGTCCTCTTTGTACAATAGGTCCAACACCCAATTGGGGTTGACCCGGTGTATGTGCTATAACCCTGTGCAATAAAGACGGAGTCTGATGAGAGACACCGTAGTGGCTTGGTGGGGCAGAAACTTGCTCGGGTGGGATCACCACGCCTTCTTCAATATGAGGCCCAGCAGTGCTAGGCCCCATAGCAGATGTGGCTACCCGGCTTTCTGGGTTTGGTGAACCCTCAGCACTCACTTTTTTCTTTTCTCACCTCCTCTCTATCACTCACACTCCTAACAACAAAACTACCTTCATCATCACCGCTACCAGCACCATACCCCGCATATTGATCAGGTTGAATGAGAGAGTCAGGGGTGACATAACTAGTTTCAACGGATAGGCTAAGAGTTGGAGAAGTGATTGGAATGTCATGCTCTGGGGCTATAATGGCCCTGCGAATGATAGGAATGGTGGTTGTTTGAGCAGTTGAAGTCAAAGGAATGTCCAGACCACCAGGTTGTGAAATGACCTGAGTAGGTTGAACGGGGTGAGTCTGGTCGGGAGAGATAGTATGTGGGTCAGTAAGTTTCATGAATGAGGGTGTGCTTTCTGCTGGCTGTTCGATTGGTTGGTCAGGGGTGCCCACGGGAGATATATCAAGTTCAAAGGAAGGGGCACCTTCGTGGTGGGAAGCAGACTCATTAAGAGAGGATTCAGAACTGGATGACTCAGAAATGTCAAGACCAAGTTCTTCTAGTACAGCTTGGGTGCAGGTGGATTGAGAAAGAGACTGAACAATGGCTTGAATGGTGGCGGGATCATATGCATCCCCTCCCTCTCTACTCTCTACACCTTCACCTTCTTCACCACCCCTCTCAACATTTTCTCTCTCCACTCTCCTCTCAGCATCTCCCACAGATGACTGAGGCCTATTTGCTATATCCTCACTTGGTGCTACTCCTCCTTGGGTAGGTATGGCCAGCTCTGGCACAACCATAGGAGGTATTCCTACACTCTCCCTATAACTCTTAACAATATCATTTTGCTCACAAAGATTTAAGAGAGATACAGGGAATGGTCTTGGAATTGGTAGATTGGCAGGAACAGCAGGTTTTATGTGCAAGAAAAGTTTTGGAGTAATAGAAGGTAAACATGTCCTCCGAGGAATATCAGCATTCCGATCCATCACAAACTGGATGATCATTGGTAGGAAGCGGTGGTACGGCAGCATGTTTGCATCTTTCTACTTTTGGGAATTCTTCCTTTGCATAGTAGCTTTAATATCTTGGAAGAGAAGAAATGCATAGTCTATATGCATATGGTTAGCTGCAGCGACAAAAATTTTGAGCTGATACTCAGTGGGGAATTCATAACCCGAGTGCTTTGGGGTGAGACACCTTTGAAGCACTGTCATTAATGTATTATACTTTGGGTGCAAGTTGTTGCGTTTGAATTGACCTTTACGTGTGAGCTCACCATCATACCCCATCTCCATTATAGCTGCAAGACATGCATCCTCGTCTGGGATTTCCTCAAAGTCTGTTGTAGGAGGTCTGCTGTCTGCTATGGGTAGGGCAAAAATTGTTCTAAGGCGACTAAGAGATATATTGACTTGAAATTCGTCGACCTCAGCATGGATTACTTCATAACCCCTGTCATTGATCCGCACATCACATGTTTTCCAAAATTGTTGAACGTATAGTTCAGGTACATGTGTGCCTGTTTTGGCTGGGTTATAGGTCAGCAGGTGATTGAGTGGGTGTATTTTGAGAATTTCAGTGACAATTGGGTAGGTAAGGTTTCTCAGTTTTCTTAAGTCAACAAAATGGTTGTTTTCATGAGATTTGGTGTTAAGGAATTCTGCTTGGGGCATGATCTCCTCTGGGTCACGTACAGCTTGAGCCATTCTATCTGTACAGATTGATAAAACAGTTAAGTTAAGGATAAAGAGATATGCATGACAAAAGTTTGACCCATGTTGACCAATGTTCTAACACCCTAAGTGTTGAACCCTCACTGTGTACAGGATGATTTTTAGTATAAAAAAGTTGTTTTGAAACTTTGAGAGTGTCAATTAGATAGTGCTGAACAACTTTGTAGTACTGGAGCATAGTCCAAAAATCACCCTAACACCTCTTTTTAGGCCAAAAACCAAATTGTTAGTGTATGTTTATACCCCCCAAGAACACGAAGAACATTTTTCGAGATTTTTGAAATATTTTTACATCAAAGTGTTCCCCAAGTGTTCAAAATACCCATCGCATACTTTGTTTCATCAAACAAGTTTGTTTCGTGTACCAAACATCCCTTCAAAGTGTTGAAAACCTCATTCTCATATGGGTGTTCTAGGCCAAAAATTACCCTTTTTTTTAACTGAAAATCTTCAAAATGTAAACCGTACAAGTTGTTACCTTTGAGATTAGGAGTATTTTGACACTAAAATTGCAAATTTTGGCAGAGTAACGGAATGTTTTTCGAAATCAAGTAACCAACAAAACGAGAGAACACTTAGTCGAATTTTCGAATTTTGAATCGTGTGAAGGACGTTTGGTAACTGATGGGTAACTTATGTCAGTGAAAAAAGACACATGTTGTGCTCTGATTGGCCATCCAAGTCGGTTAAATACATGGCTGCTAGCCAATGCGAATGGTAAAGAAACCCGGCTGATAGAAGTGTTGAATCGCATGCGATTAACTCTTTGGTGTGTTAATCGCATGTGAATCACCCTTTGGTTAATAGCATGCGAATCACTCTTTGTTTATCAATCGCATGCGAATCACCCCTTGCATGCGAATCAACCTTTGTTTATCAATCGCATGCGAATCACCCCTTGCCTTTGTTTATCAAATGCATGCGAATCACCCCTTGCATGCGAATCAACCTTTGTTTATCAAATGCATGCGATTGAACCAATACTTGAAAAATTTATGAACAATCAAAATATCTGAATTTTGAGAATTGAAACTTTAGTTTTTCAGATATGTTTGATTTGAATGTTTTTTTGACACACTCCCCCTAGACTTAGGCTTTGTTTTTTAAAGTTTTTAAGTTTAGACCAAGTCCTTAATTTGGAGTGTGTCAGTTGTAGTAAACTTCTTCCCCTACACATGTGCCCAATGTGTATCAAAGTTCTCCCCCTACACATTTGCAACATGTGTAAAACCAGGAACAAACACCCCCTCGATTGATGCAGTGAATATCTGAACAGAGAACAAACAGTATAACACCTACTCTAAACAAAAGAAAAGAAAGGAAAAGAAAAGAAGGTAACAGTATGCTAGATTTGTAGATTGAGCATGCCTAACTTGGATACCAACCCAGTGAATCGACTTTCGTCTAATGGTTTGGTAAACAGGTCAGCCAGCTGATTTTCAGTAGGCACATACTGTAGCTCAATTAATCCTTTCTCAACGTTATCTTTTATGAAGTGATAACGTATATCAATATGTTTGGTTTTAGAGTGGTGTACCGGATTGCAGGAGATGGCGATGGCAGACTGAGAGTCACATAAAAGTGGAATTTTGTCATACCTGAGACCAAAGTCCGATAATTGTGTACATATCCATAGACTCTGTGAGCAGCACATTGCAGCAGCAACATACTTAGCTTCTTTGATGCCCAACAGACTAACCGATCTCCCAGAAAGTGTGCACTACCAGAGGTGCTTTTCCTATCAATTCTGCAACCGGCATAGTCAGCATCTGAGTAAGCATGTAGATCCAAATTTGAATCTTTCGGATACCACAGACCTAGATCCATAGACACTTTAAGATATCTGAATATCCGCTTGACTGCCAGAAGATGTGACTCTTTAGGGTTTGCCTGAAATCTGGCACAGAGATAGGTAGAGAACATGATATCCGGACGACTAGCAGTGAGATACAGTAACGATCCAATCATCCCACGATAGTTTTTCAGATCTACAGGAGAACCATCAAGATCTGCCGAGAGTTGTGCCTTAGCAGCCATGGGTGTGGATATGGGTGAGCAGTTAATCATATCATACTTCGTGAGAAGATCTTTGATGTACTTTGATTGGCAAATAAAGCTTCCATGACTTAACTGCTTCACCTAGAGTCCGAGAAAGAATGACATCTCCCCCATCATGCTCATTTGGAATCTGTTTGCCATGATTTTAGCAAACTCGTCACTGTATTTTGGATTTGTAGATCCAAAAATAATATCGTCCACATATATCTGAACCAAAATTTTATCCCGACCCTTTGTCTTTGTGAAGAGAGTGGTATCTGTCTTTCCTTTGGAGTAGCCTTCATCAATCAAATATTCAGATAAGACGTCGTACCATGCACGCGGAGCTTGCTTTAACCTGTACAAGGCCTTATCTAAGATATAAACATGATTTGGATGTTTTGAATTGATGAAACCCTCGGGCTGTGAGACATAAACTTCTTCTTTAAGTACACCATTAAGAAAAGCTGTCTGCACATCCATTTGGAAGACACGAAAGCTTCTAGAGGCTACATAAGCAAGAAATAGCCGTATGGCTTCAATGCGAGCAACAGGGGCAAAAGTTTCATCATAGTCAATGCCCTTCTATTGATTGTATCCCTTAGCAACCAACCTAGCTTTGTTACGGATGACCACTCCATCCGAATCCCGTTTGTTCTTGAATACCCATTTAGTTCCGACAACAGATTTGCCATATGGAAGAGGAACTAATCTCCAGACTTTAAGGCGATCAAATTGGTGTAATTCCTCCTGCATGACAATTACCTAATCTGGATCATCTAATGCGTCACAAGTCTTAGTGGGCTCAATGATGCTTAAGAAACCAGAGAATTGGCATTCGTTTGATGTTGCGGATCTTGTTTGAATGTCAACTGAAGGATCTCCAATGATGTTCTCTTCAGAGTGATGTCTGGTCCACTTAATTTCATGGGAGGTGGAAGATGAAGGAATGAGATCTTGTAAGTGTCGTGCTTCTTCTTCATCTTCTCTGGAGAAATTTAGGTCTGAATCAAACACAGGTGAGCTATCTTGGACAGCTATAGAAGCAGTCACAGGGGGCTGTGTGACCGAGACAGATGTAGAATCTTCAGCATATAAATCAGCAAATGGGTTTGTCTCAGTGACCGTAGGAGTTGTGATAGTGACACTTGTTTGTGCAGCTGTGTTGTTCCTGTTTTCAGTCACAACTGGGGAAGATTCAGAACGAAAGAAATCAAACCTAAAGTCAAGATTAGAATTTGAACTGGAAGAAATGTTTGATTCTTTATTTTGAATAACCGGTCCTGAACAGGTATGTTCAGAAGCAACTACTGTTGATTTAGGTGGAAATTCGGTAACATTCAATGTATCATCAAATGTTACGTTGATACTTTCAACAATGCTCTTTGTACGTTTGTTAAAAACTTTGTAGGCTTTGGACTCAGTAGAATAACCTAGGAAAACAGCATCATCCGCTTTGGGAGCAAATTTTCCTAGATTATCCTTGTCATTTAGTACAAAGCACCTATTACCAAATACATGGAAGTATTTGATATTAGGCACTATGCCATTGGCTAGTTCATATGGAGTTTTATTAAAGCGTTTGTTTATGAAAGAGCGGTTTTGCGTGTAGCAGGCAGTGCTGATTGCTTCAGCCCAGAAGGAAGGTGGGAGCCCGGAATATGAAAGCATTGTTCGGGCAGCTTCAACCAAAGTTCTATTTTTTCGTTCCACTACACCATTTTGTTGTGGTGTGTATGCAGCAGAGAACTGGTGGTTGATTCCCACAAGGTCACAGAAGCTCTTCAAAGTACTGTTTTTGAATTCCGTTCCATTGTCTGTCCGGATAGAGACAACACTCTGACTATGCTTGTTCTGCTGTTGTTTGATGAAGGAAATGATTGTTGGAGTGGCTTCATCTTTTGAGCGCAGAAATTTGACCCAAGTATATCTAGAGTAGTCATCCACCATGACTAAAATATACTTCTTCCCATTCTTGGACTGGATTCTCATAGGACCACACAGATCCATGTGCAGGAGTTCCAAAGGCTTCGTAGTGCTAAATACTTGTTTAGATTTATGAGAAGCCTTCTTCATTTTTCCTTTTTCACAATCTGCACACAGATGATCCTTCTTGAACCTTAACTTTGGAATGCCTCTCACCAAGTCACCAGTGACTAATTTGTTAATATTTTGAAAGTTCAGGTGAGAGAGTTTTCTGTGCCATTGCCAAGTCAGATCCGTAGATGCTTCGGACAGTAGACACACAGAGGTAGGAGAGTCATATTTTTCCAAGTCAATGGAATACAGGTTAGAATTTCTGGAACCTGCGAGCAACTCATCTCCATTTTCAGTTAAAACTGAACATTTGTTATTTTTGAACACGACCTCTAGGTCTTTATCATAGAACTGTCCAATGCTGAACAAGTTATGACCCAACCCTTCAACATATGAGACTTTCTTGATCTTGATGTGCTTTTTCTCAATGTCTCCGTACCCCATTATTAGTGCAACATTGTCGTTCCCAAAACGTACATTCCCGGAGTACTTAGGAACATAGTTCTTGAGAAGGCTTTTGTTGCCAGTCATATGTTTGGTGCAGCCGGAGTCAAGGTACCACAAGTGAGGCACCTGCAACAAGAGAATAAAGCACGTTCAGGTCCCCATATAAGGATGGGTCCTTGATTGTTAGTTCCTAAAGGTGGTTGAGTAGTGATTGTGTCTACTTATTGTGGTAAAACTTGAGATGATCTATTCTTAATTACCCATGTGGGTCGAATCTTTTGTCGAGAATGAATAGATTTGGGAGAAATTGGCTGAGAAGAAAGTTTCTTTACCACTGTTGGTTTGACAGTTGATGGAATCGGAGGTTTTGGATTTGAATGAGTTGCGGAAGCGTTAAGTTTACGAATCCATGGTTGCGAGTAATTCTTAAGAATTCTCTGTGGCGTCGGTGCATCAACTTGCTTTTGCTAAACTGGAGCACTGTGATTAGTAAGTTTTGCTACTCGTTGAATGGATGATGGCTTAGGTTTTGAAGGTTTGGAGATTTTGGAAGGGGAATTGCGAGAACGCTTTTGAGAATGCAAGTGTTTTTCTTGTGCAATCCACGCCCTTTTAAATGTTTCAAAGCCCTGCCATCTGTAGACTTCCAGTTCCTTGATCGTGAGCAATCGGTTGGATTTGTTTAAGCTTTTAAGTGCATGAGATTTACGAGTGGTGATCCATTGATTAATGATGTAGCCTTTTGAATTTAAAAATGGAACACAAACTTGATTAGCATAAAAATCAGTCCAATCAGCACATGGTTTAACACCTAAAGACTTTCTCAATTGATCATAACAACAATTAAATTCACAGTGTCCATGAGTACAACCGTCACTTATACAAAACATGGTAAAAGCAGTTTTACCTTGTGAACTGGAATGATTACAAACAGAATCAAACATCAAAACGTTTTCACAGACAGGTTTCAAATTTGAACACCTCCTAGTGGATCTAGGAATAACTCTTTCCCATGATGTATTTATTTCAAACTTCTTGTTTCCAGCATTCTTCACATCTGCAGCAGAGGATAAAAGATTAGAATGAAGTCGTGGTCGACTGGCTGCAGCTCGTGATGATTCAGGTACGTCTAAGTTCACACGAGAACTGTGACTAGAAGTGGAAAGTTGCTTTGGTTTGTAAATCTGTTTAAGTTTAAGATTTGTTACCGCAGTATGATTAACAGATTTTACTTGTTTGACATTTTGTGAAGATGTAGACACATGTTTGGAACCTTCAAGTCGTTCATCTTATACGATTCCCTGTGGTGAGAAGGTAAATGGAGTAGGTGGTTCCAGTGCAGTTTCGACCTCTTTGATTCGTTCAAGCAATTCAAAATTTTCTTTGCACAAGTCGTCAATGATCTTGCCATCAAGATTGAATACCGTTTGGAGACGCTTGTAGAGGATGGCGTTTTCTTGAACTAGTGGAGAGGGTTCAGATGTGGTTTCTGATTGGAAGGCTTTGGTAAGGTCATCTTGAACTAGATGAGTGAAGCAAAACTTTTGTAAGGTTTGAAACCTTTGCTGTAATTCCTTGTGGGGAATGTATTCAACAGTGGGCTTTGGTGAAACAGGAGAGTAGAGTTCTTCATCAGAATAGACAGAAGATGAAACATCAGTATCACATGATGACGTGAGACAGGTGAGGTATGAGTCATTGAGATCAGAGTAGTCAAATGTAATTGCAGTTCTGAGATTAAGAGTTCGTTTGACATCTTCTTCAATACGTTCCTCTTCTTGACCAATAAAAACCATCAGTTGGGTAAGGCCTTCGCCAAACAGATCAGCATTATATAATTGTTTGGACGTAATCTTTCTCAATTTGAAGCCCAGCCCATTGAAATTCCATCTGGAGAAAGGACGTTCCTTTTCTTTGTATTGAGAGATGGTCTGTTCACTTTGATCACGTTTGGACAGAAGATACTCAAGTTCATTGATTCTAGAGTAAAGAGTACTTAGTTCATTCCTAAGTTCATTTTTGAGAATTTCTGAATCCTTTTCAGCACATACACATTCTGCTTTAAGATCTATTATAGTGCTATTTGTCTTATTGGTTAATTCTAAGAATTCAGATTCTTTCACAGCTAATTGAGACTTAAGGCTAATTAAATCGTTTTCTAACTGTGTAATTACTATTTGTGCCTCTTTATCCTTGTTGCGTGAAACATCTTCTAGAACTTGATTTCTAGTGGTTAACTCTATTACCTGATTTTCTAACTCTTTCATTCGGATTAATATGGTTTGTATGTGTTCATGTTTAAAACCCATATTATAGTTAGAGTTAGAAGATACATTCCCGCTTTCCAAGCTTTCCTCATCTGAATCAGAGAGATCATCACCATTATCATCCTCTCTACTTCCTCCACCATTGTGAGCCATTAAACAGAACTGTGCATGATCTTCACCATCCAGATCACTGTCCGATTCTGTATCATCCAAGAATTGATCTTCTTCTACTAGCAGCGCGTTCCCAGCCTGTCTTTGTTTGAACAGACGGTACTTCTGCCGATAGTATTCTGCGTCTTTGGTCTTTTTCATGGGGCAGTTCTGGATTAGATGCCCTGGTCTTCCACAGTTGTAGCACTTGGGGTCGGTTTTCTTTTCCTCCTTCTTCTCATCCCTCTGGTACCTTGGCTTGTCAACAGGAGCAGCTCTTTCGGGTCTCCTTGAACCTGATGTTAACCGTTGTCTATTCTTAGTCTTGCTGAAACGGTTCATGAAGTTCTTGTTGGCCACAGTGAGAGCTTGAAATGCAGCTTCTATTGAATCATCATCATCATTATCATGATCAGAATCACTGAGAACCACTTGTTTCAGTTTCAAGGATCTTGATGATGTTTCCCTATTGATTCTGTCAGCCACCACCAAGGCAAGAGGGTCAGCAACTGGTTGTTTAGGGAGAGATTGCAAGATTTCATCTTGATACTGATTGAGATCTTCGAAGATATTGTGGAAGGTGACCGATGTAAGATCTTTATTGATCTGTTTGTAAAGTCTGGCATAGCCTTTCCACTCAGAACCTAATGAATTCAGAAAAACACAGTTTAAATCAAGGTCAGTTCTGACAATTTGATTAGATCTCATTTCATTTTGTAGCTTGCAGAATCTCCCATATGTTTCAGAGAGCAGTTCATTTTCTCGAGCCTTGAAGTCATGATAGTTGTTGACTAGCTGAGTTCGTTTGATTTATTCTCCTTGCTCAGTGCCCTGAAGTTGTTTCTTGATCTCATCCCAGATTTCCTTGGCTGTGCCCAAACTATCTATTTTGAGATAGATTTCTGATGAGAGGCCCTGCTTGAGGTAGTACTTGGCCAGTTTCTCAGCTTTCTTTGTATCTCTTTCTGTAGTGGTCATCTCATCATGAGTCTTCTCTCTTTCATGTATGGGAATGCCAGGGTTGTTGTCTGGATCTGCTTCAACTACCCTCATGAATTTGGTGTTTCCTTTGTTGATGCATTCAATCATCTTGTCACCGAAGAGTTCGTTATGCTCAATGAAGTCCATGAACCTTCATTTCCAGACATTGTATTCCCCCCGAAACAAAACAGGAGGTTTTGTATCGGTGCCAATGGACATCATTTCATTTGTACTTGACATGATTAGTGATGTTTGTGAGAAATGATCGTTCACTTGTAAGATGGTTTGATTGTTCGAAAGCTTGATTTTAGAAATGACTTGAGAGTTTGATTAAAGAACTAAGTCTTTGGAATTTCAATTTTGAATTAGATCTTGAGAGGATTAAATTCAACTTTGAACTAACTAGACTTGTGGTAATGTAATTCACCTTTGAATTAAATTTGATTTAAATTAAATTCAATTATGAATTAGATTGTTTGATTAAGTCCAGCTGTCTTAAAGTTCTTTAAGTCAAGTCCAAAGAGTCAATCACTTGTCCAAGTCTTAGGAATGTCACTGTTTTGAGTTTTGTCTTATCGAATGCGAATAGATCCAATAGAGTGAGATTGAGTGAGTAAATTCCTTGAAAACAAATGGGCAGAGTAAGGACTTAGTATCGATTAATAAAGTAACCAATCGAATGCGATTCAATCCTGTTGCATCAAACACTTAGGAGATAAAACAGTTAGTCCTGACAATCAAATGTGATTGCCAATAGAGTGAGTGAATAGTACAAAAATAAGTCAAGAGTTAATCACATGCGAATCAATAAAGGACTTAGAAAACTCTTCAATCGCGTGCGATTAAAGTGTTGAACTTAGAAACTTTTTAATCGCGTGCGATTAAAGTGTTTACACTTAGAAAATTTTAATCACATGCGATTCCTAGGGAATGAGCCGGCTGATAGGGTATCCACACAGATCCGGCTGATAGAATACCAAGTGTGAATCGCGTGCGAATGCCTTTGAAGATCAGGCTGATAGAATATCAACACTTAACAGTTCCTTGTGACTCTATAAGCCGCACAACCCAATCGCGTGTGATAGGGGATCCGGCTGATAGAGTATATGTGTCCTTTTCAAATCAGATTGCCATACCCTAAATAGTGTCTAACCACTTGTACTTGATTGGTATGGCAAGTACTTGATTTTCCTTGTACAACACTTAATCTATTATGAACTTATAATTAAATAAATTACAAAATACGATTTCTTCTTCTTCAAGTTGTACTTTCAGACCAAGAACACCATAAATGCTTAAATACCCAGAAAATTTAATGTTGAAAAAAATGGGTATTTAATGACCTTCTTGACTTAATGCTTATAAAAACACCCACGGTTTGTGTTTTTCTTCAAAGAATGTTTTGTAACCTTTGTAAGACTATCGAAACAACTCAAAGGAAAGTTAAAGAAGATGTAGTTTATACCTTTAATGAGTTCTACCTTTAAAATTCGTTTGAGCTTGAGTTTATCTTGAAGAAAACTGCGGGGGGCCGCACCAATGTGGGGGGGGGGGGGAATGTTGGGTTTATGGGGCTCAGCGTTCCCTCGAGCCGGTCAAATCCGCGACTCTTAAACCCACTGCTCCTGTAGCAATGCAAGATCATCCCACATTTGTGAGGCAAGGGAAATTCATTCTCCTTATAAGGAGGGTGGATCTTACTCTTACCAACTGACGCGTTTTAAAGCCGTGAGGGGAAACCCAAAGCGGACAATATCGTTGGTCGGTTCCATGGTTTCGGTCCTAACAAAGTGTTAACAAACTTGCACTACATCCACTCCTTGGCCTCACCCACCAAGAGTTTGCTCCACTAGCTTCTCTCTTTGAAGGTAGATATAAACCTTTTACACTTCTCTTTTTCACTTGCAAGAATTAACACTTCAAACTTGCAAGTAAGGTAAAGATAACCTTGCTTCACTCTAATTCTATAGGCTAGAGTTGATCCTTACTTCTCTCAAGTTCTAAAGGCTAGACATGATCCTTACTTCACTCTAATTTGAAAGGCTAGAGTTGATCCTTACACTATTACAAAATATATAGAAAGATGATGTAGTGTTTAAGCTTTGAAAGCTTTGCTCTTGCTTGATTCTTGATCTTCAATGATAGATGAATTGATGAATTATCAAATAATATGAGCTCACAAGATAAGAATATATGTTATGTGTTTTAGCTGTACAAGAGGTTGTTGAAACACAAGACTTGAGTTGGTTTAAATAAGGAAAAAGGTGCAAGTTCAAAAAGTGTCAAGACTACCCACGGTCGATCCACGGTCGACCGTGGCATCTTCCGTCAGCATTCTGGAACTTTTTTAGCCTTGCAAATAAAGACGTTGGCCTTATACCAATATCACACACAACCCATTTTTACCATTAAAATGCACTGAAAAGGAGTCTTAGAAAAGTTGGGTTGGTGTCATACCTTTTATGTTTGAATTTAAACACCAAATAGGAAGTTTAGAAGCCAAATGCATAAAACATGTTGGAAGTTTGCTTCTTTGGGATATTCCTTTTCCTATAAGTGGTGTTGTGTTATTTTAATGAAAGATCATGTTTGGTATTTGAATTTTTTTTATAAAAGTTTTTATAAAAATTATTTTATAAAAACTTAAACTTCTTTAATTAATTATTCTTGTAAGCTCATATTTTCCGAACTCTTGTTTGTAGTTTTCTTCGCCATCGGCTGTCGGGTACGAGTTCGGCTGACTTCAAGAGGAACAATGTTTAAGAATAGTGAGCTATGCAGTGACGGTTGATATACGGTCGACCGTGGGATCGACCGTGAACACTTTACGCTTTCTTCAAAACTTGTTTTCTTCATATCTTGTTGAGTTAAATTCTTTTACTTGTTTGTACTTCACTTGATCATCAATTTGAGGCTTGTTAATTTTCTTTAAGAATATAGATATGAACACATGAATAATTTTGATAAGCAATAGTATCACATGTGTATATTTTTATCATCATCAAAATAATGAGTGCACTTTTAAATGTATGACCATGTATGCACCAACACTTTCTTTTGCAGGAGTTGTATCAGTGGCAGCAGTGACTTCAACAACTGAGGATGGAACATAAGGACCTTCAGTAACAGTTTTGCATCACATCATCAAGGCTGGACATGTAGAGAAAAACTCTACTCTTCTAGAGGGAAAAGTTTTCCCCATCAAACATTGGACACCTTGTGAGTAAGCCATTGTTGGAAGAACTGTTAGAACTAGCAACATGAGTGGCCATTTTGAAGTGTGGGGTAGAAGCAGTTGAAGAGTAAGCAAAACGGATCTTAGATATGAATTATCTAGCCTGCTCTGATACCAGTTGTTGGTCCCGAGTGGATACTACAACAACAAATGTTTGTAGAAGGGGGTTGAATACAAACTTTAGCTATTTAAAAATTAAGAGACACACGGTTTACTTTTATATAATTCTTATTGATGTGAATCAAGAATTACATGAACTAGATGCGGAAAATCTAAGTTCAATAAAAGGTGGCAACTAAATTTGTCTAACACATAGACTAAGCTAATCTTAAACAACTGATGTCTAAGATGTTTAACACATGAACAAGTTTGTAACACTGAAAGTATAATGCTAACTCTTCTAATTCTCAACAGATGAGATTTCAGTGTTCAACTCTATCTATTCGCATACTTAGCATGTTCCCATGCAAGAGTATATATAAGCACTATGGTATCCGGGTTGATGGAGTGGAGAAGGAGACAAATGTACTTGGTTTAATAATATTATAATAGATAAAGTTAGTAGGTGAAAGGTAAGTTAACTTTATACACAAAGTGCGAAAATTGAACATACTTTTCAGTAAGGTTTTTACCCACTATCTATTAATATATTATTAAATTACTACGTTTATGTCTTGGGAGAGTAAACTTCTCTTTCCATGCTTGTACTTTTATCAACACCATGCTTTCTGAAGATTTGACTTTACCAAATATAGAGTTGCCAGCCATACTTAGTTATTTGAAGCATATATTCGAGATCTTCTCTTCTAAAGTATCTTTCACCTTTTCCAGGGGATCAAGATCTATCCTTTTTGTTTCTTTGCAGATTCAAAACGTGCTAAGTACTTTTACAAAAAAAGATCTAAGGCATAAAAGAACAACACTTGTTCTGCCTTTGACTTAAGAAAGAATTATATAGAAAAACTATTAGTTGATATACAATGTAAAGACTCAGCTAACAGACACTGAACTGCAAACATAATTTTGCTCAGCTAAGGACAAATGGGTTGACCGTAGATCAACCGTGTATCGACCGTGAGCCTTCTGGATTTGTTCTTTTGCCTTTTCTTTCACAATTTTGAATGGTTTTAATGATATGTTGCTTGTTTCAATTGATAACTCATGACCTCCTTCATCACTTGATAACTTTTGAATTCTAACATTTTTTCTTTGAAGTTTACACAAGTAGAGCAACCTTGTGACATAATGTTAGATTTTCTTAACTCATTTATTTTCTTGACCAAGATTTCATTAAGATCTTTGAGTTTAAAATTATCATTCTCAACATTTTTCAAATCATTGATCTTGGTAATGAGTTTTGAATTAATATCAAGTAACATATCATATTTATCTTTTAGCTCATCATAAAGATTATGTAAGTAATCTTTACTACTATAATCATTTATGAAAGATACCTTATTTTCTTTAAAAGCCATGAAGCAAGCAAGTTCTCTTGATCTCTCTTTTTCTTCATTTCTTCTTGCCTCAAGCTCTTCAAATTTACCTATATCTTTCCATAATCTCTTGGCACAAGTGTAAGAACACATATATTCATATTTACTCCCCTTAAGAGATTTTTGAATAAATATCAATGCTTGTTCATTTTGTGACATATCTTTATCAAGATCATTTTCAATAAAGTCACCCATGTCATACTCTATTGATCTTAAGAATGTCAACATTTAGGCTTTCCAACCCAAAAATGTATAATCAATAAACATAGGTAAAGTAGCCATATAAACCCCCAAACTTAGGTTATCATTTAAGTCCATGGATCTAACTCAAGATTTTTGTATAAAATTGTTATCTCAAAACATTTATAAAGCAAGTTCTATCTCAAAAACAATTTTAACAAAAAATTTTAGAGAAACTTGCTCTGATACCAATTGTTAGTACCTAGAGAGGGGTGAATAGGTTCTTTAACTTAGTTTACCAATTTTTACACTTATAAAATTTGTAAGTTGTGTTAAAAATATTTTTATTGAAGTTTATAACGCAACAAATATATATACTTGATATAAAGAGAGTAAGGGTAGAGAGATATCACCAATTAGTAGACAAGAGATTTATAGTGGTTCATGCAAGTGTTAACAAACTTGCACTACATCCACTCCTTGGCCTCATCCACCAAGAGTTTGCTCCACTAGCTTCTCTCTTTGAAGGTAGAGATAAACCTTTTACACTTCTCTTTTTCACTTGCAAGAATTAACACTTCAAACTTGCAAGTAAGGTAAAGATAACCTTGCTTCACTCTAATTCTATAGGCTAGAGTTGATCCTTACTTCTCTCTAGTTCTAAAGGCTAGAGATGATCCTTACTTCACTCTAATTTGAAAGGCTAGAGTTGATCCTTACACTATTACAAAATATATAGAAAGATGATGTAGTGTTTAAGCTTTGAAAGCTTTGCTCTTGCTTGATTCTTGATCTTGAGTGATAGATGAATTATCAAAGAATATGAGCTCACAAGATAAGAATATATGTTCTGTGTTTTAGATGTATAAGAGGTTGTTGAAACACAAGACTTGAGTTGGTTTAAATAAGGAAAAAGGTGCAAGTTCAAAAAGTGTCTAGACTGCCCACGGTCGATCCACGGTCGACCGTGGCATCTTCCGTCAGCATTCTGGAACTTTTTCAGCCTTGCAAATAAAGACGTTGGCCTTTTACCAAAATCACACACAACCCATTTTTACCATTAAAATGCACTGAAAAGGAGTCTTAGAAAAGTTGGGTTGGTGCCATACCACTTATGTTTGAATTTAAACACCAAATATGAAGTTTAGAAGCCAAATGCATAAAACATGTTGGAAGTTTGCTTCTTTGGGATATTCCTTTTCCTATAAGTGGTGTTGTGTTATTTCAATGGAAGATCATGTTTGGTATTTGCCAAAATAAGAAGTCTTATACTTTTTCAACCAAGCTTGTGATTTATATAAAAAATATTTGAATTTTTTTTATAAAAGTTTTTATAAAAATTATTTTATAAAAACTTAAACTTCTTTAATTAATTATTCTTGTAAGCTCATATTTTCCGAACTCTTGTTTGTAGTTTTCTTCGCCATCGGCTGTCGGGTACGAGTTCGGCTGACTTCAAGAGGAACAATGTTTAAGAATAGTGAGCTGTGCAGTGACGGTTGATACACGGTTGACCGTGGGATCGACCGTGAACAATTTATGTTTTCTTCAAAACTTGTTTTCTTCATATCTTGTTGAGTTAAATTATTTTACTTGTTTGTAGTTCACTTGATCATCAATTTGAGGCTTGTTAATTTTCTTTAAGAATATAGATATTAACATATGAATAATTTTGATAAGCAATAGTATCACATGTGTATATTTTTGTCATCATCAAAACAATGAGTGCACTTTTAAATGTATGACCATGTATGCACCAACACTTTCTTTTGCAGGTGTTGTATCAGTGGCAGCAGTGACTTCAACAACAGAGGATGGAACATAAGGACCTTCAGTAACAGTCTTGAGCATCACATCATAAAGGCTGGACATGTAGAGAAAAACTCTACTCTTCTAGAGGGAAAAGTTTTCCCCATCAAACATTGAACACCTTGTGAGTGAGCCATTGTTGGAAGAACTGTTAGAAGTAGCAACAGGAGTGGCCATTTTGAAGTGTGGGGTAGAAGCAGTTGAAGAGTAAGCAAAACGGATCTTAGATATGAATTATCTAGCCTGCTCTGATACTAGTTGTTGGTCCCGAGTGGATACTACAACAACAAATGTTTGTAGAAAGGGGGTTGAATACAAACTTTAGCTATTTAAAAATTAAGAGACACACGGTTTACTTTTATATAATTCTTATTGATGTGAATCAAGAATTACATGAACTAGATGCGGAAAATCTAAGTTCAATAAAAGGTGGCAACTAAATTTGTCTAACATATAGACTAAGCTAATCTTAAACAACTGATGTCTAAGATGTTTAACACATGAACAAGTTTGTAACATTCAAATTAAATGTTAACTCTTCTAATTCTCAACAGATGAGATTTCAGTGTTCAACTCTATCTATTCGCATACTTTGCATGTTCCCATGCAAGAGTATATATAAGCACTATGGTATCCGGGTTGATAGAGTGGAGAAGGAGACAAATGTACTTGGTTTAATAATATTATAATAGATAAAGTTAGTAGGTGAAAGGTAAGTTAACTTTATACACAAAGTGCGAAAATTGAACATACTTTTCAGTAAGGTTTTTACCCACTATCTATTATTATATTATTAAAGTACTACCTTTATGTCTTGGGAGAGTAAACTTCTCTTTCCATGCTTGTACTTTTATCAACACCATGCTTTCTGAAGATTTGACTTTACCAAGTATAGAGTTGTTAGCCATACTTAGTTGTTTGAAGCATATATTCCAGATCTTCTCTTCTAAAGTATCTTTCACCTTTTCCACGGGATCAAGATCTATCCTTTTTGTTTCTTTGCAGATTCAAAAATTGCTAAGTACTTTTACAAAGAAAGATCTAAGGCATAATAGAACAACACATATTCTGCCTTTGACTTAAGGAAGAATTACATAGAAAAACTATTAGTTGATATACAATGTAAAGACTCAGCTAACAGACACTGAACTGCAAACATAATTTTGCTCAGCTAAGGACAAATGGGTCGACCGTGGATCAACCGTGTATCGACCGTGAGCCTTCTGGATTTGTTCTTTTGCCTTTTCTTTCACAATTTTGAATGGTTTTAATGATATGTTACTTGTTTCAATTGATAACTCATGACCTCCTTCATCACTTGATAACTTTTGAATTCTAACATTCTTTTCTTTGAAGTTTACACAAGTAGAGCAACCTTGTGACATAATGTTAGATTTTCTTAACTCATTTATTTTCTTGACCAAGATTTCATTAAGATCTTTGAGTTTAAAATTATCATTCTCAACATTTTTCAAATCATTGATCTTGGTAATGAGTTTTGAATTAATATCAAGTAACATATCATATTTATCTTTTAGCTCATCATAAAGATTATGTAAGTAATCTTTACTACTAGAATCATTTATGAAAGATACCTTATTTTCTTTAAAAGCCATGAAGCAAGCAAGTTATCTTGATCTCTCTTTTTCTTCATTTCTTCTTGCCTCAAGCTCTTCAAATTTACCTATATCTTTCCATAATCTCTTGGCACAAGTGTAAGAACACATATATTCATATTTACTCCTCTTAAGAGATTTTTGAATAAATATCAATGCTTGTTCATTTTGTGACATATCTTTATCAAGATCATTTTCAATAAAGTCACCCATGTCATACTCTATTGATCTTAAGAATGTCAACATGTAGGCTTTCCAACCCAAAAATGTATAATCAATAAACATAGGTAAAGTAGCCATATAAACCCCCAAACTTAGGTTATCATTTAAGTCCATAGATCTAACTCAAGATTTTTGTATAAAATTGTTTTCTCAAAACCTTTATAAAGCAAGTTCTATCTCAAAAACAATTTTAACAAAAAATTTTAGAGAAACTTGCTCTGATACCAATTGTTAGTACCTAGAGGGGGGGTGAATAGGTTCTTTAACTTAGTTTACCAATTTTTACACTTATAAAATTTGTAAGTTGTGTTAAAAATATTTTTATTGAAGTTTATAACACAACAAATATATATACTTGAAATAAAGAGAGTAAGGGTAGAGAGATATCACCAATTAGTAGACAAGAGATTTATAGTGGTTCATGCAAGTGTTAACAAACTTGCACTACATCCACTCCTTGGCCTCAACCACCAAGAGTTTGCTCCACTAGCTTCTCTCTTTGAAGATAGAGATAAACCTTTTACACTTCTCTTTTTCACTTGCAAGAATTAACACTTGAAACTTGCAAGTAAGGTAAAGATAACCTTGCTTCACTCTAATTCTATAGGCTAGAGTTGATCCTTACTTCTCTCTAGTTCTAAAGGCTAGAGATGATCCTTACTTCACTCTAATTTGAAAGGCTAGAGTTAATCCTTACACTATTACAAAATTTATAGAAAGATGATGTAGTGTTTAAGCTTTGAAAGCTTTGCTCTTGCTTGATTCTTGATCTTGAATGATAGATGAATTATCAAAGAATATGAGCTCACAAGATAAGAATATATGTTATGTGTTTTAGCTGTACAAGAGGTTGTTGAAACACAAGACTTGAGTTGTTTTAAATAAGGAAAAAGGTGCAAGTTCAAAGAGTGTCCAGACTGCCCACGGTCGATCCACCGTCGACCGTGGCATCTTCCGTCAGCATTCTGGAACTTTTTGAGCCTTGCAAATAAAGACGTTGGCCTTTTACCAAAATCACACACAACCCATTTTTACCATTAAAATGCACTGAAAAGGAGTCTTATAAAAGTTGGGTTGGTGTCATACCTCTTAAGTTTGAATTTAAACACCAAATAGGAAGTTTAGAAGCCAAATGCATAAAACATGTTGGAAGTTTGCTTCTTTGGGATATTCCTTTTCCTATAAGTGGTGTTGTGTTATTTCAATGGAAGATCATGTTTGGTATTTGCCAAAATAAGAAGTCTTATACTTTTTCAAACAAGCTTGTGATTTATATAAAAAATATTTGAATTTTTTTTATAAAAGTTTTTATAAAAATTAATTTATAAAAACTTAAACTTCTTTAATTAATTATTCTTGTAAGCTCATATTTTCCGAACTCTTGTTTGTAATTTTCTTCGCCATCGGCTGTCGGGTACGAGTTCAGCTGACTTCAAGAGGAACAATGTTTAAGAATAGTGAGCTGTGCAATGACGGTTGATACACGGTCGACCGTGGGATCGACCGTGAACACTTTACGCTTTCTTCAAAACTTGTTTTCTTCATATCTTGTTGAGTTAAATTCTTTTACTTGTTTGTACTTCACTTGATCATCAATTTGAGGCTTGTTAATTTTCTTTAAGAATATAGATATGAACATATGAATAATTTTGATAAGCAATAGTATCACATGTGTATATTTTTATCATCATCAAAACAATGAGTGCACTTTTAAATATATGACCATGTATGCACCAACACTTTCTTTTGCAGGAGTTGTATCAGTGGCAGCAGTGACTTCAATAACTGAGGATGGAACATAAGGACCTTCAGTAACAGTCTTGAGCATCACATCATCAAGGCTGGACATGTAGAGAAAAACTCTACTCCTCCAGAGGGAAAAGTTTTCCCCATCAAACATTGGACACCTTGTGAGTGAGCCATTGTTGGAAGAACTGTTAGAAGTAGCAACAGGAGTGGCCATTTTGAAGTGTGGGGTAGAAGCAGTTGAAGAGTAAGCAAAACGGATCTTAGATATGAATTATCTAACCTGCTTTGATACCAGTTGTTGGTCCCGAGTGGATACTACAACAACAAATGTTTGTAGAAGGGGGATTGAATACAAACTTTAGCTATTTAAAAATTAAGAGACACACGGTTTACTTTTATATAATTCTTATTGATGTGAATCAAGAATTACATGAACTAGATGCGGAAAATCTATGTTCAATAAAAGGTGGCAACTAAATTTGTCTAACACATAGACTAAGCTAATGTTAAACAACAGATGTCTAAGATGTTTAACACATGAACAAGTTTGTAACACTGAAAGTAAAATGCTAACTCTTCTAATTCTCAACAGATGAGATTTCAGTGTTCAACTCTATCTATTCGCATACTTAGCATGTTCCCATGCAAGAGTATATATAAGCACTATGGTATCCGGGTTGATGGAGTGGAGAAAGAGACAAATGTACTTGGTTTAATAATATTATAATAGATAAAGTTAGTAGGTGAAAGGTAAGTTAACTTTACACACAAAGTGCGAAAATTGAACATACTTTTCAGTAAGGTTTTTACACACTATCTATTATTATATTATTAAAGTACTACCTTTATGTCTTGGGAGAGTAAACTTCTCTTTCCATGGTTGTACTTTTATCAACACCATGCTTTCTGAAGATTTGACTTTACCAAGTATAGAGCTGCCAGCCATACTTAGTTGTTTGAAGCATATATTCCAGATCTTCTCTTCTAAAGTATCTTTCACCTTTTCCAGGGGATCAAGATCTATCCTTTTTGTTTCTTTGCAGATTCAAAAAGTGCTAAGTACTTTTACAAAGAAAGATCTAAGGCATAATAGAATAACACATGTTCTGCCTTTGACTTAAGGAAGAATTACATAGAAAAACTATTAGTTGATATACAATGTAAAGACTCAGCTAACAGACACTGAACTGCAAACATAATTTTGCTCAGCTAAGGACAAATGGGTCGACCGTGGATCAACCGTGTATCGACCGTGAGCCTTCTGGATTTGTTCTTTTGCCTTTTCTTTCACAATTTTGAATGGTTTTAATGATATGTTGCTTGTTTCAATTGATAACTCATGACCTCCTTCATCACTTGATAACTTTTGAATTCTAACATTCTTTTCTTTGAAGTTTACACAAGTAGAGCAACCTTGTGACATAATGTTAGATTTTCTTAACTCATTTATTTTTTTGACCAAGATTTCATTAAGATCTTTGAGTTTAAAATTATCATTCTCAACATTTTTCAAATCATTGATCTTGGTAATGAGTTTTGAATTAATATCAAGTAACATATCATATTTATCTTTTAGCTCATCATAAAGATTATGTAAGTAATCTTTACTACTAGAATCATTTATGAAAGATACCTTATTTTCTTTAAAAGCCATGAAGCAAGCAAGTTATCTTGATCTCTCTTTTTCTTCATTTCTTCTTGCCTCAAGCTCTTCAAATTTACCTATATCTTTACATAATCTCTTGGCACAAGTGTAAGAACACATATATTCATATTTACTCCCCTTAAGAGATTTTTGAATAAATATCAATGCTTGTTCATTTTGTGATATATCTTTATCAAGATCATTTTCAATAAAGTCACCCATGTCATACTCTATTGATCTTAAGAATGTCAACATGTAGGCTTTCCATCCCAAAAAAGTATAATCAATAAACATAGGTAAAGTAGCCATATAAACCCCCAAACTTAGGTTATCATTTAAGTCCATGGATCTAACTCAAGATTTTTGTATAAAATTGTTTTCTCAAAACATTTATAAAGCAAGTTCTATCTCAAAAATAATTTTAACAAAAAAGTTTAGAGAAACTTGCTCTGATACCAATTGTTAGTACCTAGAGGGGGGGTGAATAGGTTCTTTAACTTAGTTTACCAATTTTTACGCTTATAAAATTTGTAAGTTGTGTTAAAAATATTTTTATTGAAGTTTATAACACAACAAATATATATACTTGAAATAAAGAGAGTAAGGGTAGAGAGATATCACCAATTAGTAGACAAGAGATTTATAGTGGTTCATGCAAGTGTTAACAAACTTGCACTACATCCACTCCTTGGCCTCATCCACCAAGAGTTTGCTCCACTAGCTTCTCTCTTTGAAGGTAGAGATAAACCTTTTACATTTCTCTTTTTCACTTGCAAGAATTAACACTTCAAACTTGCAAGTAAGGTAAAGATAACCTTGCTTCACTCTAATTCTATAGGCTAGAGTTGATCCTTACTTCTCTCTAGTTCTAAAGGCTAGAGATGATCCTTCCTTCACTCTAATTTGAAAGGCTAGAGTTTATCCTTACACTATTACAAAATTTATAGAAAGATGATGTAGTGTTTAAGCTTTGAAAGCTTTGCTCTTGCTTGATTCTTGATCTTGAATGATAGATGAATTATCAAAGAATATGAGCTCACAAGATAAGAATATATGTTATGTGTTTTAGCTGTACAAGAGGTTGTTGAAACACAAGACTTGAGTTGTTTTAAATAAGGAAAAAGGTGCAAGTTCAAAGAGTGTCCAGACTGCCCACGGTCGATCCACCGTCGACCGTGGCATCTTCCGTCAGCATTCTGGAACTTTTTGAGCCTTGCAAATAAAGACGTTGGCCTTTTACCAAAATCACACACAACCCATTTTTACCATTAAAATGCACTGAAAAGGAGTCTTATAAAAGTTGGGTTGGTGTCATACCTCTTAAGTTTGAATTTAAACACCAAATAGGAAGTTTAGAAGCCAAATGCATAAAACATGTTGGAAGTTTGCTTCTTTGGGATATTCCTTTTCCTATAAGTGGTGTTGTGTTATTTCAATGGAAGATCATGTTTGGTATTTGCCAAAATAAGAAGTCTTATACTTTTTCAAACAAGCTTGTGATTTATATAAAAAATATTTGAATTTTTTTTATAAAAGTTTTTATAAAAATTAATTTATAAAAACTTAAACTTCTTTAATTAATTATTCTTGTAAGCTCATATTTTCCGAACTCTTGTTTGTAATTTTCTTCGCCATCGGCTGTCGGGTACGAGTTCAGCTGACTTCAAGAGGAACAATGTTTAAGAATAGTGAGCTGTGCAATGACGGTTGATACACGGTCGACCGTGGGATCGACCGTGAACACTTTACGCTTTCTTCAAAACTTGTTTTCTTCATATCTTGTTGAGTTAAATTCTTTTACTTGTTTGTACTTCACTTGATCATCAATTTGAGGCTTGTTAATTTTCTTTAAGAATATAGATATGAACATATGAATAATTTTGATAAGCAATAGTATCACATGTGTATATTTTTATCATCATCAAAACAATGAGTGCACTTTTAAATATATGACCATGTATGCACCAACACTTTCTTTTGCAGGAGTTGTATCAGTGGCAGCAGTGACTTCAACAACAGAGGATGGAACATAAGGACCTTCAGTAACAGTCTTGAGCATCACATCATCAAGGCTGGACATGTAAAGAAAAACTCTACTCTTCTAGAGGGAAAAGTTTTCCCCATCAAACATTGGACACCTTGTGAGTGAGCCATTGTTGGAAGAACTGTTAGAAGTAGCAACAGGAGTGGCCATTTTGAAGTGTGGGGTAGAAGCAGTTGAAGAGTAAGCAAAACGGATCTTAGATATGAATTATCTAACCTGCTTTGATACCAGTTGTTGGTCCCGAGTGGATACTACAACAACAAATGTTTGTAGAAGGGGGGTTGAATACAAACTTTAGCTATTTAAAAATTAAGAGACACACGGTTTACTTTTATATAATTCTTATTTATGTGAATCAAGAATTACATGAACTAGATGCGGAAAATCTAAGTTCAATAAAAGGTGGCAACTAAATTTGTCTAACACATAGACTAAGCTAATCTTAAACAACAGATGTCTAAGATGTTTAACACATGAACAAGTTTGTAACACTGAAAGTAAAATGCTAACTCTTCTAATTCTCAACAGATGAGATTTCAGTGTTCAACTCTATCTATTCGCATACTTAGCATGTTCCCATGCAAGAGTATATATAAGCACTATGGTATCCGGGTTGATAGAGTGGAGAAGGAGACAAATGTATTTGGTTTAATAATATTATAATAGATAAAGTTAGTAGGTGAAAGGTAAGTTAACTTTATACACCAAGTGCGAAAAGTGAACATACTTTTCAGTAAGGTTTTTACCCACTATCTATTATTATATTATTAAAGTACTACCTTTATGTCTTGGGAGAGTAAACTTCTCTTTCCATGCTTGTACTTTTATCAACACTATGCTTTCTGAAGATTTGACTTTACCAAGTATAGAGTTGCAAGCCATACTTAGTTGTTTGAAGCATATATTCGAGATCTTCTCTTTTAAAGTATCTTTCACCTTTTCCAGGGGATCAAGATCTATCCTTTTTGTTTCTTTGCAGATTCAAAAATTGTTAAGTACTTTTACAAAGAAAGATCTAAGGCATAATAGAACAACACATGTTCTGCCTTTGACTTAAGAAAGAATTACATAGAAAAACTATTAGTTGATATACAATGTAAAGACTCAGCTAACAGACACTGAACTGCAAACATAATTTTGCTCAGCTAAGGACAAATGTGAAAGACTCAGCTGCTCAGATTTGCTCAGCTGATCAAATTGATCAACTAATAATTCAATTAGAGTACAGCTAATAAACTAATCAAACTAAACTCTCAGCTGATCCCAAAGGCTCAGCTAATCATTTGAGTGTGATCAGCTTATTGAGAAAAGATTAGATAAGTAATGAATACCTTATCTCACAGATGGGAGACACCAGCTGACCAATGAGATAGTTTCAGCTAATCTGCGACTGCTCAGCTGATCTTGAAGAAACCCTCAGCTGATGGTTTTGGACCATCAGTTGATGCTTTGTAGATGCTTAGCTGATGCTTCTTAACTTGTCTTTTCTTCTTAGCTGATCTTCCTGAAGCTGGTCCTTTGGCTGATACTCAGTGTTCAGCTGAAACTTTTGTTCTTCAGCTAACATTTCTTACTTTGAAATTCTTTAAGTCTAACATGAAAAACAACACATGTTTTTCATTGATCCAAGTACAAAACTGAATATGTGGTTTTGTTAGCATCAAATCCTATTTTAAATAATAGACGGGTTTGATTCTGATTTGATATCTTTATCTCCCTAACATTTTTACTTAATTCATTTTTAACAAATGAAAAATTGTTTTTCACACTTTTAGCTTTCGTTACATTTTGAATAAATCACTAATACCTAACACTTTCTAATCGGACAAAATGCGATAAAATACAACAAACTATGCCTATATTGCCATTGTATACAACCAACTTCATTTTTTATCAAAAAATACAACTTACTTTTGATTTTGGTTCATTGTATGCAATGCATTACCCACTCAACCGGTTACAGGTTAAAAGTTTTATTTTTTAATTTCTTAAGTAATATATTCATGTGTTCTTCCTAAGTTCTTCATAACT
The DNA here is from genome assembly GCA_947179395.2 of Pulicaria dysenterica. Classification (NCBI taxonomy): domain Eukaryota; kingdom Viridiplantae; phylum Streptophyta; class Magnoliopsida; order Asterales; family Asteraceae; genus Pulicaria; species Pulicaria dysenterica. The sequence goes on from OX359289.1 coordinate 82,397,117, forward strand.
TCATCTTCTTCATAAAACGAATTAAGAACTATTAACAAGAAAAGCATAAACAAATCGTCCCATAAACATCTTGGACGTTGTGTTCACAAATTAAGGTTTCTTCTTCATCTTCTTCATGACTAATCGATTATGTTCACAAATCTGGAACTATGATGGACAAATCTGAAACTCACATGAAACAAATCTAGATAAACCGCATCTGGAACAAACCTGAAACTCACATAACTGACATGAAATAATCGAAGGTTGTGATGAACAATCGATTTCAAGCCTGAAAAAAAGATGTAACTCAAGAAGAAACCTTAATCCGCCATCTGCACCCGCCTTCTTGCCGACGCATCGCCGCCGTCACCTTCAACCCACCACCACCGCCCTCTCAACCCTTTAAACGTCACCACCGCCGTCACCTACAACCCACCACCACCGCTGTCACCTTCAACCCACCACCACTGCATCTCCATTCGAAAACCCTAAATTCGAAAACCCTAAATTCGAACAACCACCACAAATCAACAAGAGAAACCCCAAATTCTCACCTTCAACAAGAGAAACCCTAATCCAAATCTCGCCGTCACCTTCAACCGACCTGCATAACCGAAAGCCGGATCTGCCTAATCCAGATCTGCATAACCGAAACCTAGATCTCGCGGTGCCGGCTACGATGCTACGATGTGGTGAGAGAGAGAGAGAGCAACATGAGGAAAACCCATATCTCGCCGTCAACGGTGGGTGGTGGTCTAGGAGGCGGCGGTGCCGGGAAATATGGAGAGGAGGAGCAACGTGTGAGAGAGAGAAGTTGTAGAGAGAAAACCTTTTAAAACTTTAATTCTTTTGTAGCATATGAACCTTGATCATAATTTCATAAACCACAAATTAAAAAAAATTAAAAAATTAGTCGCCGGAATCTGGAAATAGTTGCCGGAATCTGGAAATAGTTGCCGGAAACCGGTTGGTATAAGGTGACCTCCAATAGCAGGTCATCTTGTATACAATGAACAAAAATTTGAAGTAATGAAGTTGGTTGTATACAATGGCAATTTAGGCATAGTTTGTTGTATTTTCACGCAATTTGCCCCTTTCTAATCTAATCTTTAAAATAGCTAAGATGCCATAGGAATGAAGACGTGGTGTGGTTATCCCAATATTTAAGAACAAGAGGGGTGTTCAAATTTACGGGAATTATCGTGGTATTAAACTTCTTAACCATACTATGAAATTATGAGAGATGGTTATGAAAAAAAAAACTACAACGTGAAACAAGAGTGACAGAAAATCAATTCAAGTTTATGCCACAGAGGTCTTCGATAAAAGCATTTCATTTTATTAGAAGCCTCATGGAGAAGCATAGAAAGACAAATTGATGTGCATATGGTGTTATTAGATTTAGAGAAAGTGTACGATAGTGTCCCTAGAGAACTTATTGGAGGTCTTTAAACGGCAGAACGATCCCTTGGAGATATATATTAGGGTCTTAAAAAACATGTATGATTGGGCATTGTCCTGCGTGAGAACTCCGGTGGGAGACAACGAGTATTTTTTTGTTGCTACAGGGCCTCCACCAAGGGTCTGCACTTAGCCCGTTCATTTTTGCAGTGATTCTTGACGAGCTATCGAGGAAGATTTAGGAAGGTGTCCAATGGTATATGTTATTCGCTGATGACATTGTATTAGTTTCAAAATTGGTAGAGCAGCCGAATAGAAAACTATACTTATATTTTTTTATTATTTTACATATTGCACTATTACATCATTTTTTATCTTCTACATTATATATTTCCATTTTATTTTATCCTATTTTAATTATTACCCTAGGGTTGATTCTTATTATTATTATTATTATTATTATTATTATTATTATTATTATTATTATTATTATTATTATTTTATTATTATTATTATTATTATTATTATTGTGTTTTTTCTTTGTTTATTTATGTATTTGATTTTTTTTATTTTTTTCTTATTCATCTATCTCTTTCGTTACCATTGTCTATCTCAGAAAGCTATCTCTTTATCTATGGGTGAGGGTACAATTATCTACATTTTACCTCTTCCATATCCTACTGTAGTGGGATTGAGTATTGTCGTTGTTGTTGTTGTTGTATTTGCTAACACTGTGTTCCCGAGAAGAAACGAAAAGAAAATTGACAGAAGAAAATATGAGAAAAGAAATTATAATGTTTTATATTTTAATTTTTCATGTTTCTGGAAAAAAATAAAAAAAGTTTAAAGAAAATAAATAAGTTTATGTTCAGAAGTTGTAGAGAAAGAAAAAAAAGTTATTTTACATTAATACCCTTATTTGTTAAAATTAATTATTATAACTGAAAGCAATTTTTTCACTTACCAAAAGTAATAAATATTTTTCTTTCCCTTCTAACTCTTCACTTTTAAAAACAAAAATTTAAAATAAAAAAATAATCAAACTTTTCTTCAAATTATTTCTATTGTATGCTTAAAATAATTCAAGAACACTAAACTTTTTTTTTATTTCCATTCAAATCTTTCCCCCCATCCCTCTCAAATAAACTTGTTAACACAGGCTAAAAGTAGTCTTATGTGAGAAAGTACAAGTATAGATTTGTAGATAGAACCCTAATCCAGTAATCTCCAAATCCTTGCTTTCTGAAAACCTAGTGTCAATTGACAAATGGTGGCTATTAGGTCCTGTAAGTTTGGTAATCATTCATACTTATCAAATTCTAGTCAAAGTTCTAGGGTTTTGTTCAGTACTTCATTTTTTTCAACAACCACTCAAATGCCTTCATTTCAAAATCATGATGTGCTACGGAAGAGGATTTCTCCGGCTGTAATAACGACCGGAACTTCAATTGTTCCGATAGAAGGTAAAGATATCATAGTTGACGAGCTCAAAACCATGATCAAAACTTTCAGGAATTACAATCGATATTCCCAAGCTCTTCAGGTTAGTATTTGGTTCTTCCTGCGCTTGTATGTAGTCGTATTACGATACTGGGATGTGAATTAGTCTACATTTTCTCCTTGTAGATGTGATATTTTGGTGCAAAACTAGGTTTCAAGCCCGTGTAAACACGCGCCAACATATAAGATGTTTGACATATGGTTTTATGTCGATGTTTTGAGTATGATATTCTTAATGTCAATGTAGATCAAAATGAAAGCTAAAATGGTTTTCTTTTTATCACTTCCACTTGTCAATGTGAAAGAAAAGCACCATCAAACGGACTTCCACTTGTTAAAGGTTTATGATATACAACAATTTTTTTGTTAGAAAATGTGAATACATATAAAGCAATTTATGAATTTTTTACAAAGTCCAAATGGTAATGCAGCTTCTGTTATTTAAAAACTTTGTTATTGAGAGCAAGATTAGAAGAAAGAATGAAATGTGAAAAAGAACAAAATTGAACATTTATCGGTATAGTCACTTACATTGTTGTCATGAGAAGATTAGGATCCCGCATGACAATTATTAAAAACTAAGCAAATTCCATAGACTCTACAATTACTTTTAGCACTAAAACAAACTTATCCAATCTTATCTCTGCAATCATTATGTAGAATATGTAAAATTCATAAGAGCAAAACAGCTGAACAGAAGATGTCATCTTGTAAAGCATATAAATCAAAAATAGGTTAGATATAGTAAATCCAAATCACCCCAATTCAAAATGCTTACCTATAATATCTTTGAAGAACTCTAAGCCCTATAGACAAGTAATCAACAAACTCAATGGCATCTAATACCCACATTGATATACTTTTCGCCACCTACCAACACTTTGAAATGTGGTACTCTTCTAGACAGATATAAACGACTTCATGCCCGAGGTCGAATAGCATCAAGATGGGTGGGTCGAGGTGGGTCAGGAATTTGTAGGAATGGGTTGGGTTATGAAAGCTAGGTTGTCTAAAACTTGAACACTTTGGCCCAAGATGCTCGATTCTTATTTACATTAGTAATTCATAATCCATATGTAAGTTGGATGCATATAATTTATATCTTTTACTTTTAACAAAAATAGTGGTGGATCTATGTTTTCTAACCTGGTTATGCTCTAAGAGCACAAAAGTACTTTTGTATGTTCTTCGGCTCCTCGTTGGTTTGTCTCCTAATATGTACTCCATAAGTCTCTAATAATAAAAGAATAGTTGTGAACTCGTCCTCTAAAACAGGGAAAGACATACCTAATAATAATAACAAATAGAAAGAAAGATACCTGCTTTTTTTGCAATGTTAATAACGATCTATGGGGTGACCAAGATGCTGCCACAATTGAAGGTGTGTAGTTGATGTACTTGGCTAAAATTGTGAGCAATCTGGTTATTGATGTCACATATCGGAGATTATTATGAGGTAGTTTTAAACATCAGACCAGCTGCAGCAACATGACATGATAATCTTGAGGTGAAAATTATTAATCTGGTTCTTCTTAAATAAATTTTTTTTGGAAGGTGTTGTACCTTTAGTATATTGGGTAGTCTAATAAGGTGAAGTGGGTATAATCAATCTGATGTACATCCTTGAAGCTTTTATTCCGTATATGTGAAAATATGAATCCCAGATCATACATTGTAATAGGCTAAGGTTTAGTTTTAAAACAAAAAAGTTGTAATGCTTTACCTTGTGGCAGTGATCTCTACAGTTTGTTCCTTTTAATCGTGTCTAGTGTTGCGTACGCTGCTGCTATGGAATATTGGACTGCGTACTCAACAAAGTGGTTCCTCGATAAATAAGTAAATAACATAACACGTGTCTACTTTCTAAAGTACCATTTTTGCTTTTTCCCGCTTAGCACCATTGATTATAATACTGCCACGTGGCTGCTCAAATGTCCCCTTCGTTTAATATTTTATTTCGATGGCTTCTTTTGTTACTGATCTTTTCGGTATATCAGTTCACATCTCATGGTTTTATGGTCACTACTCAATATATGTTTTTCTTCGATTTATCTGCAAATCAGGTACCTATTATTTGATTGAGTAACCCCCAACATAAAAAACATTTAATGTTTGAGCTATTAATAAGATTTCTAAAATCACCGTTCATCTTAGCATGTGCCATATCTTGCTTAATTTCATGACTATAGGTTGCCTTTATGACCCAAGTTTTTGCTATTAATAATATTTCTAAAATCAACTCGTGTAATTCTCTAACCTAGTGAGTAATAAAGCCGAAAGGGAATAAGAAAAGAGTGTACCCAGTTAGCTACAAGAGTCAAAGCATTTGCTGTAAGATTAGTGACTTCAGATACAGTTATTCCTAAACAAGAAGACCCATGACATCATATAGAACAATATAATATTTACCAATGTTAATGAAATTCCAAACTCATCACTTATGGCTCATTTAAGTTCATTATCTCACGTTGATATGCTCATAAGCCTGAAATTTGGCTTATGAGTTTTTCAGAATTCTAATAAGCTAGCCGAAAATATAAGCTAATCCCAGAGAGTAATAAAACTAAAATATTGTACCATATGCAACTTTAGTTGTACTATACATAAACAAAAGTTCAACACATTAATTACCTTGAAAAAGAAGCTTTCTATGAGTGTGGAAATTGGCTCATCTGGTTTCACTTTCACAAGTAAATTGATTGTAGTTGTGTTGTAATCTTTCCAACTAAACCTATGCAAATATTTGTTTGATGAATATGAACCTGTTCATGAAGTCAACATTGTGAAATTTGAAACCAGTTGGTAGGTTTGACGCTAAATAATGAATCGTTCAACATTGAATGTGTTTGAATATGTTACAACAATGATTTTTTTAGTGTTTTGAATACATATTGAAAGGGATTAGATTGATGTTGCCTGAAAGAAACTGAAAGTGAGATAGAAGAATGATGAACACCATGATGTAAAAGAAGACATGGACAAAACTCATGATGATGATGATGTGTGACTTTGGAGTGGTACAAGTAGGAAGTTATGCTCACAGGCAGTTACTTTAGCAAGCCAATGCATATATGATATATGAGTACGAAGTAGCTAGTGTTGGCTTAGGTTCATACAAAGAATATGAGAAGCGGAGACGGAATAAACTAAACTCGTGTATGCCTATTTATATGGAAGTTATTTTTCTTCTTTTTTACTTTCTTTTTGTTGTGGCGTATGGGTGGGGTGGGGGGTATGGGAAGGAAGCCACATGTAGACTGTAGCTTCTTCTTAAAACTTAAACCTACAAGTAGAGATCGAATGAGAGATATATAGAGAGTAGAGAGTCAGAAAAATATACATATACCTACGCATAAATTAAAGACTTACAAATTAAACCGTTCAATACTGAATATATTTCAAGTTTTCAGGTCACTTATTTTATACCCTAATAAACAAATTTGGGTTCTAACTACATCGGTTTAGTCAAGTTAAGTTTTTTTAACACCTCTAAAAGATAAATACATTACAAGCTGAGGATAATTACAGCTGGTCCCTGCACCTCCACCCAAGATAATAGAAGCTACTGTTTTTGGGTCTACATTTTGCTCATCAAAAAATGGTGTCTCAAATTTCTGGAAAAAAACAAAAAATTAAAATTAACAATGACCCAATTCAAGAAACTAAATCTAAATCAACCATGGGACGTGAATGATCATTTCAATAAGAACCTACAACCAGAAAATAAGCTACAACTTGCAGTTTTGCAAGAATGCAGAGGAGTGGTGTATAATTACCGTATAGAGGGGATACCTTTATACCTTCCTAAATTTTGCAATGATTTTGACTTCAGATAAGCTGCTTCAAGGAGTAAACCAACAGTGTTTATGGAGAATGGTGGAGCAGCATAACTATTCGAATGGTTTTGAGGTTTTCCTATTTCACTAAGGCTATCAAAATCATTAAATTAATTACAAACCCATATGAACATCAAAAGATGAAACGGTTCCTTTGTAAATAAAGTTTTCTACTCATCACATATTCTACACAGAGAAAGATTACTGGAACATGTTTGAATAAATAGTTGGCAGTCAAAATTTCTTTTAAGACAATTTATAGTAATTTTATCTTTGTTTTGCTGTTGTCATGTGAATCTTTTAAGCAAATAATACATTGTTTGAAACAAAACAAAAAACATACCTTTTAAAGAGACTGGACATGATTCTTGAAAGAGGCTGAGCTGATTGAAATTTTATGGTAGCGACGGAGATGAAGATGAACCTGCCAAATCGTTGCAACTTACTCTGAAAATTATTAATCCATACAAACATATTGTGCATCACTTTATTTCTAGAGTTGATGGAATTATCTCTATTAAAAATTTCAGTGAGACCATATAATATACACTATAGAATCAGATCGAAAAAAGTCAGACGCTCCTCTATGTAATTTATGTGACATTATTTAACCCCTGTGAAATTCCGAATTGCCATACCAAGATACGATCCAGATCTGTAAAATTCCGATTTTGCTTGGGTTTAACTTCCATCGTCACTGCCTCTTAAATGTAAGTATGAAATAACAGCATAACCATCATGACCACCGCCATCATCACCATCATCATCATCCTCATGAAGAGACTTAAAACCTTTGGCATTCTGCTGATTATTATAAGGAAGAAAGAGCCATAAGAAAGGTTCTTTCTGAAACAGCGAGTTGTAATCAAACATATCCGGCGGCGAAATCATCGGCTCATCTTCCATCGGTTAATGAAATGGCAAGAGATCGGCAACTCGAAACCCAGTGTAAGTCTTTTACTTTCACAGTTTAGCATCCTTTGATCTGCTTTGTTATTTTCATTATTGTAATACTAGCTCCTACTGATAAAACATCAACATGTATTAAAACTGGTAGATGTTTCATGGTTAATCGAGCCTGATAATTAATGACAAATACTTGTATCTTTCTGCAAGTTAAAATTTAAAAAATTAAACATACCACGATTAGCGATGGCCTGTGATTCTGCTATCAGTTCCATATATGATGCCAGATAAATGTGGTATTTTCATACATGTAAAAGTTCAAATTTATGAAAAGATCTGAACAGATATTGATGCATAAAATCTTACAACCACCTGCATTGCTGCTTGAAGTTCACTTATCTGGATCATTTTTCTTTGCTACCAGGTAAATGGGGAATCAGAATAGTAGATTATTAGTACAATCTGAGATGATGCAGGTATCAAACAGTTAGCTGGATGGCTCAATGGTGAATCTCGGACCAAGGAACAAATCAATTTCAAACGGCGGCAGCGTTATGAAAATAATATGTAAGAGAAATTCGTTAGCGTGGCTATGTTCCGTTAAACCCGCGCAGAAATCAAAAGGGAACATATGATTAATCACCGATAGTAAACAATTATTAACGTTCCTGAATCACGTTAACCGCAAAGCCTATCAAATACCGGAAACGAACGTTATATAAAAGCCACCAATCACTCATCTTAAACAGAAAGCTAATATGAAAATCAAATACAGATACCTGCTCCGATGATCATTGTCAGCTCCCCAATAGGAAGAGCCATCGTCAAATGATTAATTGGAGAGATTGTCGAACACGAAGAGCTCAATCTGATTCCTTGTTGGTTTGTTTTCTCGGTGCCTGCAATTAAAAGGCAGATGAAACCGCTGATTAATGAACCGCTGGCCTCAATTAAACGCACGCCCCATTAAGTCAATTATCAAAAGCACTCTCCTGCAACGATGGGGATTCATAGATCTAGAAAACTGATGGAGGGCAAGAGGGCGAGGGCGACTGTGTTCTTGTGTTGACACAGTACAGACTACGGAGAGTGCAAATCGTTTTATTGCTGCATGAAAACCAATCTCCCAAAAGTACAAGCATCTTGAATAATTGATCTAATAAAAAAAGTCCAGAACTGATCTCTAGTACGAGACAACTCAAAATGTAAACATCTTCAAGCTCCAAGAATTAGAATTTGAGCTTAATTCATTCAAACAATGGAAAGAAGGGACTGCACAAATGTAAGAATTTAAAAGTGTATATAGGGTTTCAGAAACTTACTTCAAGAATTCCTCCGCTACAATGCGCTCGTAATGATTCTCCAAGAGGAGGACAACGTCGCGAAGATCCACCCCAAATTCGTGAGTTGAATGAGATGATTTGGTTAATTTAATCAAGTTGGCTAACATGGCATAAAGCATTAGAAGCATATCAATCCTAAATAACATGCATACAATTGTATATATTTTAAACAGCAACATTCTACCCAACAATTACCATGGCATAATAAAAATAGCTGAAATTGAGTTCCATTATACCTGATCCACCATATCCCACCACCGGAATTCGGTCTGAATCTTCTTCCGACCAATTTAGTCATCTTCTTGCATCTCATCGATCATGTGGATTCAGGTGAAATGGCTTGAATAGGTTGGTGGATTAGTGTCTTAGATGATTAGAATGATGTATTCCAGTTGTTAGAAATCCATTTAAGCTTCCTAACTTGTCCTCTCTCTCTCTCTCTCTCTCTCTCTCTCTCTCTCTCTCTCTCTCTCTCTCTCTCTCTCTTCTTTCTCTTCTTTCTTTCTTGAATCATTAAAAGAAAAACATATCGCAAAACATCAAAGATTTTGTTGCCATGTTTCTAAGATCAAAACAACTCAACATAGTTTCTCGCCCTAAACCCCAATAATTTCTTTCTAAAAATTAAAACATACGATTTAATCTCCATTTTCAACTGTTTCACGAGCTTATTCAACTGCAATTTTCAAGATTTATAAAACCCAAAAATCAAGATTAAACCATAATGTAAAGAAAAACACGCAAACACCATTAGCATGAGAAATTTGAATATGGGTCTTATACACACACAATCAGAGTGAAAAACGGAACCTTCTTGCTAATTTGTTCAGATTCATCATTAGCAGCCTTGGAAGCTGCTCTTTCAGCAAGCAATCTGCCTCTTAATCAATCTACTGTCCTTAAACCTTCATCTCCATCCATTCATATGTCACTGAAATAAAAAATAGACATCACATTTTGAAGAAGCTATATAAGAAGAGTAACCGTATTGTCAATTGCGAAATTGACATCTTACAAAAAAGTTTTTGCTAATGCCCTAGAAACATAAAAACCTACTGTTTGTAATTAGCCTTGATTTAAGTTTTGGAGATTAATTAACATTGCCACCTAGGATTCAAAAGGTTTTGTTTTAGTATAGATATAGATATAGATTGTGGAGATGTTTTAAATCCTTCTATGAAAGTTTCTGATAACTGCATTGATATAAAAGAATGAAACTTTGTTGGGGATGATTCAATGATCAAATCCATGTTAACGCTTTGAACATGAACGCATGGATGGAAATGGCATTTACAACATAGAATTGTTCACTTATCAGTGGCCATGCTTACAAATAACTGATGGATTTTAATTGGTTTGGAAGCAAAGAAAAATTAGTCCTTTTAGCACTCATTCTTGCTACATAGATTATTGTTACTGTTCAAACATCGATCCGCCGGGTTGGTTTAGATAATCGTTTGGGCCGTTCTCTATATTTCCGAATATGGATCATATGCTGCAAACATAAAGAAACCCGTTAGAAGGTAACCCGAGGTTGAAGCCCCGGGATCAACCCTCCGACGATCAAGTCAGAATTTGTATATCTTACTATTAGAATGTATATATCACAAATGTATAAGAACACTAAATATATAATTAAGGGGAAGACAGTATATATAGAGAGAGAGTGTGTTCAGATGAAGAGAGGATGTCTCTTATTTATAGAGGGGAAATTAGGGCAAAGCCCAACAATTCGGGCCGGACCGTATGAATGTATCCAGCCCAAGGTCCAGAAGGGATGGTACATCAACAAGTCCCCCAGTCTAGTATGATGTGGTTTTGACCACGTTGTGCTAGACTCCTACTCTTCATGTTACCTGGTGTTCGTCGAATGTAGGGATCAGTCGTATTTTTTTGTTACAAGTGTTGTTCTTGCTCCGTCCTATACAATCATGTGATCTATAGCTCTTTCGTAATGATGTAAGTTTTGCAACTTGTCATGATGTTTGATCTGTGCGTCCTTTTTACAATTAGTACCTTGTAAGGAACATCATTTTTTGCTATCGCCTTGTAATAAACATTTTTGGCCATTACCTTGTAATGAACATTTTTTGTCATTGCTTTGTAATAAATCTTTTTTGGCTATTGCCTTATAATAAACATTTTTGGCTATTGCCTTGTAATAAATCTTTTTGGCTATTTCCTTGTAAACGCGTTTTTCATAACCAAGACCGTTGTCGAGAGTTACGGAGCGAATTATGAGGTGTGCTCAACCTGTCAATGATGGGAGCCGTTGCTCGGAGCATGGGGTCGTTTATTGGGTATACTCGTCCCATTTTAGCCTATCGGCTATTTTCAACATATGCCGGGCCAGTGGCCGGACCTTTGATTTATCGGATGCTGTTAAGGGTCATACTCCACAAGTGCTTTTATGTAAGTGTAGATCCGGTGGTCGGACCTTGATTTAGAAGGATACCTTATTAGGTTTCATTCCACAAAGCTTTTCAACATGTTCCAGTCCAGTGGCCGGACCTCGTATTTGTCGGATGCCATTAGAGGTCTTACTCCACAAGAATTTTTAAGCATGCGCCGATCCAGTGGTCGGGCCATGTTTTTGTATGAGTATAATATATATAACGAATAAAATGGATAGTATGATCAATGAACGTACCTTGATTCATTTCCGAGACTCACTTTAAGCTCGTACATTGGTCGCGTTTTATATTGGTCGCGTTTTTGTTACAAATAGCATGTTTTCAATATCATTCGTTCCATGCTCTTGGGACCAGCTTCCGACTCAAAACATGTTGAGGTAGTTCAGCCCCAAATCGAAATTAAGCATGAGATATTGGTCCTTCGGACATTTATCAAGTCACATGATTGGTCTTGAGGTGTGTATCGTGCAACGATTTCTATGCAAGTTACTCCTATAAATAATCATGACACAATTTCTTTGCTTTATTTTGTTAGATACAACAACAATGATAACAGTAAAAATGGAGGGAAATGATATACCCTCTAGTGAGAGCGACAAAATCTAACTCATTCGGATAAAGTATAGTAGTACTATACTACTGTAGTCCCCCAGTTCAATTGTACTAACTTATTAGTACTATTGAACTCAAATAAGTTTTATTATGCATGTTTAGAAGTATCCATAGTTAAAGCGCAAATTATGCAAGTAACGAAGGTCGAAACATCTAAGGTTGAAGTTTAAAATATTTAATGAACTTTGAGGACCATTCTTTTTTTTTTCTTTGCTTCAAATTTTGATTAGTTTGGTAATGCTTCAAATAAATCAGTTTAGAAGTCAGAAATGAGCTTCGGCTGAAAAAGCTTTACAATGGTATCACCTCTAGTCCGGATTGAACCGGATTGGACCTCTGATCCGGATTGGACCAGACTGGGCCTCTAGTCCGGATTGAACCTTCGATCCGGATTGGGCCATATTGGACCTCTGGTCCGCACTGGACCTCTGGTCAGCTTCTTCTTCTGACGAGTGATGGGAAGGCCTGATCTACCAGCACTTCAAAGCATCAACTATATTTGCTTCTTTCTTCTTTATAAACAAAACTTACTTATTCATATTTTACTAAGGTGTATATATATGCATGAGCTAAGATTTGACAAGAAAGCTATGGAATTATAGTTGGATGAAGGTTGGAAGAAGGTACACTATCGTATTTGAGATCCTCCAAAAAATATAAGTTGGATGCAAGAAATAAAGGTCTTATCCTCCATTTTCTTTTTTTTTTCTTTTTTTGGTGTAACTAAAAATAAGACAAAGTATGCTGAAGTAACAAAGGAGGTATATGCTAGATCATACAAAGGTAAGGTCATACAATATATATATATATATATATATATATATATATATATATATATATATATTTGCTTACCAATGGTGAGAATATGCTTTATGCACGATTAAACAGACATAAAAGTAACATTACGATATGCGTTTATGTGTTATTCTCATCTTTAGTTATGTATCGGTCAACAAGTTTACTCTAATGTACAAGGAGTGCATACTTTCTTCATGGTCCTGAATTCATTATAAAATGGCTACAAGATCTTCATCATTACCTCATGTATGTTCATGATTATTGTTTTACTAAAGCATCCAAGGATTTCATCGTGCTAGCTTTATCCTCTATGTAGGTCTAAATTCATAGTTAATATAAAGATGAACAAGTTTTTTTTACATAATATGTTTCACCAAGAGGAAATTTTTGACTTATTGATAGAAAAGCTCATGTAGGCATCAGACATATTATAAACAAGGTATTTCAAGTATTATGCATGACATAAAGAAGGTCTTACTAGTATTATGTATGTCATAAATAATATCATGCATAAGTCATATAGTATAATAGGTTTGATACTTAGAACCTGTGAGGTGTATGGATCAGTCTTTGACGACCTCTGCTCGTGGTTGGTTCGGAGCTTCGGATAAGGACATTAGTTTGTAGTTGATGGGTTGCTCCTTTTGTCAGGACCAACCTCCGGTGTGAAAGTTTGACTATTGTAATAATGGAGTCCGTTTAAGGGCTGTCGAAGGTCAACCTCTGTTAGTGATTGGCTCAAAGCTTCGGAATGGAGCACGAGCTTCGGAGTAGTTCATAATGCTTCCGCTAGAAGCTTAAACCGTTGTGAAAGTTGAAGGGTTGCCGAAGGTCCGTGAATTTGGAGAGCTCGTTGGGGCCTCGCGATATGCTATATCCTTTTTTGCTTGTATAATAATATGGTCGTCTTTTGGTACCAAAGTATTAAAAAATTTAATTTAGAGAGATGCATATCAAGCAACGGTTGACAATAGTGATCATAATATTGGCGAACTCTCATTTTTAGGACGGTCTCACACTTAAAACTAGATATGTTGAGTACGCACTTAGAAAACTTATTAACATGATATACTGTGTCATATAATTGTTGATAAAATTCATCTGTATTTATAATTTTCATTTGAAAATAACTATATGTTATTCAAAATTGAAATGCTTCTATGTAAAAGTGTACAAGTGGACTTGTATCTTATACTCTGAAAGGAGTAAACCTCACTATGTAAAAGAAGTAAACCTCAATATAAAATACATACATATTCCGGCCAATGTTCTACTCCTATTTTATTTTGGATAGTCATGCCTTAGTCATTATCTTTTCTAAATCAAATAAACAGTTCACACATCATGGCTAATTTGTGTTTTGTATATTTAGTTTGCCTTAATTTTTATTTTTTGAGTAATAACTTACTTTTAGCTATGTGACAAAATAAGTAATGTTACCTTTAATATAACACTTTGATAATTGATATTATAGGCATGTAAAAGTGTTTGAATAACAAAGACGAACTATAAAACTTAGGCAAAAAGTCCACCAGACTTTGCTTTATGTGAGATCGTAGACAAACATTAAAATTTATGTATTGAGATGTAACAGCCAATGGCATAAAAATTATTTACATAAGGGTCGTAATTTAATACAAAACTTAGCATAGAAATTTTGTTAATTTTTGGTTCAACGTTAAATAAACCAAGCAGATACCGTGTAGAAAATTTTTGGTTCCAAGTTAATTAAATCCATCAAAATGATCTAAACTTTCGCTTTAATTAATATCTTGAATCTTAATGAAACATTTTGTCAAGCACTAGTTGTGTTACATAAATTAGGTCCTTTTTCTAATGTGGGCATAGTGATTAACAAAACCACAATGGAGTGAAGTGAAAGAGTGCTTAACTAGGCTTTATAACTTTTTTAGAAAATTTTATCAAACATTTAGCGCATAATATATATCGTTTTTATAAAAAAGAATTATTTGAGCAATAGTTAAGCAAGAAATGACTAATTCTAAATGTTATTATAATAATCGGCAACATAATCCTAGTGCACCAAAAATTGATAAACAAGTTCTACAATTAATAACCACACTAGAGCTTTTTAACACATATACTTATGACTTGATTAAGATTTATGTTATTGAGTCATTGCTATATGCTCAATTATTTTAGATACCACGTATAAGTGTAGGTTCAAAATTAACAAGCAAAGACAAATATGCTTTGTCTTTTTGTAATTCTACCATCTAAGTTATAGATAAGAGTTATAAATGAGAGGTAGGCTAAAAGGTCTAGGAAGTAGGAAAAGATACGTTATAAATAAATCATACCTATTTAGTTCATAATATTCCTATATAATTTGTTTTATTTGTGAGAAAACCCACTGAAAAGGACAAGTCAAAATCAAAGGTAA
Source organism: Pulicaria dysenterica (assembly GCA_947179395.2). Lineage (NCBI taxonomy): Eukaryota > Viridiplantae > Streptophyta > Magnoliopsida > Asterales > Asteraceae > Pulicaria > Pulicaria dysenterica. Next base: position 82,412,313 of record OX359289.1, read on the forward strand.
GAAAGTAAAAACTTTATGTCAGGTGGTCTTTGCAGGGCTCTACCCCTCTGATTCATATTTCTTCTGATTATCACAAATATAGTCTTACAAAGTAGCAAAAAGACAACTATTTTTATAATCCAAAGGATAAAGGAATGGTGTAGGAGAAAGACAACTATTTTTATAATCCAAAGGATAAAGGAATGGTGTAGGAGCTGTCATCGATTTATGAGTCATTTATCATTTTTTAGAAGTCCTTGGGATTAATGGAAGTTCAATTGCAGCCTTAGCTTGTTAAGGGAAAACCCACAGCCAGAGGTAGAAATCGAAGTTTAAGACAGAAACAAGTCAAAAAGAAACGAAATCCGAGCACAACTCATGAATAGAAACAAATATTGTAGCACTGGTTCGTTGTTCATCATTCTTCTCGTTGACCGATTCTTGCTTTTTTTTCTTTTTTTTTAGTCTGTTGGATATCAAGGAGCAAAAACTCACTCTTCGTACACTCAATATGTAAATAGAACACAAGAGAGAAAAACAAAGATATGCAAACCCACATGAAAAAGCTGCAGAAACAAAATCATACATACGGCTACATCTTTAATGCTCTCTATATTCCTTCAAATAAACTACATACAAATATATAGAAAGAAACTAAAGCTTATCCCACTAACTAGACTCCTTAAATTATGCCATTAAGTAAGCTATGGAATAACATGCAGACGTCCCATGTTCTCCTAATTATATGGCACTCACACTTTATTCTCCACTTGATTCGGTCAACTCAAGGCTACTCTATCCAAATCACAGTTGAACCGTACCCATACCCGTTTATGAAAACCAACCCAAAACATCAAGATTATCCTACATAGTCGTCATATTCACATATACTTCGATGTGCTTCTGCGTTTGGATCTAAGACGAGGGAGTCGGGGTGAACAGTCAAGAGAGACAATTCATGAAGAGAATTTACTATAATTAGATGGAGTAAGATTGCGAAGAGATGGAAGAAGAAACTATTTACTGAAGTCTTTAACCAAAGCAAAGCAAAGCAAACAGTAAGATGCATTAGTTTGTACATAATGCATTATAAATTTATAATGTTTATATTTATTTGTTTTGTCATGCTTAACCATGCGTATACAAGACATATATGCTGCTCTTTTTTTATCTGGACCAAATGCACGAATAAAACAACTGTGTGAACATCATTACTTCATATCTTTGTGACTTAAATCTCAAGTTAAGCAGAACAAAGCAGGTGTCATGCATGAAAGAAGATTAAGTAGATATCAAGCGTGTTCAAGACAGGAAATCATCACAAGTAAGGATTTTATTCATTAAAACATGTAGGTGTGAGGAAGAAATGAAGCAATTCATAGAACACGTAGCTTGTTGCTTGTGTCCCACGGATGGCGCCAATGTTGAAACATCGATCCGCCGGGTTGGTTTAGATAATCGTTTGGGCCGTTCTCTATCTTTCCGAACATGGATCATATGCTGCAAACATAAAGAAACCCGTTAGAAGGTGACCCGAGGTTGAAGTCCCGGGATCAACCCTCCGATGATCAAGTCAGAATTTGTATATCTTACTATTAGAATGTATATATCACAAATGTATAAGAACACTAAATATATAATTAAGGGGAAGACAGTATATATAGAGAGAGAGTGTGTGAGGATGCCTCTTATTTATAGAGGGGAAATTAGGGCAAAGCCCAACAATTCGGGCCGGACCGGGCCGGACCGTATGAATGTATCCAGCCCAAGGTCCACAAGGGATGGTACATCAACAGTTACTCTAATACTTTGTATGATCTGGTGAAAATTATCCATTCTTACTTAGGCCCTGTTTGGTTGACAGGAATCCAACGGATTCTGTGTAAATTGGATTTGAATTCCTTAGTAATTCCTGTTTGGTTGGCTATGAAATTGGATTTTAATGGAATTTAAATCCCTTAGATAAGGGATTCTAAAATCCTATCATATATGGAGGGATTTTAAAATCCAAGGAACAAAGGAAAGTGGCTAATTACCCTGTTACCCTCATTCAAACTAAAACCCTATTACCGTTCCCCAAATCAATCGATTCATTCTGCCTTTGCGTCGCCGACCTACGTCTCCACCACCATCGTCGTCTCCAACGAGCTTCGTGGTCTCCATCGACGTGCGTCGTCGCCGAGCTAGGTCACCGCAGGCTTCGTCGTCTCCACCAGCTTCGTCGTCTCCACCAGCTTCGTCTCCACCGCAGGCTGCGCCGAACATCACCGCCGACCGTAGGGTTTGCTCACCGCCGTCCGGTGTCGTCGTCTCCACAGCTGCTTCCCTCGTCCTCACCGCTGACCGGAGGTTTGCTCACCGCCGACCTGCTGCCCTTGTCATCCACCGCCGCCATCCTTGTCTGCTGCCCTCAGTAAGTTCTCTCCCTTCCTCTCTCACCAACAGTGATTATACATGTATAACAAATTCTTGATTCTTGATTGTGTGGTCTGATTCATGATTCTTGATTGTGTGGTCTTGATTTTTGATTGTGTGACATGATTCATGATTCTTGATTTTGTGGTCTTGATTCTTGATTGTGTGATCTGATTTATTATTTCAAGGAAGAGGAAGAACCGAAGTGATGACGCGTTCAATAATGCGGTTGGAAGCTTAGTAGTATGAATTGTGGTGTTTTTTTAGGATGATTGCTATTTTGGATGTGTAGGTTTTTTGATAACTATATTTTGTTAAAAACATCCCACATATTTTGGTAATTGGATGTATCCAAAGATTACTATATTATTTTGGTAACTTATGACAATTCGTATTGTAGTGATTTTAACTTATTATGTTTATTAGTATGTTTATTACTATGATTTTGTAATTTATTTAATATAATGTTTACATAAAAGTTATAAAACAAGCTAAATTCAGGAAAAAAGCATGAAGGGTAATCCTATCATTTTACATATCTGAAATCAAATTCATATATATTGTCTGCAAACCAAACAGATTATGGAAAAGGATTCCAATTCCATTTCCTGTCAACCAAACAGATTACAGATTCAAAATCAATTCCTGGCAGATTCCAATTCCATCAGAGAATCCAATTCCATCAGAAACATTCCTGCGAACCAAACGCCACCTTATAGTATACTGCAGTGCTGTAACTTTCTGAAAATGGAAGAACTCTGGAGTATTTCATGAGCTAAGAACTGCCTAGAACTTTCGCCAGCCTAGACGAGTTCAGTAATTATATAAACATAATGATGTATCAATTATTCAATTACATAAAAAAACATTATTGTATAGAATATTCTGATATGATATAAAATTTAAAAATAGAAAATATACACACACATACATACATACATGTACATATACATATATGATAAATGCCTCGAGCCAGCCAACCCTGTAATATTGCTGAGGAGCTGAGCTAGAGCTTGAGCTTTAAACAAAAGGCTTGAAATGAGCCGAGGTGGAGCTTGAGCTCGAGTTTATGTTATATAAAAACGAGCCCATCTCGAGCCTAGTTCAGCTTCGCTTAACTTTTCACCCGTTTAACTTCTCCTTTTAACGTCTCGAAATAGTTATCTGCTTGACTCACTCTAGGATAAAACTTATAATTCAAAATCGACAATTCGACACATTTTTAACCAAATTTGTCAAAATCGCCATTTTTTTTAAATCTTAAGAGAGGTTTAGGACAATTTTTTGTAGAGGCACATGAAAATTACTAGAACAAGTTGGTAGAAAATTACCCACATATTTATTTTTCCTTGGCCACTATTTTCTTTATTTTTTATTTTTATAATTTTTGTCTTTAATAACGCAATACATATTCTGATTTCAGCTCAATGAATGGATGACTAACAGAAATTACCTTGACCAATCATCCGGGAACATTGCTATTCACTTGGATCTAATTTCAAGAGTTCATGGTCTGCAACAAGCTGAAGATTTCTTCGATAAAATCCCACACGATTTAAAGAATTTCAAAGTTTATGGCACTCTTTTAAATTGTTACGCTTTCAAGAAATCATTACAGAAAGCAGAGGCCACCATGGAGAAGATGAAACAATTGGGTTTTATCACAACACATTCTTACCACAGTATGCTAAATCTATACAACAAAACTAAAAAACACGAGAAACTACTCAAACTTATACATGAAATCGAAAAAACAGGTATTCGCTATCACAGAACAACTTATTACATGCAACTAACTGCATATGCTTCTTTTGACATCAAGGCAATGGAGAAGCTTCTTGGTTTCATGGAAACGAATCCTGAACTCTCACTCGATTGGCATGTTTACATCATTGCTGCAAAGGGGTACTTAAATTTCGGTGAAACCGAATAATCTTTAGAAATGTTAAAGAAATCAGAGGAAGATATACATCAGAATATAAAAGGGGTTGCTTATGAATTCCTGCTCACCATGTACGCCAATCTTGCAAGAAAGGATGATGTTTATCGTATATGGGATCTGTATAAAACATCGAGGGAAGTAAATAGTAAAGGATATCATCACATGGTGAGCTCGTTAGTGATATTGGATGACATTGATGGAGCAGAGAAGATTATGACCGAGTTTGAATCTAAAACGAAATCATTTGACTTTTGGGTAGTCAATGTTTTGGTCAACAGGTATAGCAAGAAGGGTGATTGGAAGAAAGCCGAAGGTTATGTAGAGAGATTAGTGGGTATGGGGAAGCAACCTCCTAAAAGCACGTGGGATTGTTTGGCGACTGTGTTTTGTAAACATAACCAGATGGAGAAGGCGGTGGATGCAATGAAGAAGGCGATCTTGAGTCACGAGAATCATTGGAAACTAAGTCAACTTACTTTGAAAGCTTGTGTTAAGTACTTGGATCAAAAAGGGGATATGGAAGTAGCAAAGGAATTTGTAAATTTGATTGAGAGGCATAGATCAACCAAGCTTTGAAAGGTCAACATAAAGACAACAAAATGCTTTATCCGTCTTTACACTATACTCTAACCAATTACCATATTGAGAAAACCAAGCTTCGATAAAACGTCTTGGCTTTTTACCTATGATTGTTCTTGGGAAGTCATGGTTGTGCGGTTGGCAAGGACCTCTAAGCCAATATGCACATCTTATTCCATCTCTTTGGTTAGTATTATAGTGCAAAATTCTTGATCTATCAGAGGGTTCCCAATGAAGATCATTCATGTCTACTACATTAATAGGCGTCGAAAAAGTAGAACTACGTTGTTTAGTCTTATTAGTAGTATCTGCCCTTGAAGATTCTACATTAATACCATCAAATATTGACAAAGATGATGATCTTCTCTTACAAAATCTTTCCATTAATTCTGAACAAATAAAATAATAATCACTTAATCTTTAACAATGAGTAAATACCATTGACTACAAAGGGCCAACGCTGTTGTGGAAAGAGGCTGGAGGAAGACAAGTTCAAATGCTTAGAGGTGGGAACCTAAAACAAAGTACAAATCTCTCTGTTACGGTATGTCAATGACATGATGATGTTTAGAGAATGTAGTCTAACTAATGTACCATTTTGAAGTGTTCAGAGATGACAGCGAGAGTGAAAGTAAACTGGCAAAAAGCATGCTGGTGGGGGTGGGAATAACGTATCAAAGGGTGGGCTGAAGCAATAAGGCGTGGTTACATGGACATACCAGTGACATAGTTGGGATTACCAATTTGTACATATATGGGATAAAAGGAATACGGGAAAATGATTCAAACGAAGGTGGAATCACAGTTAGAAACTTGGAATGCTACATTTATATCTCAAGGGGGAAGATTAATGTTACTCAAGTCGGTTCTGTAAAGCCTACCATTATGCTATATGTCATTGTAACATTGTTTATGGCCTCGAAAAAAAGTGTCGAACAAGTTGAGAGAGAACTTATTTTGGGGTGGGGGGACGAGGACTCTCATAACTAAACTGCGTAGGAGTGTAGGACACACGATAAAGTGATCAAAAGTAAAAAGAGGCGATTTAGGATCGTTTACATGCTATGGATGCCGATTAACTAGGCTACATTTACATGCTATGGAGTCGTGGGAATTGGATTGGTTAGTAAAGCCTAGTGAGAGTGAAGCCGGTTCAAGAGTTTAATGACACAGTGATCGTAATGGAAGACTGAAGGTGTTGGTCTTGAACATTGCTGGAAATTGATAGACTTTGGATATCAATGTTGGAAAAGATGGTGTTAGTGAGAGCCTATGAAATTGCATGCAAATGAAATAGGTGTTTTTTATTTGTAAAATTCTTTTGTTAGTAATCAGAAGTATGACTTAAAAAATACAAAAAAATAATTAGTAATTTTCATATGTTACAACTTAGTATATGTATGTAAAAGTATAAAATAGAAAGAAATATATAACTTCTTTTGTTATAATTATCATTGGCAGCCATCCACCTTAAACTATATGGATAAACATGTAACCAAACAATAAAAGCTAACAATACCCGCCAAACAGTATCTTTGCATACGTCAAACTATGGAATCAACATGTAACGCGGCTTCACGTGGTTTAGCCTTTTGCACAACTCAAACGATGTAAATTAGGTCATAGAAATAACCAAATCAACAAAACCAATGAAAAACCAGTATATGTGGATCAATCTTGAAACCCTTGTAATTATCACTAATTGTCATTTACTTTTTTGTATAATCCTAAGTGTACTTTCATAAAACATCATTCAAACAAGTACGTAAATTGTCCTCAATGAATAACAAGTTAATTCTATATTTAGGGCCTTATGAGAATATCCTTGTTCAATACATTGAAGGGTTGAATGTGTTGGAACATGCTTTTAAGTTCATTTATGTATTTGGTAATACATATTGTTTTGATTCATTGTGGAACCTGATTGTAATATATTATATATACGCTAATTACAATATAAAGAATAATTGCAAATATATATTATATAATATTTAGTTTAATATCTTAATCCTTTAAAGTTATAGTTATAGTTGTTATTTCACCTTCCATATAAAAATATAAAATAAACTTTGGTCAATTATATGTCTATATACTATTTTAGTAACTAACCTTTTATATTAATAAAATATTTTGAAAATTAAATCAAATACAAATTACAATTCAATTTGTAAGATACTAAATACAATTGAAAATCAAATAGAAAGAATTTATTAAAAGCAATACATTTAATAGAGGGAATTGCATAAAAACACACTTACCTTTCTTTCTATTACTTATCATTCTATATAATAAACTTTATTTTCATAAAAACAATACAATCAACTTTCATAATTCTTACATTACATGTAAATTGCTTTATGCTATGAATATTATAGCAATGTTCATTGTATACAAATATAATTAAGATTAGAAATAGAAAAACATTGTTTGAATATAATAAAAAGATTATGAAAGTTAATTATGTTATTCTTATGAATTTAAAGTTTTGTTATAATAGTAACTCAGATAAAGTTAATAATATTTTTCATACAATTTTCCTATTTATATATTTGATCATATTACAAATATTTTTAATTTAAATACTAAAGAAGTACATATAAATAGAACTCATTGGGTATGTTCGGTATGGAGATTTTGGGAGCTTATAGGAGCTGGTAGCTTTTTTGTTTGAAAGAAAAAACTACAAGTCATGTTCGGATGTAAAAGCTGCAAGTTTTTTTAAGCAAAAAAATCTCTAAAACAAAAAGCTTCTTGAAGTAGCTTTTAAAACTAGGAGAAAACTTTTTATATACCAAATTACCTAAATACCCTCTTTAATTGTTTTATAATTCCTCCTATTTTAATAATTTGTCCCATTTTACACTATTAAGCTCTAGCTTCCAGCAAGTCCGCCAAACATACCCAATTAACCTGAAAAACCTAACCTGAATTTACAATCATTAATGGATTTTTCAAGTCACTTACGTAAAAATAGAATACTTATGTTAACACCCTAAGGAATGTGTGTTCTAAATTTATTTAGTTTAAATATTTTAATCATTAAACCTTTATTAGTGTTACGTGATATCGTAAGAAAAGAGATACCATATACGAATAAGAATCTATAGTAAGAGATAAAGAAGAGTGGGGAATTTAATTTATATATATATATATATATATATATATATATATATATATATATATATATATATATATAAGATAAATAAAGAACCATGTATCAAATGAAGAACCTAAAAAACTAATCTGAATAATTGGATTATCAAAATTAATGAATGAGATTTAAAGATGCAAATTATGAAATTATATGAAATATGATAATTGAATGTGTGAGAGGCAAATTTAAGTTTTGTGAATTTAAGAAAAAAATCATACCAATCTGCTAGATTTTTAATCATCTTTCAATCAAGACGACTCTTCCCACATTTTTCTAAATATTTTTGAAAATACAAAATTTGAATACGTAATTTGCATTTCGGGCTGCATTGTAATGTTATGTATGAAATTTGTATTTTGGGTTTGCATATTTAATTTGCATTTTGGGCTGCATTGTATTGTTGTGTAGAGTTGTGGGTTTGCATTTTGCATTTTCATAATTTGCATTTTTGAAGTATTTGCATGACCTGCATCTTTGATATTTTGCATTTTTGATTTTTTGCATTTTGCATTTTGAAATGAAACCCAGATGTAAATGCAAATTTCGAAAAATTTGAATTCTAAAAAAAAAAGTTTCAGAAATATATTTTGATGTAGGACGAAAAACTAAATCTAATGATATAATTTTCTAGCTTAAATTCTTAAAAACGAATAAGTTTTGATGATTTAAAGTTGAAGGGTTTTTTTTTATAAAAAAGTTGGAACAAGGGGCGTGTGAGTTGTTTTTTATTTTCTAGTTTTACCATTTTTTCTAATGACATGTATCATCATCATGATGATTCTTTAGGTTCTATATTTAAGTGAGGTTCTATATATAACCTAACCCTATATATATATATATATATATATATATATATATATATATATATAATCTTAAAATCCTAAAACCCTTAATACCAAAATTCCTTGAAATCTAAGAAGCTAAGAAGCAAGAAAAAAAATCAGAAATCTTAAACTATAAGGAGAAAGAATCATACCTTTATTTACAAAATTGGTGAAAGAATAATATAAGAAAAGGTTAGACAATAATGATTCTTTGAAATTTAGAATTTAAAAGAATAAAAGCTTATGCACTTTTGTAATAAGAAAGAACCCGCACACATAACACACTCACATTAGAAGGTAGGGGTAATAACGATCCGAGTCGAGTCGCGTATCAAGAAAATTAAACTCGGCTCTAGATACTAGTACTCGGCTCGGGATCGAGCTCGAACTCGTATAAAATTTTTAAATAGGCTCGAACTCGTAATCAAAATATTAATTATTGTTCGAGCTCAAGCTCGAAGCTCGTTTACTTTTTCCACAATTTCCTAATTATCTAACTTTCAAGCTTGAGTTGCTCATTTACGAGCTCGAGCTCGAGTTTCAACTCGAGCTTGAGCTCAAGTAGATCGTTTAATGAATCGTTTTTTATACTTGATTAAGCTCATTTTTTAAATCTTAAACTTAATATGGATAAATATGAATGTATAAAGATCCTGTTATGCGTAAAAGAGAAAGAAAGCAAGAGACACAAGGATTTAATGTAGTTCAGTTAACAGTGTGTTAACATACGTCCACACGCAGGAACCGGAGAGACTATATATTACTGAGATCAGAGAGTTACAATGTTTTGGACGATGAAAGAATGAAACCTAGGCTATGTATTTATAATCATACAAGAATGCTCAATGTTGGCCTAATACTAATTAAGAAACCATTTATTAACTTAATTAGAAGATTTGTAGCCGTCAAGAGCCTACGCCGAGCACCTAAATTTTCAATTCATAACACCTTTTAGCCTATTTCAAGTCACCTTTCAAGAATCTCCACCTTGACTTGAAATTTCTTCAACCGCCAAGGTTTTGTCAGTCTCTCTCAATCATCTCCTTCCTGCCAGATGCCCCGAAGGGACTGTCACCTCCTGCGAATATTCACCAAGTCTAAGCAATGCTTGAACTTCTCCACCGGTAATGCCTTTGTAAACATATCTGCTGGATTATGCTCATTAGCTATTTTCTGAATAGAAAACATGTCCTCCTCCACAACATGCAGGATGAAATTCAACCTTACATCAATATGTTTCGTCCTCTCATGATACACTGGATTCTTAGCCAGACTCAGAAGCACTTTGACTATCACAGACTAACACCGGTTTCTCCACCTTCGGACCAAGACTCTGCACTATATCAGACAACCAAATATACTCCTTGATCCCTTCAGTCATCGACATGTATTCCGCCTCCGTTGTCGACATGGACACCGTAGGTTGTAGGGTATCCTTCCAACTGACGATACATCCGAACAAAGTGAAGATAAAACAAGTCAGTGGTCTTCGTTTAACCAAGTCACCACCATAGTTAGCATCCACATATCCTGTTAAGCCATCATCGTGCCTTTTAGCATCATACGCAAGACAAATAGCATAAGCACCTTTTAAATAACGCAAGATCCACTTCACAGGTCCCAATGAGTTTTCCTCGGATTACTCATAAATATGCTCGCCACACTAACCGTATGTGCCAGATCCGGCCTCGTACAAATCATGGAATGTATAAGACTTTCAACTTCACTGGAATATAGAACTGTCTTCATGTAATCAACCTCCTCATATTTAATCGGTATAGTGCTCCGATCAATTTAAAGTGTACCGCCAAAGGAGTATATACCGGCTTTGATTGATTAATAGAGAACTCCTGCACCACTTTCTCAATATATTTTTCTCGAGAACCTCGCGGTAACCCTGCTGCTCTATCTCGATAGATCTCCATACCCAGTATTTTCTTTGTTGCACCCAGATCCTTCATCTCAAACTCACTATTAAGAAGTTCTTTCAAGTCATTAGTTACAGCCATGCCTTTTGCTGCAATTAACATATCATCCACATATAGTGTCAGGATCGGATATAGATTATATCAAATAACAAGAACTAACTTTTGAATAACAAATCAAAGTTGAATAAAAGTTAATCCTTAACTATGATCACAATCAACTAAGAAGTTGCGGAATCACACTTAATTGATTAAAGAAGGTTTTGAACACAAAGAGATTCAATCAAACTGTAATTTTATTAATCAACGAGAATGATTACAATAGCAAACTTCACCCCCAATCTAACTTATTATGTTAGACGAAGAACGCAGATTGTTCTTAGGTTTCAACGAGAAACTTAGAGGCTTAGCACTATTCAGAAAGCAAATTACAACTTGAAGAATGAATGCAAAAACTTAATCAATGAGTACGTACAAATTATAAATTCTAATCTATCATTTATATACTCCTTGATCTTCTGTGATTTGCTGACAGTTAGGTAATCTTCTATCTTCTGAGATAATCTTGATGATCTTCAAAGTATTTTGAGATATCTTCAAAGATAGGGTTTTTCCATATTTAGCTCAACCGAAACTGCTTAATGAATACAACAGTTCTTGGTTCTTCTAACAGTCTTCGGCTTCAAGGTCTTCAAACAGTTGTAGTAGTTTGTACTAACAGTTCTGAACTCTATATAACAGCTTTGAAGTTCACAGCAACTGTTGGTTACAACTGTCTTCACAATTTTCACTAACAGTTCTAAACTGTTTCTTCAACACTTCTTCTAACAGTTTTGAACTGTTTTTCCATTAACAATTTTGATATTTGCATGTATAACAGTTTCAATGACTTAGCCAATTTCCCAACAATCTCCCCCTAACTTAAAGTATTGAACAATACACTTAAGTTGTTTGTTTTAAGGGTTCAATCATAGACAAATTAACATAAGTAAAGAACATATTTATCATTGAATGCAAAATCAAACTGTTATAATCAAAAATTCAAAAGATAGAAAAATTACGTTTTCTTTGATCTCAGGGATTCAAGTCTATCTTTGAATTTCTGAAGTAGCTCATCCCTTACTTTAGCTGGACCATAGAACTTGGCTTTCAATAAGTATTGGAGCTTGATTTGACCGTGTTCAATGAAATCCATGTCAAACCATTCAGTAATTGCATTTTCCATTACCATGGAGTATACCCTTGGCTTAGCATACACTTTAATAGATTGAATTGGAAAAGTTTCATCAGCCATTAGTATTGACATTATTTTCTTTGGGTTGCAAATACTTGTCAAATGTCTCATCAATAACTTAATTAGAGGATGCTCAGATCCTCCATAATGCCTTGTTCCATACTCATACAATTCTTGTATGTCCCGCCTAGTAATACTATCCATCATTTGTAAGTAGCCTGTAAACTGTTCGAACTGATCATTCTCTCTTACAATGATTATACCTTCCTTCCCAGTATCAAACCTGACAACATCAAACTTCCATTCTTTAATGTGAGACTTCTGGCCAAAATGTTCTTTTACAAACTTGTTAACACCTTCTTCAACATCGAACAAGAGCCTATCTTGAATAATAGTTTTAACCATTTTAGCTTTGATGGTTTGGACTGTTTGGGTTGGGTGGACAGCTTTGGACTTTTGAGATTTGGATTGTTGAGGTTGAGACTTCTTCTCAGTTACTGGCTTAAGAAGTTGAGGTTGTTTCTTTTTCACAATTCTTTTTCTTTTAACTCCCTTTGCAGCCTTTTCTTGTTTTTCCTCCTCATCAATCTGAGCTGTGATCTCATCAGCTAGCTTCTTTGCTATTTCAAAATCAGTCTTTTCTTGTTGTTGAAGATCAGCAGTCAACCTCTGAGCACATTCAAAATCCCTTTCTTCTTGTTGTTGTTTTGTTAATTTTAGCTTTGGAAGCTCAACAACAATCTCCTTTCCCTTTCCTTGTACCTCTTGTACTGGATTTTCAACAACCTTTTCTACAATATGAATTCCTTTGAATCCAGGCCTTGGCTTAATAGGTTTTAACTTTGCACATTTGCCCTCAAGCCATCCATCATCAATCTTTTGTTTCATTTGGAATTCATTGCAGTTCAACATTTGAGCACCCACTTTCACCAAATATTCTTGTTTTACCTTGGGCCATGACTTGTAAACCTCAGTTGTTGGATAATCACCAGACAAAATTATTGTATTAATCAACACTCTATCCACTGCTGATAGCTTCTCTTCAACTGTTGATTCACTGGGTGCAACTGTTAGTTCATCCACTGCAGCTGTTTGTTCTGGCACTTCAGCAACTGTTGGTAATGAACTCTCCCCCTCTTTGATTGGAACAGTTGAAGGAGGTCTTGCAGTAGCTGTCAACTGTTGTAGTACTTGATCATGCAGCTTTAGCATCTCATTAGCATGTTTCAAACTGTTGGTCAAAACCTTAATTTGCTGATCTTGTTGAAGAATCCTTTTGTTTTGTAAGGCAATCTTCTTTTTGAGTTGTCTATATGCAGCAAAGAAGGGTGCAAATTTGAAATCCGTCATTGCTTGGTGTTGCATTCTAGCCTCAATGTCAGCCAGTGTTGCCACTGTTAACATATCATTGACAGATAAAACTGGTGGTTCACTCAATTGAGATTCCACACCAGTACCCCTCTTTTCTTGGTACTGGGGATTTCCAGAAACTGTTTGACCAGCCTCTGTTGCCGTGGCTGAGGTCTTAGTTATGTTAACCCTGTCCTGTTCACCCCTTGCGGGTAAAACAGTAGGATCAACCTCAAATACCACATGATCACCCTCTAATGGAGTGATCACCTCCTCATTGTGCCTGGGAGATAGAACAAGGGGTTCCCTTTCGATATTCTGCATAGGTGAATGCACCTGTGCAGGGTTAACAGTTTCAGTTTCATGAACTTTGGTGGAAGGAGCACCAACAGTTCTTTTCCTCTTCTTTTGAAATATTTTTAGTGCAGGGGCTTGTGTTGTAGCTCGTTCAAAGGAAGCAGAAGGGATTATTTGAGTATCGTGAGCTGTGGGTTCCAGAGGTGGTGGTGTAGCAATAAGTTGGGCTTCATGCTCACCCCTGGCAGCTCTGTTTCTTGAAAGAAACTCTACCATTGCAGAGAGTGGTGGAGTTATGGCACCTGAGAAATTCTTCCCATTAACCATCAACTTGCTCAATGTGGAGGCCACATGAGCAGAGGGAATTAGGACCCTCTTGTGTGCTTTAAGATTTGGCATAAAAAAGTTTAACAAAACTTGCACAAATCGCGGGTACATCAAAAAGAGACCATATTTGGTTTCTAGATGCTTTACCATTCCATTAAAGATCATTTTTGAGAAATTAAAAGCTCTGTTGTTGGCTAAACAAATGAGTGCGAGAGCAATGTTGCTCCCAAATTCATTCCAGCCAGTTCTCTTAGGGCTCATGCACTGCTGGAGAGTATGGATAATGTACCTCCAGTGCGAGCAAAATTGCCCTTTGTAGAAGGTGCCCTTTCCCCTAGGGCCCTCATATCCCAACTTTACAAGTTCAGCATAAATAAACTCAAGTGATACATAATCAGAATACTCACCATCCTGATCATTTAGTTGTAGTTGTTGGCTTATTATGCTTTCAGAGATGGAGACAGTGATATCATCCACCATAGAGTCGATCCATTTCACTCCATTTTCTTTCCTTAGTGAGGCATTTTTCCAGAACTGATCAATATGAGAGAGGTAAATGGTGGGGTTGACAGTAAGAGCATGGTGGAGAGTGGAGAGTGAGAGGTAGTCAATCACATCATGGAAAGCACCGAGATGATCGGGTTTGGACAAAAATGCGAGCATGTTGTGTTCCTTAACGAATGGAAGGGGAGACATTTTGATTTCGATCGCTGAGAGTTGTTGAGAGTTAGGGTTTGGTTATGATCGAAGTTTGTTTTGGACGTGTGAGTTGCTTGGTAAGGAGGGAATTGCCGTATATATGTTTCGAATGTTGAATGCAATTCAAAGTTTCCAAAATTCTGCAAAGACCAAAACACCCTTTAGTGGCTTAACAGTTGACGGACAAAATAAACTAACAGTTTTAAAGCTGTTTTCATAAAAAGTGACAACTGTTATTTAAAAGTTAACTCCCTTTTGTTTGATCATTTATTTGGATTAACAGCTGTTTAGTGTTTACAACTGTTCTCATTTCTCCCCCTCAGTTGACGAATTTCTCCCCCTCAGTTGCACATGGACTTTGCCTAACAGTTGTGGAAGCCATATACTAACAGTTGAAAACTGTTAGTATATATTGAAACAGAATTGAGCAACTGTCAAACAAACTTTAGCTCATATATATCAAATGCTGAAGCAACAATAACAAACCATTAGTGAATACAGTCATCAACATAAGATGTATTTTATTCATGATAATCACAATTGAGTGACAATAATTTTGAGATAACAATACTGTCTTTTGCTATAGATCTAAACATAGCTTATATTAACAGTCTTAACTCCTAGATCTACATTTGACAAATTATCGTTAACATTCTAATTTTCTTGAAGACGTATCAACAAAACTGAACTTTAAGGGAAAACAATCATCATCACATTATTTCTCGTGAATGTCTTCATTATTTAAGAATCGAGTTCAGAATAGCCTCTACAGTGCCGCCATAGCCTTACTGAGAAGCCTGTCTTCACAGAATGGTCATGTAATGCATAAGCCATTGTTGGTACTGCTTATCTAATTGTGCAAGGCCATCTCGTAGGTGTGGGAGAACAATGATCTACATCGTAAGTGTAGACAACTTTCTCCGTTAACAGAGAAACAGTTGACATGCCTTAAACAATTTTCAAAACTTAAAACCCACCAATGGGTGTGCAGTAGACCTTCTCATCATATGTACCACCAGAGACGATTGTCATAATTTGCCTCGTGAGACCAATTCATCATCAGTGGAACTAGTCATCTATTACAATGACTTCCACTGCCTCATCATCCAAGGCCCTCTGGTGGTTATGAGTATTATTTCTTCGAACATTGAACCACACTACGGAGTTTGTAGTGCCTGCTAGGTTCAAGACGAATCTTAGACAGCATGGTGTAGGCAATTCATGGAAGAGAGTGAAATTTTCAAAATCACCTCTTATACGAATATGGTCAATTGGTTTATTTGGCCTACGTGGATCTGGATGTTGTGTCATGGTGAACCTATCTCGATCATCATGCATCTCAAGAACACAAGATGAGTATTTCCAAAGTTCATGCATTCGAACAAATGGGGCAGGGATGGTTACATAACTTTGTCTAACATTAATTTCTTTGAAGTTTATGAGAAAGAAGTTAGTAGCCATTTGCAGAGAGAAGTTTGTGCAAATGTAGGTGTGATTTGTGAAGTATGGATGCAAGGCTATTTATAGATAAACCGGGGAGCATTGATGTTCATT
Source organism: Pulicaria dysenterica (assembly GCA_947179395.2). Lineage (NCBI taxonomy): Eukaryota > Viridiplantae > Streptophyta > Magnoliopsida > Asterales > Asteraceae > Pulicaria > Pulicaria dysenterica. The sequence goes on from OX359289.1 coordinate 82,428,592, forward strand.
AATAGCCATTAATGACCATTAATGTCCAGTAATTTCCATTAATAGCATGCAGTGACTTGTCATATCAAATTCACTACACTACAAGCAAAATGACTCACCTTTATCACTCTGGAACTGTTGTTTCAATAAAGTGAATTTACCTTTACCTCTTAACAAGGACAGTCACGGGTTTGAAAACTGTTTGTGGGACAGGTAAGCAGATATGGCCAAAACTGATGTGTGAAATTGCATTTCCTTCTCTGAATACTTAAAAGACAACAGTTATTAGAAAACATAACTAACAGTTGCAAACTGTTAGAGTAAATGACAAAGAATAATGAACAACTGTTAGTCCAAGTTAATCATTCCAATGTTGGAAATCAAAACGTTGAATCTGCTCACATCAAAAGCTTTAGTGAACAAATCAGCTAATTGATCATCAGTATGGATTTTCATAACTTGGATTAATCTCTTTTCATTGCAGTCTCTTATGAAGTGAAATCTGATTTCAATGTGTTTGGTTTTAGAATGCTTTACTGGATTGTTAACTATGCTGATAGCACTAGTGTTATCAACATAAATTGGAGTATTCAAGAAAGACAAACCATAATCCAGAAGCTGATTTTGGATCCATAACACTTGTGAACAACAGCTTGATGCATCAATATATTCAGCCTCAGCTGTTGAGGTTGAAACTGTTGTTTGTTTCTTGCATTGCCATGAAACCAGCCTTGATCCAAAGAATTGACATCCTCCAGAGGTTGATTTTTTGTCCACATTGGCTCTACCATAGTCACTATCAGAATATGCCACCAAATCAAAAGGTGAATCTTTAGGATACCAAAGTCCCAATTTTGGTTGGCCTTTGAGGTACCTAAAGATCCTCTTCACATCAAACAAGTGTGACATCTTCGGACTGCATTGGAATCTGGCACAAACACACACAACAAACATTATATCAGGTCTAGAAGCAGTTAAATACATTAATGAACCTATCATTGACCTATATAGATGTATGTCAACATCCTCCCCCTCAGAGTCTGCTCCCAACTGTTTGTGTGTTTCCATTGGAGTACTTGCCAGCTTCACATCTTGATAGCCAAACTTGTCCAATATGTCTTTGACATACTTAAATTGGCTTAGAAAAATACCAGTGGGCTTCTGTTTGACTTGTAATCCCAAGAAAAATGTGAGTTCACCCATTGAACTCATCTGAAACCTTTTGTGCATGATGACTTCAAATTCTTTGCACAAGCTGTCATCAGTGGATCCAAAGATTATATCATCAACATAGAGTTGAAATAGCAAAATCTCTGTTTTAACAATCTTTGTAAACAATGTTTTGTCAATTGTGCCTCTCTTAAAACCATTCTCAAGAAGGTAGGATGATAATGTCTCATACCAAGCTCTAGGAGCTTGATGTAGTCCATATAGAGCTTTATCCAACCTATATACCCTGTCAGGGTACTTTGAGTCTTCAAAGCCAGGGGGTTGACACACATATACCTCCTCATCAATAGTTCCATAGAGAAAAGCAGACTTGACATCCATTTGATACACCTTAAATCCTTTGAAGCTTGCAAAGGCAAGAAATAGTCTAATGGCTTCAATCCTTGCAACAGGTGTAAAGACATCATCATAGTCTATTCCTTCCTCTTGTGTATAGCCTTGTGCAACCAGTCTTGCCTTATTCTTGATTACAATCCCTCTTTCATCTTTCTTGTTTCTGAACACCCACTTGGTGCCAATTACTCTTTTGCCTCCTGGAAGCTCAACCAACTTCCAAACTTGCTGAATTTGAAACTGTAAGAGCTCCTCTTGCATTGCTTCCACCCATGAAGGGTCTTTCAATGCCTCAATTGCTTTCTTTGGTTCTATTTGAGATAGAAAGCAGGCATTCACATCAAATTGGGCAAGATCCACACCACTGTTTTCATTTTGCAGCATATTCCTTGTTCTGATAGGAGTGGTTGGATCACCCATTATTTGTGATATTGGATGATTCTTGTGAACTCTTGATGTAGGAATGTTTTCTTCAGTCAGTTCATTCCCTAGATTAGACAGATCAAACTCACATTCACTTGAATTTTCAGCAGTATCACACACTTGATCAGCAACTGTTTGGGATGCAGAGTCAGTGTGTTGTTGAGGATCATGGGATTTCATGTCCTTTGAAGATTCAGTATCAATCAATGGATCAACAGCATTGGAGAACTCTTGTTGAAGCATAGGAATCACGACAAAGTGTTCAGTAACTTTGTTTGAACCAACAGTTGTTGGTTTTGTGCTAACAGTTTCAAAACTGTTTGGGCTGTTGGAAACTGGTTGTTGATTTTCACCAACAGTTGTTGGGGTACCTGCAGCTGTTTCAGTAGAATACTCAAAAGAAAGAGATTTAGACAATGCATCAATATCAAATAACTAATCAGGTCCATTACCTGCAATATTGATCCTATTCTCATTGAAAGAGACATTCATACTCTCTTCTATGATTCTAGTGACATTGTTAAATACTCTATAAGCTTTACTTTGAGTGGAGTATCCTACAAAGAAACCTTCTTCAGCCTTACTCTCAAACTTGCCTAATTGTGATTTGGTATTAAGGATAGTGCAAGGACAACCAAATGGTTTGAAGAAGTTGATTAAAGGTTTTCTCTTGAGGAACAACTCATAAGGAGTTTTCCCTTTGGACTTGACTACTTGTACTCTATTCTGAACATAGCAGGCAGTGTTCACTGCTTCTGCCCAGAATGTCATTGGAAGCCTAGAATCAGCTAACAAGGATCTAGCAGCCTCTATCAAAGTCCTATTCCTTCTCTCAGCAACTCCATTCTGTTGGGGAGTCCTAGGGGCACTAAACTGTCTTTCAATACCTTTATTTTCACAAAAACTGTTTAGCTCATTGTTCTTAAATTCAGAACCATTGTCAGATCTAATGACTTTCACCTTCAAATCAGATTGATTTTCAATTTTAAGAATAAGTGACTTAACTAACTCAGCAGTTTCATCCTTAGTTCTAAGAAATTGAACCCATGTGAACCTGGTGAAATCATCAACTATGACTAAACAATATGCTTTCTTCCCTATACTCACCACAGATGTAGGACCAAAAAGATCCATGTGTAACAATTGTAAAGGTGCAGTAATGGAAGAAACTTCTTTGGTCTTATAAGAAGTTTTGTGTTGCTTGCCTTTGAGACAAGCTACACAATCATCATCACATGAGAATTCTTTTTGGGGCAAACCTCTTACCAAACTGTTTTTAGCTAACAAGTTCATGGTTTTAAAATTCATGTGACACATCCTTCTATGCCAAATGGCAGACTCATCATGAGATGCCTTTGAGAGTAAACAACTTAACACATTCTGTTTAGCAATCTTGTGTGTATCTAGACAGTATACATTATGTTTTCTAGGTGTTCTCAAAAGAACATCCTTCTCATTTAGTTTAAACTCTTTTGAAAGAATAATGCATTCTGAATCTGTAAACAAAACTTTGTTTCCATTGTCATAGATTTGAGATACACTTAACAGATTGTACTTAAGCTGTTCAACAAAGAAAACATCATTAAATGTAAGTGTACCTGCTTCAACAGCTCCTTTACCTGTGATTTTTCCTCCCTTAGCATTTCCTCCAAATGCTACAAATCCACCATTGATGCTTCTGAAATCCTTCAAACAGTGTGGATTTCCAGTCATGTGCCTTGAGCATCCACTATCCACATGCCAGATAGATCCATGATTGGCCCTATGAATGCTCTGCACAAATAAAATCAGTTAGTAGCAGGAAGTACCCAGGCCATGCAGGTCTTGGGTACACCATTCAAGTCATAATACTTAAACAGAGTTTGGTTCTTTTTGATTTCATCCAAATTAGATTTCTCTAATTTGTGTGAGGAATACTTTGTAAGAACATGTGGTTCCCAACTGTTGTGATTAACAGTGGATACCTTTGAACAAACAGCTGGTGGAGTTGGTAAAACAGATGAATCAACTTGTGATTCCTTTTGATTTTCAGTTTGAAGAACAGTTTTACCCTCTCCAGAATCAGTTTGTTTTTGAATTTTCATCCAAGCCAAACCAACAGTTTTTGGTTTTGTTAAAACAGTTTTGAAACTGTTAGTTGGTTTGGATGTAACAGTTGTAGAACTGTTTGCCTGTTTTGGCTTAGCAGTTTTAGAACTGTTGATCTGCTTTGACTTAACAGTTTTAGTACTGTTATTTTGTCTTTTGGGACTTTTGTTTTGAGTGCCATTGGTCTGTGGGTTATAGTAACAATCTTGAACTAAATGATTAGATCTCCCACAAATGTAGCACTTTTTGGTTTTCACAATAGGTAAACCAGTTCTTTGTGACCAGAATTGGTTCCTATTTCTTTGATTTCCTCTCACAGGTGCAGATTGAGGAAACTTTTGGACACCATGCTTTTGGCATGTGCATGCAGGCATTTCAGTATGCCTTTTCTTAGGCTTGGGTTTAGCCTGAGATTTTGGAGCTTCCATCTTTTTCCTTGCATACACAACCTCACCAACTTTCTCCTTTCCTTTGGCTTTTGTACTAACAGTTGGGCTTTTTGGCTTAGAACTGTTTGGGTTCTTTTTAGAACTGTTAGTGTAAAGATGGGGACTATTGGCAACAGTTGTGGAACTTTTTATGGATTACATAGCTTTTGAAGGTGTTGGCTCAGTGGTGAGGGGTTCTGTGGATGCTTTTACAAACACCACAGGCTGAAAAGATGGTTTAGTGGGTATGGGTTCACAACAGATGTGATTTTCATATGGAATCACCTCATCTTTCTTCACAACTCCCTCATCATCACTTACTTCCTCCACAAATCCCTCTTTTTCAAACTTTGGATCAGCTGATTTTAATTTATCTTCCAAATGTTCATTGACATATCTATCAGCTGCCTCAGACAAGGGTGTTATGTATTTGTGATTGTATGGAGGTGGGGTTTCCTTATATCCAAGTCCAGTTTTCACCTTGTCTCTCACTTGAGATTGTAGCAGAGTCTCAAGCTTAAGGTTTGCAGCCTTGAACATTCCAAGATCAATGTCCACACCCTCCAATTTCTTTGTGAGTTCATCCACCTTGCTTTCTTTTTCAGCCACTTTCTTTTTCAGACTATCAATCTCATCTTGAAACTGCTCTTTCTCCCACTTATGATATTTTCTATCATAGTCCATTTGCAGTTCATTAGCCTGATAGTCTTTAATTTTCTTTTCAAGATCTTCTATCACAACAGTATACTCATACCTTCTCTCCTCCATTCTACTTAGAGCAACACATACTTTCTTATTGTGCTCTCTAAACCTTTTAACAATAGCTCTACATTCACCAGGACATAGTTTGGAAGATACCTGTATGTCCTCAGATTCTGGTGAATCCATCTTGATGGAGGAGTCAGTCAATGCCATCAAAGCTTTGTTGTTTGTAGCCTCCTCTGCTTGATCACTCCAATCAAACCCATGGCCTTCTTGTGAGACCAATGCTGAGGAGGTTTGATTCTGAGTTGGCCTCTGACCTTGATTCTGGACTTGTCCACCAGATCTGCACTCTCTTGCAAAGTGGCTAAGCTGTTGACATTTGAAGCATCTCACCTTTGACTTGTCAAATCCAGCCTTGCCATCAGCTCTGAAATTCATGTTTTACCTTCCAGTCCTCTTGATGAACCTCTTGGCTCTAACAGTAAGCATGGCCATCTGCCATTTGAGATCCATCTCCTCAAGATCATCAGGGTGCACTTGTTCAAGATCCTCATTGGTGAGGTTGAATGTGCATGGCTGGCAAGAAAAGCTTCAAGAACAACATTTGGAGTGTTCACATCTAGTCCAACAGCAGAACTAGTACCTGCACAATTTTCAAAAGAGTTAGTTAAAGAATGGTTTGATTCCATACCTGAGGATGACAGGAGAGCAGCATTGTGGCTAGGAACAACAGTTTTTCGTTTTCCCTCTATCTCTCCCTCAAACACTATCAAACTATTATAGAGATCATCTAACTCTATGTCTTCAAGGGAATCCTTAGTCCTCCATTGTGCAGCAAACACAGTCTATTCATCACCTAGAGACCTAAGAAACTTTCTATTTATCTCATCTTGATCAAGCCTAACCTTAGCACTCTCTAGTTGGCTCACCAGCTTGTAAAACCTATCAAAGATTTGGGTGATACTCTCATTCTTTCCACTGGTGAAGTTCTCATAGGCTTGTTTAAGGAGATCTCTTTGGTTTCTCTTAGAACTAGCATTCCCAGCAAACCTCTTCTCCAGAGCATTCCAAAGTTCATGAGCATCATCAAATATCTTGAATTGATGTTGATACTCATTGGGAATTGCAATCTGGAGGATGCTAAGAGCTTTCATCTCAATCATTCTCTCCTTCTTTTCAGCATCTGTCTTTGGTGGTGGCTTCTTCTTTGGTTTTCCATTCTCATCCAGATCAATGGGGTTAGTAGGAACAGTTTCAATGATTTGCCAAACAGCATAGTCCATTAGTTGGACATGCTGCTTGATTCTTAGTTTCCACAACTCAAAATCAGATGGTTTGAGCATGGGAACACGAATGTTGGACCCAGATCCATTGTTATCAGAAGAACCTCCAGAATCCATTGAAACAAATTGATTGAAAAATAGTTTTGAAAAATTAAAGCAAAGTGATGCAAAAACCTTCAACTGGTGATCAAAGAAACCTTAATGATAAGGCTCTGATACCACTTGTCAGGATCGGATATAGATTATATCAAATAACAAGAACTAACTTTTGAATAACAAATCAAAGTTGAATAAAAGTTAATCCTTAACTATGATCACAATCAACTAAGAAGTTGCGGAATCACACTTAATTGATTAAAGAAGGTTTTGAACACAAAGAGATTCAATCAAACAGTAATTTTATTAATCAACGAGAATGATTACAATAGCAAACTTCACCCCCAATCTAACTTATTTTGTTAGACGAAGAACACAGATTGTTCTTAGGTTTCAACGAGAAACTTAGAGGCTTAGCACTATTCAGAAAGCAAATTACAACTTGAAGAATGAATGCAAAAACTTAATCAATGAGTACGTACAAATTATAAATTCTAATCTATCATTTATATACTCCTTGATCTTCCTTGATTTGCTGACAGTTAGGTAATCTTCTATCTTCTGAGATAATCTTGATGATCTTCAAAGTATTTTGAGATATCTTCAAAGATAGGGTTTTTCCATATTTAGCTCAACCAAAACTGTTTAATGAATACAACAGTTCTTGGTTCTTCTAACAGTCTTCGGCTTCAAGGTCTTCAAACAGTTGTAGTAGTTTGTACTAACAGTTCTGAACTCTATATAACAGCTTTGATGTTCACAGCAACTGTTGGTTACAACTGTCTTCACAATTTTCACTAACAGTTCTAAACTGTTTCTTCAACACTTCTTCTAACAGTTTTGAACTGTTTTTCCATTAACAATTTTGATATTTGCATGTATAACAGTTTCAATGACTTAGCTAATTTCCCAACATATAGCTACAGATAAACATATGAGGCCTCACAAACCTTCTTTGAGTACGCAGTTATCGAACTAATTTCTAGCATAGCCATGAGAAATCAACTTCCTCGGGATTGTTTCTAACCATACATAAACTTTTTTTAACAAGCACACCTAGTCTTCCTTGGAACTTTTGAATCGCTCTGGTTGAGACATGTATATCCTTTCTTCTAGATTCCCATGAAGAAATGTAGTTTTTACATCAAGTTGTTCAAGCTCCAGTTTAACTGCACCCACCATGGCTAAAAGAACCCAATTACCTACATCCTTACTTTTCATAGCAACTTTATATGACTTTGGCTCATCAGACCCAATATCATCACCAACCGCTAAGGCATATGCCACAGAATCAATGTCGCAGCTATTGACACATCCTTCATACCTTGTTGGTTTTTGAATATTTCTCTTTCCCCTCCTTGTTGCTATAGGATCATCAACCCCTATACCAGTATCACCGGCCTCCTCCTCAACTAGTTCCCTTGAGGCTCTGACTACTCTAGCTGATCAGGTTGATCAGTATTACTTTGTTGTTCGTCTTCTAACACAATTTTGTCGGGAATTTCAAACTCCACCTTCTGGTTAGCACAACGATCTTTAGTACCTGCAATATTATCACTACCTCTACTATGATCAAGCATAGCGGATTCATCAATGGTTCAATATTTGATAATAAGAAATTTACGAGGAGTTTTACCTTCTGTAGACCACAGTCGATAACCTTTCACCCCTATTGCATGATAGATTGTGTGTAGGGATAGTGTACACGTGTCATCATATCCATGAACACTATGAGTCACTAAAAGGTCACATAGTTGCACACCCAACTGTTGACCCAGGAAACAATACAATGTGTGAGAAAGAGATAATTAATTATCGAGAGAAATAATAAATGGACGTTTATTAAAAAGGAGAGATTAAATATGAGTCAATATTTAATTATAAAGTTTGGTTGGTAAATATTAATTAATAGTTAATTAATTAATATTAAACCGAACTAGATGATTTGTTTTGTCAATCGATCAAAGTTGTTGGTCAACGGACTGGACTTTGGGTCCAAGGGCCTTGATCCATTTAAATTAGTATTTAAATTGATTAATCCCTTGTTTTTAACCTAATCACTTGTGCAATTAACAAAAGGACAAAACAAAGACATACACACACACACACACTCTCTCTCTCTCTCTCTCTCTCTCTCCCTTGCTCTCGGCCAACGGCACCACCACCTGTTAGTCCCATATAACAAGCGGTTCATGTATCATGTAGGATTTATGAAGGTTTCATATGAATAACTAGAGAGAACAAGGTTTACACCTTAGAAAACACATAGTTATTCTTTCATTATGCTCAAAACCTTAGCTATTACATTAGCCATATCCCTATATATACCCCATGGGTATTTTACAATTAAACTCCTATTTCTATACAATATTATACTTTACATTCTCCCCCTTTGTATTGAAATAGGAGTGTACACACCAGTAATCTAAGTCGTTCTTAGATTATATAAGCAGTTTTGGATGTAGCGTCCCACCAAATACATCAGTCTGAAACAATGCTTTATCTTGAGCTTTTGACAGTGGAAGCATAAACACTTTTGATGTGTTGGGAAGAATCTTCTTTTTGTCTCCCCTTACAATGTAGCTCGGATTGTTTCCATGTCTTCATATGATAGATTTTTACTCCCCCTAGACATGATATAGACTGATGTTTCATTTTCTCTCTCCCGGTTGAGTAGACACAATAATTTTTTAGTATGTTCTTTTACTCCCCCTCAACAACTGAATCAACAATGTAAAATTTCTTAACTTTTTATTCTCCCCCTCATGATGATTATAATACTTTATGAGCATCATGCATAAAAGACATCACCATGAGATTCAGTTGTAACAAACATGAAAGAGGGGTGGGGAGGATCCTACACTTCAAGTCAAAATAATCTTCAAACATTCTCTGACTTGAATAGATACTTGAACCACTCTTGATCGTTGAAGAGTGGTAATGATTTGATCTGAATTCTTGAAGATTTATAACTCTGTGTTGGATGTAAGCTAATATTGGAAATTAATGTTGTCAAGTAAGTCTCCCAATACCGTGTAATCAACCTTCACCAGAACACAACAAATGGAAAAAATTCTGAAAGACATACGGATGCAAACAAACTTGGGTACACATAAGAGGATATTTGACTGTGAACTGTAATAAGATCAGGGAGTCGGATACATCCTTATTTGAGAGCACACGAATGAACTTACAAAATCTTAAAAAAACTGATGAAACCTAGTGTTGGTTAATCCTTCAAAAAATTTCACCAACACTGTGATCTGGGACATCGAAGATGACTGATAAAAGATAACCAAGATTCAAAAGAAACAAGGAATGGATGGCCAAATTCTGGTTTTGAGACCAAAAATTGGTGACACTAAGAAAGAATACCCAAAAATCAGTTAGGAAAGCACCGGATGACTAGACATAAGGTTACTAGACATTCAACACCTGGTTCACGGGAAAACAGAATATGACCCAAATCTGGAAACATCAGAATGATAACTGAAACTTTGAGAACTCCTGACTCAGGCAAAAAAATCCAAACAATTGTCTTACAAATCAAGGTGACAAGATAATTCATTCACAACAACTAGGACGGGGGGTTCGGGGGCAGCGCCCCTGATAGCGGGGTCCAAGGAGTGGCAACCCGTGGTGGGGTCCAAGGGGCAGAGCCCCTGGCTGGGGTCGAGCTGCCAGGTCAGCTTGAAATTTTTTGAAATTGAAGAATATTGCTATGGCAAAAATGATCAGAAATTTCAAAAATCTTGAAAAATAGAGAAATTCTGAATGATCAGAATGAGAGAAATTCCGGATGATCTTGAATTCCGATCAAATTGAGAATTCCGAGTAATGTCAGAATTCCGATCAAATAGAGAATTTCGAGCAAAGTTGAATTCCGATCAAATTAATGATTCCGATCAAATGAAAATTCCTATCAAATTGACAATTCCGATCAAAATGATGATTCCGATCAAATGATGATTCTGATCGAATGATGATTCCGATCCAAATTTACTTGGAAAGTGTGAATTCTTATCAAATTCTAGTCGGAATGAGTGAATTCCTATCAAATTTCACTCGGAATGAGTGAATTCCTATCAAATTTTACTCAGAATGTATGAATTCCGGTTGATTCAAGCTAATTCCGATCCATTCAAGTCTGAAATTCCGATCCACTCATGTCCATCCCGCTCAGATTCAAAAATTTCGAAATTTTGCCCGAATCTGTATATTTCTTGCCCAGATCATCTCGTATACCCCCCGATTTACACTTCTATATCATTGATTGTCATAAACATCGATCAAACAAGCAGATTCAATCAAATTTCTTCAAAAACTTCAAAACCCGAAAAACTCAAAAATCTTCAAATTTATCACTGATTTGTGAATGAATTGGCTTCTTTTTTATCAACGAGTACTTCCATGATCACTACGACCATAATCCTACAAATTCTCACTCAAAAACACCATTTAATCTTGACTTTGATCTCAAACCCGAGAATACACTTTTTTCTTCAAAAATCTTCAAACAATTTAACTTTTGTTGTTGAATTCAGATCTAATCTTCACCCCTTGGCTCTGATACCACTTGTTAGTCCCAAGTGATTCAGGTATCAACAAATCTCATGAAGATCTATGAACATAGTCAAGAATGTAGAGAGAGAATGATTAACACTATGTAAAACACACACTTAATATTGTGATTATGCCAAAGACCTTACTAATGACAATTAGTCAATAGTATATATACCCCTAAGGGTATTTACAATATTAACCCTCTAGTTTGTATATTTAATACAAACTTTAACTAGAATATATCTTCTCTATTCTATACAATATTTATAACCAAACAATCTCCCCCTTTGTATAGAAAATAGAAGATGTTTGTCTTTTCAGTTTCATATGGGCTCTAACAATCTCCTCTTATGAATATGCAGATTTCTTGCTGCATTCTTTAAGCTTTAGGAGACAAGACTTGAACGATTTCTTTTTGAATCTTCAGTCTTTGATTTGATGTCTTCAAAATGTCTTCTCATCTTGAAAGATAAACTCTTCAAATTTAAGAATAGTCTTCACTTCATAACCTTGATGAGATCTTGAATCTTGATAGCATATATTAACATCTTTTTCATCTTTTTTTCAGATTCACACCAGTAACCTAAGGTAATGCAACCTTTGGTTGTATGAACAATTTAGCTTTAGGTGATTTTCAGCATACATGATCTTGAGCATTTAAACAGAATGATTTAGGAAGAATATTTGTTCTCTCCTCCTTGAATGTAGCTCTAGATCTTGTTTAATTCTTCAGAACTTCTTGCATTTTCATTTAAACACTTTTACTGTTCTGAACTTGAATTCTTTCTCTTTTGTTATTTTCTTCGCTCCCCCTTGACTTGACATGTATGATCTTTTATTTTAGTTCTCTTTGTCTCCCCCTCAACAAACGAACCTTTTCTTAATCAATAAGCCCAAAATCAACTGATTTAGTATTAATGTTTCTCCCCCTCATGACGATCAGGATTCTTCATGAACATCATGTACATGAATTCTGTATTCAGCTTGATTTTGGCCTGAATATGTTGAACACTTGAAGCTTTGAATCCTCATCATGAGATTCAGTTGAATGATGGTGTCACTACAATGATATGGCAATGAAAGAATGTGAGATAGTCTTTAGGGCACCGTCTCAAAGTTCCCGTGGGGTAAAACCGAGATCACATAGATTCTCGTTAACACAACAGTTAGAAACTGTGTGACCTACTTTCAGCGTTGACATGATGTTAGCACTGGTAGGATTTCCATCTAATCATCGTGAATATCACAAAGATATCACACCAAGATGTTCCGTTAGTCACGAAAGACTAGATATTCTTTATAAATCCAACATGTGTCCTAAGAAATGAAATATATATTCAAATAAGCTCTAGACTCAATAAGTGCATGAAAGAAGTCGGGGACCGGAGTAGCTGTCCTCCTTGTTTCAATATCAACAAAATCCAAGTGAGATGTCAATAGAAATGTGCTAATTCTCCGTGTGAAGTTGAAACAACTATCTGTTAAGAGATAATTGAGTAGTTGGGTGGGGTTAGTGCATTGCATCACTCGGTCCATGATGTCTATTTCAATACCAAATCTCAACGAATGAGATCCAGTACAGATGTGGCTACCCAGATGTATACTATTTGGTAAGGATCTTTCTTTTCTTTTGATCCTGTCTCACCCACAGCTCTCTAACTATTTTTCAACTTCTCCCTCAAACTCTCTTTCCAAATTTGTGTATGTATCTTTGTTTGTTGGATACATATGGACACTTGTGATAATTCGCAACCGGATGAGAAATCATGTGATTTACAACAAAAATGATTTTCAAGAAGTTCGATGTTGAGAAGGATTGTCAAGGAATATTTGAACAATCAGGGAATTTGAACAATCAAGGTATTTTGACAAAAATGTCACAGAATGATTTTACAGTAAGCTCAAGATGTTTTGTTGATCAGATGCACCCCATCTCCTGTTCCACCCCTCTCTGTTCAATTTTACCTCTGTACACCAGTCAATATCCCGTGATAATTGATTCTGCTCACCTAGTTGACCTAGTAAGTAACCCTTACTATCTCGTTCTAGAATATGGTGAGCTCCTGGGGCAGGTCCTTCCGGTTCTGGATTGACCATAGGAGTATAAATGCCTACACTCCCTCACTCATGGTGCCATTTCGATCACTTGAATACTATTCATCATGAATGAGCGGCTTCCAGAAAGAATGAAACACTTAGCACAAAAGGAAGGATATTAATGAGATAATGAGATGGAAACGAGCAAATGAAAGATGATCATGTGAAGATCAACAACAAATTTAATCAAGAAAGGTATCAGAATATAGTAAAGAATGAATACCTTCTTGAATAGATAACAGTAAATGAAAAGCAGTAAATCTTTTTGTATTTTGAAATTTTATAATGTTTTTGGCTTTTCAATATTTGAATGTTTTTGAAGTTTTTTTTCAAAGATATAAAGCAGTTAAAACAAACTCCCCCTAAATTGATGCATGAAAATCGTTTGACATCAATTAGGTGAAGAAATTTTTTTTTGCTCCCCCTGCAAATAACAATCCAATTTAAAACAATATCATGAAATGATAAAAATTCACAAAATAAGCTCCTCGGGCATTAGACTCACCATGTCAACAGACATGTGCAGTCATCACAACACACTGTTAACAACAGAGGTAAAAACAAATCAAAACAAACAAACAATTCTGTTGTTCATCCACATAACAAACCATCCATAGTCCCCCACGCTCAAATTAATCAAAAATGGCAAATCAAAAAGTGGCAAATCAAACAGGTAAAGAAAATTAAATCTGTGATTAATGAACCTGTGATTTCCCCTGTTTCTATCTCTAACCTGCCTAATCCCATTTCACAATGGGTAAGGTCATCACCTTTTGTTTCTGTGTGCAGAAGAATAATCTTTGGTACATGGACTTTGGGTGCACAAAACATATGACCGGCGACAAGGGTCGTGTCAAACACTTTGTGGGGAAATATTCTGGAAATGTCAAGTTTGGGAATGACCAAGTTGCACCCATCCTCGAGCATGGGGTTTTAGAGACGAGAAATGTTCATATCGAAAAGGTGTCATATGTAGAGGGGCTAGGACACAACCTATTCTCAATCGGTCAGTTCTGTGATAAGGGCATGGAGGTCCTGTTCAAGAAGAAATCCTGCTCTTTGAGAACTTAGGAAGGGACATAAATTCTGGGAGGAAACAGAAAGTCGAATCTTTATACTATCGACTTGTCTGGAAAAGCATCAAGTTCTTCTGTTTGCCTGCTTTCAAAAGCTACTTCAGATTTGAACTGGTCATGATATAGGAAGCTGTCTCATCTCAATTTCAAAAACATCAACAAGCTGGTAAACGGGAATCTGGTCCGAGGTATCCCTAAATTGAAGTTCGAAAAAGAACACCTGTGTAAGGATTGTGAGCTGGGGATTTTAAAACGAGTACCTCATAAAGTTGTTCAAGTTTCAACAACATCAGCTCCTCTTCTGTCGACCTATGAAGGTTCAGTCCAGAAATGTGAAAAGATACATACTGGTGATGGTGGATGACTATTCTTGCTACACATAGGTTTGGTTTGTAAGTCACAAGTCTGAAGTGCCACAGCAGATCATTCTATTTCTGACTAAGCACAAGACACAACAAGGACAACCTGTGAAAGCGATCTACACTGATAATGGAACAGAATTCAAGAATAGAACTCTGGATTCTTATATTGATTCTGAAGGCATTACGCATCAGTTTTCAGCAGCCTACACTCCGGAACAAAATGGAGTTGTTGAGAGAAAGAATAGAACACTGGTTGAAGCTGTGAGAACGATGTTACAATATTCCAAGTTGCCACAATCATACTAGGCTGAGGCTGTCAATACTGCATGCTACACCCAAAACAGATCCCTAATTCACCGTCGTTTCTATAAAACTCTTTACAAGATGTGTAACGGAGTAGTGCCTAATATCAAATACTTTCATGTATTTGGTAATAGGTGCTTCGTTCTGAATGAATCTGACAAATTGTCTAAGTTTGATCCAAAAGCTGACGAGGGAATCTTTTTGGGGTATTCAACTGACAAAAAGGCTTTTCGAATTCTAAATCGGAGAACTAACGTTGTTGTCAAAAGCATCAATGTGACGTTCGATGATTTAGTTAATTTAAACTCTTTGACAGATAAACCTTCAAATTCTAAAAATCCTGTTTATGAAGCTAATCAATCTAATAATCAACACATTCAGAATGAAGATATTGATTTGGATTTCATGTTTGAGTTTTTCAAATCTAATGATAATTCTTCTATTATTGACAACAGGGCTGACCCAGTACATCAAGAAGAATCTGTCTCACTTACTACTCCATCTATTGCACGGGACACTGATCTGGAGAGTTCTGAGTTTGAAGCTACAAACAGTCCATTTCTTGTACAACCGACTCCTTCTCCTGCTGCAACAGATGACATTGTTAATCCATTTTTCAAATCTGAGATGGTGAATCCTTTTGCAACGGATGTCCCACAACTTGATGACTTCATTCAGGTCCGTTCCCCCGAACCTGTCTGGTTACGAAGTCACCCCAAAACTCAAGTCATAGGCAGCTTGAACGCCGGTGTTCGAACTCGCTCTGCGACAGCAAACGAATGTCTAAATCTAAACTTTCTGAGTATGATCAAGCCTACTCGAGTATCTGAGGCTTTAGCCAATCCAGACTGGATTCTTGCCATGCAAGATGAGCTTAATCAATTTGAGAGATTAAAAGTATGGCGTTTAGTTCCCAAACCTGAAGGAAAGTCAATAGTTGAAACTAAATGGATATTCAAAAACAAGAAGGACTCGGATAGAGTAGTAGTCCGGAATAAAGCAAGGCTGGTGGCTAAGGGGTATAATCAACAAGAAGGAATTGATTATGATGAAACGTTTGCCCCTGTAGCACGCTTGGAAGCTATTCGATTATTTTTGGCCTTTGCTGCGTACAAGAACTTCAAGGTTTTTCAGATGGACATTAAAACAGCTTTCCTCAATGGTAAGCTGAAGGAGAAAGTATATGTTGGTCAACCTGAAGGTTTTGTGAATCCTAAGCACCCGCATGACGTATATATTTTAGACAAAGCGCTATATGGTTTAAAGCAAGCCCCGAGAGCTTGGTATGATGAGCTTTCAGACTATCTGCTAAGCAAGGGCTATGTCAAAGGGAAAACATACACTACTCTTTTCAAGAAGCAAATTGGCTCAGACTACATATTAGTACAAATTTATGTAGACGATATTATTTTTGGGTCAACTAGTCCAAAGTATGGTGACGACTTCGCGAATACCATGAAACAAAGATTTGAAATGAGCATGATAGGGGAAGTTAATTTTTTCCTCAGATTGCAAATTTTCCAATTCCGCCATGGGATTTTTATAAATCAGGCAAAGTATATAAGAGATTTATTAAAACGTTTTGAAATGTCTGATTGTTCACCGATGTCTACTCCCTTGGGTGTCAAAACAAAACTGTTTGCTGACCCTGATGGCAAATCAGTTGACTTAAAAACATTTCGTGGTATGATCGGGTCCTTATTATACTTGACAGCTAGTCGGCCTGACATAATGTTTGCTACATGTCTCTGTGCCAGATTTCAGGCCAATCCAAAGGAGTCTCATTTATTAGCCGTTAAAAGAATTTTTAGATATCTTAAGGGTACCCCAGATCTAGGTTTGTGGTATCCTAGAGATTCTGATTTTGAGCTAATTGCATACTCGGATTCTGATTATGCAGGGTGCATGATTGACCGGAAAAGTACATCAGGCAGTGCACACTTTCTGGGAGACAGGCTTGTATGCTGGGCCTCGAAGAAGCAAAACTGTGTCTCGACTTCTACCGCGGAAGCTGAATATGTTGCTGCTGCCAGCTGCTGTTCTCAAAGCCTGTGGATTCGCACACAACTGTCAGATTTTGGGCTGGATTATAACCACATTCCGCTGATGTGTTACTCTCAGAGTGCAATTGCCATATCATGCAATCCCGTGCATCACTCCAAAACAAAACACATCGACATTCGGTACCATTTTTTAAAGGATTATGTTGAAAAGGGCTTGACAGAATTAAAGTATGTCAATACTGAAAATCAACTTGCTGATATTTTCACCAAACCGTTGGATGAAACTCGTTTTAACATTCTTGTATCAAAATTGAGCATGTTGAATTTGAGTATTTGACAGTATTTTAAATCTGCTTGAGTTCAGGGGGAGTTAAATCTGAATTGACAAATTATGAACTACGGAAGGTTCATACTTGTAGGGGCTGAGTTGTTTTCATTATTGTTTTTATATGTTTTGTTTAAATCTGAAAAACTCAAAAACATCTCAAAAATTTTAAAATCCAAAAACATGTGCAAAATGTTCAAAAAGGGAAAAAGATTTATTCTTCTTTCTCAAATTAATGCTTGATTTGAGGGGGAGTTTTTTATATATTTTCTTTGTCTTTGATTTTGTTGAAAATTCATCACAAATGGTCATGAGAGAAAAAGTCTAAATTTTCACAAGTTAAAATTTGATAGGAATGTCAAATTCCTATTAAAAAGGTAGGAATTGTCAATTCCGAGCTAAATGCAAGGAATTGAAGATTCCGACTCTTTTTAAGTCGGAATCCGACTCATTTAAGTAGGAATTCATCATTCCGAGTCTTTCAGTCGGAATCCGTGAAACCTTCTTTGTTTAAAAGCCAAAAAGCTCGGAATCTTGACTTTTTCTCGGGTTTTCAAAATTTTCACTCTCTCAGACGACCTTTTCTCTCCGTACAATTGGATTTTCAAAAGTTTCAGATTTCGTTGATTTTCTCAGATCTAACTCGGATTTCTTGTGCGAATTCAGTGGTACAATCTTTTTCTTCTACTTCATAGTATAAATCTCTGTATTTTAGATCTGTACTTGAGAAAACCCTAACTGTTCTTCGTGAATCTGCTTGATTTCATGCTTTGTTGGTGTTAATTAGTGAGTAATTGTCAATTGCATGCTTAGATTAATTGTTTGCCATGTTTTAGTGTTATAATTTAAGGGTTTGAACATGTTTTGAGTATGATTCGTTCAACTGTTCTTAGTCGTTTTAGCGTTTCTGGGTTACGGTTTAAAACTTAGAAATGGCATGTTACATGAACTCGTTTGGGGGTAGTCTAGGAATTAAAAATGCTTCAAATGTTATAGGCTAGACTCGTTGTTCATTGATTTGGTGAAATTTTACTTTTGAAATTTCTGAGTTTGAGTTTGCAAAGGACTGTTATGAATCAGTCGGAATTTCCAATTCCGACTGTTTCATCACTTGATGAAATACAAACTGTTTTCTCCGAATTCTCAAATGCTCGGAATCTTCAAATGCTCGGAATGATCATTTTACTCGGAATGACCACTTTGGTCAAAATTCACAACTTAAAAGGAATTTCAAAATGCTCGGAATGTCCATTTACTAGGAATTCCAAATTGCTCGGAATGACTACTTTAGTAGGAATTCAATTTGATCGGAATGATCATTTGATAGGAATTCCAACATGATCGGAATTTCCAAATCAATTGAAACTCCAAATTTTCTCGGAATTCTAGATAACTTTTCAATCGGAATCAAAGGTTTTAGTCGGATTTAAGGCTAAATTTCAGTCGGAATCCTCAATTCCAGATGGGTGTGCTTATGTTTTATTCCAGATGGGTGTGCTTATGTTTTATTCCAGATGGCTAACCCTGCTAATCCTGCAAACCCTCCTGCATTTGTTCCTTCTGAACAACAGTTTCCCTCAGCTAATTACCTTCCTTCACCTCTAAATAATCACTGCTTTGACTCAATCACCACCACTACCCAATTCCCAATTCTTTCTGAGCTCATTGAATCCCATCCATTAAACCACCTCTTTTCATATAACCCTACTGCTGACGGGGAAGAACCTCACATACCAGAGGTTTATGTGCAACAACTATGGCATACCATGCATAACATAGTTAATGATGAGGGTAAGGAGCAAATTTCTGGAATAATTGAAAACTTTGAATTCTCTTTCAGTGTCGAATAATTAAGGAGAATGTTGAAACTGCCAGCTGAGAAAATCACATATGCTCATAAAAAGAAGTTAGATCCAATACCATCTAACAAGACAATCTTTGCTCATGTGAAAGATCAAGGATTTAATGGTGTCCTTACCAAGAATGCACGTTTCAAGAGATCCAACTTAGTTCCAATCTGGCAGACACTGTATTGTAACGCCCCAAGGTTTGAAAGCTCCCATCATGCGTTTTTACTCTAAATATTAAGTGTTTACATGTTCAGTAAAATGCCTTTATATGATTATGTGAATTATGTTTTTATGATTATAAGTGAGGGACCAAAAGTGTTATTTCAGCAAAGTTATTAGTGCAAGGGCTAATTATGTCATATGGTGATAGTACTAGATATACTTGAAGTTATTTGACCATTGAGGTCAAATTCCCGGTAAACCAAAAACGTTCATACGATACACACATATACCTTCCGTGTTCTTGTTGTTTTCGATTGCAAAGTGAAGTTCAAGTGGTTATAATTGGTCCTTTGGTGATTTAGAAGCAAGAGGTATGTGTTCTTCTTAAGTTTTTCATGAGTTTGTGATGTTTTAGGTCAAAGAAGGGATTCAAGGCTTGAATCCTTGTTGGTGTAGTATTTTTGTGTTTTTATAGTTGTTTGATTGATAAAAGAGTTGTAGAATCTGTTCTTAGCATAAAAACACACTTATGTTTGCGTTTGGGTTGAACAACCCGAGTTTCGGACATGCTGTTCGAACAGAGCAAACTGGTTTGCTATACCGACTGTTCCTACGGCCGTAGGAAGGTATTTTTGGTATTTAGGGAGTTTTGTCTCCTACGGCCGTAGGCAGGTGATCCTGCGGGCGTAGGATTGTGTTTTATGAAAATACCGTCTAAGGACGAAGGAATATAACCTACGGTCGTAGTTCATATAGCCTACAACCGTAGGAGGTAGAAAACCGGTACTACGGGCGTAGGGGGGATCCCTACGGCCGTAGTAAAGGAAACTCCTACGGGTGTAGTTATTATTTACTACGGCCGTAGGGAGGCTCAGAGTCTGAAGTGTTGTTTTGTGTTTGAGATTTTGAGATTTTGTAAAACTATTAAAGGATTACGATTGTGAGATTTTGTACCATCCGAGTAAAGCAAATGTAGTCGCAGATGCCTTAAGCCGAAAGTCAGGTACGATACAGATATAGATGCATCATGCAAGAATGTCAGTTATCACTCCGATACTTGATCGAATTAAAGCAGCACAGACCGAAGCGGTCAAAGAAGAGAACCAAAAGAAAGAACGCATTAAGGGTCAGGTATCAAATTTAGTAAAAGATAGTCGAGACCTACTAACTCGTTATGATCGTATTTGGGTACCTAGTTTCGGGGATGTACGGCAATTTCTATTAGAAGAAGCACACCGCTCTCAACTTTCTATTTACCCAGGAGCTACAAAGATGTATAGGGATATGAGAATGAATTACTGGTGGCCAGGGATGAAGCGTGAGATAGCAAGATACGTCGAACGATGTTTGACCTGTTTACAAGTTAAAGCCGAGCACCAGAAGCCACATGGGAAGTTACAACCACTTGATATACCAGTTTGGAAATGGGAACATGTGACCATGGATTTCATTACTAAGTTACCCAAGACTCCTCGAGGGTTTGATGCCATCTGGGTAGTAGTCGACAGACTTACAAAGAGTGCTCATTTTATCGCGATCAAGGAGGCTTATTCCTCTGAAAGAATGGCAGATGTCTATATGCAAGAAATAGTCTCTAGACATGGAGTTCCTGTCACAATTATTTCAGATAGAGATACCAGATTCACTTCTAGATTCTGGAACAAATTTCATGAAGATTTGGGGACGAAACTACACCTGAGTACTGTGTTTCATCCACAGACAGACGGTCAAAGCGAAAGAACTATACAGACGTTGGAAGATATGCTCAGAGCTTGTATTATCGACTTTGGTGGTAGCTGGGATACGTACTTACCATTAGCAGAGTTTTAATATAACAACAGTTTCCATTCGAGTATTGGCATGCCGCCTTATGAAATGCTATACGGCCGAAGGTGTAGAACTCCTGTTTGCTGGGGTGAAATTGGTCAGAGAGAACTGGGTGGTCAAAGAAGGGATTCAAGGCTTGAATCCTTGTTGGTGTAGTCTTTTTGTGTTTTTATAGTTGTTTGATTGATAAAAGAGTTGTAGAATCTGTTCTTAGCATAAAAACACACTTCTGTTTGCGTTTGGGTTGAACAACCCGAGTTTTGGACATGCTGTTCGAACAGAGCAAACTGGTCTGCTGTACCGACTGTTCCTACGGCCGCAGGGATTATCCCCTACGGGCGTAGGAAGGTATTTTTGGTATTTAGGGAGTTTTGTCTCCTACGGCCGTAGGCAGGTGATCCTGCGGGCGTTGGATTGTGTTTTATGAAAATACCGTCTAAGGACGAAGGAATAGAACCTACGGTCGTAGTGCATATAGCCTACAACCGTAGGAGGTAGAAAACCGGTACTACGGGCGCAGGGGGGATCCCTACGGCCGTAGTAAAGGAAACTCCTACGGGTGTAGTTATTATTTACTATGGCCGTAGGGAGGCTCAGAGTCTGAAGTGTTGTTTTGTGTTTCGTGTTCGGTTTAAGTTTCCGTCAAGTGTTAAGAAATTAATATAGCACTCGTTCATGAATTTTAGGCGTTAAGAGCTCGACATCACCCTATTAGAAGTATAATTGCTTAGCTGCTGATAAGGTGAGTATACTTAACTGTACTTAGTTAGTACATATGTATGATTTACGTGTATAAGATGTTTAATTTTGTTATTCAAATAACGATGCGCACAGAAAGATAGTATTTAGCTAAGAGTAGCTTTATACTAAGAAAAGTGGAAGCCTAATTACGAGTAGTCGTAACTGTGAAGTTAGGGAGAAAGAAGAAGGGTATATTGAGATCCTTATACCCAAGAAAAAGTGTCAGGGGTTTGACTACGCGCTAGGTGTGGTCATACCTCGGGACGAGTAACCATTTATGGTTTTACAAGTTGTAGCTGGGATGTAAAGCATCCCGAGAAGAATACTCATGCTTTATATGTTTATCTAGTCAGTAATATGCTCACTAAGCGTTAGCTTACGTTTTGTGTTTCATGCAGGTGCAGCAGGTAGTAGCAAGGGGAAGGCCCCAGCAGTGTAACTGGTCAGATAGCTCCGAGTATTTTGTTTAAACACTAACACTACTTTTGTTAAATCCATTAGCGTTATGTAATTAGATACTTGTTTTGGTAAACTCGAATCTTTTTGGGAACGCTAATTGGCAGTTTATGTAAATATGGTCTTTTTAAGAAAAGAGGTGTTACATGTATGCTATCATCAATAGATGCCTCACCAGTATTGAAGGGTTTTAAACCTGACCAAACCACCCAATGACACAAACTGGTCAAACCTGGGTTTGATCCCACTGGTTCAATCCTAAAAGCGGAACTGGATTGAACACAACCCTCTAAACCCCAAAAGGGTTAGGATCTTTAAATCTAATGATCAAACATAGTTTCTAACATACAATCCACAGAATAGGTTACAAAATTATACCTGATCAAACTTGGGATTGCTAAACAAGTCCACCACTACTGCACCTCCTGAGAAACTGGCTGCTAGACCGCTTCTGGATCACCAAACCTTCAAACCGTGAAGACCTTTTGTGTGTATGCTTGCATCGATCAACACAAGGCCAAAAACCGAGAACACCTTGTGTTCCTTTTGGTTTGCGATCGTCGAAAGAGAGAGAGAGAGAGCCGAGAGAGAATGTATGCGACGAGAGAGAGATCGATGAGAGAGAGAGTGATCTTGTTGGCTAGGTTTAATCCCTTGTCTCATATGTCTTAATCCTTAAGGCTTAAGGATATATATATAAGGGTTAAATGAACCTAAGCCCGTTTAATTAAAAGCCCACTGGTTTTAATTAAACTTTCAATCTCTTCACTTTGACCCCCTGGACTTTACTAGTTAATCAATTAACTATTAATTAACTGGTTTGTTAAATATTAAAACATAATATTTAATTCCCTTTAAATAATAAATAACTATTTATTATTTATTCCTTTCTAATAATTAATACAAACTGATTAATTATTTATATCTCTCTTTTCAATAATTAATACAACTGATTAATTATTTACTTTTCTCTTTTAATAATTAATCTAACTGATTAATTATTTCCACACAGATTTATGGCGTAATCCAACTGTTCCGTATTGGGTGTGTAGCAGTGTGACCCTTTAGTCTCTTATAACATTAGATACAATGTGTCCATTAATTATCTCTGCACATAATCTAACAAGTATATCTAAAGGAGCTGATGGCGGGAGTTTGAGTGCTTTTCAAATACTGGTTGCCATGGTCAAACATTGGCACATAGACTACGTGTCTATTATCTATCAAGATCTACACAAAGTAATTCGTCAAAAGCAGATTCCTAATCAGTCTAAGAAGTTTCTACCGTATCCAAGGTTGTTCTCCATGATTGTTCAAAGCATCATGCTAGAACATCCGAATGAAATTAATAGGAGAGATGATGATCCAAAGCCTACAGTATGCATAATGCAAAAGATGTATAAGATTGAAAGTAACTTTGATATTCAGGCTTATGTTATGCTTGCTAAGCTGATAATGTTGATGGATCTTCATGATCCAGTGGTAGAGGCATATTTGAGTGAAAACAATGTTGCTCTTCCGGATCAGCAAGAACCTGCTGATCCTACCCCAAGAGCTGTAGAACCTGAGAGTTTATAATCTAGTGATCAGTCGTCTTCGGGTGACACTGATGGGGGGTGAGACGAGTAAAAATTCTGAGAGGGGTGAAGAAGTGGTTGAGGGAGGTAAGATTGTAGGTGAGGGAGTTCTGGATGATAATATGCCGATAGGAAAATTCATTGAAAAATCTCAGTCTCAGGAAACACCAGATCAGAGTGTAGAGCTTAATGTTGAAACTATGATTATTACACCTGAGGGTACCAATAAGGAAGCACCTGTGTATACACACGATGATATGTTTGAGGTTGATTTTGATGTAGATGAAGTGGAGAGGATAAAAGAAATAGAGGGTGAGAGTGTAAGAAAAGAACAGAAGAGTGCTGAAAGTTCTCCAGCCACAAAAATCCGGGAAGCCACATCCATTATCAGGTCTGACACAGTCAGTCCTGGTATTGAAAAAGACTCTGTCATCCCAGCAGAGTATGCACTCACCCCACCTAGCCACTCAATTTCCTCTTAACAGGAAATTGTTTCATTTAAACACGGGGACTTAGCACATGAACTACCGAAGTCTCATATGGAGACAGAAGGTATTGAAAAAGGAAACACTCCTCCCCAGGTTTCCGACGTTCAATTTGGTATGCACATTTAAGACACTTTCACCTCGAACATCAATAACACATTCGTAGCACCTATTGATCTCTTGAAAGACACTAGCAGAACATCTATAGAAGGCACTACTGATAGTGTCATTCGAGGATTAGATGGAAATCCCACCACAGTCAACATCGGTCCAGCTGTGAACGTGGGTGGCTCTACAACTGAAGGATTTGTTCCTCCAGTTGTTCAAGTCTCAACGGGTAATCTCAGTGATCCCGGTTTTGTTACACCCCCAATAGTTACTCAGGTTGCCTCAGAATTTGTTTCTAAGGCTGACCTTGAAACTGCTTTGTCTGAAGTTCATGCTAAGATGGATAAGATGCATCAGGATTTAAATTCTGAGGTTGATGTTGTAAATGAGAAGTTGGACAGGCTGCTGGCTAAACAAGGGCCTGATGTGTCGGTGGAGGAGTTGAAATCTCAGTTGTATGTAAAGCTGATGGCTAGACAAGATAATAATGAAGAAGATGCTACTCTGGTTGATTTACTAAGAAATGAATTCAAGAAATCAGATTTTAAAAGTTTTAAGAAGGAAATGAGAGATAGCATGGCAGCTTTTGGAGTTGCTTTTCACAAAAAAATGGATGCTATTGATCCAAATAAGGATGTTGAGGGTGAGCCAGTTGGTCAAGGGAAGCATGTTACTAAGGAAGAGGTTGATATTAATGCTGCTATAAGAGCCTCTCTGGAAACTTGTCAGACACAGGCACAGGGATCTAGAAGAAAACATGACGATCGTGACGAAGATCAAGAACGTCATGAGGGGGAGAAACGTGCTGCAATTGTGCCTGTGGCATCTTTAATCTCAAAGTTACATGTCTTGTCATGTCAAAGCAAGCAAACAGCAACACCAAAGATAGGCAGAGGTAGAGGTAAAGAAAAAAGGAAAATGGCCTTAGTTGATGAAGAAGAAGAGGATACAGATAGACTGGTGGATGATACATATGACTTTCTTACTAGTGCAGGTTCAGAATTTGATGTTTATGGGTCATTTGTAGCAGAAGCTGGTGAACATGGAAAATAATTAACTCTTCAACAACATATAAGCAAAATCAAAGAAACAAGAACTGTGACAACACCAAGGGTTGAAAAGTCTGAGGTAGATGAAGTTCCTACTCCGGAGCCGTTCAACATTGCAAATGTGCTGAGGATAAACAGAGAAGTTGCTGACTTGTTTCCTCCATCTCCGGGCAATTTAGAAAAACTGCAAGAGATCTATTGAGGGAACGAGAAAAACAGAAGAGGTTAAGAAAACTGAAGCTGAGTACTGAATGGAAAATACCGAAAGGTTACAATCCGGATCCAATCTTAACTTCAAGCATGAGAGATGTCAGAAAAAGGGTGGTACTGACTACAAAGGCCTTGAATAAGACAAACATAAATTGGAAGTCTTCTGATGTTGCTGTTGCCTTCCTGGAAAAAAAGATCCCAGAGATTTACACTGATCAACTAAAAGATGAATTACCTGTTAATCTGCTAGGAGTCACAGATGTTACTGAAGCCGGTAAAAGAGTATTATTGAACTGGCATGGGCTCTCAAGGAAAGAAGTAACATCGAAGCATCCAATAACTAAAGTCAAGTGTTCTTTTGGTAAAATTCTTAATGTGATCTGGGTGTACTTTCATGTTCTAAGATTAGATGAGAAAACCTATGGATTCAGCCAAGTAGACTTGAAACACCTAAGCTTAGAAGATGTTGAATATATGGAAGAAGTACTTGAGGCCAAGAAAACAGCTCTCGTGCTAACAATGCAGGCTACAAGATCTTGTTGGAGTTTATGAAACAAAGAATCAGACTTGCTGAAAGAACTGATCTCCAACTTGGTGCTGAGGCAGACAAAGCAAAGATCAACGTCTTGAAGCCAAACACCTCTCATCCTAGAATTGAAGAGCTTGAAATGTTTCAAACTATTTGGAAGGATGATCAGACTGGAGAAACAGATGATGGCATTGTATTATTCAACAGTAAAAGGGAGAAGTTCTTTTTTAGAACCAATGAGCTCAATGCATATTCAGATGGTTCACTCAGAGTCTGGCTAATCAAGATCAGAGAGCACAACTTCAGCCTCAAGGATGACTTTGATCAATCTGCAAGAGTAAGCATGACTGATGTTATGGAAAAGATAGAAGCTAAGATGCGTGAAAGAGCTACTCTTCGTAGATGGCAAAGAATCCTCGGTGAACGAAACATCGTCTAGATCAAATCAAGGGGGAGATTGTTAGATCTGTACTTATGATTTAGATCTAGACAATATTTTGTATAAAATCTATGTTTTAGCTTACTAGTATAAATACATTGTATGCTTACCTTTATTGTAACTTTGGCATATATTGAATATAACAACATATACTTAAAGGTGTATTTGAGCCAAACTCTCTCTACTTGATCTACGGATTCTACACTTTTACCCATTCAATACCTTTCACCACCACCCTATACGGTGGTCGACGGTGGTTCCTTGCGGTGGCATACAGTGGTCGATCGCGGCGCCCTGCGGCGGTGGTCCTCCTTCTCGGCGATCGAAGTCCACGTCCGAACCCTCCCTTTGCGGCGAGGGTTCTCGGCGGCTATCGAGACGCACACCAAAGACGACGACTTTTGGTGGTGTACACACACGCGGGATCTGTTTCTCAGTTATCGTTCGTATTGGTGGTCTAGCAGCCTGTTCACGAGGTGTAGTAGCTGTGTATCCCCCTCTAGTAGTTCAGGGTATATTTTTATCCTATTTTAATATTGTTTGGACTTGTATACATTTTATATCTATTATAACTGTGATTGTTTCTTTAGTTTCCCCACCTGATCCATGAGTGATCTTGGGATGATATTTATGTTAATATTATTCCGTTATGCTTATTGTACCCTGTAAATAGTGGTATCAGAGCCTCTTCCAGACTCGGTGGAGAACAAGTTTAATCATGATTATATTGTTTATATATATATATATATACATATATATATATATATATAAGTGTGTGTGTGTGTGAAACTTACATTGTGGTTAAGATCAAGTTTCTAATCTAATACCTGATAAAGTTTCCAGCTTTACTACTTTAATATATATCTCATATATGTGTGAAACTTTATATTATTGGAGGCGATCAAGCAAGACAAGAAGCAAGATAAGGAGAGAGGATGCCATGGATGTTGGAGTCAGTGGGAGCATCAACTTTTTCCATGCCATGGGTGTTGTTTATGATCCACTTAGGGTTTGACCACAGGGGTGCTTGATTTTTTAATCAAGTATCAGTGATGGTCAAAGGCGTTATGATTTTGGCTTATTATTATTATTAATTGCGTGATTGTGTTTTAATTATTTACATAGTGCACACTCGTCATTAAAACCATACACATATATATAGAGTATATTTTTAAGTTGAAAAGTTTTTTTCACTTAAAAGGATAATAGTTTTAAAAGTTTTGTAAAACGGTTAAAACTGGCACATATTTTAAAACAAATTAACCCTTTTAAAAAATCTTAGACCAGTAGTGCTACCCTTCTAATGGTACACCTTTCCTGCTCCTGGTACCTTGGTGTGTTGTCGTGCCCAAACCGTGCACATCAGGGTTCAAACCGATGTAGGGAGGGGGTGAAAGACTTTGCGATTCCCTGATGTGACACGCCAGAGTTCACCCCGTCTTAGATGGTGAGGTCTATTTTGGTGATTCCCTGATGTGACGGGCCCAAAGTACGCTTAGGAGGACTAAATATATATGAATTATGTTTCATTCGATGTCCCAAAGATATAGGAGTCGTGTTTTGGATTAAATACGATCGGTGTGGTTTATACCCACTAGAAATAGCACAGGGTCGGTGTTGTTGTACCCAAACCGTGCTCTGGCACGTGTGAAATATGGATCCTATTCTAAAATAAGTTTTAATTTAAAAGGGTTATAAATTATTTTAGAGGAATTAATTACTGAAACGCTTTTTCTTGCTTTTTACTATAGATGTCAATTTTATCTTTTATACCGTTTTATTTACCTGAGGAGTCTCTTAGTCTCATCATGCAAAAGTGGAAGCTTTCAGGTCCAAACTTTGCAGTTTGGAAGTTGCACTTTAAGAATATCCTAAGGGCACATGGAAGGCTATACACAGTCGATAAGCCACCTCTAGCACGACTCGATTATTCTGCTCAGGATGAAGAGTCTGATACATATTATGAGTATCTATTCAATGAATCTGGCGTCATGTCAATTCTGATACTCTCCACAGAATCTTAGTTTTCAGATGAACTCAAAAGCAAGTCAACTTTTGAGGTCGTGCAAGGTCGAGAGGAGCGTTTCAAGGGTAGTGAGTGTTGTAGACGCTTTCTGTTTATGAAAGACATTCTTTCACGGGGGATGAAAGAAGGCCAGTCTTTGAGTGATCATCTCATTAACATGAGAAGGTTGTTTGATTGCTAATGATTCTAGGATCACAAGTCAATGACAAGAACTTGTGATGCTTTTGGTCGGGTCTCTAACAGATCACTATCAGGCAAAGGTAGTGGATAAGATCAGATAACTGGAATCAACAGTAGTTGGTATGCATGAGTTTCTAATGTGCATGGATGATTAGATACACCCATACATCCTTGATACTACAGTAGTTGAATCAATGGAAGAAGATGACTGGATTGATGAGCTACTAGACATTTTTTGCCCAGTTTGTGGTAGCAAGGATATTTGCGAGCACTCACTCGATATTAATCAGCTGTACTTTGGTTCTACCGAAGAATCAGGTATCTTTATGATAGATTGCTAGTTACTTCTTTTGAATCATGGGTACTGGATACCGGATGTGGTCATCACATTTTCAATCACTTTCATGGATTCAAGAGGAGTAGGAAACTAAGGAAGGGGGACATGGACCTACGGGTAGGCGAAGGCTCTATCATTGGTGTTGAAGCTGTAGGAACATATTGTCTCAGGCTACCTTCAGGATTAATCATAGAACTAGAGGATTGTTATTATGTTCCTAGATTAATAAAAATGTAATCTCGTACAATTTATTAATAGACAGTGGTTTTACCTATCAGTCGGTAGGAAAAACAATTTTGTGCGTTAAAAATGATTTATTTTATTTTAAAGCAAGTTCACAAAATGGTCTATACACAATAAATCTACAAGATGACAAGGAAATGTATCATATAAGTAAAAGGTCAAAAGGCACTTTGAACAAAACTTACCTATGGCATTGTCGGCTCAAGCATAATAATAAGAAACGCATAGAGCAACTCCATGAAGATGGAGTTCTAGGTTCATTTGATCTCGAATCAATTGACAATTGTGAATCTTGTTTGTCCAGCAAGATGACAAAGAAACCTTTCGACAGTTTGAATAAAATGTCAAAGGAATTGCTAGGGATAATACACACAGATGTGTGTGGTCCTTTCAGTTAAGAAGCCAGAGGAGGATACCGGTACTTCATTACCTTTACTTAAGATTTCAGTAGGTATGGTAATGTGTATCTTATGAGACACAAGTCTAAAAGTTTTAATTTCTTCAAACAGTTTCAGAATGAAGTACAAAAGCAGTTTGACAAGATTTTAAAGCTGCTTCGGTTAGACCGGGGTGATGAATATATGAGTCAGGAGTTTGGCGATCATTTAAAGGAATGTGGGATTGTTTCACAACTCACACCTCCGTATACACCACAGTGGAATGGTGTATCAGAAAGGATGAACAAAACCTTGCTTGACATGGTTCGTTCTATGATGAGTCAGACTAGTTTACTGATGTCGTTCTGTGGAGACATACTCGAAACGGCTGCTTTCTTGCTGAACCGAGTTCCAACAAAATCTGTGGAGAAAAGAAAGACACTGTTCGAGTTATGGACGTGGAAAAAGCCGAATTGTCTTTCATGAAGATTTGGGGTTGTGAGGCATTCGTTAAATGACAGTTCTCGGATAAACTCAAACACAAATCAGACAAGTGTATCTTTGTGGGTTATCCTAAGGAAACCTTAGGGTACTATTTCTACGATCCAGATGAGAACAAAGTATTTTTTGGTCGGTCAGGGACTTTTCTAGAAGACAAGTTTCTAAGTTCAATAACTGCTAGAAAAAAATAGATCTTCAAGAAATTGAAGAAGATGAAGGTATGCCTTCACCAATTATGGAACCAGTAATTCAACAAAGGATTGTTGAATCCCAACCCAAGTCTGTGGTTGAGGAGGAAGTGGAAATACAAGACCTTCGCAGGTCCAGTAGGATTCGGACTAAGCCAAATAGATATCTAGGATTTCTGATTGCTCAAGAAAAAGGGGATCTTTATGAACACACATCCTATGAGGATGTTGTGTCAGGTAGTGAGTCTCACAAATGGCTAGACGTCATGAAGGCAGAGATGCAATCCATGTATGACAACCAAGTTTGGGAGTTAGTAGACTTGCCACAACACAGTAGAGCTTTTGGATGCAAGTGGGTCTTCAAGAAGAAGACGGACATGGAAGGAAATGTGCATACTTTTAAAGTTAGGCTTGTTGCAAAAGGTTACACTCAGACTCATGACATTGATTATGATGAAACCTTTTCGGCCAGTAGCTATGCTTAAGTTTATAAGGATTCTTATGACAACATCTGCATATTTCAATTATGAGATATGGAAAATGGACGTCAAAACCGATTTCCTTAACGGGAAACTAATAGAGAATGTGTATATGGGACAATCGGACGGTTTTAAGGATTCCAAGAATACAGACAAAGTATGCAAGTTGCTAAAATTCATTTATGGATTAAAGCAAGCATCTAGAAGCTGTAACTTGCATATATACTTGGAGAAGCCGCATTACACTTATGGATTAAAGCAAGCATCTAAAATTCATTTATGGATTAAAGCAAGCATCTAAAATTCATTTATGGGTTTAGGGTTTTAAGGATTCTAGCATCACAAGGAGTAAAATCCTGGTTAGGTAAATGTTTCTAGATGAAGGACCTAGGAGAAGCGACATATATACTTGGTATTAAGATCTATAGAGATAGATCTAGGCGGCTGATCGGACTTAGTCAAAGTACATACATCGTTAAAGTGTTAAAACGCTTTAAGATAGAATCCAAGAAAGGATTCATTCCAATGAAATCTGGTGTCTCATTGAGCAAGGCTCAATGTCCTACTTCTCCAGAAGAGTAGAAGAGTATGAAATCAGTTCCTTATGCTTTGGTAGTAGGATCGATTATGTATGTCATGCTATGTACTAGGCCCGATGTTGCTTACTCCATAAGCCTTACGAGTAGATATCAGCAAAATCCAAGTGAAGCCCATTGGGTGGCTGTCAAGAACATTCTCAAGTGAAGGACAAAAGAAATGTTCTTGGTCTTTGGAGGAAGCACAGATAAAATCAGTGTAACCGGTTACACAGATGCGAGCTTCCAGACGGACTGAGACGACATTAAGTCACAGTCAGGGTTTGTCTTTACCGTAAACGGAGGAGCTGTATCTTGGAAAATCCAGAAGCAAGAAACAATAGCAGATTCAACTATAGAGGTTGGGTACATTGCGGAAAATGATGCGGCAAAGGAAGCGGTTTGGTTAAGGAACTTTATCTCTGATCTAAGAGTTGTTGCTGATATCTCTAAACCGATTGATATATTATGTGATAACATGAGAGCTTTAGCGTAAGCAAAAGAACCAAGAGATCACCAGAGGACCAGACACGTACTTAGAAAGTATTACATCATCTGAGAGATCATCGGAAAGGGAGATGTGAGGATATGCAAGATACCAATAGATGAGAATGTGGCTGATCCGTTGACTAAAGCATTTGCTAGAGATATGCATGAGAGACATGGTAGTTCTATTGGAATGCAATACATGGGACCTAGCAGCTAGTTTTCAATATTTAATTAAATTGTGTGGATTGAATTTTAAGACTTATGATTATGTATTAAAAATTTCTGCGTGACGGAAATAGGAGGTTTAATATAATCATTTTAAATTTCTCCATTTTTAGCATATTTATTTATCCATGATATACAAGTCTTGTTATATCTAAATTACTCCGTAGCTACTTAATGCGGTGGGAGCCACATCAGGGAGATACAAACACTATTATAAATACTTGATGGGTTATTCGTGTAGAGAATAACAACACAAGTTTTGTGACCAAGTATTTATAGATATTTGTCAGAGGTACAAATATTGGAGGTGATCCGCATCAGACTAACTTCATAGAGCCTTTTTGATATGAGTTAGCTGATAATTTGTCCTTAGACCTGTGATGTTTGGTTTGGGACACGAGGACTTTTGTACTTTGGAACGTTCTAACGTTACGCCTTAACAGGGTAACAATAATGGGCGTATCTGGGTGTAGCGGAAGACGTGTGCTCAAATGAAATGCATGGCCGCGCTCGGATAGAATGATGGACATCATTTGGTAACTCTGTAACTACAGTTAGTCAAGATCAGAAGTCAAGAAATATAATCTGGATTTTTAAGAATAAATCACGTGCTCTATGTCTGAAATCCACATTACGAAATATCGCGACGCAAAAGGAAAAGCCGGGTAATAGAAGAAAACGATTACAGAATCTCTGGACATAAGAGAACTTATAGTCGTGGTTAACCTAAGTGTCTGGCTGGGGACCTCCTTAGGCCTATGATGAACAAGAGAGTGTAACTATAGTGCACAAGTGGGAGTCTGATAGATTGTGTGCAGTGATAGTGTACACGTGTCATCATATCCATGAACACTATGAGTCACTAAAGGGTCACATAGCTGCACGCCCAACTGTTGAAACCATGAAACAATACAATGTGTGAGAAAGAGATAATTAATAGTTAATTAATTATCAAGAGAAATAATAAATGGACGTTTATTATTAAAAATGAGAGATTAAATATGAGTTAATATTTAATTATAAAGTTTGGTTGGTAAATATTAATTAATAGTTAGTTAATTAATATCAAACCAAACTAGATGATTTGTTTTGTCAATCGATCAAAGTTGTTGGTCAACGGACCGGGCTTCGAGTCCAACGGCCTTGATCCATTTAAATTAGTATTTAAATGGATTAATCCCTTATTTTTTACCTAATCACTTTTGCAATTAACAAAAGGACAAAACAAAGACACACACACACACACACACACACTCTCTCTCTCTCTCTCTCTCTCTCTCTCTCTCTCTCTCTCTCTCTCTCCATTGCTCTCGGCCGACGGCACCACCACCACCCTACACGGTGGTTGACGGCGGTTCCCTGTGGCGTCATACGGTGGTTGACGGCGGCACCCTGCGGCGGCGATCCTCCTTCTCTGCGACCAAAGTCCACGGCCGAACCCTCCCTTTGCGTTGAGGGTTCTCGGCGGCTATCGAGACACACACCAAAGCCGGCGGCTTTTGGTGGTGTACATACACACAGGATCTGTTTCTCGGGTATTGTTCATATAGGCGGTCTAGCAGCCTGTTCACGAGGTGAAGTAGCTGTGTATCCCCCTCTAGCAATTCAGGGTATATTTTTATCCTATTTTAATACCATTATAGACTTGTATACATATTATATCTGTTATAATTGTGATCGTTTGTTCAGTTCCGCACCTGATCCAATTGTGATATTGGGATGAGATTTATGTTAATATTATTCCGCTATGCTTGTTGTACCCTGTAAATCCCAACATTGCATACCCTAGAAATATGCACTTCACTGCCCTCGCCTCCAGCTCACCATCATTAACATGAGCGTATGCAGGGCCGCAGGTTTACCGGATCAAACCTCTTGAGGAGTTTTTAATTCAATTGTAGTTGATGGAGATCTATTAACTATATAGCAAGTAGTGTTAACTGCTTCAGCCTAGAATTGCTTCGACAGACCAGTAAATATACGCATGCATCTGGTACGCGCCATGAGTGTTTGATTCATCCATTCTGCAACTCCATTCTGTTGTGGTGTGTGTCGTACAGTGTGGTGCCTCACTATACCTTCTTTCTTGCAGAAGTCATCAAATAGAGCATTGCAGAACTCCAACCCTTTATCAGTTCTTAAATTTTTAACTTGTTTTCCCGTTCGTTTTTCAACCATGGTCTTCCACTCCTTGAACTTCCTAAATACCTCATATATAGTCTTCAAAAAATATAACCAAGCCTTCCAAGAAAAATCATCTATTAAAGTGAAAAAATATAAACAACCACCCAGCGATTTCACCAGAGAGGGACCCCACAAATCCGATTGAACATACTCCAGAATCTCCTTGGACGTGTGCTGACAAATACTGAATTTCACCCTGCATTGCTTCCCTTTGACACAAGACTCGCAGAACTATGCTTTACCTGTCATATTCTTACCAAGTAATTCTTACTTGCTCAAACATAGATAGGCCCTTGTAACTCATGTGACCTAATCGACGGTGCCATAGATTTGTCCTATCATCAAGTTTCTCCGAGGACTGGGATACCGCCGCCTTTCCCATAACCGAACTACCCTACAAGAATTAAATCCCATGCTGCAGTTTCCCTTTCATCAGCACTAGGGCACCTTTAGAAACCTTCACCCCCTCACCTTCACCATGGTAATTTAAACCATTCTTGGCTAAGGAATCAAATTCTTCTTTAGACACGGAACATACCAGCAGTGAAACTTCTTGACAATCTCATCATGCATTTTAATCTACACCACTCCGCTTCCTTTTATGGAAAGTACTCCGTCATCACCTAACTTCACCATTCCATTCCACTCCTTAAAGAAGAAAAATATATCTCGAGAGAACGTCATGTGGTGAGAAGCACCAGTATCCATAATCCAGGTATTAGGAGTGCTAGCACTAAAAACTATCAGAACATCATCGGAGCCCCCTTCATCAAAATGGTCATGTACCACAATAACATTGACTCACCTTTCGAATTTCCCTTTCTGTTATTATAAATTTAACACCGATTTTGATCCAACCATATATGTGTTGCACATGTGCACCTGTTTACATTTGTGCTAGAAAAAACTAGGTGCACTTATGCATATATGCACACATGCATCTATTTACATAAGTACTACAAAATCCTAGGTGCATCTGTCCATATGCACACATGCATATATTTACACATGTGCATATGTGCACATGTTGAGACCTGTATGGAAGAAAAACTTAGTAAAATGCACATGTGCACCTGTTGAGACCTAAGTTGAAAAAGAACTTAGCAAACACGAATATTTTTCCTTCGAAAAATATAGCAAGATCGGTCTCAAATTAAAGATCATAATTTTCTCATTAATTTGGTATAATTTTCATAATTTAACACATTTTAGTTTGATTGATATATTAGTTTAAAAAAGTGAGGGTAATTTAAAAATGCTAAATTACACATAATTAATTAAGGATAAGTTTGATTAGTTTAACATTATCCATTAACAACCATTTCATATCGACCCTCCATCTCTTTTTTTCAATGGCAATAATTGGTTGTCGTACTAAAAGCATTCATCATTTGAGACTTTTTTATTACTAGAACCGCGAGAAAAGTTCACTTGATAACCGTTTTTATTACTAGAACCGCCAGAAATATTATAGACCAATCAATTAATACTTGGTCTTATTCAAATAAATTAAATGAAAAAAAGGTAAAATAGTAATTAAAAAAATTATCAACGCAAAAGCATAGTACGTACTAGCCGCCTTTTACGTTTATGAAGTTTTTGAAATATTCTCTTTTATATACAACTCCGTTTTATTTGATTTTTTTTATAAGTTACAAGAATTACTTTTTTTTCTTTACCTCATTTTGAGAAGCACCAATTCTTAAATTTATAGTAATATGTGAAAAAAAAAATGTAACTTTGCAAAGTTATGTTCGTTCGTTTAAGTTTAGCCGAAACAAAAAAAACACAAATGGATAAACGCACGAATATTTGTGTTCATGTTCGTTCGTTTAACTTTAGGAAAACAAAAAACGAACACAAACGGATAAACGAATAAATATTTGTGTTCATGTTCGTTTGTTTAAATTTAGCCGAACAAAAAAACCAATACGAACGGATAAACAAATGAATATTAGTGTTCATGTTGTTTATCTAACTTTAGCAAAACATAAATGGACACAAACGAACACACACATATACAAATATAATACGAGTCTAACATTATTAAATATAAACAGACACTACCTACGTTTATATATATATATATATATATATATATATATATATATATATATATATATATATATATATATATATATATATATATATATATATATATATATATATATATATATATATATATATATATATATATATATATATATATATGGTAAGGTTATATAAAGAACATATCTTAAACATAGAACCTAAAGAACCTCCATAGTGATGACACTAAATAGGGGCAAAACTGGAAAATTTAAAAAAAGCCTCATTTCACGCGCCCTCATCTGTTCCAGCAAACCCAAATTTATAAAAAAAAAACCACTTAAATATTTAAAAGATCATAACTCTTTCATTTTTTAGAGTTTAGGCATAAAAGTTATATCATTAGATTCAGTTTTTCGTTCTCTTTCAAACAAGACTAGGCTTGATATGTTTTTGAAACTTTTTTTTTTTGAAAATGCAAATTTTCGAAAATTTGCATTTTCATCTGGGTTTCAATTTCCAAATGCAAAATGCAAATAATCGAAAATGAAAACATCAAGCAGGTCATGTAGAAATTGTTTCCAAAATGCAAATTATCAAAATGCAAAATGCAAAATGCAAACACACAACTCTCATTTGCATTTATATAATCTGATTCAATGAAAAATACAACCCAAAATGCAAAATACATATTCAAACCCAAAATGCAAATTACTCAAAAATGCAACCCTAATAGATTTGATAGATCAAAATCCGCATCTAGAAAACACATAATTTATTGTTTATAACTGAAAATTCACACAAGCAAATTGTCGATTCAAGTCATATGCAAATTCTACACATAAAATGCAGACAAATGAAGTTCTAATATACAAACCCATTAAAAAAATCAATCGAATCAGCACCTAATAACACCGACAGATTACGACCTGGTAATCACTAATCAGTTGCAATCCATATTTGTGTTAATTACCTGTCCGATCCCGTGCCAATGAATAGCGATATTTTTAGTCAACGGGCGGTAGTTCTCATCACTGGAAAGGGGGATCTAGTCGTCTTCTTTTGCTTGATACGAGCTCGCCGGAAATACTTCGCAGGAGATGATGGGTTTAGAGAGAGATGGTGGAGAGAATGATAAGTTTGGTGGTGAGAAATGAAGAGATTTCTATAGAAGGGGGTAGTTATCGTCACTTGAAGGGGGGATCTAGTCGTCTTCTTTTGCTTGATACGAGTTCGCCGGAAATACTTCGCCCGAGATGGTGGGTTTAGAGAGAGATGGTGGAGAGAATGATAAGTTTGATGGTGAGAAATGAAGAGATTTCTATGGAAAATGGGGTTGATTTGAAAGAGAGAGAATTAAGAGATAAGTTTGTGTGGTAAAAAGAGATCAGGGAAAGGACGTATGGGGTGAAGATATTTTTCTAGTTCCCAAAATACCCTCTTTCTCTTAAATGTATGCTGGACATTTCATATAAATTATATAATTTGTTAGAGATGATCTTAGCCCTTGATCTATAAATCTAAAGGTCCATAATTGTTCTTTAAGTTCTATGGTTAAGGAGGGGTTCTATATTGATCCTATTTATATATATATATATATATATATATATATATATATATATATATATATATAGAGAGAGAGAGAGAGAGAGTTAGGATCAAATGTGAACACTCCTAAAATGAGAACAGGGAGAACACTTTTGGGCATTTGATTTCATTGATCGGATAGTTAAAAAATTGTCACGTTTTTTTGGGCATTTTATTTCATTTATCAGATGGTTTAAAAACTGCTATGTTTTTTGATAATATGTTCAACTATAATCCTGATGCATCAATGCATACAAAATTTTAAGATGTTAATATTGTTGAAATAATTTTGATTTTAAGATTTAGGATGTAAAGTTGACTTTTGGGTAAACATGAACATTAAGGAGAAATACTAAATTATAAGTTTACCCATGTTCTCACTATCGTGCATCTTAGAAAGGTTCTCTCTTAAACCTCACCCTTTATGTGTGTGTGTTTGTGTATATACACACATGTACATACACATATAGGTACATACTTATAAACAAACATAAACAAACAGATAAATGAACGTTCACGAACATAAATGAATGAACGAGGGTCTTTGTTCATGTTTGTTCATTTTACTAAACCAATAACCCGCCAAACAGTTCAGCGCATGTTCGTTTCATTTACATCCCAAACTTGCACACATGCATCTGAGTGTACATGTGCATGTGCATATGTGCACGATATGCCCACCGTACATGTCTGCACCAAAACGCACCGGTATGAACAGGTGGTGCACATATGCACCTGTGTTTGAAAAAAATCAAGTGTTATATGCACATGTGCATACATCTCATGTTTTGTTAAAAAAACCCGGCAAAAACGATTTTCTATTTTGAAAAAGTATAGCAATATGGATGTCATATAAGAGTGTAAAATTTTCGTTAATTTTGTATACTTTTCATATTTTAGTATATTTGTTTGGTAGATATTTTAGTTTTTAAGTAGGGGTAAGGTGTTTCCCCCTTTATTTAGGCAATTTGCCTAAAATATCCCCTCCACCCTTTTTCAAAAGTGAGCATGATAGTTATTTGTTTAATTAATTACATGTTTTCACAACTAATATTAGTGTTTATAAATTATGATCAATGACTACAAATGGTTCTCGCGGTACTATAATAAAACTGGTTGTCAAATGAACCCTCCTATATATATATATATATATATAATATATATATATATATATATATATATATATATATATATAATATATATATATATATATATATATATATATATATATATATATATATATATATATATATATATATATATATATATATATATATATATATATTGGCAAAAGTTCAAACAAGAACTGTTTTTCGTACGAGAACTGCGAGAACCAATCTAAGCCGTCCAATTCCCCCTCTTTTAATGTCATTGCCCACCCATGAATTTCTCACATGCACCCTGCCACACTTGTTCCCCTCCACGCTCTCCATCCATGAGCTTCCCATATCCAAGGAACGACTGAGATTGGTTCTCGCAGTTCTCGTACGAAAAACAGTTCTCGTTTGAACCCTCCCCTATTTTATATATATATATATATATATATATATATATATATATATATATATATATATATTAAGGTTATCCATTAACAACTCTTTGATCTCAACCCTCCATCTCTTTGATCAATGGTTGTAATTGGTTCTCGCAGTTCTTGTACGAAAAACGGTTCTCGTTTGAACCGTCCCCTATATATATAGGCAAAAATTCAAACGAAAACTGTTTTTCGTACGAGAATTGTTTTAAACGTCATTAATGACTCATTAATAGGGTATTTTAATGTATATATTACCCAACAATGAATTGCCTGCGGGTGAGCCGTCATTATTTTGCGAGGCTTGAAATTCCCGAAATAACCGACATTAATACATCATTGATAAGCCATTAATGAGTCATTAATGAAGCATTAATGAGCCGTCAAAACATCTGAGTTATTGATTAGTATTAATCAAAGGCTAAAAATTGGTTCTCACAATTCTCGTACGAAAAACAGTTCTCATTTGAACTATCCCCTATATATACTTCTTTTTATATTTAACCAATTCAGCTCGTTTTATTTATTATTCATTCGTTATACATTAACCGATTCGATCTCTATGTGTTTTTTCTCATTACTCGAATAAGTATACAAGACCTAGGCTTGTTTGCAAGTTTGAGGTAGATATGTTGTTTACACTTGATGTATTATTGTTTGAACTAGATGCAATCCTTATCTTATTAGTTGAAATGTATGTATTGTTTATAATGTTGTGTACATACGAATACAAACTAATATAACATAAACATAGAAAATAAACATGTCCTTTATTATATTCAATTAAAAAATATAAAATATAACATTTTTATCTTAAATTCTTAACATTTCTATCAAATTTTATAGTATTTATTAAGAAATCAAAAACTTATCTGCATTTTAGAGAATATAATTTTATGAGTGACCTTAATAAAATAATTTTCAAACTCGAATATTATTTTATAAAATTTTCTCAATTTTTCAAAGTTGATTTAACTTATTATGCGATTTTTTTCGATTTTATTAATAAATTTGGTTTTTCAATTATTTTCTAACAAGTTTATTATAAATTGAATAAAAATAAATGGAAACCAATAAAATAACAGTTGGCGGGAAAAAAAAAACAATGTGCGAATTTCCATTAGAAAACGAAGGAAACGCATGTCTGTTATTTGATGGCGGACCCTTCAAAATCTTCTTTTCATCTTCTTCCCAAGAACCAAAATTGCTAATAAAAAAACAACCCCAAATTCGTCAATCTCTCTACTTTGGATTCTGGTTTCTTCTCTCTCAACTGTCTCATTGTGTTCTCCAATTGATCTATACAATGTCGGTATCTGTCTTATCTCGCATGCTATATATCGTACCAATTTCTCAGATTGTATTCCTTCCAGTCAGTTCCTTGTTTATCTCCAACTGGGTTCATCGAGGATTAATCGGTTTTGATGTTATAAGTTGCTCCTACGTGTTGACAACAGGTGAACACCAAGTGTTTGATGTTATGTCTCACTGAAAAAAGTTTCACATCTGTTCAAAGCTTCAATCTTTACATTGTTTTGCTTTGATTTGAGGTTAAGTGTTGCTCTATAAAAAAATGATGTTAATTGGATGTGTGGTTATTGTTAGTTTCTCTGGGAACATCCACCAAAATAGCTGTTTGATTGCATAAAGAATTTTGAGTAAAATCTATTTATGGATGATGTAATTTTTTTTTTTCAGTTTCTGGTAAGCAGAATTGTAAGGCAATTAAGGGTTGCAATTCAAGTAGAAAATGGCATCCATGGACGAGGACAAGGCAGTTGCTCTTGAGGCAATCAACAAGGAAGCTGTTGATTTGGTACATTTCTTAGTGTTTTTTAGTTGAATCTTATAAATTAAACTGATTCTGTAGCAACTGATAATTTTAATGCATAGTTTATGTTACATAATTCATTTTTTGAAATGGGTTGTTTTAAATTGAGCAAAAAATCAACAAACATGGATATTGAAAATCAATCAGCAATTGACATATTATCCAAATTTTAATGCTTAATATCTATGTATTTTTTGCAACTTTTATCTATTATTTTTTGTTGCATGGCCATGGTGGTTATTTATGTTTATAAAGTTCAAAAGTTTCCTAAAACAGCTTCTTATATCCAATGATCTTGGAATTTGTAGAGGAACACTAAGAAAACAACTAGTAATCATTCACAAAATAGTTATTTTGTAGTTTTACACAAATCTACACTTGACATATTTAAAAGAATGAAAATAAAAAATAAGAGACAAATCGTCAAGTTAAACCCTAGTTTCTCTGACAAAAGAAGCTCCTTTTTGCAGGAAAATATACCAGTAGAAGAAGTTTTCGAGAAGTTGAAATGCACAGAAGAAGGGCTCAGTTCTGATGAGGTTGAGAAGCGTTTAAATATGTTTGGGTACAATAAGCTTGAAGAGAAAAAGGTTTGGCTGAAATTTTACTTACATATGAATGTTTTTTATGTTCCATTTTTAAACAATCTAATCATATAACTATCATACAATTTGCAGGAAAATAAAATACTCAAGTTTTTGGGCTTTATGTGGAATCCTCTGTCATGGGTAATGGAAGCAGCAGCAATCATGGCTATTGCTCTGGCTAGAGGAGGGGTTAGTCCAGTGTATCATATTTGAAAAAATAATTAATAAATAAAGAATATATGTGTTATATTATTGTGTACAAATATACAATACAACACTGTAGTCTTTTCTGATATTTAAAACTTTTGATTTATTGCAGAAAGATAACCAGCCCCCGGATTATCATGATTTTGGTGGCATATTGATACTTCTCATTATCAATTCAACCATAAGTTTTGTAGAGGAGAATAATGCTGGAAATGCAGCTGCAGCCCTCATGGCTCGTTTGGC
This sequence comes from Pulicaria dysenterica, assembly GCA_947179395.2. NCBI lineage: Eukaryota > Viridiplantae > Streptophyta > Magnoliopsida > Asterales > Asteraceae > Pulicaria > Pulicaria dysenterica. The sequence goes on from OX359289.1 coordinate 82,471,140, forward strand.
TCCTAAAGCAAAGGTACGCCTTAAATGATGTAAAAAGAAAAAGAAAATCAAAAGACTGCGATTGATTATTGTCTTTTTTTATAAACTAGACGATGGGCAATCTTTCACAACAGATTCAGGTTAAAATTGGTCGGGTTAGGTTGGATTGGCTTGAAAACACTTTCTTGTCCATATTTAAACAAATCATACAAGATTAATGTAAGATTTATAAATGATATTAAGGAAATAATCAAAACCTTTACATAAAATGATAAAACAATTTAGGAGATTCTATGATCTACAAATAGACTTTGAGCGACTTTTAACCCAGTTGACCTGTTCTTTTGTTTCAATTAATGCTTTTACTTTAAACCAAATAGACTCATAGTCTCAAATATTGTAATCTTGTTGTAATATAATTTGCCTCAATAGGTTTTACGCGATGGTAAATGGAACGAAGTGGATGCAAGTGTACTTGTGCCTGGAGATATCATCAGTATTAAGCTAGGAGACATTATTCCTGCTGATGCACGTTTGCTTCAAGGAGATCCTTTAAAGATTGATCAAGTAAGAACTTTTTTTTCCAAAAAAAGTTACACAGGGAAAATATTTGCTTAAGTAATTTTCAGAGCATAATTATTCGTCTATGTTTTCAGTCGGCTCTTACAGGTGAATCTCTACCAGTATCCAAACATCCAGGTGATGGGGTATACTCAGGATCGACATGTAAACAAGGTGAAATTGAAGCAGTTGTTATTGCAACGGGAGTTCATACATTTTTTGGAAAAGCAGCTCATCTTGTGGACAATACTACACATGTTGGCCACTTCCAGCAGGTTTGTTATTAATGCTCATATGTCATATGAATTATCCACATTTTAAGAAAGGGAGTTTGCAAAAAAGATAACATATCTTAAAAAACTATCTAAAAACGATAATAATTAATCTTATAAATATGGTACCTTCTTTAAACCGTTTTAGAAAGTACATTACCTTTTAGAAGTGAGTTGCCTTTCTTTGCATTTTCCTTTTGAGAAAATAAGTGAAATGTAATATCATGTTGATTTTAATGTCTATAATGGGAACAGGTTTTGACTTCAATTGGGAATTTCTGCATATGCTCGATTGCCATAGGCATGTGTATTGAATTGATTGTTATATATGGTTGCCAAAAGAGGGATTATCGTCAAGGAATTGATAATCTTCTTGTGATACTCATTGGTGGTATACCAATTGCAATGCCAACTGTTTTATCTGTCACAATGGCAATTGGCTCCCATCGTTTATCTCAACAAGGTGCCATAACAAAGAGAATGACCGCCATTGAAGAAATGGCGGGAATGGATGTATTGTGTAGTGATAAAACTGGCACTTTAACTCTTAACAAACTCACGGTTGACAGGACTTTGATTGAGGTAATCCTTTTCTTTTTAATTAACAAAAAATATTTTAAAAAATATTTGATTTTGTTAGTAGGTTATGTTTTGTATGAAAAAATCAATATTAATTTGTAACGGGTCTCTTGTGATTTTTGTATAGGTTTTTGCAAGTGGTGTTGACAAAGACACGGTTGTGTTGATGGCTGCAAGAGCATCCAGGTTGGAAAACCAAGATGCTATCGATACAGCTATAGTGTCAATGCTTGCTGATCCTAAGGAGGTATTGAAATCTTCTCTCTATAGTAGAACTTTCTTTCGGTTTATTTAGCAAATATGAAAAAATATATTTTATTATAAGTTAAAGATTGACAAATATATTATGTTGAATTCTGCAAGGCGCGGTCTGGAATTACAGAAGTGCATTTCCTTCCATTTAATCCAACTGATAAGAGAACCGCTTTGACATACATTGATGGGGCTGGAAAGATGCATAGAGTGAGCAAAGGTGCACCAGAGCAGGTAACCATGCACTTCTTTAATCTCAAAATTGTTATAAATGCTAAAATCAAGAATTTAAATTATATTAGATTTTCCTTTTCATAATTTAACTCCCTTTTCATTTTCCATGTGAACTAATAGATTTTGAATCTGGCAAAAAACAAATCCGAGATTGAAAATAGGGTACACTCAATTATTGACAAATTTGCTGAACGTGGACTTCGATCTCTTGGAGTAGCTCGGCAGGTAACAAATAAATCCCTTCAAAGAAACATATTCTTTTGTTTTTTTATATAAAAATTTACCTTTTTTATATTTAATGAATTATTAATTTTTGCATTCAGGAAGTACCTGCTAATAGTAAAGATAGTCCTGGTGGTCCATGGGAATTTATAGGCCTTCTTCCACTTTTCGACCCACCACGCCATGACAGTGCTGAGACAATTAGACGGGCTTTAGATCTTGGAGTGAGTGTTAAGATGATCACAGGTTGGTTTAACATTTAGTAATTTTTATCTATTTATTATTTTATAATTTTTTTTATATAATTTCATATGATGCAATATTTCAGGTGACCAGTTGGCCATTGCTAAAGAGACCGGGAGACGTTTGGGAATGGGAATTAACATGTACCCTTCATCATCTTTACTTGGTGATCATAAAGATAGTTCAGTTGCAGCTCTACCTGTTGATGAACTCATTGAAAAAGCTGACGGTTTTGCTGGTGTTTTTCCAGGTTAATATTTATTAATTATTTTAACAAGTTTCAAAAAGCGACAGAAAAGTGTTTATGGTAACAAATGTTAATTTGTAAGATAACAAATTTGTGGGATAACAAATGTAAATTGCATCAATTTATATTGATTTTCTCAACAGAACACAAGTATGAGATTGTGAAGATTCTTCAAAGTAGAAAACACATTTGTGGGATGACTGGTGATGGTGTAAACGATGCGCCTGCATTAAAGATTGCTGATATTGGAATTGCAGTGGATGATGCTACAGATGCAGCAAGAAGTGCTTCTGATATTGTTTTAACCGAGCCTGGGCTCAGTGTTATTATTAGTGCTGTGTTAACAAGCCGAGCCATCTTCCAAAGAATGAAAAATTACACCGTAAATCAATGCTCTTTTCTTGATTTCTGTTTCGGCTTTTGATTTTCAATTTTGTTTCTATTCTTAAATAAAAAAGTTCTCGTTTTTTACAGATATATGCTGTTTCGATCACCATACGTATTGTGGTAAGTTTTTATTGTTATTTGTTACTTCAATCATCAATGTTAGTGCTTACTATCATTTTTTTAATCTGCATCTTGGTTTGTTTGCAGCTCGGGTTTATGTTGCTGACTGCCTTTTACAGATTTAACTTCCCTCCTGTTCTAATTCTTGTTATAGCTATACTCAATGATGGTATGATTGGTTGAACGAATAATATATTTTACTTAAATCTGTTTTTGTTCTTTTAAAGAGCGATCTTAACACAAGATTTATTCAGGTACAATAATGACTATTTCCAAAGATAGAGTCAGGCCATCTCCCAGCCCAGATAGCTGGAAACTTAGTGAAATTTTTGCCACTGGAATTGTTATAGGAACTTACCTTGCTGTCATGACAGTCTTATTCTTCCATCTTGCTAGTCGAACCAGTTTCTTTGCAGTAATCTCTCTCTCTCTCTCTCTCTCTCTCTCTCTCTCTCTCCCCTTTAAATACATTGTCTTAAGCTATATTTCATCATGGAGAAGTTTTCTAAAGATATATTTTTTTTAAGCTCCGATTTCTAAATTTGTTTTGCTGTATTATCTCCTCAGAGTGCGTTTGGTGTGGATGATTTCAATAAACACGAAGGCCGTTTCCCAAAACATGTTTTGAATGCGAGGCTAGCATCAGCTATATACCTTCAAGTCAGTACAATTAGCCAAGCGTTAATATTCGTCACACGTTCAAGGGGTTGGTCGTTCATGGAAAGACCTGGTCTTTTGTTGGTTGCTGCATTCATTCTAGCTCAACTGGTAAACCGATTATTTTTCTTTCAATTTTATAACTATAACTTTGTTTCTTATAAACCACCACCAAGGTGGCCTAGTGGTAAGGCGTCTCTTCCTCAGAAAAGGTCACGGGTTCGAACCTCCCTAGGTAAACATCTTGAGGGTGGCCAGGGAAGGGTCAGAAAACGGTCACGGGGATACCCCGGTCAGGCCACGTACATTTGAGTCAAACACTCGCCCTCCCCGGGTAACCTGAACAGGGAAAACCTCCCCGTTTACCCGTTTTACTTTTTCTCTTATAACTTATGGATGATGAAATATGTTTTCAGTTTGCCACTGTGATGTCTGCATATTTGACATGGGATTTTGCTAAGATTGGTGCGATTGGTTGGCGTTGGACCGGGGTTATATGGATGTATAACATATTAAGCTACTTATTGCTTGACCCGATAAAATTCGCTGTTCGATATGCACTTAGCGGGAGAGCATGGGGGCATGTTATTAACCGTAAGGTGAGTAAAATTTCCATTTGATACATTTTTTTAACTCTTGGTGTCAAATAAATAAGACCCGGAAAAACGAAAATATTTTAAATTGCTTGATTTTTATGCATGATTGCTAGACTGCCTTCACCACGCAAAAGGACTTTGGTAGGGAAGCCCGTGAGGCTGCATGGGCAAAAGAACAACGAACACTTCATGGTCTTGATACATCAGAAGCAAAGATTTTTGCTGAAAATTACACGTTTAGAGACATAAATATGATGGCAGAAGAAGCAAAACGCCGTGCAGAGATTGCAAGGTTGATATCTCTTTTCATTGACATGTTACTTTTTTCGGTTATTTTGATTTTTTACCAGTTTGACCCGACCCGTTTACCATTGTCATCACGCAGATTAAGGGAGCTTCATACTCTAAAGGGAAAAGTAGAGTCGTTCGCGAAGCTAAGAGGATTAGATATCGATGTCAACCCACATTACACCGTGTGATCAGTATTTGGAACAAACAAGTTTTACTTCACAAGAGTCACTGTTATTCTTCTACTCGGATTTGATGGTGCAAACCTCACTCAAATGCACAAAATCACTAATAAATTGCAGCTTCTTATTTGTTTCATAAGTCTATAATGGACTAATTGTACTGTTGATGATTTGCTGCTAAAGAATGTATTTCATGTAATATTTTTCCATCATTTACGAATGCAAGTTCACAGAAAAAAGGCTCTGCGATTCGCTTACATCTATACTCGTCTCATTTTATTTGGTTAGTGATGAAGAGTGATTAAAACTTTTTTTGTTCATGCATGCACACTTGGGGTTATTTAGTCAATATTTAGTCTTGTTTTAAATTCAATAAATGTCCAACGGTTTGTTTGTTAGACTGACCGATAGTGGTGGCAATAATGGCCAGTTTCCTAAAAAATGGTTTGATTTGGGCTTTTATAAAAACAAGATGGGTGCTTATGGGTATTAATAAAAACAGATGTGGGTTGACTTTGGGTGAAAATAAAACATAGAGATAAATACAACGGGTCAAACGGGTCCTCTCGCTGCCTTGCCGGGTGTGCGTATATCGAGTTTCGATTTTCGATTTTCGACTATCGACCATCGCCAGTCTCCGTTCTCTCTCGCCGGAGTCACCGTTGTCCAGTCTCCGGTCTCTGTTCTTCACTAACGCCGACTATTGCGGTGTTGTTCCATCTTCTCACACTGTTGCTATGTTGCCCTAATTTCAGTCGACGCTTCAACATCAATCAACATCTCTACTGTCCTAAAAATCACACATTCAAATTCTATGTTGCCTAAAAATCGAAAATCGAAATCCCACTACATTTACAGGCAAGTTTTGACAGATTTGTTGCATTTATGTGTCCTTTGTGCAATATGATTTTATTTGGTATTCTTGGTGTTCTTGTGTATGGGTATCGATTAATTGCATTCATATGTTCTTGTGTATATGGTTTTATTTGTTAAAATTTCACAAATTTGCTGTGCCCAGGAGAGATTATTTTTTGCATTGTTAACCACCTATGATGTTTATTTGGCTTATGAACTGTACGTAGCTTCATCCTTTGTTGAGTTTTGCTTAAAGTGTCCTTTAGTAGCTTATATTACTTTATTTCATTGTCTGCTATGTTGCTAGTGTTAGTAGGAGTCTATGTTAATTGTTGTGATTGGTTTGGTCAAAGTGATTTTATGATCAATTAACCGGACTACAGTAGAGTTAAATTGGTTTGCCACTTCTTAAATTAAGGAGAAATTGTTGGTGTTATTTATCTTCATATTCTTAGTAAAGTAGTATGTGCTTGGATTATAGTAGTAAAGCCTCTATTTAGGATGTACATTTGTTAGTCTATATATTGTAATATTTGCAAAAGTGGGAAAATTCGGAATGACTGCACGATATGCTTTGATTCTTGGTATAATGTTAGATGTTGAGGTTAGAGATACTTATCAGTTGGTTTCAGATGGTGGAGATGACCAGCGCCAAGGGGGGTGAATCATCTTTCTTACATCTTTCTTTCATGTAAACTAAAATGTGTCTGTTTATTTATATAACTTTGTCACTTTCTAAGTAATCATAGTACTAACATATTTGTGCTGGTGTTGAATGACATAATATTTGCCAATTGTAATTGATTAATAGTTTGTTTAGACAATTGCAATTGATATACTTACTAAGTTACTAAATTTTTGTCTTTTGAATCTTATAATTTCATCATGATAAGATTTGGTAGATATGTCGGACAAAACTCAACAACAACAACAAAATACAAGCGGGCATAATGAAGATGAAGTCAGTTCATCAGTTTCAAGTAAACAACGTTTGCGTGTTTTGGACTATTTTGCTAAGTTACCGGTTGGAGCGGATGGGACTATAAAGGCTAGTTGTAATGCTTGTGGAACGGTGTATAGTGCCAACCTGTGTGATGGAACATCAAACATGAAGAGACACATCCCTAAGTGTTTTGACCTTAGTGAGCCCGGTCCACGACGGAAACTTACCCCTTTGGATCAAGACATGTATAGAGAGAAAATGGCAATTTTCATCATTAAACATAACTATCCGTTCAGTTTTGTCGAGCATGAAGCAACAAGACAACTTCATAAATGTTTACATCGGGATGCGGTTTCTATTACAAGAAATACGGCAAAGGCCGATGTTTTGAAAATACACGAGAGAGAAAAAAATGACACTAAAACAAAATTTGGAAAAGGTTAATAGTAGGATTTGTTTGATGGCTGATTTGTGGAGTTCTACTACTACGGATAGGTACTTGCACTACATTGATCAGATTCGGTTTTAAGAAAAAAAGCGTTAAACTTTAGATCCATACCACCTCCTCACAGCGGTCATATTAAAAGTAAAATATAATGATGGTTTAGTAGATTCATTAAAAATGTAACACCTTGTCAAAGGGCCTAGCAGTAAACAGTTGTACCTTTTGTTCTCGTGTTTGTACAGTGACCTTAAGTGAGTTTTAATTAAAGTGTTTTAAGTGACTAACGTGTTTTGTGTTAATTAATGTGATTATCTGAAAAGTGTCGTTAGTGTCAAAAGTGATAAAGTGTTAAAAGGTTTCGCGTAATGATTCCGTAGATATCCCCGTTAGTTGAAACGGGATAGTGTGTGTTAAGTTGTAAGTTGAAAAGAAGAATAAAATACCCCGATGTTTAAATTGACCACATAGGTCGGTCCTTTGCTTCTTCTTATCCCTTGGCTTGTAGAAACATACACTAAACACACATACATACGTGAACACTCAAACACACACACACACACACACACTTTGGAGTTTTGAAGAGCAAATCAAGAATCAAGTTAATTTCAAGTGATATCAGTAGCCATTGGAGTGTCAATTTGCTGTACATCTTCATCCTTGTAAGTATTCTTGAGTTCAAAACCTAGTTTATGTGTTTTGAAGAAGATACACCATTTTGATGGTGTAAATGTTGTTCCTATGGTTTCTTTTTGTGTCCAAAGTGTTTATAAGCTTCCCTAGATGGTAAACAAAGTGTACAAATGATTGAATCTGGTTTCAATCGAGTATTTGGTGTTAAAAATGTGAATTACAGCAACTGTGTGAAACATAGTCGATGAACTCTGCATCGAGGGTCCTTGCGGTCGCAAGGGTTGGTGCCTGCGACCGTCAGAGGTGTTTGTGGTCCTTGCGATCGCAAGGCATGGTCCTTGCGACCGTAAGGGTGTGTTTCATGGTTACCGCCTACAGGCGAAGGAAATGAGGTTTACGAGTGTAGGTACATAACTTGCGATCGTAACCAACCCTGGAACCATGCTCGCGGGCAAAAGGGACTTCCCTTGCGACCGGAAGCATTGGTTTAAGGGAAAAGGCCTCCTGCGGTCACAAGAGATACCCTTGCGATCGTAAGGGATGTTCTTGAGGGGCCCTTGCGACCGCGAGGCTAGTACTTGCGATCGCAAGCAAGGGTCATGTACCAACAGCTTGTGTAACTTATTTTTAAATCTGAATATGCTATGTGTAAGTGATAATCAAGCATGTGTATGATGTGTTAGGTGATCCTGAGGAACCAGAGGACACCGAGCACCATATATGTCTTTTGTGAACCCAAGGTGAGTACCGAATTCCCATAAGACTCAGTAAGTAGAGATATCCGTTGCATGTGTGATATGCTACCATGCTTATACATGTGGGCCTGCGAGGCATGATATAAAGCAGTGATATATGTTATGCCATGTGATATAACTTGTGACTTGTGATACGCATGCGCACTGTGGACCCGATACGGGTTAATTGTGTTTGTGATTCTTGTTCGGGCAAACGACGTGCATTGAGGTCAGCTTCGGCTGGATCCTTTGAGGGCCTAGATGGCTGGTTATTCAAGATCGACGGTGGCTCAGTGGTGCACGCCGGGTCTCAGGTACTATAGAACCGCCGTTCCTTGACATTCAGTGAGGGTCTTGGTCAATGACCAGATCCGAGCGGAGTCCTTGTGGCTCAAACGTGATGGTGGACTGCTCTTCGCTTCCCCACCTGTGCAGTTGCTTGTGATTGATTCCCCAGCTTGGGACGTTAAGCCAGACTATCTATCTCGCGAGATATGACCCTGCTGACATTTCGGCGCACCGCTACGTGATAACTTAGGTTTGTGTGCCGTGTTGTGATGTGATAGCATGCTTATTGATGCGTATGTGATATCTGTGCTCACTAGCTAGTTGTAGCTAACGTTTACAGATATTTCCTTTTTTGCATGTTAGTGACATGATGGCCTGGCGAGGCGGGATGCTTTTGGGTAGTGCTATGTATATATATACCTTTTGGAACACTTGTTGTTGTTACTTTACTCTGTTATGATGGTCAGTACGTAGTTGGTAACACTGACATGATTTTTGAGACTTGGCTTTATTAGTTGTTTTTGATCGCCAAGTCGATAAACAATACAAATATGTAATCAGTGGTTTGTTCCGCTGCTAATCTTTAGTGTAAATATAGTTTAAAAAGTTTTAATTTTCGCTAATTTTAAGCTTGTGAAACCCGGTGTTACAATTAGGTATCAGAGCCTAAGTTTGAGGGAATTGAGTACTTGCGAGAGTATTCGATCTCAAACTCGGGCCTAACCATCGTTAAGTGTTCCTAGTGGGGTAATTGGGGCTGAGTGTGAGCGTTATGTGTTTATTGCTCAATGTGAACTAACTTGTGTGTTAGTGAATCATGACTAAGTGTTGTACTAAACGTGTTTGTCCCTTGTGTATAGAAAGTGAGTGATAATGTCAGAGCAACGACTTAACACCTAGGAAGCTTTAAAGCAAATGGAGGACGAGGCTTCTCGTACTCACGTTGAGACCGAGGAGGAATCGTCGTGGCGTGATACTCGAGGCTCAAGGCCTATTAGAGATCTAGAGTCGTATATTTCTCGTCTCAAAGAAGAACTCCGCTCAACCAGGGAGTTACTAATGGAAGCTGTTAAGGGCAAGCGTCGGGAGCATTGCTCTTATAAGAAATTCATGACTTGTGGGCCGAAGGTTTATGAGGGTAGTGATAATCCCTCAGAGACTATACGTTGGTTACGTGAAACATTATTCGAAGTCTAGTACTTGACAAGGGCTTTATTCGTCTGAGTTCTTCCCCGTGGGGAGCTCCTGTGTTATTCGTGAAGAAGAAAGATAGGACTATGCGGATGTGTATCGATGCCCGGGTGCTTAATAAGCGAACGGTCAAGAATAAGTATTCTCTTCCGCGTATCGATGATTTGTTCGATCAATTGCAGGGAGCGAGGTGCTTCTCTAAAATTGATCTTCGATCTGGCTACCATCAGGTGTGGGTTTGTGACGATGATATTTTTAAAACTGCTTTCCGCACTCGATATGGCCATTATGAATTTTTGATTATGTCGTTCGGCTTAACCAACGCGCCTGGTGTTTTCATGGATATGATGAATCGGATTTGTCGTCCTTTCTTGGATAAATCTGTTATTGTGTTTATCGATGATATTCTTGTATATTCTAGAAGTGAAGCCGAGCACGAGTTGCATTTGCGGCAAGTTCTTGAAATTCTCAAGCGAGAAAAGCTATATGCGAAGTTTTCCAAGTGTGAGTTCTGGCTTCGCGAAGTGCATTTTCTCGGTCATGTGATCTGCAGGGATGGTGTCAAGGTAGATCCAGCAAAAGTCGATGCAGTGATGAACTGGAGGGTTCCCCGAACTCCTTCTGAAGTTCGAAGTTTTCTCGGCCTAGCTAGATATTATCGGCGGTTTATTCATGATTTTTCTAAACTTGCAAGTCCCTTGACCAAGCTTACTTGTAAAGACGTTGCTTCTGTGTGGTCAGAGGTGCAAGAACAAGCGTTACAGTCTCTGAAATGGCTATTGAGTGAAGCTCCGATTCTTTCTTTGCCCGACGGGTCTGATGATTTCGTCGTTTAGTGTGATGCTTCTTATTCGGGGCTAGGTTGCGTGTTAATGCAGCGTGATAAAGTGATAGCTTACGCGTCTCGACAGTTAAATCCACATGAAGGTAACTACCCTACACATGATCTCAAGCTAGTTGCTGTAGTGTTTGCTTTAAAACTGTGGCGGCATTATTTTTACGATACCAAGTATGTGGTCTGTATGAATCATAAAAGCTTGCAATACGTGTTTACTCAGAAAGAGCTTAATATGAGACAACGACATTGGCTCGAGTTGATCAAAGATTACGACTGTGAGATTCGTTATCATCCTGGTAAGGCCAACGTGGTAGTCGATGTTATTAGTTGCAAAATCTCGTCAGCAGAGGCGAAATTTATGAAACTTGTGGTAGTTCCTGATGTTCTTGCGAGATTGAAGGAAGCGCAATCAGTTGCCTTGCGTGATGAGAATCTGAAAGCTGAAGTGATGCGAAAGCAAAAAGATCTGCTTGCAGATGATAGCCGCGGGATAAAGACTTTTCAATCTCGGATATGGGTACCGCTCTACGGAGGCAACCGTGAGCTGATTTTACATGAAGCTCACCAGTCTCGACTGTCTGTTCATCTGGGCAGCACGAAAATATATCACAATCTGAAGGCTTTATATTGGTGGCATACGTTAAAGCGAGACATTGCTTCCTACATGGAGAAATGTCAAATATGTGTGCAAGTGAAGACTGAGCATCAGAAACAATACGGTAATCTTCAGCAACTCAAAATTCCCGAGTGGAAATGGGATCATATTACTATGGATTTCGTGACGAAGTTGCCAAATACTTTTTAAGGGCACGATACGATTTAAGTCATCGTTGACCGATTGACCAAGAGCGCTCATTTCCTAGCCACCAACGAGTCTGCTCCATTGGATAAGCTAGCGCAGTTTTATATCGCTGAAGTGGTGTCGTGCCATGGTTTGCCTTGTTCTATTGTATCTGATCGTGATCCGCGATTTGCTTCTAATTTCTGGTAGAGTTTACAGCGTGAGCTCGACACTCGTGTACACTTGAGGACTGCTTATCATCCTTAGACAGATGGTCAGTCTGAGAGGACTATTCCGACTTTAGAGGAAATGCTTCGCGCATGTGTATTTGAGTTCGGTGGAGAGTGGGATTCACATCTGTCGTTGATAGAGTTTGCATATAACAAATCATACCATTCCATCATTGAAATGCCTCCTTTTGAAATGTTGTAAGGAGGCGTTGTCGTACTCCCACGTATTGGCTAGAGCCGGGTGAGAAGCAGTTCGCTGGACCCGAAATTGTACAAATTGCTGCTGATAAAGTGAAAGTAGCTCGCAAAAAGCTGAAAGCCGCTCGTTAACGACTGAGAGTGTATGCTGACCCCAAACGTCAACCAGTTGTGTTTAACGAGGGCGATTGGGGTTTCCTGAAAGTCTCTCCGTGGAAGGGTGTTATCCGTTTCGGACGTAAACGCAAGTTGAGTCCACAATTTATAGGACCTATCAAGATCCTACGTAGAGTCAACGATCAAACGGTTATTCTGGAGCTGTCTCCAGAACTTGTGGGTATTCATAATATCCTCAACTTGTGTTACTTATGCAAGTGCAAAGTTGACGAAAGTCATATTCTGCCATAGCAAGAGCTGAGAGTTGATGCTTAAGAAAGTGATCAAGCTCGTCTTAGTCAAGTGGAAGTATAACCTAGGTTCCAATATGACCTGGGAGACCGAACATGATATGCGAACTCGATATCCCCACCTGTTCGTGAGTGATCAGATTCCGAGGACGGAATCTTCTTAAGGAGGGTAGATTTGTAACACCCTGACAAAGGGCCTAGCAGTAAACAGTTGTACCTTGTGTTCTCCTATTTGTACAGTGACCTTAAGTGATTTTAATTAAAGTGTTTTAAGTGATTAACGTGTTTCGTGTTGTAGGACCGTGGGGGTTCTAAACTAAAACATCCTAATGCTAGGACTGATCTAGGATGAGAAATAGTGCGGAATATCTATTTCCCAAACCTCCTAAGGATTCTAAGATCTGCTTAGGTGTCCGGCACACAGTTAACACGAAGAACACATAGAGTAGGACGAAGAACAGCTATAAGAACTCACACAGAATGCTTAAGGCTGCCCTTGGATTCGAGATTAACACTAAGTTCGCGATTACCGAGGTTAAACGTACGATTACGAAGGCTCACTAAGGCTTAAGGTCGATTTCCGGTAGTTATATGTGGTTACGGACGATTACCTCACGATTACTCGCGCTAATATGAAGTTAATCAGTATTTATAGTATGGAAAACGCGTATTTCCTTAATTTATTTCCACTACGTACGTAATGCTCTGCACTGCGTACGTAGTTAGTCCAGTACGCACGTACCGGGTGTTTTAATAATAATTAATTTAACTTTAATCGACCATCTCACCACGCACGTAGTGAGCTCCACTACGCACGTAGTGAGCTCATCACGCACGTGATGACCTTCACTCATACTTAAACTTCCAAACACATATCAACACATGATTAAGTACTTGTAAGCTTAAGACAAACATAAGTAACCCCTTATAATGTATAAACATGCAAACCATTAATCAAAACACATTTTAATTAACATTTCAAGTAAACATGTATGTATTGGATTGATAAGAACTAGGGATTTACAATTATGCACCAACAAACTCCCCCTAAGACCTAGTTCTATCAACAAAACTTGCACTAAGCAAACAAAATGACAATCTAGCTGTTACAACGTTGTAGACTTGACTTCATCAGATCCAGCATAGATGTCAAATGCAAAACAAACTCGAACGACTTTTTGAAATTGCAATGCCAAATCCATGTACTGATCTTTGTAGAGGATTGGATTGTAATACAAAACTGTGATGTCGTCCTTTCCAAAACTCTTCATCCACATAGGATCGAAGATCTTTATCGTCTCACCTCCGGAAAGTTCATCATCCAATACAATCACTGCCTCGGTTGTCTTCTCATTGAAGTACCACCATTTAAACCTTGCGCTCCACCCAGTAGGCATGGTTTTCAACGGTAATTTTTTCATACAACGAGGAGCTTTGTAGTTTAACACTTTGAGCTTTCTTCCTGTCAGTGGATCAACTTTAGTTGGATGACTTTTAACACCTGGCACATACGGCTTTAAGTTTTTTCATCCAAATCGAGCCTCACGCTTTACCAGCGTCTCAAACCACTTGGCCATACCTTGATCTTCACAATCCAAAAGGGACAGACGAGCAAGTTGTCGGATATCATAAAATGGTAAAGTTTGGATATCATTTGCTCTCTAGAAGTACTCAACTCCCCTTTCCCTCTTAATTGCATAAACTTTAAATTCAGGCACATAGCACCAACCAACTATTTCACCATCAGTCTGTTTACCAAGAGTTTGATAAAACTTTGTATATTCTGGTGAGCTTTTCGACTTCTTCTCTTTTCCTGCCTGACGTTCAAGATAACGTTGAAATTTCTTTCTTCTTGCCTCTCTTTCCTCTTGTTTAGACTTCCTATCACCCAGATATTTGTCTAAGTCAAAATCAACAGTTGTTTGTTCTCTAACTTCAGCTCGTCTGTTGATTTCCTCAGCATTAGCATTTTTGAAGAGATCTGCAAGATCTGGCAGGTTATCATCGGTTTGTTGGCCTGGATAGTGTTGATCCGTTTCATCCTCAATTTCTATTTCATCGGTATCAAACACCGGTTCCTGTTCAGCTTGAGGTGGTGGCACAAAGCTTTGATCCACCTCTTCTAGAATCACGTTCTCTATGGGAATCTGTAAGAGTTCAGCAATTTGTTCTCTAGATAAAAATGGAAGAATTTCTCCTTCCTCAGCTTCATACTCCTCTTGAGATACAATCTGCCCTTGAACACTCAGCAGCCGTGATGATTGAGGAATCTCAGCTTTCAATGGCTGAACAATTAATGGATCTTCACACAGAAGTAAAACAAATCATAAACATTTGTAAGTCAAAACCAAAACATTTCATTTCAAGATAGACATTTAAATACATATGATTGTTTCAATTCTATACATGACAACTAAATAGTTACAAAGTCACATAGACTAAAAATCAACCTTGTTCATCTCCTGAGTATGCCCCAGCTGGTTCAGACTCAGCAAACTTGTAACGCCACCCCTAACGAGCTTAAATTTAGAGTTAATTTAAACTTTTTAAACATCGATTATCAAAAGTGTTGCAGCGGAATTAAACACCCTTTACACAAAAACTACAAGATTGACTCGGCTAATTAATTACAACAAAAAGGTTAGCCAAGTTCAAAGCTACAAGCGTTACCAACTAATTCCGACCACCGGATCCATACATATAACAACGTGTTCCCCAAAAGGTATATACAACAAAAGCTACCATTGGTACCCGCCTCACCAGGCCTCTAGCATCAACCTGCGAAAAAGGTAAATCTTGCACCGTTAGCTACAACTAGCTAGTGAGCACCAATTACACATAAGCAACAATAAGCAGGCTATCACGTATCAGAACAGCACACAGGGCTATCCTATCATATTGTGACGTGACAAACGTGTCAGCAGTAGTCGTATGTTGCAGGGGAGCTAACCCCGCTCAACAACCCAAAAGCATTCCACATAGTACGCCAATTATCTATCATGTTGGTTCCCATCTATCAAGGAACCTTACTCCTTAGAGGAACGGCGGCCTGCAGGACCATTACCCAAGCGTATACTACTTGAGTACCGTTAGTGCCCGGGTACTAACTCCCATCTACCCGAGAACCCAGCCAAGTATTGACACCCGTCTACCTGACTGACCTCCGTGTTCTCCAATTCAGTGTCCGGACAAAACTTCATAAACAACTAGTTGATCCAATAAGGATCCAGTTCATGCGCGCATATAATCACAACAATATCTTTCATATCAACTATAATAATACTAAGCATGCTTGTACAACTTTATCATAACATACCTCCATTTCCACGTATCAATACACCAATCATGTGTCAACATGTACTACAGATAACTTACCTACTGAGACTCATGGGAAACCGGTACTCACCTCGAAACTACAAGAGGCAGATATGTAATCGGGAGTCCCAAGAGCACACAGAATCGTCTGAGTCACCTAACACCAATAAACATAGATAAACACCCCCTTAGTACACACTACAACAGACAACACTAACAACAGTCTCAACAAAAGGTCAACATGGCTTCTGACAGCCTCCTACGGCCGCATGAACATGTTCCTACGCCCGCAGAACAACTTTCCAACATGTACTACGGCCGTAGTATATATACACTACGCCCGTAGGATCTCTTGCCAAAGAACCATGACCTACGGCCGTAGTAACCATTCACTACGCCCGTAGTATGTATCCTTTGGTTAACTACGGCCGTAGGTTATATACCCACGCCCGTAGTCTTGTTTCCATCACCCGTAGGTGGTAATCCTCATAAATTCAATCCTACGGCCGTAGCAACCATTACCTACGACCGCAGTAATATAAACAACACCCTACGGCCATAGTAACATCATACTACGCCCGTAGGAACCATATTTACAGTGTGTTCTTGCTCTGTTCGAGCACAGCTACGGTTTTACGGCTTTTGACACCAAAAATCATCTTGAATCCATATTCAAGTGTTTACAACAGACTTCTAACATACATATGAAGTTATTAACACCTTTTGGACATAAAATCAAAACAACAACACACATGAATCCATCAAAATGGACCCCTCACCATTAACACTCAAGAACTAGGTTATTCAAGAAAACTTACAAGGAGAAGATGATCTCAAGCTCTATGAACAGATCTACACTTGATTCCAGCCTCTAAACTTGGTTTTCTTCTTCAATCCAACAAGAGTTTGTGTGTGGTTTTGTTTGTACGTATGCAAATGTGTATGTAGTGTGTGTATGTGTTTTGAGAGTGTTAACAATGGATAAGTGAGGCCTTAGGCCGACTTATCAACTAATACCCCTTACGGGTATTTTGTTCTCCTATTCAACTTAAAACACAACTTAGGGTTATCCGTTTCAACTAACGGAGATATTTTTGGAACCCTTATCTAAAACCGTTCAACTATTTGTCTACTTGGTCAACTTATGACACTTTTCATAATACTACATTTTTATCCACATTTAACACCAGTTAACACCATTTAACACCAATTAGCACCAATTCATGTTTAAAACACCAATTAACATTGAAGACACCATTTAGCAACGTTTACACTACAGTTAGCAACAGAACACCAATTAAAGTCAACTTACAACTGTTAAAGCTACATGTACTACAATTTACAACTAGGCCCCATTTTGGGGTGTTACAAATCTACCCCCCTTAAGAAGATTCCGTCCTCGGAATCTGATCGTCAACAAACAAGTGAGGGTATCGAGCTTTCATGTCATCTTCCGTTTCCCAGGTCATATTCGAACCCAAGTTATGCTTCCATTTGACTAACACCAGTTTAATCAACTTTCGACGCAACTTTTTGGTTTTAGAATCAAGTATCTCTACAGGCTCTTCAACTAAGCGCTTTGAAGCGTCAATCTTCAGTTCTTGTAGAGGCAGAATCTGGTTCTCCTGCACCTTACACTTACGCAGATAACACACATTGAACGTGTTGTGAATTCCAGAAAGTTCTGGAGGCAACTCTAGCGTAACAGTCTGATCATTAACCACGCGAATGATCCGAAATGGACCAATGTAACGTGGACTCAACTTGCCTTTTCTACCAAAACGAATTACGCCTTTCCAAGGAGAAACTTTCAGGAACACCCGATCGCCCTCCTGGAATACAACTGGTCTGCGTTTAGGATCAGCATATACTTTCTGTCTGTCACGGGCCGCTTTGAGCTTTTCCCGCGCAAACTTCACTTTATCTGCCGTAATCTGAACAATCTCAGGTCCGGCAAACTGCTTTTCACCGGGTTCTAACCAACATGTAGGAGTACGACAACGCCTCCCATACAACATTTCATAAGGTGGCATCCCAATACTGGAGTGATACGAGTTATTATAAGCAAACTCGACCAACGGCAAGTGAGAATCCCACGCACCACCAAATTCGAGAACACATGCGCGAAGCATGTCTTCCAACGTCTGGATCGTTCTCTCTGACTGGCCATCTGTCTGCGGATGATACGCCGTGCTCAGATGAACACGTGTACCAAGTTCATGTTGTAAGCTCTGCCAAAAATGTGAAGCAAATCTCGCATCACGGTCAGACACAATTGAACAGGGCAAACCATGTCGTGACACCACTTCGTCTACATATAGCTTTGCTAACTTTTCTAGCGGAGTAGATTCGCTGATCGCTAGAAAATGAGCGCTCTTGGTCAATCTATCGACAATGACCCAAATAGCATCATGACCCCTAAGGGTCTTCGGCAATTTTGTCACAAAATCCATTGTAATGTGATCCCACTTCCACTCAGGGATCTCTAGTTGCTGCAAACTGCCATCAGGCTTCTGATGTTCTGCCTTAACTTGCGCGCAGATCTGACATTTTTCCACAAAAGAAGCAATATCTCGCTTCAGAGTAGGCCACCAGTACAATGCCTTTAAATCATGATACATCTTTGTGCTGCCCGGATGAACCGACAGCCTAGACATATGAGCTTCCCGCAGTATCAGCTCACGATTTCCACCATGGAGAGGCACCCACACGCGAGACTGAAAAGTCTTAAGTCCGCGAGTATCATCAACAAGTTGATCTTTCAGCTTTTTCATCGTTTCTGCTTTTAGGTTCTCATCTTGCAACGCTACTTGTTGCGCTTCCTTCAATCGAGCAATGATATCGGGAATCACAGTAAATTTCATGAATTTAGCATCTGTGGTAGAGCTCTTGCGACTCAATGCATCCGCCACCACATTGGCCTTACCAGGATGGTAGCGAATCTCACAATCGTAATCTTTGATCAACTCGAGCCATCTGCGTTGTCTCATGTTGAGCTCTTTCTGCGTGAATACATATTGCAGGCTCTTGTGATCCGTACAGACCACACACTTGGTGCCATAGAGATAGTGCCTCCATAATTTCAACGCGAACACCACCGCTGCCAACTCAAGATCATGAGTCGGATAGTTGCCTTCATGGGGTTTCAATTGCCTTGAGGCGTAGGCAATCACTTTATCTCG
This sequence comes from Pulicaria dysenterica, assembly GCA_947179395.2. Classification (NCBI taxonomy): domain Eukaryota; kingdom Viridiplantae; phylum Streptophyta; class Magnoliopsida; order Asterales; family Asteraceae; genus Pulicaria; species Pulicaria dysenterica. Next base: position 82,489,996 of record OX359289.1, read on the forward strand.
CTGCATCAACACACACCCCAATCCAGAATACGAGGCATCACAGTAAACAACAAAGTCTTCAGATCCCTCGGGTAAGGAAAGTATTGGAGCCTCGCACAATAGCCGTTTCAAAGACTGAAACGCTTGTTCTTGAGCTTCCGCCCAAACAAATGCAACATCTTTGCGGGTTAATTTAGTCAGAGGACCCGCAAGCTTAGAAAAGTCGCGGATAAACCGCCGATAGTAACCAGCTAGACCGAGAAAACTTCTAACTTCAGAAGGAGTTCGAGGAACTCCCCAATTCATAACCGCTTCGACTTTCGCCGGATCAACTTTCACGCCATCGCTGCAGATCACGTGACCGAGAAAATGAACTTCTCGTAGCCAGAACTCACACTTTGAGAATTTAGCGTAAAGCTTCTCCCGTTTAAGAGTTTCGAGAACCTCTCGCAAATGCAACTCATGTTCAACTTCAGTCTTAGAATAGATGAGAATATCATCAATAAACACAATCACCGATTTATCAAGAAATGGACGACAAACCCGATTCATCAGGTCCATGAAAACTGCAGGAGCATTGGTTAAACCAAAAGGCATCACCAAAAACTCGTAATGACCATAACGAGTACGGAAAGCCGTCTTTGGAACGTCTTCGTTAGCAACTAACACTTGGTGATATCCAGACCGCAGATCAATCTTTGAGAAGCACGTCGCTCCCTGCAGTTGATCAAACAAATCATCTATCCGCGGCAGAGGATACTTGTTCTTTACCGTTCGCTTATTCAGCTCCCGGTAATCAATGCACATTCTCATCGTTCCATCTTTCTTTTTCACAAATAATACCGGAGCACCCCATGGAGAAGAACTCGGGCGAATAAAGCCTTTGTCAAGCAACTCCTGAATTTGCGTCATCATCTCGCGAACCTCGGAAGGAGCAAGACGATATGGAGCTTTAGCCACAGGGGTAGCCCCCGGAACAAGATCAATTCTATACTCAACATCTCTGACTGGCGGTAACCCAGGCAACTCATCAGGAAATACCTCTGGATAATCGGTCACCACCGGAATATCACGAACAACACGTTTCTCCAATTTAGCATCAATCACATGTGCTAAATAGCAATCGCAGCCTTTCGAAACCGACTTTCTTGCTTTCAACAGAGAAATGATAGGAATATCTAACTTTCGCCTTTCGCCACGAGCCACAGCATATGACCCGTCAGGTAAAGGAACTCTAATCAACTTTTTAGAACAGAAAATCTCAGCGTTCAACTTGCTAAGCCAATCCATCCCAATCACCACATCGAATCCCGCAATCGGCATAAGAAGAAAAGAAACAGGAAAACTACTTCCGTCGATATCAATAACCGCTTGAGGGACACTATCTACAACTGGAACTACTTTACCACTAGCAGTCTCTACTCTTACGGGCTCAGACAACACAGATACATGCATTTGCAATTTATCACAGAAAAACACTGACACAAAAGAATATGTAGCTCCAGAATCAAACAGTACACATGCTGGGGTAGAGTTTATAAGAAAAGTACCCGTAATTACGTCCCCAGCACCCTTTGCCTCTTCCTTCGTCATCTGAAACGCCCGCCCTTTAGCACGGGGAGCGTTGTCTTTCTTCTGCCCTGAGGCAGATCCTCCAGCTCCAGCATCGGACTTTGAACGACAATCTGTAATCCGGTGCCCTGGCTTGTGGCACTTGTAGCAGACGTTTTCTTTAAACTCGCACTCATTCACCGAGTGCCCTTTCTGACCACACCTAAAACAACGAGTAGTGGCCTTCGAACAATCACCAGCATGGTAGGTGCGACACAGAGAGCACCACGAACCCTCAAACTTAGCCTTCTTGAAAGAATCAGGCTTTCCCCCAGTCGACGGCTGCCCCTTAGAAGTACCAGCTTTCGAGAACTGCTGAAACTTCCTTTTCTGACCCTCAGCAGCGTGATCCCCCTTTCCTTGGCGTCTATCTCCATCAATCTGTCGGGCTATCTCAAACGCCCGATCCAAAGTAGCCGCAGCTCTAACATGAGCGCGATAATCAAGTGGCAACATGTTCACAAACTTCCGCATCTTGGCTTTCTCGTCAGTCACCAAATGCGGTATGAATCTAACCTTATCCGTAAAAGCATGAATAAGGTCCTCAACAGGCTTGTCCCCCTTACGGAGACTACTGAACTCGTTCTCCAGTCGTTCCAGATCATAATCTGTACAATACTTTGCTTTCAATTTTTCAGAAAACTGCTCCCAAGTCAGAGCATCAATCACCTCCGGTCTCAACGTATCTTTAACTGTATCCCACCAATCCAGAGCTGGCCCTTTCAACCTCTGAACCACATATCTGACGCGAAGCTCACGTTCACATTCACAAGCTTCGAACACCTGATCCGTCTCACGTAACCAACGAATAATCTCAGAGGGATTATCACTACCCTCATAAACCTTCGGCCCGCAAGACAAGAACTTCTTGTAAGAGCACTTCTTTGGCTTCTTCACTGCCAAAGCATTTTGCAACAACTCCCTCGTCAATCGGAGCTCCTCCTCTAACAGTCTAACATATGCCGCCTGCTCTTGATCGTGTCTTGGCGGTTCCACATTATGCTGAGAAGCCTCGTCCTCAGCTTCCCTTCGTTCACTTGAGGCCTCATCCTCCATTCGTTTGAGAGCCTCTTCTGTCGTAGCTCTACGTTCGGCCATTTCTACTCAAATAACTATTTACACGTAGACCACAGTTAGTACACCATTTATTCACCATGTACAAATACTACAATTAATCTATCACATGGGACAGCCACATAACACTCAACTCAACCCCAATTACCCCGATAGGAACACTTAACGATGGTCGGGCCCGAGCTTGAGATTGAATACTTCTACGAGTACTCAATTCCTCAAACTTAGGCTCTGATACCTACTTGTAACGCCACCCCTAACGAGCTTAAATTTAGAGTTAATTTAAACTTTTTAAACATCGATTATCAAAAGTGTTGCAGCGGAATTAAACACCCTTTACACAAAAACTACAAGATTGACTCGGCTAATTAATTACAACAAAAAGGTTAGCCAAGTTCAAAGCTACAAGCGTTACCAACTAATTCCGACCACCGGATCCATACATATAACAACGTGTTCCCCAAAAGGTATATACAACAAAAGCTACCATTGGTACCCGCCTCACCAGGCCTCTAGCATCAACCTGCGAAAAAGGTAAATCTTGCACCGTTAGCTACAACTAGCTAGTGAGCACCAATTACACATAAGCAACAATAAGCAGGCTATCACGTATCAGAACAGCACACAGGGCTATCCTATCATATTGTGACGTGACAAACGTGTCAGCAGTAGTCGTATGTTGCAGGGGAGCTAACCCCGCTCAACAACCCAAAAGCATTCCACATAGTACGCCAATTATCTATCATGTTGGTTCCCATCTATCAAGGAACCTTACTCCTTAGAGGAACGGCGGCCTGCAGGACCATTACCCAAGCGTATACTACTTGAGTACCGTTAGTGCCCGGGTACTAACTCCCGTCTACCCAAGAACCCAGCCAAGTATTGACACCCGTCTACCTGACTGACCTCCGTGTTCTCCAATTCAGTGTCCGGACAAAACTTCATAAACAACTAGTTGATCCAATAAGGATCCAGTTCATGCGCGCATATAATCACAACAATATCTTTCATATCAACTATAATAATACTAAGCATGCTTGTACAACTTTATCATAACATACCTCCATTTCCACGTATCAATACACCAATCATGTGTCAACATGTACTACAGATAACTTACCTACTGAGACTCATGGGAAACCGGTACTCACCTCGAAACTACAAGAGGCAGATATGTAATCGGGAGTCCCAAGAGCACACAGAATCGTCTGAGTCACCTAACACCAATAAACATAGATAAACACCCCCTTAGTACACACTACAACAGACAACACTAACAACAGTCTCAACAAAAGGTCAACATGGCTTCTGACAGCCTCCTACGGCCGCAGGAACATGTTCCTACGCCCGCAGAACAACTTTCCAACATGTACTACGGCCGTAGTATATATACACTACGCCCGTAGGATCTCTTGCCAAAGAACCATGACCTACGGCCGTAGTAACCATTCACTACGCCCGTAGTATGTATCCTTTGGGTAACTACGGCCGTAGGTTATATACCCACGTCCGTAGTCTTGTTTCCATCACCCGTAGGTGGTAATCCTCATAAATTCAATCCTACGGCCGTAGCAACCATTACCTACGACCGCAGTAATATAAACAACACCCTACGGCCGTAGTAACATCATACTACGCCCGTAGGAACCATATTTACAGTGTGTTCTTGCTCTGTTCGAGCACAGCTACGGTTTTACGGCTTTTGACACCAAAAATCATCTTGAATCCATATTCAAGTGTTTACAACAGACTTCTAACATACATATGAAGTTATTAACACCTTTTGGACATAAAATCAAAACAACAACACACATGAATCCATCAAAATGGACCCCTCACCATTAACACTCAAGAACTAGGTTATTCAAGAAAACTTACAAGGAGAAGATGATCTCAAGCTCTATGAACAGATCTACACTTGATTCCAGCCTCTAAACTTGGTTTTCTTCTTCAATCCAACAAGAGTTTGTGTGTGGTTTTGTTTGTACGTATGCAAATGTGTATGTAGTGTGTGTATGTGTTTTGAGAGTGTTAACAATGGATAAGTGAGGCCTTAAGCCTACTTATCAACTAATACCCCTTACGGGTATTTTGTTCTCCTATTCAACTTAAAACACAACTTAGGGTTATCCGTTTCAACTAACGGAGATATTTTTGGAACCCTTATCTAAAACAGTTCAACTATTTGTCTACTTGGTCAACTTATGACACTTTTCATAATACTACATTTTTATCCACATTTAACACCAGTTAACACCATTTAACACCAATTAGCACCAATTCATGTTTAAAACACCAATTAACATTTAAGACACCATTTAGCAACGTTTACACTACAGTTAGCAACAAAACACCAATTAAAGTCAACTTACAACTGTTAAAGCTACATGTACTACAATTTACAACTAGGCCCCATTTTGGGGTGTTACAAAACTCCTTCAGCTTTAGCACCTCTTCGTCTTGCTTTTCCACGTGTGCCTTCAGCCTCTTGAACTCTTGAGTGTATTCAATTAAGATCCTTTCCATGGTCTCATTCTTTTTCTCCAACTCAATTATTTTCAAATCTCTCTCTTCATCCCTTTTCACCAAGCTCTCTATTTGCACATCTTTCTCCACATCTCTTTTCAACAAATCCTCAATCTGTGCATCTTTCTCAACCATTTTCTGTTTTACTTCCTCTAGCTCCAGCTTCCTTTCTTTCTCGTCTTTAATCATATCTAGCACGTAGCTTTGGAGCTTGCTCAGACTTTCTTCGACGGCTATATTTGGTAGCTGAGAACCAGTTTGAGACGGTCCTGCAGCACCTTGAGTAGCGGTAGTGACTGGAGCGGCTGTTACTGTGGAGGGTTTGACAATAATCTCTGCAGAAGCAACCAGCGGCTTGAACTTGTAATCTTTCTTCTTCTTTTTCTCAGGCTCATCTACTGCAGCCTTTTCCTTCCTTTTTCTAGTCAACTCATCCTCATCCTCCTCGAAAAAGTCATCAACATTCATATCGTCCAAGCTTGCGGGGATAGCCTCTCCCCCAGTGGGATCACGAGCCTCTTGGCTCTGAACTTCAGGTTCCTCATCCTCATCGTCAGACACTATTTCAATATTTTCAACCTGAGATGTTGAGCCCTCGTTTCTCCATAGATGTTTTCTTTCTGGAGCTTGATAATCTTTGTTTCCCAGGTGGCAGATTAATCTTCTTTTCGGAGGAACTGAGGTGCCTATGTATCTGCTCATTTGTCGCACTGTCTGATCATTCATATGTTTCAACTTGATTCGATCCCCATCTTCTTTTACCAACCCCTCAACTTGGGCATCAATCACTATCTGAATAAACTTGGGATACATCAAGAACTGCCCCTCCTTCTTGGACAAGTTTTCCTTTAGGCAGTTGAAAATAACCCTTGAGATGTTGAATTTAACATTTAGCACAAGCGCCACAAACAAATGAGAGAACGTTTGATTTAGCTGATCATGGCCAATTCTCCGTGGCCCCAAACAATGAGATATAACATGCATCAAGTAGCGATACGGAGGGCAGAATTTGGTTTTGTATACAGATTCATTTCTAATTTCACCGGTGTATCCACACCTCAGCAGACAGCCCTTCACCCGGCAGACGTTCAGAGAGGTTGGATTGGTGATATCGTCTCCGAGCTCGAGCAGCTCATTTAATATCCCTTCAGAAACAAACACGGGTTGTTCTTTCACCACCCCTTTAATCCCACTCATATCTTCATCATAAACGGCAGTTCTCCAGAACTCTAGTTGATGCGAGGTGTAAGCAGTGCATGTAGTTGTGATTGCTGTATAGATTCTCGACCTCATCAAATAATCAATGATCTCATCACAATCCCTGGTCAATTTATTCTTAGTCACAAAGGCCCGAATATTTTGCATGTCACTTGCTTTAAGATCCGCCTTTGCCTGACTGCCAGATGCAGTCCCAGTGATGTTTTGAGTCGAGGAGCTTCCAATTTGTGCAGGTTCCATTGTTTAAATTCTGTGGAATAAAAATTATGCTCATTATAATGAAACATCCAACAATTTAAACACACAGCTAAAATCTGAAGATTAAAAATTAAACGTTCATTTCGAAAATTTGAAGTTTTCACCACGCGCGCAATGACCATCATTACGCACGTGATGAAAGGTCTTCGTGCGAAGTGGTTTGACGTAACAAAACTTTAATTTATTTAAACCATGATGCACTTCGCACGAGATGCACACAGATCGCACGAAGTGGAGTTCCCTTCGTGCGGCCGAAACTCATCAAGTTCATCGCCTACATTCTACAATGCGTGCGAAATGAATACAGTTCGTGCGAAATGAACGGCACTTCGCACGGTCAACATTCAAATTCACAAGAATTTCGACGAACTTCATAACTTCAAAAACCACTAATTTGCGATGTTTTTGTGTCGATTGAGTGATTAAATACCATCTAATTACGCCCATGAACATTACTTTTCATTCCAATCTAACAGACGAACACATTAAACAACTTTAGATCCGGTTTTAACATTTTGAGTTTTTCACACATAAAATCGATTATAACTCGAGATCCAACCGTTGGATTAAAGCGAAAAACATACCAAAATGATCACAACACAGAATCACACGAATGAAACGAATAACTCTTTCAACACAAAAGTCAGAATCAAAATCGAGAGAGAATGGAGTGTACTGTAGAAAGTATGAATGCGTAATGACGAATACGCACGGAACCAACTTATATACCCTATTTCACTTCGTTCACTTCGCATGTTGCTGCCTGAAGTGCACACCTAAAGTGACACTGCACTTCGCACGCAATGGACCTCACCTCATGCGAATTGGGCTTCACTTTACCTCTTGACCTTTGACTGTGAAGTATGACTGCACTACGCACGTTGTGCCATCCAGATCGTGCGAGGTTCTACACTTCGTGCGAATTGAGTGTCTCATATAAAAAATTGAAATTTCCTTGACGATCCTTTACTCAGCACACAACGGTTAGTAACTTCAATGCAAATCAAAAACTTTTAAGCACACGAAAACACAAGAAACTAGAATACCCCAAATATATATATATATATATATATATATATATATATATATATATATATATATATATTTTATTGGAAAAAAATAAACTGAAAATGCATACTGTTGACAAATTAAATTCTAAAAACTAAGAGACAGAAATGAAAACACTAAAAAGATTTGCAAAAATTAAATTACTGAAATTAAATCTTTTTGCGAGAAGGTTCCAAGATGGAATCAGTACCAGCACATCTATACTTAGTTATCATTCATTTCAGAACCTTAGACACAAACATACTCTCTCAATTTCTGTCTGTCAATCTAACTTTCCTCAGATAATGACAGATTTGATTTCAACATTTTCTGATTATCTAGAACTGAGTACATGATTAAGACTATCTCTTTTAAAATCTCACAGCGTTTCGATTCACTCAGTCGGTTGCACAACTTGAGTACCCAACCACCATGCTTATGTGCTTTGTGATTTTGTCAACGCATTTTATGCTCTTTGACATGGAGGTCAATTTTTCACCTCTTTTGATAATATCTGTTGAGCTTTTGTCACTGCATTTTATGCTTTTTGACAATTCAACACTAATAGATATTTCTGTTGAGCTTTTGTCACTGCATTTTATGCTCTTTGACAATTCAACACTAATAGATCAAAGTATCTATTTCTTTTGACATCTCAGATTGGGGTCAATTGTTCACCCTCTTTTTACATTTTGCTCATTGTCATCTAGCACATTTGGCATGGTAACAGGTGTGTGCACCAGACTAAGTTAGTCTCAACTATTATTGACTTGTAGACTTGGAATGTCTCGATAGTTTGAATCTTTGATGGATTTCCACATGCATAACCACTTATCAGCCTAGACTCTCATCATATGTCTTACACGCCATCTGTTTCTTATCTGATTTGACTCAAATTTTCAGACAGTTTTCTCAAGAATATGTACATGCCTTCAGTCCTAATTTTACTATACATACTTTGTATTGAAAGCCAGTGTACCATCATTTTCCATTTGAGTTGGATCAACTTCTCATTATAGTTTTTCTGATTTTTTTGTATTTTCTATGTTTTTCTGATTTTATTTTTATTTTCTATGTTTTTCTCATTATTGTTTTTCTGATTTTTTTTGTATTTTCTATGTTGCACCTATCTTCCCCTAAAATACTAAAAGAAATAAATACTAAGAACAGTGACACACAAACACAGAAAATAAACACACAGAAAATAGCCACACAGGAAAAAATACGAGAAAGACATTAAATTGCATCATCAGAAACAACCTCACACTTGGTTTTCATCCCGTTTCCATTCACTAAGAACAAAAACCGGGGTTTATCAAATGCCTTTGTATACAGGTCTGCTTTTTGGAAATCAGTTTGAATAGACAAGACATCAATTAATTTCTTTTCCCAGCAGTCCCGTATAAAATGGTATTTGATACCAATGTGCTTGGTCTTATAGTGTTGTACGGGATTTTTAGTAATGGCTATAGCAGCAGTGTTATCAACATAAATGGGAGTAGTAGAGAATTGCAAACCGTAATCCCGCAGTTGTTGTTGAATTTAGATGACCTGAGAACAGCAGCTCGCCGCCGAAATATATTCAGCTTCACACGTAGAAAGCGCAACTGCAGTCTGCTGCTTACACTGCCACGTGACAAGTCTCGATCCGAGAAACTGACAACCCCCAGAGGTAGATTTATGATCCTTTTTGCATCCACCATAGTCTGAATCACTGTAGGCCGTCAACTCAAAGGTATCATCACAAGGATACCACAGTCCAAGATTGGGAGCATCCTTCAGATAGCGAAAGATCCGCTTGACAATCATCAGATGCTTGACGTTAGGATTGGATTGGTATCTTGCCATTAGACATGTGGCAAACATGATATCTGGTCTGGATGCCGTGAGATACATCAGAGATCCAATCATTGCTCGGTAAAGAGATTCATTCACCAACTCCCCCTCAGTCTCCGGAGACATGCCGTGATTGACAGGAAGAGGTGTTGCAGCAGTCTTTTCAGAAGACATTTCAAACCGTGCTAGAATGTCAGCAACATACTTAGACTGGTGTAGGAAAATCCCTGTCTCTGTCTGCTCCACTTGAAGTCCCAAGAAAAACTTCATCTCTCCCATCGAACTCATTTCAAACTTCTCTTTCATTATCCTTGCAAATTCTTCACACAGAATTAAATTTGGAGAACCGAAAATAATATCATCCACATATACTTGCACTAAGATCAGGTCTTTATCTTCACCTTTGAGAAATAACGTTTTGTCGATGGTCCCTCTCCTGTACCCATTGTCAGTCAGATATTGAGAGAGGGTCTCGTACCATGCTCGCGGTGCTTGATGTAGACCATATAAGGCTTTATTCAGTAAGAAAACTTTGTCTGGATGAAGGGGGTCCACAAACCCCGGAGGTTGATTGACATACACTGTCTCTTGAATTTCTCCGTACAGGAACGCACTTTTAACATCCATCTGATAGACTTTAAAACGTTTGTGCGAGGCGAAGGCAAGAAATAAATGTATAGCTTCCAGCCGAGCGACTGGAGCAAACACATCAGTGTAGTCTATGTCAGGAATTTGTTTGAAACCCTGAACTACTAGCCTTGCCTTGTTCCTGACAATCACTCCCTGATCATCCCGTTTGCACTTCAGAACCCATCTGCAGCCAAAGGACTTAGCACCCTTTGGTTTGTTCACTAAGCGCCAGACGTTCAGCTTTTGAAATTGAAGCAACTCTTCTTGCATTGCATTAATCCAGGAATCATCTTTGAGTGCCTCAATATGATCTTTTGGTTCAATCTGTGAGAGAAATCCCGAACATAGACATTGTGTAAAATCCACAGACTTAACCAAATTTGCACCCAGATCGGAGATTTCTTTCATCTGTTTCAGTCCCGGGGACTCTAAAGAATGAGATCCTGATAGTGTTGCCACTTGCCTCCTGGTTTGAACATGAGAATGAGGATCACCAATGATTTGTTCAGGAGGATGGTTTCTATCAACTCTACTGGATCTCTGCAACTGAGCTTCTATATTAGTTTCCAGATTAGTAACCACGGGTGTCTCCTCAAATGTTAAAATGTGATTATTTGAGGAATTGACAACACCCTGTGAACCCTTGTCCGGTGGGGTGTGTGGCTCATCTTCAGAGTATGATTCAGCATCACTATGCGTCGACGTGTGAGTACTAGAAGACGGATTTGGTGTGGTGCCCTCAGAGGAATTCTGCAGGTCATACAACATCTGAATTGCTATATCATCTTCTAGAGCTACTGGTGACAGATTAAATGAGTCAAATAGGTTATCATAATCAAATAACCAAGCATCACCAGTTTTTGTCGGAGGCGAAGTATTCCGTTGCACATCCACTTCAAACCATTCTTCCACACAGTTAGAGGTTAAGTTGAAAACCCGCTTATTCGGAATGCTGTACCCCAAAAAATATCCCTTCTCAACCTTGGAACTGAATTTACCTTCGGCTTCACGTTTTAACATTGTGCACGGAGCACCAAACGGTTCAAGATGGCTGATATTCGGTTTCCGATTATTCAACAGTTCATAACATGTCTTTCCCAATCGTTTGACCACTAAGACCCGGTTAAGTGTGTAACAAGCATTTGCGACAGCTTCGTTCCAAAACCTTACGGGCAAAGCAGAGTCAGCAAGCATGGTGCGTGCTGCCTCTATTAAGGTCCGATTCTTCCTCTCAGCAACTCCATTCATTTGAGGAGTGTATGCAGCACTGAACTGATGTTGGATACCCTTCTCATTACACAGCTTCTCCATCTTCTGATTCTTGAACTCTGTTCCATTATCTGATCTGAGTTTCCTGATCTTCAACTTATAGATAGTATCTAACTTGTTGATCATGATTTCTAACGTCTCAAACGTTTCAGACTTCTCTTTTAAGAAGAAAACCCAGGAAAATCTTGAATAATCATCAGTGACTACCAGACAGTACCTATCTCCATGAATGCTCTTGTACCGCACAGGACCAAATAAATCCATGTGAAGTAGTTCAAGCGGGATTGAAATGGAATGGTACTTTTTCAACTTGTGGGGTTTCTTCGTCTGCTTCCCCATTTTACATGAAATGCATTTGTCTGGTAGATGGAAGCTTTTCAGATTGACTCCCGTTACGAGCTCATGGTGAACTAAATGATTCATCTTCCTCAAGCTCAAGTGACACATCCTCTTGTGCCATAAAATGGAGTCCTTTTCAGTTGCCTTTGTAAGAAAGCATTGATGCTCCACCTCTTTCACCGAAGCATTTGACATGTCCAGAACATAAAGATCATTATGTCTTGGGGTTGACATTAAAATCATATCTTCGGGAATCTGAAATTCTTTCTTTAGCACATAGCATTGTTTGTCGTCAAACATCACTTTGAACTCTTTATCACAGATTTGAGAGACTGACAGCAAGTTGTTTGCTAGCTGCTCGACATAGTTGACTTTGTCAAAGCTCACTCTCCCATTAGACAAGAAACCTTGAGCTGTGATGTGACCTCCCTTATCTCCTGCGAAGCTGACATACCCTCCTTTTATTTTTCTGACATTTGTAAGAAGGCTCAGATTGCCTGTCATGTGCCTGGATGCTCCACTATCAACAATCCACGTGTTATACCGGCGAGCACCCTGCACAAACAAGTAGAGGGTTAGTTAGCATTGGGAACCCATGCCCGAATGGTCATGGGTTTCCCATCTTCTCCAACAACTTGCACATTAATCCACATACCAGTAGCTTTGGAGTCTACATTGGTATCTGGACTATTTGACATTTTAGATTCGGGTTTATTGATCCATTTTTAAGTCTTGACGGGGAGTAGCCTTGTGATAAACACTAGAAGCATTGATCACCTTATGAAGTGGTTCCTTCCCCATCTGACTAACCTCGAAACTTTTGGGTTTACTAGAAGTTTCCCCAACAGTCCTTTTGAGCTGATGAGGGGCAGTTGATTTTTGATTATTTTGATTAAACGTTTTATTTTTCTGAAAATTTTCAGAAAAATCAACTTTCCCCTTGCAGCTCTGTTGTTGCTGATCACACTCATAACTGAGGTGACCAGGTCTCCTGCACACATAACAAATACTGGTTGATTGATGTTTTGCAGGATTATGTGGCACTTTTTGCTCAACTTGACATTTTGACTCTACTCCTAAACCACATTGTTTTGGCAAAATTTTAACTTCTTCATAAGGACGGGTTGCAGGAGACTTTGCACCCTCTTTTTCTATGGTTCGGAGTGCTGCTTGCACATTTTTCATTAACGTGCCTTGTCCAGAAGAATTACCTAGAAGTTTTCTCATACCAGATTCAGGCTTTTCTTCTTGTTTGACTTCTTTCTTCTGAGGCTCACCAACTTTCCCTTTTAACTTTAACTCAGATGTTGAGGTTGATGCAACAAATTGATCAACCTTAGGAGGAAGTTGGTCAGCTTCAGAAAAGACATCTGTTTTCACCAATTGGTTCAAAACTGGTGGTGGACATTTAGTGTATGCCTTTTTGTCTTTCTCTGAATCGGAACCTTGAGGTCTCCGGTCGATTATGTTCTCAAATAGATAGGATGAAGTTGAATAACTTTTTAGTTTCTGATTGAGAGTCTCATAATCTACCTTAGAACTAGCCAGGTCTCGCTTCAGTGTATCTATCTGATTGATGTAGAAAACTATGGCATCCTGTTTGTTTAGCAATGCTACCTCTAGTTCTCTAATCTGTTTGTTCTGGCTTTCAATTTTATCTTTTAGTGTCTTTTCCCTACCTTTAATGATTGAATTTTCATGCAATTTAGAGGTAAGATCACTGACTTGAGATTTCAAAGATAAAATATTTTGCACATAGTCATTGCATGAAGCACAAGGAATGCCAGAATTGTTACTTACCTTTGAATCAGCAGGTTTGCCAGTCATGCACGCCTTAAGATCTTCTGATTTAGTTTGAACAATCACTGGTGTTGGTTCGGCAGCTGGCACTAAAACTGGTTTGACCTTGTACTCATCAGTAGGCATCACTGAGTCTTCCTTACTGGCAACAAATTCATCATCAGCTTCCTGCACACTATCTGCTTCAGATTGTGAATCATCATTCAGATCTTGAACACTGGCCAGGTTGGTCTCAGCAACTTCGAAAGCATCATTATCTTGAAAATGTACTGACCAGTCTATCCCCTCATCTTTCTGAACAACTACCATTGCCTTAGATGATCCCTCATGAGAAGTTTTAGATTTCTTTGGGGTAGTGGAAGTTGATGATTTTCCAGGAGATGTCCTGAATGGATACTTGGGTCCTGAGTTCTTTGGCTTTTCACATTCTCTTGCAAAATGACCCTTTTCTCCACAGTTGTAGCAGGTTACAGCTGATTTGTCGAAGCCCAGCTTTGTATCCTTAGTTGTTGTAATCTGCATCCCAGTTCTCTTGACCAAGGCCTTTGCTCTCCTTACCAGATTAGCATAGGACCATAGAATGTCCTGTCTTTCCATTTCATCGTTGTCTATCTGGTCATAATCTTCCTGAGTCAGGTAGGCATTTCCGATTTTACCCTTTAGCAGATCATCATATGATGTGACCAAAGCACTAAGCATCCCCATATGCTCCTTTACTTCTTCAGTGCTGCCATGCTTGAAATGCTCAGTGTTTAAGGCAGGCATAGACGTTTTGCTTGAAGGAGCAGAATATGGTGGTCCACTTGTAGTTTCAGGAACAGACTTGCTTGAAGAACAAACGTTAGATGTAAAGGCTGTCCGCAATGGATCATTTGATGAAGTGACTGGAGAAGCAATGGGTCCAGTACAGTATAATGAGGGATTTTGCACATAGCTGCTCAATCTGTCCAGATTTTGCTCCTCCTGTTCATGCTCTTTCAGCTTAGTAATAAAGTCATTCAGATCCATGCCCTCAAAACCTTCACCATTTTTTAAGAATCATAATGAACAGCCTCCAGCTTTTGGGTAGTGCCTTAGATAAAGTCTCTACTTGTTGTCTTTCTAAGATCTGCACCCCCAAACTATCCATTTCACTCAGAAGATGGTTGTATCTGTTGATCAGATCTGGAAGCTTTTCATTCACGTATGAGGTGAAGTGGTCAAACTCTTTTCTCAACTGTGAGGCCTTAAGCTCTTTCAGAGATGCATTCCCCTCGTTCCTCTTTTGTAGCGCATTCCACAAGGAACGTGACGTTCTATACCGTCGGAACTGGTGGAAGATCTCATTAGGAATGGCTTGGATCAAATAAGAGTAGGCTTTCTTCTCAGCATCATAAGCCTTCCTCTGATCGTCACTCATCTGATCATAGGGAACTTCGATATTCCCTTCACCTTTAGGCACGACATAATCAGCAGAAATGGCCCGGTGCAACCGTGGATCAACCCCATCCATAAATATTTCAAAACGTGGTTTCCAGAATGGGTAATCTTCCATGGTTAGCAGTCTAGGTACTTTATTTATCCCGCCTTGTTCATTGTCCATTATTAAATTACTTAATGCAGTTATAGTTTGTTTGGCAGCCATAGCACTCATGTCAGACATTTTAACAAACAAAAGCTCACACTGACTAAGGTACGCACGGAGTAGGTTATCAATACGCACGAGATGACCACACACTACGCACGAATCTAAAGGCTAGGAAAACTGTCACACAGACTCAGGTACGCACGGAATGGAAATTTAGTACGCACGTAATGAATTCAGTACGTACGTGTTGGAAAACTTGTTTGACAATAAAATATTTAACACAAAGATTTAATACGTGCGAAGTGTGAATCACTACGCACGGGTTGATGACCCACTACGCACGGACAGACACACAAGCTACCGAAGATTCTAGAGTACCAACGACCCACTACGCACGCGCTGAAAATCAATACGTGCGTAATGCGAGTCACTTCGCAAGGCTAACATTCAACAGTTTAGACCTTTTAACGTAAAAACTTAAATTTTTTTGACCCAAAAATGCCCTGTTGACGATAATACGCACAATGAAACACTTAGACAACGACAAAACGAAAGCACCTAAATGACTAAAACGACACCTAGATCACGAAACCTAAGGAAAAGTGATCAATCAAAGCACAAGACTCTGATACCACTTTGTAGGACCGTGGGGTTTCTAAACTAAAACACCCTAATGCTAGGACTGATCTAGGATGAGAAATAGTGCGGAATATCTATTTTCCAAACCTCCTAAGGATTCTAAGATTTGCTTAGGTGTCCGGCACACAGTTAACACGAAGAACACACAGAGTAGGACGAAGAACAACTCTAAGAACTCACACAGAATGCTTAAGACTGCCCTTGGATTCGAGATTAACACTAAGTTCGCGATTACCGAGGTTAAACGTACGATTACGAAGGCTCACTAAGGCTTAAGGTCGATTTCCGGTAGTTATATGTGGTTACGGACGATTACCTCACGATTACCCGCGCTAATATGAAGTTAATCAGTATTTATAGTATGGAAAACGCGTATTTCCTTAATTTATTTCCACTACGTACGTAATGCTCTGCACTGCGTACGTAGTTAGTCCAGTACGCACGTACCGGGTGTTTTAATAATAATTAATTTAACTTTAATCGACCATCTCACCACGCACGTAGTGAGCTCCACTACGCACGTAGTGAGCTCATCACGCACGTGATGACCTTCACTCATACTTAAACATCCAAACACATATCAACACATGATTAAGTACTTGTAAGCTTAAGTAAAACATAAGTAACCCCTTATAATGTATAAACATGCAAACCATTAATCAAAACACATTTTAATTAACATTTCAAGTAAACATGTATGTATTGGATTGATAAGAACTAGGGATTTACAATTATGCACCAACACGTGTTAATTAATGTGATTATGTGAAAAGTGTCATTAGTGTCAAAAGTGATAAAGTGTTAAACGGTTTCGCGTAATGATTCTGTATATATCCCCGTTAGTTGAAATGGGATGGCGAGTGTTAAGTTGTAATTTGAAAAGGGGAATAAAATACCCCGATGTTTAAATTGACCACATAGGTTGGTCCTTTGCTTCTTCTTATCCCCTGGCTTGTAGAAACACACATACATACGTGAACACTCAAACACACACAAACACACACACAAACACACTTTGGAGTTTTGAAGAGCAAATCAAGAATCAAGTTAATTTCAAGTGATATCAGTAGCCATTAGAGTGTCAATTTGCTGTAAACAAAGTGTACAAACGATTGAATCTGGTTTCAATCGAGTTTTTGGTGTTAAAAACGTGATTTACAACAACTGTGTGAAACAAAGTCGATCAACTCTGCATCGAGGGTCCTTGCGGTCACAAGGGTTGGTGCCTGCGACCATAAGAGGTGTTTGGGGTCCTTGCGATTCACAAGGCATGGTCCTTGCGACCGTAAGGGTGTGTTTCGTGGTTTACCGCCTACGGGAGAAGGAAACGAGATTTACGAGTGTAGGTACATAACTTGCGATCATAACCAACCTTGGAACCATGCTCGCGGGAAAAAGGGACTTCCCTTGCGACTGGAAGCATTGGTTTATGGGAAAAGGCCTCCTGCGGTCGCAAGGGATACCCTTGCGATCATAAGGGATGTTCTTAGAGGGCCCTTGCGACCGCAACGCTAGTACTTGCGATCGCAAGCAAGAGTCCCGTACCAACAACTTGTGTAACTTGTGTTTAAATCTGAATGTGCTATGCGTAAGTGATAATCATGCATGTGTAAGATGTGTTAGGTGATCCTGAGGAACCAGAGGACACTGAGCACTATATCTGTCTTTTGTGAACCCCAGGTGAGTACCGGTTTCCCATAAGACTCAGTAAGTAGAGTTATCCGTTGCCTGTGCGATATGCTACCATGCTTACACATGTGTGCCTGTGAGGTATGATATAAAATAGTGATACAATGATATATGCTATGCCATGTGATATAACTTGTGACTTGTGATATGCATGCGTACTGTGGACCCGATACGGGTTAATTGTTTTTGTGATTCTTGTCCGAGAAAATGATGTACGCTGAGGTCAGCTTCCGATGGATTCTTTGAGGGCCTAGATGGCTGGTTATTCAGGATCGACGGTGGCTCGGTGGTGCACGCTAGGTCTCAGGTACTGTAGAACCGCCGTTCCTTGACATTTAATGAGGGTCTTGGTTAATGACTAGATCCGAGCGGAGTCCTTGTGTCTCAAACGTGATTTGTGGACTGCTCTTCGCTCCCCCACCTGTGCGGTTACTTGTGACTGGTTTCCCAGCTTGGATCGTTGAGCAGACTAGCTATCTCGCGATATATGACCCTGCTGACATGCCGGGTACCGCTATGTGATAGCTTAGCTTTGTGTGCCATGTTTTGATGTGATAGCATGCTTATTGATGCTTATGTGATATCTGTGCTCACTAGCTAGTTGTAGCTAACGTTTACAGATATTTCCCTTTTTGCAGGTTAGTGACATGATGGCCTGGCGAGGCGGGATGCTTTTGGGTAGTGTTATGTATATACCTTTTGGAACACTTGTTGTTGTTACTTTACTCTGTTATGATGATTAGTACGTAGTTGGTAACACTGGCATGATTTTTGAGACTTGGCATGATTAGTTGTTTTTTATCACCAAGTCGACAAACAATACAAATATGTAATCAGTGGTTTGTTCCGCTGCTAATCTTTGGTGTAAATATAGTTTAAAAAGTTTTAATTGCCGCTAATTTTAAGCTTGTGAAACCCGGTGTTTCAAAAAAAGTCATTTGCGTTTAAGTGGTGCACTAGTTTGTAATTGAGATTTTATGCATGTCCGTCGTGGAGCACATATATTAAATCTCATTGTTCAATCTGGATTAAAAGTAATTGAGGAGTCTATATACAAGGTTAGAGAATCTGTAAAGTATATTATGGGTGGTTTCACGTATATTATGGGTGGTTTCACGTGAAAGTATAAGTTTGCCGAGTGTATAGCACAACTTTCATTACAATGCGGGAGAAATGTGCTACAAGATATTACAACAAGATCGAACTCCATGTATCTCATGCTTGAGAATGCATTGTGCTATCGTCTTGCTTATGCCTGGATGGAACTAGTTGACTCGATGTTTAAGACTAATCCATCTCAAGAAGAATGGACAAGGGTGGAAAGCATTACAAGGTTTTAAAACCTTTTTATGATATTACGACTTTGTTTTCGGGAAGTTCGTATCCTACTTCCAACTTGTATTTTCACAAAGTGTGAAAAATACAGTTGTTGATTGAAAAAGAGGTTCAAAATCGGGATCCTATAATAAGCATGGCAAAAGAAATGAAAGTCAAGTTTGATAAATATTGGGACACTTATAATATGATCTTGTCTTTTGCCGTAATATCGGATCTGTGGTTTAAGTTTAAGCTTGTTGAATATTGTTTTTCGAAACTTGCCATGAGGGATGTAGTACGTAAGAATAAGTTGGAAGATATCCTTGTTAGCTTGAATAAGCTATACAACGACTACGAGATTCTTTCGGAGGCGATACATGATTCTTCGATAAAGGGAAGTTTAAATGATGGTGTAGATCCTTTGGATGATTTGGATGGATTCGAGTCTTTTGAAAGTGAATATAATATAGTTGAGACAAATAGGAGTCGGTTACAAATGTATTTAGAGGAACCTGAAATTGATAGGGGACAATATTTCGATATTTTACAATTTTGGAAGGATAATCAAGGATGGTATCCTCAATTGGCGCTTATGGCTCGTGACATATTGAGCATCCCAATCACCACAATCGCTTCCGAATCATCCTTTACTATTGGAGGTCAGATAATAAACAAATATAGAAGTTCACTATTATCATCAAACGTGGAGGCTTTGTTATGTACGCGTGATTGGTTATTTGATTGGGAAGGTATTATATTTATTCTTTTTTTGTAATTTGAGTTTAATTCATTATATATATATATATATATATATATATATATATACACACACACACACACACACATATTACTTACACTTATTTAATTTTTTTAACGCTTTTAGACGAGGACGAAATGGAGGAAGAAATTGGAGAAAATATAGAAGCATCGATTCCTACACTTAACACGGGCAACTATTAAGGTTTTTTAAATAAATTTTAAAGTGTTGTTATCTCTTTTTATGTTTATATAGTTATCTACCTATATCGTATATAACTTAGGGTTGTTTATATCCCATATGGCAATGCCTATTGATTGGTAAAATTTCAAGTATGAGAAATTGCAAATTGTAAAAATGATGATGTGACACTCAATTAGGTGACTTCCATATCCCACATCGGTAGCTGAGGCAAAACAAGGAGATCTCCATATCTATATATATTTTTTATGATCCCACAATGCTTCCAAGAAACAACCGAAGGATGTCCTTGCCTATATTTAGGTCTCCCAACATCTTTTGATTTTAGTTAAAAAACTTTAGTAAAGGCCGGTTCGATGCGGGTTGCTCCGTTTTTTAGGTTTGTTCCGGTTTTAGTTAAACCGCCCGTTCCACAGTTGCCCGGTTTAGTCGACATTTTTGAACTGAAATTAATCACGGCTCACGGTTGAACCGGTTCATCCGGTTGGTCCAGCCTATGTGAAAATTCCAAATTAATTTTTTATTTTATTAAAATAAATTCGGTTTTTGGGTAGTTAACATGGTTAATCAGTTAATTAACTGTTTTTTGATTCTTGTGTATATAATAATCTATCTATTTATATTCTATATAACTTAAGAACATTAAAATCCTATGTGGCATGTGTAATTAAGCTTCAAATTTGAAATCCAATGCAATTAGATAAGATCAAAATATGATGTGACACTCAATTAGTGATTTCTATATCCCACATCGCTAGCTGAGGCAAAACAAAAAGATCTCCATCTCTCTCTTTATATATATTTTATGATCTCACATTGCTTCTAAGAAACAACCAAACCATATCCTTGCCTATATTTACATCTCCCAACATCTTTTGATTTTTAGTTAAAAAGCTTTAGTAAAGACCGGTTTGATGCGGGTTTCTCCGGTTCATCGGTTTTGTTCCGGTTTTAGTAAAACCGCCGGTTCACAGTTGTCCGGTTTAGTCGCTACTTTTGAACCAGATTTAATCAGGGCTCATGGTTGATGGGTTCAACCGGCCGGTCCGGCCTATGTGAAAATTCTGAATTAATTTTTTTATTTTATTAAAATAAATTTGGTTTTTTGGTAGTTAACATGGTTAATTAGTTAACTATATGTTTTCTGATTATTGTGTATATAATAATATATATCCTATATAACTTAAGAAATTAAAAATCCTATGTGGCATGTGTAATTAAGCTTCAAATTGAAATCCAATATAATTAGATAAGGTATAAATATGATGTGGCATTCAATTAGGTGATTTCCATATCTCACATCTCTAGCGGAGGCAAAACAAGGAGATCTCCATATATATATATATATATATATATTATGATCCCACATTGCTTCTAAGTAACAACCGAAGGATGTCCTTGCCCATATTTAGGTCTCCTAACATTTTTTGATTTTAGTTAAAAGCTTTAGTAAAGCCGGTTCGATGCGGGTTGCTCCGGTTCATTGGTTTTGTTCCAGTTTTAGTAAAACCGCCCGTTTTACAGTTGCCCGGTTTAGTCGCTGCTTTTGAACCGGATTTAATCACGGCTCACGGTTGGACTGGTTCAACCGGCCGGTCCAGCCCGGTTTTCAAAACAGTGCAATTGGGTCAAGCAAGATGAAACCGTGATATTTGGCATATGTGAATATTCCGAATTAATTTTTTATTTTTTAGGCTTGTTTATATCCCATGTGGCAATGCCTATTGATTGGTAAAATTTCAAGTATGAGTAATTGCAAATTGTAAAAATGATGATGTGGCACTCAATTAGGTGACTTCCATATCCCATATCGGTAGCTGAGGCAAAACAAGGAGATCTCAATATGTATATATATTTTATGATCCCACATTGCTTCCAAGAAACAACCGAAAGATGTCCTTGCCTATATTTAGGTCTCCCAACATCTTTTGATTATAGTTAAAAAACTTTAGTAAAGGCCGGTTCGATGCGGGTTGCTCCGGTTCATAGGTTTGTTCCGGTTTTAGTGAAACCGCCCGTTTCACAGTTGCCCAATTTAGTAGCTACTTTTGACCTGAAATTAATCACGGCACGGTTGAACCGGTTCACCCGGCAGGTCCAGCCTATGTGAAAATTCCGAATTAATTTTTTATTTAATTAAAATAAATCCTGTTTTTGGGTAGTTAAAATGGTTAATCAGTTAACAAACTGTTTTTTTATTCTTGTGTATATAATAATCTATCTATCTATCTATATTCTATATAACTTAAGAACATTAAAATCCTATGTGACATATGTAATTAAGCTTCAAATTTGAAATCCAATGTAATTAGATAAGGTCAAAATATGATGTGACACTCAATTAGGTGATTTCTATATCCCACATTGCTAGCTGAGGCAAAACAAGAAGATCTCCATATGTCTCTCTCTCTATAAATTTTATGATCCCACATTGCTTCTAAGAAACAACCAAAGGATATCCTTGCCTATATTTACATCTCCCAACATCTTTTAATTTTAGTTAAAAAGCTTTAGTAAAGACCGGTTCGATGCGGGTTTTTCCGGTTCATCGATTTTGTTCCGGTTTTAGTAAAACCGCCGGTTCACAGTTGTCCGGTTTAGTCGCTACTTTTGAACCGGATTTAATCACGGCTCATGGTTGATGGGTTCAACCGGCCGGCTATGTGAAAATTCTGAATTAATTTTTTTTATTAAAATAAATTCGGTTTTTTGGTAGTTAACATGGTTAATCAGTTAACTATATGTTTTCTGATTATTGTGTATATAATAATCTATATCCTATATAACTTAAGAAATTAAAAATCCTATGTGGCATGTGTAATTAAGCATCAAATTGAAATCAATGTAATTAGATAAGGTATAAATATGATGTGACATTCAATTAGGTGATTTTCATATCGCACATCTCTAGCTGAGGCAAAACAAGGAGATCTCCATATATATATATATATATATATATATATATATATATATATATATATATATATATATATATATATATATATATATATATATATATATATATATATATATATATATATATATATATATATATATATATATATATATATATATATATATATATATATATATATATATATATTATGATCCCACATTGCTTCTAAGTAATAACCGAAAATGAAAACCATATCCCACATCGCTAGCTGAGGCAAACAAGGAGATCTCTCTCTCTCTCTCTCTATATATATATATATATTATGATCCCACATTGTTTTTAAGAAACAAACCGAAGGATGTCCTTGCCTATATTTAGGTCTCTTATCATCTTTTGATTTTAGTTAAAAAGCTTTAGTAAAGACCGGTTCGATGCGGGTTGCTCCGATTCAACGGTTTTTTTTCCGGTTTTAGTGAAATTTTTTGGTTCACAGTTGCCCGGTTTAGTTTCACAAAATTTAGACTTTATTAACTAAAGGAGATACGATGAGCTTATAGCTCAGGTTTTGAATAACTTAGGTACTAACTTATGCATCACTTAATAGGTCAGAATTTCTAAAAGTAGACACATTGGGCATCGATGAAAGCGGCAATAGTTTTAATGTTTGTATGAGGTTTTGTTTTTAATTACTATATTTTGTTGATTAAATCTTTGCAGATTTTAGGTGTAATTGCTCAAGTTATTGAGAAAAAATATATTCATAACCGCTAATTGCGCGAATACAATACTACTATATATATATATATATATATATATATAAATATAACTGGAATTAGGTTCAAATACAAAAAAATTTAACGTAAAAAGGATAGGGAGAAATATGAGGATGTGATGTGTCTTTTTAGTTAAAAGGGTAATTTAGGATTTGATTTTATTTCCTAAAATTATGTAACGTTTTTCTCTCTCCTATAACCCACGTCTCCCCCTTTCCAGTTTATATTCATGCAACAATTTGTACAAAGCCAAAAACTCTAGAAAATGTGCAGCCACCGTCGACCTGCCAAGCCTCCACCGTCGGCCTGTAGTACCCTAGCGACGCCAACAATGGTATCCGCATATCGCGTTGCCGTATGCATCCAGCACCGCCCTAATCAACCTCCGCCTCCCTGATGGTTTTTCCCTGCAACCGCCGCCTTCGTCGCAAACTGCTTCACATCCGATGCTGGTTCTTGAAGGTGCTTCAAGGTGTAGTCGAACGTGAAATTGAAGTCCGAGGAACAATAGAAGTTGAAGGTTCCGATGTGGGATGCAATCGAAGTTGAAGGTTTCGCCTCCCTCGTATTTGTGCGACCACCACCACCGTCGAGGCTGAGGCTACCACCTAACAACCTTCATAGGCGTTTCAATCGTGATTTCTGCTTGATTCCAAAGACGGTTGTCGGTGAGTTGTGTGCATCAACGCTGGTGTAATGCAAAATTCATTTTTGTATTTGTTTTCGGCGCACAATTGGGGCTTTAGGATTATACATCTTATGTTTTTGGTATGTATCTGGTGCGATCTGGATTGTGCATGTTATATATTTGGTATGTATTCATCAGTTTTGAATGTATCAGTTACAAATTTGTTCATGAGCTTCCGATTCTCATATTTTTGCTATTGAAAATGGGGGATTGTGCTTCAACGTAATATATATCGGATTGTGTAAAAGAATTTAAAACAATAGTTTTATTAATTATTGAATAATTACAAGAATTTATTGTTCAAATGGTCATTTAACTTAGGATTTCTGCCATTTTCGTCCTATAACTTTAAAAGTGGTAAAAACCATCATTTAACAACCATTTCTATGCAACTTTGGTTCTTTCTAACTTTTGCCGTTAGTAACATCCGTTAAGTCAAGGGTATTTCAGTCTTTCTACCATTTTTCTATTTTGTTATTAATTAAAACAATATCTAAACCTTTTTTTAATAAAAATATATATTTAAAGTCAAATAGTCTTTTTGACTTCATATCTCTCTCTATACCTATTCTCTTTCTCTCTCTCTCTCTCTCTCTCTCTCAATCTCTCTGCCTCTCTTACTCCCCATTAACCTAACATGCCCCCACGACCCTGATACTACCGCCGCCGCCCAACGCCACGACCACCGCCCAACGCCGCCACCACCGCCACCACACCAGCTCTCTCACTTTCTCCTCTCTCCTCTCTCTCTCTCTCGCACTCTAGACTCTCTCACAATCTCTCTCTAAGTTCACCATTCATCTCACTCAATAACCAACGCCCCCACCACCACCACCCTACACTACCACCGGCTCTCTCATCTTCTTCAACCACCTCGCCACCTCCATCGGTACAAGATAACCCTATAAAACCCTAGACGGAACCACCATAACCAAGATCCCGCTACCGTAACCAAGATCTGGAATAACCACCACAACCGTAACCAAGATCGAAGCACTGCCACCACCGTAACCAAGATCTGGAAGAACTACCGCCACCGTCATCTTCATCCTCCACCACCACCGTAACCTAGATTTGGTCAGATCTAGGGTTTTTATCGGTTTTTGTTCAAACTTTTTGGGGTTTTGGTCAGATCTAGGGTTTTTGGGGGGTTTTAATTCGAACTTTTTGGGGTTTTGGTTGGTTTTTGAAGCAGATGGTGGTTTTTGGTGGGTTTTAGTCGGTTTTTTTACTGCAGTTGTGTTCTCGAGAGATGGGTGCAGTGGTGGATAACTTGAGGTGTAGTGTAGTGGTAGTGATGGTGATGGATGTGGTGGTGGTTTCTGGTTCAGGTATGAAAGAGAGAGAAAGACTGATGAGAATGAGAGACAATAGATAATACTATTGTTATAAAAACTTTTTAGGTTAAAGCATATATTAAACCGCTTTGATGGAGTGATGAGAGACTATTAATTATCATTCTGTAATAACAAAAACTAATTAAACCGCTTTGATGGAGTGATGAGAGACTATTAATTATCAATCTGTAATAACAAAAACTAATGGAGTAACATTTTGGAAAGATAAGGTCGTCGGGTGGGTAGAAAACTAATGGAGCGGGTCCCTCGATTACCATATTAGAAAGGAATAAGGAAGTTAGTTTTCAAAAGGTAGAGATTGGTTATTTTCATCCTTTCGAAGTTCAAGTGGATTGAAGGATATGTAGTTATCCATGAGGAGACAAAATGAAAAGAAAATGAATAATATTATTATTATTTAGTTACAATCAGATTGTATGCCACTCCTAAATGATTTTATTAATTGAAGCTCTGTTTGCCTTCAATAAAACCGGACATAACCGTGACTAAGTTAATTTGATTCTCATGAGAGGATATAAAATCATATATCAAAAATCTTATATACTGGCCCGTGTTTACATGAGCGTGAAATCTAGTATGTTATTAACTTATTACTCATTGGTTTTTTATTTTATTTTGGTAGATGTATAGATGAGGACATGGAAGAAGAAGAAGAAGAAGAAGAAGAAGAAGAAGAAGAAGAAGAAGAAGAAGATAAGATGAAATGCTTAATGTTTTGGCTTTATTTGGTGAGTTAAAATTTGTATAATGTTTTTTTGGAGGTGATACAAACTAATTCAGTGTTGTCTTTAGTTGGTGGGTTGTTTGTTTACATTTGTTAGAGAGGAGGTGGAATTTGGAGTTATCACACATATATTTCTAACTTTGAGAACTTGATATAGTGATGTTATCATATATGTTGAAATTTGATGGAAATTTGGTAGAGATTATTTGTGATTCTGTGTTGAATGCTAGGTTTTAATATAGTTTTTTAATTTTTTAAAGCGACCCGTTTTGACCCGATCCGACCCGACCCACTTATTTTGCCACCACTACTTACAGATTACTTTGGGTTGTTGAGTATTTTATGTTACTTCTTTTCTTTTATATAGTTGTATTGTCTTCTCCATGTAATGCATATGAGTACATAAGAAACCATCAGATATTTAAGTGATTCTTCATATACAATAGTAATAAATTTTACTATTGTGTTCTATGGAGTTAAAGCTCTTTTACCAACATTGTGGTATTAGAGCATAGGTCTCCATTCTCTACCCTTTATTTCTGTGTTATGTGTTATGCCCTTCATCTTATCCATGGTTGACCCGTCTCTCCCTGTTGCTTCCATTGCACCTTGATCCCCCATATTCAAGGAGATGGTTATAAACATTGGAGCTTACATATGAAAACAATCCTACAATCACTAGATTTGTGGGATATGGTGTACTTGGGATTAACCGTAACAATTGAAGGTTCACGTGAGAGAAACAAGAAACAAAGATGCTCAAGCAATGACTATTATTCAACAAGGCGTTCATAATAGTCGTTTCTCTCTAATTGCAGCCGTCGATTCACAAAAGAAATCTGGGAAATTCTACGTATTGAATTCCTAGGTGATTATCAAGTTCAAGCAGTTAAACTCCAAGGTATACGACGTGCATTCGAAAATCTATTCATGAATGAGGATGAAGTTGTTGGTGACTATTTTTCTCCTGTTATGAATAATGTGGGGGCATCAACGATCTTATGGTGAAGACTTATCTCATCAAAGGGTGGTTGAAAAAATACTCAGAATCCTCTCTTCAAAGTTTGACTATGTTATTCCTTCAATTGAAGTAGTGTAAGATTTATCGAACGTTACATCTGCTAAACTTATTGGTCTTCTGCAATCTCAGGAAGAAAGAATAAACAATGGGGTTCCGCTTGATCAGTCATCTAAAACACCTACTAGACAAGATGATCAGGCCTTGCACATCTTTCAAAACCGATCCTCACGTGGTAGAGTACGTGGACGTGCACCATATCGTGGGTGAGGAACAGGTCGTGGACAAGGAGATCGTGAAGATGGTAGGATATTGAGGTACCTGAAAGGAACAGCAGATTACATGCTATGTTATCAGGGGGATTTGCGCCTAGTATGTTAGAGTGATACTGATTGGGGGTGACCTAGATGAGCGCAAATCGACAAAAGAGTATGGAGCAAGCCTCGCTTCACAGCGTGGGGGAAGATCGGTTGAGAAAATAGTGGCTTTCTTGTAGTAAATGAATCTGAACATATGAAGGGTTTTTGTCATGACCAAACCACCCTAAGACACAAGCTGGTCTAACCCTGGGTTTGATGCCACTAGTTCAATCCTAAAGCGGAACTGAATTGAACAGAACCCGTTAAACCCTAAAAGGGTTAGGATCTTACTAATGATCTAATCAGTTCCATATGAACAATCAAGAACAAAAGAAATAGAATTACCTCTTGATCTTGGGATTGCTAAAGTTACTCCACAGCTACTGCAATACCAACGAACTTCTGCTAGACCGCAATAGGAATTACCTGAATAACACACGAAACTATGTGTGTGTGTGTGTGATTATCAACGATCGAAAAACCCAACGGCCGACGCAGAGAGAGAGAGAGAGTAGGGAGGAGGCTAGGGTTCTTCTATCTTTTGCAAAGTTAGTTCTCTCTATTTAGATAATGAGCTTTTTCTAAGTTTAAATAACTTAAACCTTATCTAAGCCAAGTCTGTTCAATTAAAGCCCACGTCTTTAATTAAACTTTCATTCTCTGCACTTTGACCCCTGAACCTTATTAATTAATTAGCTATTAATTAACTAGTTTGTTAAATATTAAAACTTAATATTTAATTTCCCTGTAAATAATAAATAACTATTTATTATTTATTTCTCTCAAATAATTAATTCAACTGATTAATTATTTCCACACAAATACAGTTAAATTCCAATCTGTTTTAATTGGGTGTGTAGCCGTGTGACTCTTTAGTCTCTTAAAAAAATTGGACACAATGTACCCATTAATTATTTGTGCACACAATCTAACAGACTCTCACTTGTGCAAGATAAGTAATAGTTACTGTACATTGCTAGCCTAAGGAGGTCCTTAGCCAGACACTTAGGATAACCAGATTATAAGAACTCTTATACCCCAAAGTAACGAGTGATAAAATAAACTCTCATAAGCCAACTGTTTATAAACGAGTAATCTATCATAAACTAACCGTTCATGAATTAAGTATCATAAACTACATGTTTATGAATGGGTATGATTTTTAGGCTTTTCCCTTTGCAGCGCGATATATCAATTTTGAGCATGAGCATGGAGAGTGTCAACTCAAAATCTCAAGAATTATTTCATGACATCCTTGATTTCAAAACTGCGTGATAAACGACAAAAAATAAATCAGTTCGTTTGGGTACGGCCGTGCACTTACCAGTTTTTTAATTAGTCAAGGGCCCAGAAATATCTCTCCTAAAAAAGAGGTGCAAATACCTTCTTGCATATTTGCATTTGGAAATACGGCTCCCACTGAATCTAGACACGCCCTTTATGACCACCCTGTTATGGTGTTGTGTTAGAACACATTAAGGAGACAATGGTTACCGCATCCCAAACCAAATACCACAGGTTTAAGGATAACCTATGTGATAAATATTTTTGACACGGATCTACGAAGCATTTTTCACGGTGGGTCAATCCAATATTCTTAACTCTAACGAATATCCGTCAATTCATGTCCACAAAAACACTTTTGCAGCTATTTCGATATACCTTCGAATCTACACCAAAATTACGATGACTTTACAACCCTATCAAGGTTCTCACCAAGATAAGTAGTCACGGATAATGTTATGAATAAACCAAGTTTATTCCTGGATGAACCAAAACATACACAATGGTGAAGAACAATGAAACTAATTTCTGCACCCTCTATATTCAACCCTAGAATAAAGTTGCATAATTTCTACCATTTCATTGACTCGATCCACAGTGTTTATCTGAATTACTTATTATTTTTATTGTAACTTATCATGGATTACAAGGAAAAATAATATGATTATAAACCTAAAAACTCAAGACTAGTACCTTGAAGTACTCTTTCTTGGTTTTGCTAGAGATTGTTTTGCAACCTTTTAAAAACTTTTAGACTTTCTTATTTTATAAATTCCTTTAAACTTTGGAGAACCGGAAAAAACTCCTCAGTTTCCGAGTTCATAAAATAATCTCTTTGTAATTAAAACTTTAATTACACTTGTAGATGTATTAAAACTTACTAGATTCATACTTATGAAATGACAAATCTATTTACACATACTTGTAAACTTGAGATTAGATTCCTTGTGTACACTAAAACCTTTCCAATTTCATTACTAAGGATATCAAATATCCTATTTTATCATTTCTAATGTTAATCAACTATCAATATTAATTATTCTGACTTTTGAACCCTTTAAAACATATATAATTTTATTTAAGTCATAACTTGACTTAAAGTCTTGCAATGACATCTTTATTGAGCACCTCTCAATAAGTCACGCGTTCTTCGGATTGGTCCTTTTTCAAGAACTTGCTATTTTAGAAACCTTCTAAAATTATTCGATAATGATATACTTTAAAAGTTCATTCTTATATTTATCATACTAGTTAGATCAAATTTCATAACTTGATAAATATACTAGTCAGACGCTCCCACTATCTTTTATGAAAAATGTGCATCACTTCAAAACACTCTTTTTGGCTTAGTCAATCCTTGACTAATATGCCTAAAACTTGTGTTTTAAACATTTGCTCTTAAACTTAATTTTTATAAGAAATTTAATTGTTTTATGAAACCAAAAACGTGGATTTCTCATATATCTATTTTTCCAATTACGGAATGTTGTTTCATTAAACCTAACACGATTACAAGTATAAATAACTTGTAAAGGTATTTTAAATTCCTTACTTAAAACATTTAGTATAAAAGGGCCTTGATCATAATGACTATTATAATCATCTTATACTTTCTTAAATGTTTTATCCAAAATCTTTTACCTAGAAATAATAACTATTATTTCTTATTTTGAACATAATTTTTCATAAAATCTTTATATACTTGTAAATTAGAAATGCTTACTAATTTCATAAACAGGACTTGTTTATCTAAGCATTTATATAGTGAGATTAATATTTATGTAACTACAACAATTATTGCATAGATCACTATGAATCACCTATTAAGCCAAACCTTGACTTATTAGTAACCTTTAGTCACAACTAGACTAACTTGATTCCTCAACAAACATACGTGCACGGATATAAACTAAAAATAATTCAATTTTTTTAAAAAAAAATTTAAACCATAATGTCAACCAAAAAGTTGAAAAATAAGCCAACAATTTTCAAAACATTAAATAAAAAGTTTAATAACTGAAACTATGAATTATTAAATATCTGAAAAGCACGTGGGATCTCAAATGCCGGGCCGCTTCACTTTCCATTA
Source organism: Pulicaria dysenterica (assembly GCA_947179395.2). Lineage (NCBI taxonomy): Eukaryota > Viridiplantae > Streptophyta > Magnoliopsida > Asterales > Asteraceae > Pulicaria > Pulicaria dysenterica. The sequence goes on from OX359289.1 coordinate 82,520,942, forward strand.
CCTCCTACAATAAACGATTGAAAGATATTAGAATAGTCATAAAAACTTTACAAGTGGAAAATGACAAAGAAGTTAATCACACGATACCTGAGGAGCTAGTCTTGCCTCCTGCTTCGTGAACCTTCGGACAATCTTTCTTCCAGTGTCCGATCTCGCCACATTTGAAGCACCGATTCTCGGTCATCGCTTTGTTTGGCTTTGACTTCTTGCCCTTGTTGTTGTCACTAGCCTTGGGTGCATTCTGGCTGGGCTCGGTTTTACCCTTTCCCTTTGGTTACGCCCCTTTCTCTTCTTACCTCTACCTTTGCCCACTATGAGAACATCCTTAGACTTGTTTCTGATACTCTGCTTTGCAGTCTTAAGGATCGAATGCAGCTCTGCCACGGACTTCTCCATGTTGTTCATGTTGTAGTCAACTATAAAAGGCTTATAGTCATCTGACAACGAGTTGAGTATCGTATCTGTTGCTAGCTGCAACGGTACTGGGTGTCCAAGTCTCTCTAGGTGGTCCTTATACCCTTTCATTTTCATGACATGGGCACTGCCCGACGTCCCCTTTGCCATCTTGCACGAGTTAAACGCCCTAGTAGCATCATAACGCTCTGTGCGGGCTTGCTCCTGGAACATATCCCTTAAATGGCGGATCATGTCATAAGCAGGATTCTCCATCATGCTTGTCTGCAACTCTGGACTCATAGTTGCAAGCATGAGGCTACTAACATCAAGGGCGTCATTAGAGCTCTTTTGATAAGCCTCCCTGACATCTGCCCTAGCGTTGTTGGCAGGGGGATTTCCTAGAGGTTGTTCTAGGATGTACCACTTTCTCTCGTGCCTTAGCATGATCCGGAGATTTCGCTCCCATGTGAGAAAGTTTGGTCCGGTGAGCTTATCCTTCTCTAGGATAGATAGAAGTGAGAGGTTGTTAGTGTTGGTAAAGTTGGTTGCCATCTACAAATTAAAACTTGATTTAATTAGTAATTGCAAATAAACTTTTCTAACATATATTAATAAACCCTTGAATAATATATATCAGACCTAGGACCCATATTTCACATACTTGATGCAAGGTTTGGACACTTCCCGCCAAGTTATGCTATTTCTGGTAGGTAACACCCTTTACCAATCATACCTATCTGATACGACTCCTAGAACCTCGTAGAGTACTAAGATAAAATCTAGTATGTTTCACTCTACTCTAGTGCATTTTGGGCCAGGACTCCCGATTATCACCAGAATAGATCGCACCACCTAAGATAGTATGAATTATGGCCGGGACTCCCGATTATCGTAGAAGCTTTCATACCCTTTCCCGCAATGGTTTGAACCCGGATGTCCAAGGTTTGGGCACTTCTGACACCCGAGTACCGTTTAACAGCAAAGGTGTACCATTAGATGGGTAGCACACTGATCTATGATTTTTCTTGGGTTTTATAATTAAGTTTAAAAGAAAAACTTAATTTTCCAGTTTTTGAAAAACCATTTTAAAACCGTCTGTTTTAAAAATACGATTTATATGTGTACTGATACTAGGTGCACAAAACGGCTTAGTAAGTTTAAAACTTATAATCTTGACAAAACTTTAAATTTACAAAAATTAACTAATACGACTAACAAACTAAAGTTGTAATCTAGTTTGTCATAAATCGTGGCTTTTCTCTGTTTAATAATTGCCTATTATTAAACCTATTCATTTAGAATCACACACATATAAGAGTAAGCAATAAATAAATGAACATAACCACGCAGATCGGCCACCGTTGACCGCCGTCGGCCGCCGTCAACCGCCGTTGACAGCCGCCGGCTTGGTCACCGTCGACTATCTTCAACCGTCGCCGGCTAGGCTGCCAGTCATGATTCCGGTTTTTCTAGATAAAAACAAAAAACTTTTAAATCCTAACCCTTTTTAACCTATTAAAAACAAACTAGTTTTTAACAACCTGATTAAAACTGGATTTAATCAAAAATAAAAAACTTTTAATTATTAATGTGATCAAAAACTTTGTTCCACTAATAATTAATGTTGGTCCCTTGGTGAGAGTATCAAGAAGCAAGTAATGTGTAGAAGGGGGGTTGAATACACCTTCTGTGGGAAATTGAACAAATTAATAAAAAGTGTTACAAAAATCAAACCACATGAAATCGAATGCTTTCATTAATAAGAATATAATTACAGTAACTATCAAGTAAGCAACACTTGATATGTAAACACCTAATGCGTTGGTCAAATGATCTCATCAGTTGAAATTTGATGAGACAAAGTTAAGTTTGTAAGATGTGTTCTGCACGTAACTTAAACAGAATTATGAAGCTTGATCAGACTGGCACTTATAGTGTTTCAGACTGAGCATAAGCTGAATATAAGCTGAGCATATGTTCAATCAGCTTAGACTATATCTTAGTAAGATTATCAATGTGTTTGATAAGCTGTGTGTCTCACCCAAGTTATAGGTTGAATATTCAGCTTGATGCATTTCGAGCTAAGTGACTCAGCTTATAGACTGAGTCAGCTCAACAGAGTTGCTAAGTAAGTTCTAGCTAACTCTTATGGATTCTAAGGATGAGTTAGTCAATATACGTGTTAGTACATGTGTGATTTCGGGTTTGTTCTCGAAGAACTCAGCTTGATGAGTTTCAAGTTGAGTAACTCAGCCCGACTAAAGAAGTCAGTTTGAGAGAATTTAACTATGTTTTAGATTCCTTTTATCTCTCTATATCTACGGCAAGGATAAGAAGATTCCAGAATCAAGATTGAAGATTGAAAACTCAAGATAGAAGATTCAAGATTCAAGATTCCGGTTTATCCGTTAGTTTGTTAGTAGATTAGGATGAGTTATAGTTTGTTGGGATCCGTAGGAACAGGATTATAAATACTTATCATTTGATAAGTTTAGAGGTACGACTACAACAATGAGTTACAGAGCCAAACTCAATTCACCACCACCTATTGATCGTATGTGTTACGAATCTTGACGCACAGTTTGTAAGTTCAACGTGATCAAGAAAATTCACAGATTGCCAAATTGTTCGTGTGTTCGAATCTTCACGTCTATTGTGAAGTTGGTAAGTATTCAATCTGTGAATAAATCCTGTTTAGAGAGTCGTCCTGTATCTATAATCATAAGTTGATTATAGATAGCAAAGTTTGAGAGATTGAGAGATTTGATTTACATTAGGTGTTTACATATCAAGTGTTGCTTACTTGATTGTTCCTGTAATCATATTCTTATTAATGAAAGCAAAGTATTCGATTGTTTGTGGTTTGATGTGTGTTAACACTTTTTATTGATTTGTTCAATTTTCCGCAGAAAGTGTATTCAACCCCCCTTCTACACATTACTTGCTTGTTGATATTCTCACCAAGGGACCAACAACTGGTATCATAGCAGGCTGAACGATTTCATAAGTTGAATGTTCAAGATTCTGAGAAAGTATACAATGTCGACAAGCAACAATTCATCAAACTTTCCTCAAATGTCTGCTAAGGGTTGTCCCGTATTTGATGGATCTGACTATCCTATGTGGAAATTCAGAGCCATGCTTTTCCTCAAGTCTATTGACAATCGTATGTACGATGTCATCAATAAAGGACCAATCATCCCCAAGATTCATGTTGTTGTCAGTGATACATCTACTGACAAAACTGAAAAGGAAGTGAAAAAGCCTTTTGCATCCTAGACTAAAGAAGATTGGAAACTGTATTCTCTGGATGACAAGACAAAGAGTGTTCTGGCTAATGCCCTGACTAATGAGATCTTACATACTGTGACTGGGTATTAATCTGCAAAAGAGATCTGGGATACTCTGAGTATTACATATGAGGGCACAGATCTGGTCAAGCAGCAGAAGAAGAATCATTTGAACAAATCTTATAAAAACTTCTTTTCTAAGAAGAATGAAACCTTGGCTGATGTGTTTACCAGGTTACACTACTTGATTAATGACTTGCTAGGTGTAGGCATTAAAAATAATGAAGCTAAACTCGTGCTGAAATTTCTGGATGTGTTACCAGAAAAGTTCAATGAAGTAACTACAATACAAAGGGTTGGAGGAACATTACATATGTATAACCTACAGTCCATATATGGGTTCTTGCTCAATCATGAACAAATCATAGAGCACAAGAGAACTTCTCAACAACAACTAAAGGACTCTCTTGATAAAACTGATATTGCATTAGTTGAACATAAGAAGTAGAAGAGTTCAAAAGCCTTAGTTGTTGAATCTGAGACTGAGTCAGACTCTCAATCTGACCACTCAGACTCAGAATCAAGTGATGCTGATGATGTTTAGACAACCAATGAGCAAATGGACATGCTAGCCAGACGTTTGAGAAGAGCTCAAAGGGGAAGAGGAAGATCTGTCAGGGGCAAAGGAAAAAGTTCTTTTGATCCCAAGAAAGCTGTGTGCTTCAATTGTCAGAGGAAGGGACATATTGCTGCTGAGTGCAGCTCAAAGAAGGATGAATCAACTTCAGTAGCTGATAAGAATGCTTACAGAGCTAACGAGTAAAAAAAGAAATATACTCAGCTCAAGAAAGGAAAGTCTAAAGACAAGCCCAATGCAAAATGACTCTATGCTAAAACTAGTGATACAGAATCATCTACCTCAGATGATGATGATAAATGTCTGATGGCTCAAGAAGATGAAGAGTTTGAATTAGACGAAGTTGATTACGGTCTGTCTGAATCAACTTTTGAACCTGACATGAAGAAAGCTGAGGAAAACAACAAACTTAGTGGCTGGGATCCTTCTTCCATGTACAAGGTTAGTAATTTCAACTCTTACACCGATAAAGAAAAAGGTCTTCCATTTTATTATCTGCTAAATGATTTCAAGACCAGCCTTAAGTCTCAAAATGACCTCAAAGCTGAGATAGCTAAACTGAAAAATGAGATTAAGGAAAATTAATCTCTCATTGATGTTGGTAAAAAGGTATAATGTCATCTTGAATGTCAAAGACACATTAATAAACTTCTAAGTGAAGAACTTCAGGAAGCCAAGGATAAAGCTAACCAACTTCAAAAGGTCATGGAATCATGGTGTAAGTCATCAAGCCTTGCTGAAAAGTGCATCATCCAACAAATTCCTAAACATGTACAAGCTGTACTTGGAGGTGACTATCAATCCGCAACTTATGCAGCTGATGATGATGAGATAGCAAGTACAGATTCTGAGGAAGATAGAAAACTGATTGAGTCTCAGAAGTCAGCCTCAGAAAAGAAACATGATCCAAGCCTAAAGTAAAATAAGTTTGTCAAGGCAAAGGATCATGGAAATGAGTGTTCAACATCCAAACAACACAGTAAGTCTGTGACAGATTAGGGACTCAGCCTATTCAAAGAACTTCTGTCATATAAAGGCTTAATCCAAATCCTTTCAAAAGACAACACTCTCTATCTGGCTCAGAGAGAAGTTACAAGAATATGAAGACCATTGTAAGTGAGAGGTCATATCACAACAATGGTAAGTCCAGAGTTGTTGAAATTGGTAAGTCTAAAGAAATCAACTATGGTAAGTCCAAAGCTGTTGGAACTGGTAAGTCCAGGAAACATGACAATGGTAAGTCCAAAGTCATCGAAAAGAAGTGTGTTGGTCAAGCTTCTAATCAAAAGGATAATAAACCTAGATCTGACAAAGGTAAGACCAAAGTCAATGAGGATCAGGTGAATCAACTTGCTAAAAGTTGAGAAGTTATCCACCACCAATAATCCTAAAACTGAGGATAAGTATCCTAAAGGATTATCGAATGATCTATCTCCTGTAGTCATTGGTAGAAGAAGATGCTACAAGTGCATAGGTAGAGGATATGAGGCCAAGGACTGTGAAATTGAAATCTTAAAGCCTGAAAAGGAACAAGCTGATCAGCCTACATAGGACTCAGCACCTGCTCAAGCCGACCAATCAGTTCCACAAGATGAAGCTGCTAAGTGCTCTTCATCTGAACCTACTATGAAGTCGGTTCCCAAACAAAACTAATGTGTTTAGTTTTCTTATCATGTGCAGGGTTCAAGTAAATGATACTTGGATTGTGGATGTTCAAGGCACATGACTGGATGGAAAGGATTTCGTAGTGATTTCAAGGAAGATGAAGGTCCTAAAGTAACATTTGGTGATAACTCCCATGGAAGAACCAAAGGATATAGGAAGATGCAAGCTGGCAAGGTGACTTTCCAGAAAGTTGCATATGTTAAAGGTCTTAAATACAATCTGATAAGTATCAGCCAATTGTGTGATAAAGACAATATTGTTACTTTTAGGAAGAAAGCAGGGACTATATACAATGCTAAGGGTAAGCATGTATTAATAGCAAAAAGAGAAAGAGATGTGTATCTACTTGATCTTAACTCTGCTGATCCCTATACTGAAACCTGCGTATATTCCCAATCTGTTCCTAAGCTGAGTTGGTTGTGGCATAAAAGATTATCACTTAAACTTCAAGAATATAAAAATGCTATCCAATAAAGAGTTAGTCTCTGGATTGCCAAGATCACATTTGTCAAGGACAAATTATGCTCAGCTTGTGAAAAAGGGAAACATCATAAGGGTCCTTTAAGTCAAAGCAAAATTTCTCAATAACAGACCCATTTCATATGTTGCATATGGATCTGTTTGGACCCATAAGTACTCCAAGCCTAAGTGGCAAGAAGTATACTCTAGTGATAGTAGATGAGTTCTCACGATTCTCCTGGGTACTATTCCTCAAAGCCAAAAGTGAAGCTGCCCTGGAGATAATAAGTTTTATCAAACAGGAAGAGTTACAAAAAGGTAAGTCTGTTATGCAACTCAGAAGTGATCATGGGACCGAGTTCAGAAACTCAACCCTAGAAGGCTTTTGTGAACAAAAAGGAATATTACAAAATTTCTGCTCAGTCAGGACTCCTCAACAAAATGGAGTTACTGAAAGGAGAAACAGAACCTTAATTGAGGCTGCAAGGATAATGCTATGTGAGACAGGATTGAAACTTTATATCTCTGGGATGAAGCTGTAAGTACGACATGCTATACCCAGAATAGGTCAATCATTGTCAAAAGACATGGCAAAACAGCATATGAAATGTATTAATCTAGAAAGCCCAATATAGGTTACTTCCATGTCTTTGGTTTAAAATGCTATGTGCTGAATCAAAGAGATCAGCTCCATAAGTTGGAACCAAAAGGTGATCCTGGAATTTTTGTTGGTGATTCCTCAATCTCCAAATCTTACAGAGTGTATAATATAAGGAGAAAGGCTATAGAAGAATCATATCATGTCTCATTTGATGAAGACAACTTTGATCAAACGGATAAAAGACAAGCTGACTTGGTCAGTTTAAGTGAGCTTGAAAAGCCTGAAGAAACCAAAATGTCAAATCCTATGTATGTCATAGATAATGACAGTGATGATGATGTGTGTCCATCTAAGAAATCATCACAAGCTCCAACGGACTTTCAAGCTGAGAAAGATGATGAGTTCATTAATCCCTTTGGAGAGAATACTACTCAGACTGAAGATCTTGGTGATCAACAGTTTGATGACAATGCTGCAATTGAGACTAAGGATGTAAGTTCACCTCAGAACTCTCAATATCACTCAGATCCAGAACCACAATCTCCTACTACAATATTTAAATTCCTCAGAGATTATCCTCAAGATCGAATAATTGGTAATGTTCAAGAAAGAGTAATGACCAGATCGAAGGAAACAGCAAACTATGCTGCTTACTTTGGATTCCTATCTCAAATGGAACCAAAGAAGACTAAAGAAGCCTTAGAGGATGAAGATTGAATTGAAGCTATGCAAGAGGAATTAAATGAGAGAAACAAAGTCTGGAGCCTTCTTCCATCCCCCAAAGATCATACAATTATAGGCACTAAGTGGGTCTACAGAAATAAAATGGACAAGGATTGAGTGATTGTTAAGAATAAAGCCAGGCTGGTAGCACAAGGGTAGAAACAAGAAGAAGGAATTGATTATTGTTGGTCCCTTAGTGACAAGGTCAACAAGCAAGTAATGTGTAGAAGGGGGGTTGAATACACTTTTTGCGGAAAATTGAACAAATCAATAAAAAGTGTTAACACACATCAAACCACAACAAACGAATACTTCGCTTTTCAATAATAAGAAGATGATTACAAACTCTATCAAGTAAGCAACACTTGATATTTAAACACCTAATGTAAATCAAATCTCTCAATCTCTCAAACTTGGCTATCTATAATCAACTTATGATTATAGATACAGACGACTCTCTAAAAATGATTAAAATAACAGATTGAAAACTTAACAATTTCACAACAAATGTGAATATTCGAACACACGAATAACTTGGCAATCTGTGAGTATCTTGATCACGTTGAACTGACAAACAATGAATCAAGATTCATAACACATACAGTTTGAGGTGAAACTGAGTTATGGCTCTGCAGTCGTAGTCGTAGTCGTACCTCAAAACTTATCAGGAATTAAGTATTTATAATCCTGTTCCTACAGATCCTAACAAACTAGAACTAATCCTAATTTGCTAACTAACTAACGGATAACCCGGAATCTTGAATCTTGAATCTTCTTATCTTGAGTCTTCAATCTTCAATCTTGATTCTTGAATCTTCTTATCTTTCCCATAGTTAGAGAGATAAAAGATAAATTTAAAACATATTTAAATTCCCTTTAAACTGACTTCTTGCTCGGACTAAGTTACTCAGCTTGAAACTCATCAAGCTGAGTTCTTCGAGAACAAACTCAAAAATAAACATGACCTAACATGTATAATAATTAACTCATCCTTAGAAGTCCTAAGAGTTAGCTAGAACTTATCTAGCAACTCTGTTGAGCTGACTCAGTATATACGCTGAGTCACTCAGCTTGAAACACATCAGGCTGAATACTCAACCTATACCTTAGTTGACATACAAAGCTTATCAAACACATTGATAATCTTACTAAGATATAGTCTAAGCTGATCGAACATATGTTCAGCTTATATTCAGCTTATGCTAAGTCTGAAAACACTGTACGCTTTCAGTCTGATCAATCCTCATAATTATGTTTAAGTTATCTTTAGAACACATCATACAAACTTAACATTGTCTCATCAAATCTTAACTGATGAGATCATATTCCCAACAAACTCCCCCTATTTGATGATGACAAAACCATCAAATAGTCTTTAAGTTTGTTTAACAAAATTATGTATTAAATCTCAAACTTATTAAGATTTTATTTTTGAACTTATCAATTTTAATTGAACTTATCAATTATAAGTTGAACATACCAACTTTAATGTTGAACATACCAACTTTAATGTTGAACAAACCAACCAAACACATTAATGAATAAGAACTAATCAATTATTCATTCAAGCTGAACTAATCAGACTAATAATTATGAACATATCATAACACAGTTGAACTTATCAAACTAATACTTGTATTTATTGAACATATCAAAATACAAATGTTTTGATCACTCAGATCATGCATATTTATACTGTTGGTGCATAATTGTAAATCCCTAGTTCTTATCAATCCAATACATACATGTTTACTTGAAATGTTAATTCAAATGTGTTTTGATTAATGGTTTGCATGTTTATACATTCTAAGTGGTTACTTATGTTTGTCTTAAGCTTACAAGTACTTAATCATGTGTTGATTTGTGTTTGGAAGTTTAAATATGTGTGAATGTCATAACGAGCGTGATGAGCTCACTACGTGCGTAGTGGAGCTCACTACGTGCGTGGTGAGATGGTCGGTTAAAGTTAAATTAATTATTATTATTACAACTGGTACGTGCGTACTGGACTCACTACGTGCGCAGTGCGATACATTACGTGCGTAGTAAGATTAATTACACTATAAATACTCATTAACCGCGTATTAGCGTGGTGATCGCGGAGAATCGAGTAATCGCGGGGAATCGAGAGGGTTCACGGGAAATTAAGGGGAATCGACGAATCAAGCGGGTAACCTACGAATCAATCGAGTAATCAACCGGGAGCCTTCGTAATTGACCTTATATGACTTTAAGCCTACTAAATCGCGACTTTAAACCTCGTAAACGAATACTGTGTGTTTAATCCAAATCCAAGGGCAGCCTTAAGCATCTCTGTGTGAGTTCTTAGAGTTTGTTCTTGTTTCTACTCTGTGTGTTTCTTAGTGTTACTGTGTGCCGGACACCTAAGCAGATTTTAGAATCCTTAGGAGGTTTGGGAAATAGAAATTCCGCACTATTTCTCATCCTAGATCAGTCCTAGCATTAGGGTGTTTTAGTTTAGTTTAGAACCCCATCCCCCAGCCGGTCCTACAAAGTGGTATCAGAGCCTTGTGCTTTGATTGATCACTTTTCCTTTAGGATTTCGTGATCTAGGTGTCGATTAGGCCTGTGTGTTTGTCCTTTTCGTCGTTTTAAACCGGTTAGTAGGTCTAAAATAGGTCTTTTTGCGTTAAAAAGGTTGTGTTTTTACGTTAACTGTTTGAGTGTTACCCGTGCGAAGTGGGCTCCCAGTGCGTGAGTAGTAAGCTTTGTGCGTGCGAAGTGTGTCGTAGATCTTCTAGACTCTTCGATTGACTGTGTGTTCATTCCGTACGTAGTAGATTCCCAACGCGTGCGTAGTGCTCCTAGTACGTGCGTAGTGTGTCGTTGATCCTCTAGAATCTTCGTCAAGCTGTGTGTTCATTCCGTACGTAGTAGATTCTCAACACGTGCGTGGTGTATCCAGTTCGTGCGAGTTGAGTCTGTGTGGTTTACTTTGTCTTTAAAAAATATTTTGTTGCTTCGTGCGTACCATCTTCACTCCGTGCGTCCTAGGTTCTAGTTCGTGCGTGGTAGAGTTCCAGTTCGTACGTAGTAACGTCTGTGTGTCTTTGTGTCAGTTCGCATTAAGTATTACCCACTACGTGCGTATTGTGTCCTGTTCGTGCGTAGTAGTGTGTGGTCCGTACGTAGTGCTTTGTGTTCGTGCGAAGTGCCTTCCCACTCCGTGCGTATTGAATCTGTGTGGTCTACCAAATCCAAATTTCAGTCTGTGTGTTCTCAGCTCTTGATTACTGAAATGGCATCAAAACAGACAACAGCTTTAAATAACTTATTGCTAGACAGTGAAATGGGGAGTGCCAATAAAGTACCTAAACTGTTAACCATGGAAGACTATCCTATGTGGAAGCCCAGGTTCGAAATATTCCTCGATGGCCTTGACTGTAGACTTCGGAGAGCAATAAGCACCGATTATATGGTTCCCAAGGGGGAGGGAAATATTGAAACCCCCTATGATGGAATGACTGTTGAACAGAAGAGCAGTCATGATGCAGAGAAGAAGGCCTATGCTCAATTAATCCAGGCCATTCCAAATGAGATCTTCCATCAGTTCAGAAGATATAAAACTTCCCACAGCCTGTGGAGAGCACTAGAGAAGAGAAATGTGGGAAATGCCGCCCTCAAGGAATTGAAAGCAAGTCAATTGAGAAAGGAATTAGATCATTTCATGGCTACTAGAGATGAAAAAATTCCTTCTCTCATTACAAGATATAATCATCTTCTTAGTGAACTGGACAGTCTGGGTGTTACTGTTCCAGAGAAGCAGCAGGTGGAAATTTTGGCAAAAGCCTTGCCCAAGAGCTGGCGGCCATATATTATGATATTGAAGAATAGTGGTGGTTTTGACGGGTTGGATCTAAATGATTTCATCACCAAGTTGAAAGAGCAAGAGCAGGAGGAACAAAATTTGGATTCCATGTCCAGTTTTCAACAAAATCCCTCTCTCTACTACTCTGGAACACCTGTATCGTCATCCACTTCTTCAAATGCCCCCTTACAATCTGCCTATGTGAGTAATGTAAATGATTCTGGCAGATCTACACCTGAAGCTTCATCTTCTGGGCCATCCTATACTGTGTCTAGTTCTGGATTCAATGTCGAGCATTTCAAACATGGCAGCACTGAAGAAGTTAAGGAGCATATGGGGATGCTTAGTGCATTGGTCACCTCCTACGATGATCTGCTCAAGGGAAAGATTGGGAACGCCTATCTGACCCAGGAAGACTATGACCAAATTGACAACGATGAGATGGAACGTCAAGATATCTTATGGTCATATGCCAACCTGGTAAGAAGAGCCAAAGCCTTAGTGAAGAGAACGGGGATGCAGATTACAGCAACCAAAGATACGAAGCTCGGGTTTGACAAGTCAGCTGTAACCTGCTACAATTGTGGTGAAAAGGGTCATTTTGCGCAAGAATGTGAAAAGCCGAAGAACTCTGGACCCAAGTATCCTTTCAAAACCAGTCCTGGCAGTAGATCATCTTCCTCTTCAACCATAAAGTCTGAATCAACTCCAAAACCGGCTAAGGCAATGGCAGTTGTTCAAAAGGACGAGGGAATTGACTGGTCAGTACAATTTGGGAATGATGGTGCTGATATTAATGTGGCAAATGTTCATGTGTTGAACGAAGATTCTCAATCCGAGACAGAAAGTTACTCAAGTGAGGAAGAATCAATTGCCAGCATTGATGATGAACCAGCCTCGGTTCCAGCTGCAGAAAAGACACCAGTGAAAGTTCGTGCCAATGAGTCAAACCAAAAGGTGTGCAGTTGTGGTCAATCATCCGAGGAAAAGGTATGTACTTTTGGCTTACCTTGTGGTTCTTGTAATGATTATGTAAAACAGATAGTGTTCCTAAAGTCTACAATTTCAGAGCTCACATCTAAGTTAGATAAAAACCTATTGATAAAAGAAAGAGAAAAACAGTTGAAAGAAAAGAATGAAAGTTTAGGCAAACAGGTGCATGAACTAGGTGTGGCTCTGTTAAATAAACAGGATGCTATAGTGTTTTACATAAATGAGACTGATAAGCTGAAACGAGACCTTGCTACTTCAAAGGTCGATTATGAGACTCTGAGTCAAAAACTCAAAAGTTATTCCACGTCTTCTTACTTATTTGAGTACATAATCGATCAGAGAGGTCAAGGTACTGATTCAGAAAAGAACAAGAAGTTATACTCTAAATGTCCACCACCAGTGTTAAATCAACTGGTGAATGATGATGTTCACTCTGAATCTGACCCACTACTTACAAAGGTTGATGAATCTTCTGCATCAACCCCAAAAGAGGATTTAAAGTTACACGAGAATGTGGGTGAGCCTCAGAAGAATGAGGTTCAGCAAGAAGAAATTAAAAAGGCTGAACCAGGCATAAGAGAACTGTTGGCAAGTTCTAATGTGAAAGATCCGTTGATGCATCGTATCCGCGATGCCCTTCGGAAATTTGAAAAGGAGGGTGTAAAGTCTCCTGATACCCGTCCGTACCAAGAGGTCAAACTATTACCCAAACATCAAGGGTTAGGGTATCGTTCTCAAAGGATGTCGAAAGGTCCTATAAAGCAATATCCAGACAGGATTTGCTATGTGTGCAGGAGATCTGGTCACCTCAGTTACGAGTGTGATCAGCAGCCACATCAGCGCTGTAACAGGAAAGTTGAGACTTTTCAAAAGAATAAAACGTTTACTAAAAACAATCAAAACTCAACTCTTCCAGTTCAGCATCAAAGGACAAACGGGGATACCATAAGAAAATCTAAAAATCCCGAAGTTGTTAGCAAAAGAAAATCTTCGCTCAATCAGACTTCTAAGTGGACTAACAAACTGTGTGTTCAAATGCCTAAGGATTCGAGTGACAGGTTCAGCAATGCTGCTGAGAAGACTGGAACTTGGATGAAACTTCCAGTGATTGGAGAAGACGGGAAACCCATGACTATTCGGGCTTGGGTTCCTAATGCTTTCTAATTCTTTCTTCTATGTGAAGGATGTCAACCGCTATAATCAAGTGTGAGGTATTTGTGACTGTGTGTCTATTTTCTGTGTGACTAATTTGTTCTTTTGTCTTTCAGTTTATTTTCTGTGTGTTTTTGCATTTCTATTTTCTTAGTTTCTAGTTGTTTAGTATTTTAGGGGGAGATATTTCCGAAAACTTAGAAAATACAAAAAAATCAGAAAACTTAGAAAATACAAAAAAAAAAAAAAAAAAAAAAAGGAAGAAGTTGATCCAACTTAGATGGAGAGTGATGGCACACTGGCTTTCAATACAAAGTATGTCTAGTAAAATTAGGACTGAAGGCATGTACATATTCTTGAGAAAACTGTCTGAAAATTTGAGTCCAATCAGATAAGAAACAGATAGTGTGTAAGACATATAAGGAAAGTCTAGACTGATAAATGGTTATGCATGTGAAAATCAATCATAGATTTAAGCTATCGAGACATTCCAAGTCTATAAGTCAATAACAGTTGAGAATGACTTAGTTTGATGCACACACCTGTTACCATGCCTAATGTGTTAAATGACATTGAGCTATATGTAAAAGAGGGTGAAAAATTGACCCCAATTTCAGAATGTCAAAAGAAATAGATACATTGATCTATCAATGTTGAATTGTCAAAGAGCATAAAATGCAGTGACAAAAGCTACATTGATCTATTAGTGTTGAATTGTCAAAGAGCATAAAATGCATTGACAAAAGCTCAGCAAGGAAAAATGTCTAGAGAGGTGAAAAATTGACCACCATGTCAAAGAGCATAAAATGCGTTGACAAATTAACATATCACATAAGCATGGTGGTTTTGGTAATTAAGTTGTGCAACCTACTGAGTGAATCAAAATACTGTGAGACTTTGAAAAAGATAGTCTTAATCATGTATCCAGTGTAGACAATCTGAAAATGTTGAAACAAAATCTGTTATTATCTGAAGAAAGATAGGTTGACAGACAGAGTTTAAGAGAATATGTTTATGCCTAAGGTTCTGAAATAAATGATTACTAAGTATAGATGTGCTAGTACTGACTCCATACTGGAACCTTCTCACAAAAAGATTTAATTTTCAGGAATTTACTTCTTTTGCAAAGTTATTCTTAGTTAATTTCATTTCAGTTCAGTTATTTTCATTTCTGTCTTTTATTTTTTAGGATTTAATTTGTTTACAGTTTGCATTTTCTTTTTTTTCTTTATAATCAGAAAAATACAAAAAGAGTTCTAGTATGTTCTATTTTCTCTTAGTGTGATTTGTTCTGTTTACATTTCCTTCATCTCACTTTGATGTGTTTTGCTTAAATGTTTATAAGTGATCTTGAAGTTACTGACAGTTTATTGCTGAGTGCAATACTAACAGTAATTAAAGTTCACAGATGAGAAACTCATTACATGTGAAATGGAACCCCACTAAGCACGAGTTACAGCTCACATCGTGCGTAGTGCAGGTAAGGGCATGACGAAAGGTATTCGTTTAAAATTCTGCTGTATGAATTTTGCTGTGTGCAAATTTTTGCTTAGTGCATTCTGCTGTGTGCATTTTGCTTTGTGCATTTTGCTTTATGTATTTTGCTTAGTGCAATTTTTGTTGATAGAACTAGGTCTTAGGGGGAGTTTGTTGGTGCATAATTGTAAATCCCTAGTTCTTATCAATCCAATACATACATGTTTACTTGAAATATTAATTCAAATGTGTTTTGATTAATGGTTTGCATGTTTATACATTCTAAGTGGTTACTTATGTTTGTCTTAAGCTTACAAGTACTTAATCATGTGTTGATTTGTGTTTGGAAGTTTAAATATGTGTGAATGTCATAACGAGCGTGATGAGCTCACTACGTGCGTAGTGGAGCTCACTACGTGCGTGGTGAGATGGTCGGTTAAAGTTAAATTAATTATTATTATTACAACTGGTACGTGCGTACTGGACTCACTACGTGCGCAGTGCGATACATTACGTGCGTAGTAAGATTAATTACACTATAAATACTCATTAACCGCGTATTAGCGTGGTGATCGCGGAGAATCGAGTAATCGCGGGGAATCGAGAGGGTTCGCGGGAAATTAAGGGGAATCGACGAATCAAGCGGGTAACCTACGAATCAATCGAGTAATCAACCGGGAGCCTTCGTAATTGACCTTATACGACTTTAAGCCTACTAAATCGCGACTTTAAACCTCGTAAACGAATACTGTGTGTTTAATCCGAATCCAAGGGCAGCCTTAAGCATCTCTGTGTGAGTTCTTAGAGTTTGTTCTTGTTTCTACTCTGTGTGTTTCTTAGTGTTACTGTGTGCCGGACACCTAAGCAGATCTTAGAATCCTTAGGAGGTTTGGGAAATAGAAATTCCGCACTATTTCTCATCCTAGATCAGTCCTAGCATTAGGGTGTTTTAGTTTAGTTTAGAACCCCATCCCCCAGCCGGTCCTACATATACAAAATTAGAACTAATCTAAGATATACAATAGAACTGATCCATTATCTTATGAACTCAGGATGTAGAAGTTCCCAGTTGATGATTTCTTTGGTGATTTCGTATAGCAACTTCTCAGCTTCTACATTCCCTCTGAGTTCCTTCTGTTGGACTTTGATGATCTTGTTCAGCTTGTATTTCACAAATTGGTTTGAACTATCACCACCACAGCTGCTTCGAATATGTAAGGCATCCTTAGTTTAAATAGCAAATTTCATTCAACTTGATAAAACTATGTTTTCCTGCCTGATCCTTTTCCATTCTATGTAGCCCATCCTATGAACAAATCTCAGGTCCACCCCCATTGTAGACTTATCATCAAATTTAAAGTTGAGGATGATGGCTCCATCAATTCTGCTCAAGGTCATGCCTTTGATCTCTTCGCTTACGCTCCTTCTGAAATAGCACTCTTGAATTTCTGCATCTGTATATGGGATAGGATCAGGTCTAGGACCAGTGTAGTCAGCTTTAGCTTGAGCCAAAGCTTTTCTCTCTTTTTCTTTTTCTTGATCCTTTGCCTCCTTCTATTTTCTCTTTCTCAGCTCTTCAAGTGAAATGCCTAACTCATTGGCTTCCTCTTTCTCGAGCATTTCAATCATAAGCCTAGTGGCTTCTTCTTCCGTTTCTTCCTCAGTCTCAGGAATAATGTCAGCTTCATCTTCAGATTCAGATTCTATCACCTTTTGTTTCTTAGCTGCAGGTTCCTCTTTCTCTAAATCCAGCTCCCCCTCAAACTAAGCTTGCCTCTCTGCTCCTTTTGCTAATTCCAATAAAGCTTCAGCTTGTACTAACTCAATGTCAGCTTGAACTTCTCCCCTTTTTGTCATCATCAATAGGGGTTGAAGTCTGTCTTTCAGATAGGGCAGCAACCGCAGAGGCAATCTCTTTAACTTCATTAGTCAGCTTCTCAAGTCTTTG
Organism: Pulicaria dysenterica; assembly: GCA_947179395.2. NCBI lineage: Eukaryota > Viridiplantae > Streptophyta > Magnoliopsida > Asterales > Asteraceae > Pulicaria > Pulicaria dysenterica. Next base: position 82,538,111 of record OX359289.1, read on the forward strand.
ATAAATCTTGCGTTTGTTCTTCTTCTGCTTGAGATGGAACAGACCAAACTGAGCTGCTAAATATTGCTTTAATAGTTGAATGCCTGAGGAGGCAGATGCTTCTAGAGGAGACTGATCCTTGTCGTTAGACTCAAAATGTTTTTCCTGTGATGAAAAAGAGTCAAGAACAATAGTAGGTGATGTGGAACAATGTGCAGTGGTGCTTCAGAGAACACAAATGCCAGGGGGCATTTACGAATGTAGTCCACCCACGCCTCATATCCTCTGCCTTATTTCCTTGCAGGAATTACAAAATAGGCCCGTTGATTGTTGATTCGGATCAACGGTGCTCCATTGTTCCTAAATTGAGCACCTCGTACCATTCGATCACCGAGAATAAGAATGGTTCCGTCCATCGTTAAATTACACTAAGTAACTGTTGAATGTGCACTAAGCAAATTAAGATTTGCACAGAGCGTTCTGAAAATCGCACTGAGCAATTTAGGGCTTGAGTGTGAACGGATGATTGCACGAAGCAAAAGAGGTGTTTGCGAAGGTATGAGAAGGTGAGAAGTTAGAATTTAGGGCTATAGAAGAGTCAATTCATGTCTCTTTTGATGAAGACTGTTTTGATCAAGCTGAGAAGAGTCAAGCTGACTTGGTCAGTCTGAGTGAGCTTGAAAGGCCTAAGGAAACCAGCTTATCAAATCGTATGTATGTCATAGGAGATGATAGTGATGATGATGTGTGTTCATCAAAGAAATCATCACAAACTCCAAGGGATTCTCAATCTGAGAAGGATGATGAGTTCATCAACCCCTTTGGAGCTGAAGTCACTCAGACTGAGAATCTCAGTGATCATCAGTTTGTTGACAATGCTGCTCTTGAGACTGAGGAGATAAGTTCACCTCAGGGATCTAGACACCTCTCAGATCCAGAACCAGACTCTCCTACTACAACATTCAAATTCCTCAAAGATCATCCTCAAGATCAAATTATTGGAAATGTCCAAGAAAAGGTCATGACCAGATCCAAGGCTATAGCTAATTACACTGCACACTTTGGTTTCCTATCGCAAATGGAACCAAAGAAGACTGAAGAAGCCTTAGAGGATGAGGATTTGATTGAAGCTATGAAAGAGGAATTAAACGAGTTTGAGAGAAACAAAGTCTGGAACCTTGTCCCTGCCCCCAAAGATCATACAATTATAGGCACTAAGTGGGTCGATAGAAATAAAATCGACAAGGATGGAGTGATAGTTAGGAACAAAGCCAGGCTTGTAGCACAAGGGTATAAGCAAGAGGAAGGAATTGATTATGATGAGACTTTTGCCCCTGTTGCTAGAATGGAGGCCATAAGGATGTTCCTGGCTTATGCAGCATACAAAGACTTCAAAGTCTATCAAATGGATGTGAAAAGTGCTTTCCTAAATGGAAAATTTCAGGAGGAAGTCTATGTGAAACATCCTCCTGGCTTTGTAAGTTCAAAGTTTCCACATCATGTCTATAAGTTGGACAAGGGTTTGTATGGTCTTAAACAAGCTCTAAGAGCTTGGTATGATACTCTGTCCACTTATCTACTATCAATGGACTTCACCAGAGGTAGTATAGATAAGACACTCTTTATTAAAAAGAGTAAAGGGCAGGTGATTCTTGTACAAATCTATGTGGATGACATTATTTTTAGTTCTACCAATGAATCTCTATGTGAGTGGTTCTCTAAAATAATGTCACAAAACTACAAAATGAGCATGATGAGTGAGATGACATACTTCCTAGGCTTACAAATTCAACAAAGGCCTGATGGAATATTCATCAATCAAAGCAAATATGTTCTTGATTTGATAAAGAAATATGGTTTTGATTCAAGTTCAACCATGAAAACCCCCATGTCACCAGCTGTCAAACTGATTAAAGACTCAGATGGTAAGTCTGTGTGTCAGTCTACCTATAGAGAAATGATAGGTTCATTGCTCTATTTGACAGCTAGTAGACCTGATATCATGTTTGCTACATGTGTTTGTGCAAGATATCAGGCAGATCCTAGAGAATCACATCTTCAAGCTGTGAAAATGATCTTTAGGTACCTTAAAGGTACACCAAATCTAGGTCTTTGGTATCCAAAGGACTCTGGATTTGAGTTAGTTGGTTTCTCATATGCTGACTATGCTGGGTGCATGTTAGATCAAAAATCAACTACTGGAGGATGTCAACTGCTTGGAGGGAAGTTAGTCAGTTGGACTAGTAAGAAAAGAACTCAGTGGCTACTTCAACTGCTAAAGCTGAATATGTTGCAGTAGGGAGCTGTTGTGCTCAAATCCTTTGGATGCAGCAGCAGCTTCAAGACTTTGGTATGAGTTTCAAGAAAACTCCTATCTTCTGTGATAACCAAAGTGCAATAGCCATCACTTACAATCTAGTCTTCCACTCAAGAACCAAGCACATTGAAATTAGACATCACTTCATAAGGGACATCATGGAAAAAGGTAAAGTTGACATTAAATTTATCTTCACTGATGACCAATTAGCTGATATATTCACTAAACCACTTGATAAAAGGAGGTTTATATATCTGCTAAGTGAATTGGGTATGCTCAACCCCTAGCTAAGTGTCTAAAATCTGAGTTTTTTAGTTTGACAAAGACTAAGTGCCTTAAGCTGAGTGCACAGTTTATGAATAAGTTTTCATAAACTGTATAACATGTCAAGTTGAATGATGAGTTCACACGTTTGGTGAGTTCCAAACATACTTTAACTACTTAGTGTAGTTATGATATAGGTTGAGTCAGTCTCAAACATAAATGAGTAAGTGTCATTGAGTCTGAGCTATGTGCTTAACTCAAACTGTGTGATTGGTTCACACGTTTGGTAAGTTCCAAACATATTTTAACTACTTAGTGTAGCTAAATTACATGTTTAAGTCAGTCTTAAACATACATGACTGAGTGTCATTAAGCCTGAGCTGTGTGCTCTACTCAAGCTGAGTGCTCAACTCAAGCTGAGTGCTCAACTCAAGCTGAGTGCTTGAATCAAGCTGAGTGCTTGAATCAAGCTGAGTGCTTGACATGAACTGAGTAATAAAGTTACTCAGACTTGGTGTGTCCAAAACCATGTTTTAATTACTAAGTGTTATTGATTCATGTGCTTCTGCGTATTTAAGTAAGTCTCAAATCGCGTATTATACTAATTTGGTATTGGTGTAATACAACAGTGTTAATAGTATTTGTGTAGGTCACTAATATTATTTTACAATTGTATCCGTTGGAAGATGATGTGTTTCTACCTTCTTACTGTTACATCAGGCCGTAATTTTTCCGGCGTAACGGATAAAAATGGATTCTAACGGTAAATTTTCTCTCTCCTTAGAAAGGTATATATACCGATCATAACCGGTTTAGAGGAGTTTACGCTTACATTTCTGAATTCTCACCTTCTATAATACCTTTCGCAAACACCTCAATTGCTTAGTGCATTCATCCGTTTAAACCCTAACTTGCTAAGTGCAATTTCTGTACCGCTCAGTGCGACTTTACATTTACTCAGTGTAATTAATCCAAAATGGACAGAATCACATTAGTTCTTAGTGATCAGATGATTCGAGGTGCTCAGTTCAAGAACAATGGAGTGCCGTTGCTGAAAGTCAACAATCAACGGGCCTGTCTTGCAATTCCTCCGAGGAAACAAGGCAGAGGATATGAAGTCTAGGTGGCTTACATCCGTAAATTCCCCTGGCATTCGCATTCTGTGGCGCACCTCTCCATATCGTTCCTCAACATCTATTGGAGTTCTGGTATACATGCACGTATGATCAGAACAGGGGAGAGATTACGGGAACTATTCTTAATGGAAATATAACAGTAGTCCTATCCGTGCAGCGGCTAAGGGATGTTCTTCGACTCCCTCAATCAGATGAGTTCGAGCCTGCTGTCACGACGCAGGTGGCAAGGTCAGTCCTACCCCACATGGGTCACCCGCAGACAGAGGGTGTAATCAAAATGGCCACCTTTCCAACCAGTTGGGGCTTTATCGTTTCTACAGTGATTCGTTCACTAGGGACTAAGGTTGGAGGTTTGGACCAGGTGAACGAGTTCGAGATGCAGCTGATGTACAACATATACTTTGCACGCAATTTGGATTACGCACAGCTCATCTTCAACGAACTCAAGGTCCAAGTGATGAAGACCACAAGGGATCTTCATGTACCTTTCATAAGGTACTTGTCCTTGGCATTTGAAGCCGAGCTGGGGACAGCACTCTATGAAGCTGATCAGGATGTGTTCCTGTTTCCTACACTCAGCCGTAAGAAGTTCAACAATGACATCTTCCCCGAGCAAGAGGGTCTGAGTGATCTTATGTTGCTAATAGCTGAGGGAGCTTCTTCAGAGAGTGAAGAAGAGATATCGAATCAAGGGGGAGCTTCCCAAGCTGACACCGAGGTTCAAGCTGAGCACTCTGCTTAAGCTGAACCAGCAACCATTGAAGCTGCTTCTGGTAAGACCTCTCCACTTTCTCTTTCTTCTCACTATTCTCCATCCGTTTTTGGAGATAAGACTATGGTAAGCCCAACCCAGTCTAACCCATCTCCTCTACCTTCATTCCATTTACAATCCCACTCTGAAGCCACCCCTAGCTTGCCCACTGCTGCTAGGGAGAATATCCGAACCTATAAACGTAAAACTACCATATGTGGTGCCACTCTTAAAAGCATCACTGGAGCTGAGATCACATTGATCCCTCCACCGGCAGGAGTTGAGGGGAAGACGCCTACTCTTAAGGTGTCAACTTCGAGTGCCATAGGAGAGCGCACTACTGTTCCTATACCGGGTCTGGTGTCTACTCAGCCCACACTCTTCAGTGCCATAGGAGAGCGCACTACTGTTCCTAAGCAGACACACTTAGGTAACATTGAATATATGACCAATCCCCAGGGTCAATCACCCCCCTCCAAACCAATAAGCCAACCACCAACCCATACACTTCACATTTCGAGCCCTAATATTTCTCTTCACTTCTCACACCCTATCGCACGACCTGTCAATGTTTCATCTTCAAACCAAGGTGATTCACAGGGTCCAGACTCTGGTGCAAATGAATTTAAAGGTAAACACCAACCTTTGAATGATGCACCCAAATTCCAACCTTCTCAGGCTGACTTAGATGACTTGATGAATTTCTTTAAAAGTCAGTTTGAGAAGTTGCACCTCAAAAGAAAGCAAACAAAGAAAGATATGCTGATGATTATAGATAATCTGGATGAGGAGGTGCTAAATTTGAAATCTGCAGTTGCTGCCCTACAAACACAAAAGACTTCCACCCCTATTGATGATGACAAAAAGGGGGAGAAAGTTCAAGAAGCGAAAGCTAAGTCAGTCAAAGCTGAAGCTCTACTACTATTGGCAGAGGGAGCAGATCAGATTGAGGGCAAGAGAGAAATAGAAAAAGAAGATGAGCTGACTGAAAAAGCAAAAGGAAAGAGACCAGTTGTGGTCAGCTCAGAAGAGTTTGTCCCCTCCTCAACAGAAAAGAAGAAAAGTGATTCTAAGTGAATCATCAGCCTCAGATGAAGACTCTGCGGATAAAATGACATTACAAGAGAGAGCTTCACTGATGGTAGTTAGAAGATTAGAACAAGAGGAAGCTAACCAGCTTGGGATATCAATTAATGAATTAAGAAGAAGACAACTATATATTCAAGTTGTGGTAGCAGAGGAGAAAGAGAGAAGAGAAAGAGCTTGGGCTGAACAGATCAAGAAGCAGAATTAAGAGCTTTCTAGACTCAGACTTCCAATTGTGCCCAAGGAGGAAGAAGTAGAGGAGCTTCCTGTCCAGAGTCAACCCGAAGGGGAAGACATAACTCAGTGTTATACAAGGACCTACTTCTCCTCTCAAATAAATACACTAAGGTTGAGTTCAGTTTAAGGAATTACCATTCTAGAGTTTGTCTTAAGGAATGGTGAAACTTCTTCTTTGGAGCTGAGTCAACTGCATAAACTGGGATATGAAGAATGGAAGCAAGTAGCTATACTTATCAAGCGGATGGAAAAGGCCTATGCCATAAATCAAGTTAAAGATGAGCTGCTAAGGCTACTTGCAAGAGCTGATTCATTGAAACTCATACCCAGATATGAGATTGTAACCCTACTAACTTCCTTTCACAAAATGGGGAAGGGCAAATTGAAAAAGCCAGCTGGATTAGCAAAAGCAAATAAGTACACTCTGAATCTTCCTGAAGGCTTGGAGTTTAAAGAAAACACCTATGTGGAAAAGCCTGAGAAATGATTCATGTACCTAGATAGGAATGGAGAACAATGCTTCCAGTCTGATGCGAACATATAACTTGTGGGGTATCTCAAGTGTTTGGTCTAAGAAAAATTGTAGAAAAGACTGAACAAACTGCAAGTTTCAGATACAGAATAAACAGAGCAATCAGATCTCAAAAGGATCAGCTCCAACATATACCTAATCTGCAGGAAATCCTTGAAGAAATAAATAATGAGATTAAGGAGTTTGAAGAGCTGCATCCAGAATAGATTAGTTCAAATGTAAATATTAGATTAGTTCTAATATTTTGTAAATCACTTAGTGTGCATGATCTAAGTGATCAATTATGTTGTATTATGATTAGTTCAATTAATACAAATATAAAGTTTGATATGTTCAACTGTGTTATGATGTGTTCATATTTATAAGTCTGATAAGTTCAGCTTAAATGAATAACTGATTAGTTCTTATTCATTCATATGCTTTGTTGGTGTGTTCAACTGAAAGTTGGTTTGTTCCATTTATAATTGATAAGTTCAATTAAAATTGATAAGTTCAATTGATATTTGATTAGTTCAAATATAAAATCTTAATGAGTTTGAGATTTAAAACATAATTCTGTTAAACAAACTTAAGAACCGTTTGATAGTTTTGTCATCATTAAATAGGGGGAGTTTGTTGGGAAGATGATCTCATTAGTTTAGATTTGATGAGACAAAGTTAAGTTTGTAAGATACGTTCTACATACAACTTAAACAGAATTATGAAGCTTAGTCAGACTGAATATAAGCTGAGCATATGTTCGATCAGCTTAGACTATATCTTAGTAAGATTATCAATATGTTTGATAAGCTGTGTGCGTAAACTAAGATATATTTATTGAGTTTCAGCTTGATGAGTTTCAAGCTGAGCGACTTAGCGTGAAGACTGAGTCAGCTCAATAGAGCTACAAAATATGTTTTAGTAAATTCTTTAGACTTCTAAGGATGAGTTAACAATTATACATGTTAGTCCATGTTTGAATTCGGGTTTGTTCTCGAAAGAACTCAACTTGATGAGTTTCAAGCTGAGTAACTCAGCCTGACTAAAGAAGCCAATTTAAAAGAATTTAAATGTGTTTTAAATTCTATTTTAACTATATATATCTATGGAAAGGATAAGCAGACTTCAGAATCAAGATTGAAGATTGAAGACTCAAGATAAGAAGATTCAAGATTCCGAGTTATCCGGTAGTTAGTTAGAAAATTAGGATTAGTCCAATTTGTTAGGAACCATAGGAACATGATCATAAATACTTATCATCCTGATAAGTTTAGAGGTACGATTCTGAAACGATTACGACTAAGTGTTGCAGAGCCAAATACCTCACCTCAATCGTATGTGTTACGATTCTTGAATCACTGTTTGTCAGTTCAACGTGATCAAGAAAATTCAAAGATTTCCAAGCCATTCGTGTGTTCGAATACTCACATTAGTTGTGAGATTGGTAAATTTTCAATCTGTGATTAAATCCTGTTTAGAGAGTCGTCAGTATCTATAATCATAAGTTGATTATAGATAGCTAAGTTTGAAAGTTTGAGAGATTTACATTAGGTGTTTACATATCAAGAGTTTCTTACTTGATAGTTATTGTAATCATCTTCTTATTCAAAGCATTGTAATCATCTTCTTAATAAAATCATTCGATTGATTGTGGTTTGATTTACTTTGTGTAACACTTTTATTTGATTTGTTCAATTTTCGCAGAAAGTGTATTCAACCCCACTTCTACACACCTGTTGCTTGTTGTTATTCTCACCAAGGGACCAACAGATTCCTTCTTCTTGCTTATACCCTTGTCCTACCAGCCTTGCTTTGTTCCTAACTATCACTCCATCCTTGTCCATTTTGTTTCTATAGACCCACTTAATGCCTATAATTATGTGATTGTTGGGGGCAGGGAGAAGACTCCAGACCTTGTTTCTCTCAAACTCATTTAATTCCTCTTGCATAGCTTCAATCAAATCCTCATCCTCTAAGGCTTCTTCAGTCTTCTTTGTTTCCATTTGAGATAGGAAACCAAAGTAAGCAGCATAGTTTGCTGTAGCCTTTGATCTTGTCATTACTCTTTCTTGGACATTTTCAATGATTTTATCTTGAGGATGATCTTTGAGGAATTTAAATGTTGTAGTTGGAGAATCTGGTTCTGGATTCGAGTGATGTTGTGAACTCTGAGGTGAACTAACATCCTCAGTCTCAATAGCAGCATTGTCAACAAACTGATGATCACTAAGATCTTCAGTCTGAATGACTTCAGCTGCAAAGGGATTGACAAACTCATCATCTTTCTTAGCTTGAGAGTCCCTTGGAGCTTGTGATGATTTCTTTGATGGACACGCATCATCATCACTATCATCTCCCATGACATACATAGGATTTGACATGTTGGTTTCCTCAGGCTTTTCAAGCTCACTCAAACTAACCAAGTCAGCTTGTCTTTACTCAGCTTGATAAAAACTGTCTTCATCAAATGATACATGAATTGAATATTCCAAGATCATCTTTAGGTTCCAACTTATGGAGCTGAACTCTTTGATTCAGCACATAACATTTTGAACCAAAGACATGGAAATAACCTATATTGGGATTTCTAGATTTATACATCTCATATGCTGTTTTGCCATGTATTTTGACAATGATTGATCTATTTTGGGTATAATAGGCTGTACTGACAGCTTCACCCCAAAAATAGAGTTTCAATCCTGCCTTACATAGCATTGTTCTAGCAGCCTCAATTAAGGTTCTATTTCTCCTTTCAGCACTCTATTTTGTTGAGGAGTTCTGACTGAGGAGAAATTTTGTAATATTCCTTTTTGTTCACAAAAGCTTTCTAGGGTTGAGTTCCGGAACTCAGTCCCATGATCACTTCTTAGTTACTTTACAGACTTACCTTTCTGCAACTCTTCCTGTTTTATAAAACTTATTATCTCCAGGGCAGCTTCACTTTTGGCTTTAAGGAATATTACCCAGGTGAATCGTGAGAACTCATCTACTATCACCAGTGTGTACTTGTTGTCACTTAGGCTAGGAGTACTTATAGGCCCAAATAGATCCATATCCTTTATGATATTTCCCTTGTTCACAAGCTGAACACAATTTATCCTTGACAAATGTGATCTTTGGTAATCCAGAGACTAACTCTTTATTGGATAGCATATTTATATTTTTGAAATTTAAATGCGATAATCTTTTATGCCACAACCAACTCAGCTTAGGAACAGATTGGGAATACAAGCAGGTTTCAGTATAGGGATCAGCAGAATTAAGATCAAGTAGATACAAATCTCTTTCTTTTTTAACTATTAATACAGGCTTACCCTTAGCATTATATATAGTTCCTGCCTTATTCCTAAAAGTAACTATATTGTCTTCATCACACAACTGGCTGATACTGATCAGATTATGTTTAAGACCCTTGACATATGCAACCTTCTGGAAAGTCACCTTGCCAGCATGCATCTTCCAATAGCCTTTAGTTCTTCCATGGGAGTTGTCACCAAAAGTTACTTTAGGACCTTCATCTTCCTAGAAATCACTTTGAAGTCCTTTCCACCCAGTCATGTGCCTTGAACATCCACTATCCAAGTACCATTTACTTGAACCCTACATATGATATAAAAACTAAACACATTAGTTTTGTTTGGGAACCCACTTCTTGGTGGGTTCAGATGATGAGCACTTAGCATCTTCATCTTGTTTAACTGACTGTTCAGCTTGAGCAGGAGCTGAGTCCTGTGTTGGCTGATCAGCCTGTTCTTGTTCAGGCCTTGATATTTCAATGTCACAGTCCTTGGCCTCATGACCTCTACTTCTGCACTTGTAGCATCTCCTTCTTCCAATGATTACAGGAGGTAGAGTGTTTAATAATCCTTGTGAAAACTTTCTCTCGGTCTTAGGATTATATGTCGTGGATAACTTTTCAACTTTCTTTGCAAGTTGATTCACTTGATGTTCACTGACTTTGGACTTACCTTTTTCAGATCTTTGTTTGTTATCCTTTTGATTAGAAGCTTGACCAACAAACTTCTTTTCCATGACTTTGGACTTACCTTTGTCATGCTTTCTAGACTCACCAGTTTCAACAGGTTTGGACTTACCACTGTTGATCTCCTTGAACTTACCAAGGTCCATAACTTTGGACTTACCATTGTTATGATTTGACCTATGACTTACGGTGGTCTTCCTATTCTTGTAACTTCTCTCTGAGCCAGATAGAGAATGTTGTCTTTTGAAAGGATTTGGATTAAGCCTTTCTATGACTAAAGTTCTTTGAATAGGCTGAGTGCCTAATCTGTCCAGCACAGACTTACCATGCTGTTTGGATGTTGAGCACTCATTACCATGATCTTTGGCCTTTACAAACATATTGTATTTAAGGTTTTGACCATGTTTCTTCTCTGAGTCTGACTTCTGAGACTCAATCAGTTGTCTATCTTCCTCAGAGTCTGTACTTGCTATCTCATCCTCATCAGCTGCATAAGTTGCGGATTGATAGTCACCTCCAAGTACAGCTTGTACCTGTTTTGGAATATGTTGGTTGATGCACTTTTCAGCAAGCCTTAATGACTTCCACCAAGATTCAGTGACCTTTTGAAGTTGGTCAGCTTTATCTTTGGCTTCCTGAAGTTCTTCACTTAGAAGTTTATTAATGTGTCTTTGACATTCAAGATCACACTGTGCTTTCTTGCCAACATCAATGAGAGATTGATTTTCCTTAATCTCATTCTTCAGTTTAGCTATCTCAGCTTTTAGGTACTTTTGTGATTTAAGGCCAATCTTGAAATCATTTAACAAATAATTGAATGCAAGACCTTTTTCTTCATTGGTGTAAGAGTTGAAATTACTAACCTTGTACATGGAAGGACGATCCCAATCACTAAGTTTGCTGTTTTCCTCAGCTTCCTTCATGTCAACTTCAAAATTTGACTCGGACCAACCATAATCAACTTCATCAATTTCAAACTCTTCATCTTCTTGAGCCATTAGACAAACATCATCATCATCTGAGCTAAATGATTCTGTATCCCAGGTTTCAGCGTATAGTCCTTTGTCTTCTGGCTTTGCTTTTTTGAGCTGAGTATATTTCTTTTTATACTTATCAGCTCTATAAGCATTCTTATCAGCAACTGATGTTGATTCTACCTTCTTTAATCTGCACTCTGCAGCGATATGTCCCTTTTTCTGACAGTTGAAGCACACAACATTCTTGGGATCAAAAGAACTTTTTCCTTTGCCCCTGTCAGATCTTCCTTTTCTCCGTTGAGCTCTTCTCAAACGTCTGGCTAGCATTGCCATCTGCTCAGTGATAGTCTAAACATCATCAGTATCACCTGAGTCTAAGTCTGAGTGGTCAGCTTGAGATTCTGACTCAGTCTCAGATTCAACAACGAAGGCCTTGGAACCTTTCTTCTTTTTCTGTGCAACTAATGCAATATCAGCTTTATCCAAATAATCCTTAAGTTGTTGTTGAGAAGTTCTCTTGTGCTATGTGATCTGTTCATGATTGAGCAAGAACCTATAAATGGACTGTAGGTTATACATATGTAATGTTCCTCCAGCCCTCAGTGCTGTAGTTACTTCATTGAATCTTTCTGGTAACTCATCCAGAAATTTCAGCACAAGTTCAGCTTCATCTTTCTTAACACCTACACTTAGTAGGTTATTTATCAAGCAGTGAAACCTTGTGAACAGATCAGCCAAGGTTTCATTCTTCTTTGAAATGAAGTTTTCATAAGATCTATTCAGGTGACTCTTCTTTTGCTGTTTGACCAGATCAGTACCCTCATATGTAATACTTAATGTATCCCAGATCTCTTTTGCAGTTTGACACCCAGTCACTGTATGCAACATCTCATTTTTCAGAGCATTTGCCAGAACACTCTTTGCCTTGTCATCCAGATTAAATAGTTTCCAGTCTTCATCTGTCCAGGATGCAACAGGCTTCTTTACTTCTTTTTCACTTCTGTCTGTTTTTTCAGCGGACGTATCACTGACAACAGCAGAAATCTTGGGGATGATCGGTCCTTTAGTGATGACATCGTACATACGATTGTCAATAGACTTGAGGAACAGCGTGGCTCTGAATTTCCACATAGGATAATCAGATCCATCAAAGATGGGACAACCCTTAGCAGACATCTGAAGAAAATTTGATGAATTGTTTCTTGTAGACATTGTATACTTTCTCAGAATCTTGAACTTTTAACGTATGAAATTGTTCAGCCTGCTCTGATACAAGTTGTTGGTCCCTTAGTGACAAGGTCAACAAGCAAGTACTGTGTAGAAGGGGGTTGAAAACACTTTATGCGGAAAATTGAACAAATCAATAAAAAGTGTTAATACACATCAAACCACAACAAATGAATGCTTTGCTTTTCATTAATAAGAAGATGATTACAGACTCTATCAAGTAAGCAACACTTGATATGTAAACACCTAATGTAAATCAAATCTCTCAATCTCTCAAACTTTGCTATCTATAATCAACTTATGATTTTAGATACAGACGACTCTCTAAACAGGATTTAATCACAGATTGAAAACTTACCAATTTCACAACAAATGTAAATATTCGAACACACGAATAACTTGGCAATCTGTGAGTATCTTGATCACGTTGAACTGACAAACAATGAATAAAGATTCGTAACACATACGGTTTGAGGTGAAACTGAGTTATGGCTCAGAATTCGTAGTGGTAGTCGTACCTCAAAACTTATCAGGAGATAAGTATTTTTAATCATGTTCCTACGGATCCTAACAAACTAGAACTAATCCTAATTTGCTACCTAACTAACGGATAACCTGGAATCTTGAATCTTCTTATCTTGAGTCTTTAATCTTCAATCTTGATTCTGGAATCTTCTTATCCTTCCCATAGTTATAGAGAGATAAAAGATAAATTTAAAACATATTTAAATTCTCTTTAAACTGACTTCTTCCTTGGACTGAGTTACTCAGCTTGAAACTCATCAAGCTGAGTTCTTCGAGAACAAACTCGAAAATAAACATGAACTAACATGTATAATAATTAACTCATCCTTAGAAGTCCTAAGAGTTAGCTAGAATTTATTTAGCAACTCTGTTGAGCTGACTCAGTATATACGCTGAGTCACTCAGCTTGAAACACATCAGGCTGAATACTCAACCTATACCTTGTTAGATTATGTGCAGAGATAATTAATGGGCATATTGTATCCAATGTTATAAGCAACTAAAGGGTCACACTGCTACACACCCAAATCAGAACAGTTGGATTTTACCATAAATCTGTGTGGAAATAATTAATCAGGTTGGATTAATTATTAAAAAAAAAGTAAATAATTAATCAGTAGTATTAATTATTGAAAAGAGAGAAATAAATAATTAATCAGTTTGTATTAATTATTAGAAAGGAAATAAATAATAAATAGTTATTTATTATTTAAAGAGAATTAAATATTAAAGTTTAATATTTAACGGACCAGTTAATTAATAGTTAATTAATTAGTGAAGTCCGGGGGGTTAAAGTGCAAGAGATGAAAGTTTAATTAAAACCAGTGGGATTTTAATTAAACGGGCTTGGGTCCTTTTAATCTATATATATCCTTAAGCCTTAAGGATTAAATATAGATAATTTAATCAAGGAAAAGATAAAAACCTAGCCACCACACTCCTCTCTCTCTCTCTCTCTCTCGATCTCGTCTCTCTCTCGGCTCTCTCTTCTCTCGTCGAAACCGAACAAGAACAACACCCAAAGGTGTTTGCGATTTGGTGGTTTACGAAGAACACACACGCAATCAAGCTTCAAGCTTTGTTGATTGGTGATTCCAAGAGCGGTCTAGCAGCCAGTTCGTTAGGAGGTGCAGTAGTGGTGGACTGTCTTTAGCAATCCCAAGTTTGATCAGGTATATTTTCTTGTAACCTTATATGTGGATTGTTTGTTTATTAGAAGCTATATGATCATTAGTTTTAAAGATCCTAACCATTTTGGGGTTTAGAGGGTTGAGTTCAATCCAGTTCCGCTTTAGGATTGAACCAGTAGAATTAAACCCAAATTTGACCGGTTTGTGTCATTGGGTGGTTTGGTTAGGTCAAAACCCTTCAGTGATATCAGAGCCTCGACTCTATGATCTATAGTTTCAAGGTTTAACTTTTTTTAGGATTAAGGTTTTGTTCTTAATTCTCTACTTATTCTTGTGTTTTTCGAAAATCAAGTAGGTAACAAAACAATTTGTTTTATCATCAGGTTTATCCTATTAATCAAGAAATTCAAACAGTTAGTTTGAATGATTAAAAGGATCATGATTTTTGAATAAGGATAAGATTGAATTAAGTTTAAATTAAACTGTTTGTTTAAGTTGGTAAAAAACGTAGTTAATCCAGATAATTGATTTGTATAGATAATTTGATCTTCTTCATCTTGTTCTTCTCCATACTGTTTTTTCGAAAACCATAAGGTATAAAAACAAGTTTTCTGTTTTTATCCAGATTATAAAAGGTTTGATTTTGATCAGTTAGGTTTAAACCAGGTTTGTGTTTAAACGGTTATAAAGGATAAACCTTTTATCTAAAACTTTATCTTAACCAGTAATTTTTGAACTTTTGTTTAAAGAGGTTAATGTTTAGTTTTAGGATAATCAATTGTTAATAAAACTAGTTTTAGTAGATATTAATAATTGATATTGTAGGACCGGCTGGGGGACGGGGTTCTAAACTAAACTAAAACACCCTAATGCTAGGACTGATCTAGGATGAGAAATAGCACGGAATTCTATTTCCCAAACCTCCTAAGGATTCTAAGATCTGCTTAGGTGTCCGGCACACAGTGACTCACACAGAAAGGTAGAAGAACAAACACACAGTACCACACAGAGATGCTTTGGCTGCCTTGGAATTCAAGAATTATCACTTAGTTCGCGAGTTTCAAGGGTATATGTACGATTACGAAGGCTCACGAAGTGTCCTGGACTATTGTTTTTCGTTAATGAGGGGTTAATCACTATTTATAGTGAGTTTTACGCGTTTTCGAATGACACAGTTCACTTCGCGCGAACTGACATTCACTTCGTGCGAAGTGACATCCACTTCTTGCGAAGTGACTTTCACTTCTTGCGAAGTGAATTTCACTTCTTGCGAAGTGAATTTCCTTATGACTAAACTTCCAAATACAAACCAAACCATGATTAAATACTTGTAAGCTTTTCATAAACACATAGTATCACTTAGAATGTATAAACATGCAAACCATTAATCAAAACACATTTAAATTAATATTTCATGTATATACTTTATTGATACGAACTAGGGATTCATAAAATATGCACCAACATACTCCCCCTAAGACCTAGTTCTATCAATAACCATTGCACTAAGCAAAAATTCCACAAAGTAAAATGCACAAAGCAAAATGCACACAGCAAAAATTTGCACAAAGCAAAATTCATAACGAATACCTTTCGTCATGCCCTTACCTGCACTACGCACGATGTGAGCTGTAACTCGTGCTTAGTGGGGTTCCATCTCGCATGTAATGAGTTTCTCATCTGTGAACCTTAATTACTGTTAGTACTGCACTCAGCAATAAACGGTCAGTAACTTCAAGATCACTTATAAACATTTAAGCAAAACACATCAAAGTAAGATGAAGGAAATGTAAACAGAACAAACTCCCCCTAATCAAAACACTAAGAATGATTAAGAACATACTAGAACTCTTTTTGTATTTTTTTGATTAAAAAGGAAAAAGAAAATGCAGAAGTAAACTATTAACGAATTAAATTCTAAAGAACAGAATTTAAAATACTAAGAAAATTGCAGGAATAAAATTACTGACATTAAATCTTTTTGTGAGAAGGTTCCAAGATGGAATCAGTACTAGCACATCTATACTTAGTAGTCATTTATTTCAGAACCTTGGACATAAACATATTCTCTCAAACTCTGTCTGTCAACCTAACTTTCCTCAGATAATGACAGATTTTGTTTCAACATTTTCAGATTATCTAGACTGGTTACACGGTTAAGACTATCTCTTTCAAAGTCTCACAGTATTTTGATTCACTCAGTAGGTGCACAACTTGATTACCCAACCACCATGCTTATGTGCTTTGTGATTTTGTCAACGCATTTTATGCTCTTTTGACATGGAGGTCAATTTTTCACCTCTTCTGATAATTTTGTTGAGCTTTTGTCACTGCATTTTATGCTCTTTGACAATTCAACACTAATAGATCAATATAGCTTTTGTCACTGCATTTTATGCTCTTTGACAATTCAACATTGATAGATCCTTGACATCTCAGATTGGGGTCAATTTTTCACCCTCTTTTACATTTTGCTCATTGTCATCTAAGCACATTTGGCATGGTAACAGGTGTGTGCAACAAACTAAGTCATTCTCAACTGTTATTGACTTATAGACTTGGAATATCTCGATAGCTTAAATCTATGATTGATTTTCACATGCATAACCATTTATCAGTCTAGACTTTCCTTATATGTCTTACACACTATCTGTTTCTTATCTGATTCAATTAGATTTTCAGACAGTTTTCTCAAGAATATGTACATGCCTTCAGTCCTAATTTTACTAGACGTACTTTGTATTGAAAGCCAGTGTACCATCATTTTCCATTTGAGTTGGATCAACTTCTCATTTTTGTTTTTCTGATTTTTTTGTATTTTCTAAGTTTTCTGATTTTTTTTGTATTTTCTAAGTTTTCTGATTTTTTTGTATTTTCTAAGTTTTCTGATTTTTTTGTATTTTCTAAGCTTTCTGATTTTTTTGTATTTTCTAAGCTTTCTGAACTAACTATCTCCCCCTAAAATACTAAACAAACTAGAAACTAAGAAAATAGAAATGCAACGACACAGAAAATAAGCACAAAGAAAATAAAATGATAAAGACACACAGTCAAAGAAACCTTAACCTGGACTATTTCGGTTGACACCCTTCACTTAGAAGAATGAGTTAGACAACATTAGGAACCCAAGCCCGGATGGTCATGGGTTTCCCGTCTTCTCCAACCACTGGAAGTTTCATCCATGTTCCAGTCTTGATGATCCTGTCACTTGATTCCTTGGACATTTGAACACACAGTTTGTTAGTCCACTTAGGAATCCTTTGATGCTGAACAGGAAGAGTTGAGTTTTGATGATTTTTAAGAAACGTTTTATTTTCTTGCAAAATCTCAACTTTCTTGTTACAACTTTGATGTGCCTTCTTATCACACTTGTAACTAAGGTGACCAGGTCTCCTGCACACATAGCAGACCCTTTCTGGGTATTGCTTCACAGAGCCTTTCGTTACCTTTTGAGGCTGATATCCTAACCCTTGATGTTTGGATAGTTGTTTGACCTCTTGGTATGGACGGGTATCAGGAGACTTTACACCCTCCTTTTCAAATTTCCGAAGTGCATTATGGATACGATGCATCAACGGTCCTTGCACATAGGAACTGTCCAACAGTTCTCTAATGCCTGGTTCAGCCTTTTTGGTAACCTCTTGCTGAACCTCATTCTTCTGAGGCTTACCCACATCCTCATGTAACGTTAAATCCTCATTTGAGGTTGATGCAGAAGATTCATCAACCTTTGTGAGTAGTGGGTCAGCTTCAGAATGGACATCATCGTTCACCAGTTGATTTAACACTGGTGGTGGACATTTTGAATATACGTTTTTGTCCTTTTCTGAATCGGTACCTTGACCTCTCTGATCGATTATGTACTCAAAAAGATAAGAAGACGTGGAATAGCTTTTGAGTTTTTGACTCAGAGTCTCATAATCGACCTTTGAGGTAGCAAGGTCCCGTTTCAGCTTATCGATTTCGTTTATGTAAAACACGATAGCATCTTGTTTATTTAACAGAGCCACACCTAGTTCATTAACCTGTTTACCTAGACTTTCATTCTTTTCTTTTAATTGATTTTCTCTTCCTTTGATCAACAGGTTATTATCTAACTTAGATGTGAGATCTGAAATAGTAGACTTTAAGAACACTATCTGTTTTACATATTCATCACACGAACCACAAGGTAATCCAAAGGTACATACCTGATCCGCAGACGGTTGACCACAGCTACACACCTTTTGATTTGACTCTTTGGCACGGACATTCACTGGTGTCTCTTCTGCAGCTGGTGTCGAGGCTGGTTCATCATCATTGCTGGTACTTGATTCTTCTTCACTTGAATAGCTTTCGGTCTTGGATGAAGAATCTTCGTTCAACACATGAACGTTCGCCAAGTTGATGTCAGCATCAGCATTCCCGAACTGTACAGACCAATCCACTCCCTCATCTTTTTGAACAACCGCCATAGCCTTAGTCGGTGTTGGAGTTGCTTCAGATTTTATGGTTGTGGAGGTAGATGATCTGCTGCCAGAACCAGTTTTGAATGGATACCTCGGTCCCGAATTCTTCGGCTTTTCACATTCACGCGCGAAGTGACCCTTTTCACCACAGTTATAGCAGGTCACAGCAGATTTATCAAAGCTGAGTTTGGTATCCTTGGTTGCTGATATTGACTTTCCCGTTCTTCGCTCATAAGCTTTTGCCCTTCTCACTAAGTTGGCATACGACCAGAGGATATCTTGTCTCTCCATCTCATCCTCGTCGATCTGGTCATAGTCCTCTTGAGTCATATGAGCATTACCAATCTTCCCCTTCAGTAGATCATCATAAGAGGAGACTAGTGCACTTAGCATGCTCATATGTGTCTTAACCTCATTTGTACTTCCATACTTGAAGTGTTCGACATTAAGTCCGGAGGAAGATGCAGTATAAGATGGCCCAGAGGATGAAGCATCAGAGGTAGATCTGCCCGATTCATTCACGTTGGTCACATAGGCAGACTGTAGGGGGGCATGTGAAGAGGTAGATGACGAGACAGGTGTTCCGGAGTAGTAGAGTGAGGGGTTCTGTTGATAACTAGACATAGAATCCAGATTTAGTTCCTCCTGCTCCTGCTCCTTTAACTTGGTGATGAAATCATTAAGGTCCATCCCGTCAAAACCGTTACCATTCTTGAGTATCATGATGAATGGCCGCCAGCTCTTGGGCAAAGCATTCGCCAAGATCTCTACTTGCTGCTTCTCTGGAACAGTAACACCCAGACTGTCCAGTTCACTTAGAAGGTGGTTGTATCTTGTAATAAGGGAAGGAATCTTCTCATCTCTTGTAGCCGTGAAATGGTCTAATTCCTTCCTTAATTGACTTGCTTTAAGTTCTTTCAGAGCAGCGTTTCCCTCATTCCTCTTCTCAAGAGCTCTCCATAGACTGTAGGAAGTTCGATACCTCCTAAACTGGTGGAAGATGTCGTTGGGGATGGCCTGAATCAGTTGAGCATAGGCCTTCTTTTCAGCATTGTAACTGGTCTGCTGTTCGACCGTCATTTTATCGTAAAGGGTTTCGATATTTCCCTCCCCTTTTGGAACCATATACTCAACATTCATGGCTCTCCGCAATCTACAATCGACCCCATCTAGAAAAATTTCGAATCTGGGCTTCCACATAGGATAGTCCTCCATGGTTAGCAATTTCGGCACTTTGTTGATACTGCCCATTTCTGTTTCTAGTAGAAGGTTGTTTAAGACAGTGGTTTGTTTAGAGGCCATTTGAATTGATGTAATGAACCAAGGCAGCAAGCACACAGATTCGGATTGGATTTGAGAAGCACACAGGAAAACACGGAGTAAAATTTGATAGAAAAAGGTCACACAGAACTGCACAGAAAAGCACAGCGCACGAAGACGGAAATAAAATGCCTTTTTTTTTTTTGTTCACAGTACAGTACGTGCGAACTGGCTTTACCACGCACGTACTGGAGAACACACCACGCACGGACAGACGGACTGACAAACTACGCGCGGACTGACTCACTACGCGCGGACTGATTCACCACGCGCGAACTGACGGACCACTACGCGCGAGGCAGAAACTAACAAACGAAGGATCTAGAACACACAGGCACAGTTCGTGCGAACTGAGGTCAGTACGCACGAGGTGGGGTTTCACTACGCACGGTCGAAACTCAAAGAGCCTAAACGTAAAAACTTGACCTTTTTAACGCAAAAGGACCTATTTTCCGACCTATTTTCGGTAAAAAGTGACGCAAGGGGGCACACACAGGCCTAAAGGAACACCTAGATCGACTTAATCCTAAGGAAAAGTGATCAATCAAAGCACAAGGCTCTGATACCACTTTGTAGGACCGGCTGGGGGACGGGGTTCTAAACTAAACTAAAACACCCTAATGCTAGGACTGATCTAGGATGAGAAATAGCGCGGAATTCTATTTCCCAAACCTCCTAAGGATTCTAAGATCTGCTTAGGTGTCCGGCACACAGTGACTCACACAGAAAGGTAGAAGAACAAACACACAGTACCACACAGAGATGCTTTGGCTGCCTTGGAATTCGAGAATTATCACTTAGTTCGCGAGTTTCAAGGGTATATGTACGATTACGAAGGCTCACGAAGTGTCCTGGACGATTGTTTTTCGTTAATGAGGGGTTAATCACTATTTATAGTGAGTTTTACGCGTTTTCGAATGACACAGTTCACTTCGCGCGAACTGACATTCACTTCGTGCGAAGTGACATCCACTTCTTGCGAAGTGACTTTCACTTCTTGCGAAGTGAATTTCACTTCTTGCGAAGTGAATTTCCTTATGACTAAACTTCCAAATACAAACCAAACCATGATTAAATACTTGTAAGCTTTTCATAAACACATAGTATCACTTAGAATGTATAAACATGCAAACCATTAATCAAAACACATTTAAATTAATATTTCATGTATATACTTTATTGATACGAACTAGGGATTCATAAAATATGCACCAACAGATATTTTTTGGTTTTTGAAATTAAATCCAGTTTCTTTTTAATCAGGATATTAAAACAATTAGTTTTAATAAGTTAAAAAGGATTTAAAAATATTTTATTAATCAAGAAACCGGGAACCGAAACCATCACCATAACCGATAGCGGCGCTAAAAGAGGTTTAGCGGCGCTAAATGCAGTTAGCGGCGCTAAAGGCCCAGTGAGCCTCGGCCCAAAGGGCTCCGACCCAAGGTGGCTATGGCCCAAGAGGGCTTCGGCCCAGTGGGTTCTCAGCCCGAGTAGGTCACGGACCAAGTAGGTCTCGACCCAGTGGGTTTTTCGGGCTAACGAGGTTTTGGCCCAGGTAGTGCTCGGCCCAGAAGTTGTTGGCTAAAATAGTTTCTCGGTTAAAACAAATAGGCATATTATTTTTAGTGTTAAAAGTTAATAAGGTATTATATAGACTAGTATTATATGTTTTAATTAGTTTTAGTTAAAATATATATTTTTAGATATTTATTTATTATGACTAGTTTAGTCATTTTTAAATAAATTCTAAAAAGAAAAGTTTGTATAATAAAATGGAGAAACAAATGAGATAATATTTAATTGACTAAAAGTTGTCGGTTTTATGTTTTTGGAAAACTAGTAAGAAAACCAGACATAAGGATTTCATTCAAATTTTAAATGAGATCAATTACTGAAAAACTATTTTTGGTCAAATAAATTTAATTAGAAGATCATGATTCTCATTTTTGGTTAATAGGTATTAATCAAAGGGTAAATGAGAAAGTTTAAACAAATTAGGTTATGTGCTTAACAGCACAGTTTATTGTTTTATATATTATAACTGCGTGGTTGTTTTTTATATATAGTGCTTATATATAATTTCGTGGTTGTGACATATAGCTATAGTTTTGCCGACTTAGGACTCGTTTTTTTTCTTTCACTTCTTTTATTTTTTGGTTTTGGGAAGGCCTGCGTGACAATTACAATCCTTTTCTTATTTGTAATATTGTACTGGTTCGGGGAGGCATGCGTGCCACTTACAACCCCATTTAATATTGTATTTGTAATAGATTAGTGGTAGTTTAATCACTCAACCGAAATGGACTCCAAGAAGGTGATCAAGAAAATGTTGTTTTTCACACGAAGCATGGATTCTTCTGGGAGGTGTCAAGGCTAGTGGGAGCAACACATCAAGAAGGCGAATCCAAGTCACTTTATCCTTAGGTTTGACCATAGGATTAGTTGGCAAAACTATAGGTTTCATATGCTTATTATTACCTGCGTGGTTGTGTTTTTATTTACCGATTATTCATATTTATATGTGACATTTATATGATGCTAAATAAAAGGGGTTTAATAATAGGTTGTTATTAAACAGTGAAAACCATGTTTTTTTTATGACAAACTAAAATATGACTTCAGTTTGGTAGTCGTATTAACTAAATTTTTTATAAATTTAAAGTTTTGTCAAAGTTATAAGTTTGGAACTTATAAAAGCCGTTTTGTGCACCTAGTTTAGGTACACATATAAATCATATTTTTTTAAAACAGTTAGTTTTGAAATTGTTTTTCAAAAACTAGAAAATTAAGTTTTTTAAAACTTAATAGTAAAACCCAATAAAATCTTAGATCAGTGTGCTACACACCTAATGATACACCCTTGCTGTTAAACGGTACTCGGGTGTCGGAAGTGCCCAAACCTTGGGCATCCGGGTTCAAACCATTGCGGGAAGTGGCATGAAAGATTCTGCGATAATCGGGAGTCCTAGCCATAATTCATGTTGTCTTAGGTGGTGCGATCTATTTTGGTGATAATCGGGATTCCCGGCGAGTAGAGTTAAACATACTAGACTGGGTCTAAGTGCTCTACGAGGTTCTAGGAGTCGTATCAGTTAGGTACGATTGGTACAGGGTGTTACTAACTACAAATAGCATGACTTGGCGGGAAGTGCCCAAACCTTGCGTCAAGTATGTGAAATATGGGTCCTAGGTCTAATATATATTATTTATGGGTTTGATGATATATAATTAGAAAAGTTTATCTGCAATTACTAATTAAACCAAGTTTTTAATTTGTAGATGGCAACCAACGTTACTAGTACTAACAATCTCTCTCTCCGCTCTATCCTTGAAAAGGATAAGCTTGCCGGACCAAACTTTCTCACGTGGGAGAGAAATCTCTGAATCGTGCTTAGGCATGAGAGAACGTGGCATGTCCTAGAACAACCTCTAGGAAATCCTCCTGCCAGCAATGCCAGGGCAGATGTCAAGGAGGCTTTTTAGAAGCGCTCCAACGACGCCCTAGATGTCAGTTGCCTCATGCTTGCAACTATGAGTCTAGAGTTGCAGTCTAGCATGATGGAGACTCCTGCTTATGACATGATCCGCCAGCTGAGGGATATGTTCCAGGAGAAAGCTCGCACAGAACGATGCCACCAGGGCATTTAACTCATGCAAGATGGCTAAGGGGACCTCGGTCAGTAACTACGTCATGAAAATGAAGGGTTACATGGACCACCTGGAGAGACTTGGGCACCCAGTACCATTGCAGCTAGCAACGGATACGATACTCAACTCGTTGTCAGATGACTATAAGCCTTTCATAGTCAACTACAACATGAACAACATGGAGAAATCCGTGGCTGTGTTGCACTCCATGCTTAAGACAGCGGAGCAGAGTATTGGGACCAAGTCTAAGGACATTCTCATGGTGGGCGGACATAAGAAGAGGAAGGGGCGCAACGGAAAGGGAAAGGGCAAGGCCCAGCCCAGCCAGAATGCACCCAGGGCTAATAACGACAACAAGGGCAAGAATCCGAAGCCAAACATAGTAAGAACCGAGAATCGGTGCTTCAAGTGCGGTGAGGTCGGACATTGGAAAAGAGATTGTCCGAAGGGTCACGAGGCAGGTGGCAAGGCTGGACCCTCAGGTATCGTGTGAATAGCTTCTTTATCACTCTCCACTTGTAAAAGTTTTTACGAGTATTCTAATATCTTGCAATCGTTTATTGCAGGAGGAGATGAAAAGTGATGCGGCCCGGCATGAAGAGATCCCACATGCAGCTTACGGATATTATTAAAAATTCTATTTCCTAGTTTATTAAACTCTTTTTAAGTTTATCTGAACAATTTTATTTTGTTGGTTTTTGGAAACCTTTTTTGTTTGAGTTTATAGTTTTATGGAACTCTAAATTATTCAGTTCATATCCGTGAACATATTTTTATGAATCAGAATTAGTCCAGTTGTGACTAAAAGAATACCAATAAGTCAAGTCTTGACTTGATTGGTGATTCATTGTGATCTTATGCTATGATTTGTTGTAATTACATAAATGCTGGCTCCACTATTCAAATACTTAATTAAACAAGTGTTGTTTGTAAAATTAGATAGTTTTTCTAATTCAACAAGTGTTTAAGTTTTTGTGAAAAGTGAATGTTCAAGGTCTTGAACAAATGGAATTAATAGTCATTATTTCTAAGTAAAATAGTTTTTGATAAAACATTTAAGATAGTATAAAAGTGATTATGGTAGTCACTATAATCAAGGGAGTTTTATACTAAATGTTTTAAGAGAAAGAAATTTAAAATGCCTTCACAAGTGTTTTGCACTTATGGTAAGTTTAATGAAACCACTTTCTGTAACTAGAAGGATGGATATATGGAGATCCAAGTTTTTGGTTTAATAAAACAAATTTCTTACAAAAACTAGGTTTTAAAACATATGTTTAGAACACAAGTTATAGGCATGATAGTCAAGGATTGACTAAGCCTAAAAGGATGTTTTAAAGTAATGCACTTTTTCATAAAAGATAGTGGGAGCATCTGACTAATGTATTTATCAAAGTTAATAAAAGTTTTTTTAACTAGTTCATGAGAAAGAACTAATCCAAGGAATGCATAACTTATTGAGAGGTACTCAATAAAGATATCATTGCAAGATTTTGAGTCAAGTTATGACTTAAATAAAATTATACACGTTCTAAAATGTTCAGTAAGTCAGCTTAATAATTGTTGGTTAGTCAACGTTAGAAATGATGAAATAGGATGTTCTTTAACATTCTTAGTAATGATATTAGATTAGTGTTGGTATACACAGGGAATCTAATTTCAAGTTTCTTACAAATAGGTGTAAGAAGGTTTATCATTTCAAATGGATAAAAAAATCTAGTAAGATTTATCTACAAATGTAATTAAAGTTTTAATTACAGGGAGGTTATTTTATAAAATCAGAAACTTAGGAGTTATTTCCAGTTTCTCCAAGTTTAAGGAATCTTATAAAATAAGTAAGTCTAAAATTGTTCCAAGGTTGCAAGAACGATTTCTAGCGAAACCAATAAGGAGTACTTCAGGGTACTAGTCTTGAGTTTTAGGTTTATAACCATATTAATTTTTTTTCCCTTGTAATCTGTGATAAGTTACAATGCAAAAATAATAAGTAATTCAGATATACACCGTGAATCGAGTCAATGAAATGGTAGAAATTATGCATCCTTATTACAGGGCGGAATATGGAAGGGTGTAGAAATTAGTTTCATTATTCTTCACAAATTTTGTATGTTTTGGTTCATCCAGGAATAAACTAGGTTTATTCAAAACATTATCCGTGACTACTTATCGTGGTGGGAACTATGATAGGGCTATAAAGTCATCGTAATTTTGGGGTAGATTCGAAAGTATGTCGAATATAGCTGCAAAAGGATTTTGCGGACCAAAATTGACGGATATTCGTTAGGGTTACGAATATTGGATTGACCCACTGTGAAAAATACTTCGTGGATTCATGTCAAAAGTATTTATCACATAGGTTATCCTTAATCCTGAGGTATTTGGTTTGGGATGCGGTAACTGTTGTCTTCTTAGCGTGTTTTAACGCCACGCCGTATCAGGGTAGTCATAAGGAGCGTGTCTAGATTCAGTGGGAGCCGTATTTCCGGATGCAAATATGCAAGATGGTAATTGCACCTTCTTTTTAGGAGAGATATTTCCGGGCCCTTTAACTGATTAGAGAAACTGGTAAGTGCACGGCCGTGCCTAAACGAACTGATCTGTTCTTTGTCTTTTATCACGCAGTTTGGAAATCAAGTATGCCATGAACCAAAGTTCTTGAGTCTCTGAGTTGACTTTTTTTTCCATGCTCATGCTCAAAATTGAAATATCGCGCTGCAAGGGACAAACCTATATATATATATATATATATATATATATATATATATATATATATATATGTATGTATATATATAAAACGTACCCATTCATGAACAGGGAGTTTATGATAGTTTAGTTTATAAACATTTAGTTTATAACAGGTTACTTCTAAGCAGGTTGCTTATGAAGTTTTATCACAAGTTACTTTGGAGTATAAGAGTTCTTATAACCTGGTTACCCTAAGTGTCTGGCTAGGGACCTCCTTAGGCTAACAATGTGCAGTAACTATTACTTATCTTGCACAACTGGGAGTCTGTTAGATTATGTGCAGAGATAATTAATGGGCATATTGTATCCAATGTTATAAGAAACTAAAGGGTCACACTGCTACACACCCAAATCAGAACAATGGGATTTTACCATAATTCTGTATGGAAATAATTAATCAGGTTGGATTAATTATTAAAGAGAAAAGTAAATAATTAATCATTAGTATTAATTATTGAAAAGAGAGAAATAAATAATTAATCAGTTTGCATTAATTATTAGAAAGGAAATAAATAATAAATAGTTATTTATTATTTAAAGAGAATTAAATATTAAAGTTTAATATTTAACGGACCAGATATTTAATAGTTAATTAATTAGTGAAGTCCAGGGGGTTAAAGTGCAAGAGATGGAAGTTTAATTAAAACCAGTGGACTTTTAATTAAACGGACTTGGGTCCTTTTAATCTATATATATATATATATATATATATATATATATATATATATATATCCTTAAGGACTAAATATAGATAACTTAATCAAGGAAAAGATAAAAACCTAGCAACCACACTCCTCTCTCTCTCTCTCTCTCTCTCTCTCGATCTCGTCTCTCTCTCGGCTCTCTCTTCTCTCGTCGAAACCGAACAAGAACAACACCCAAAGGTGTTTGCGATTTGGTGGTTTACGAAGAACACACACACAATCAAGCTTCAAGCTTTGTTGATTGGTGATTCCAAGAGCGGTCTAGCAGCCAGTTCGTTAGGAGGTGCAGTAGTGGTGGACTGTCTTTAGCAATCCCAAGTTTGATCAGGTATATTTTCTTGTAATCTTATCTGTGGATTGTTTGTTTATTAGAAGCTATATGATCATTAGTTTTAAAGATCCTAACCCTTCTGGGGTTTAGAGGGTTAAGTTCAATCCAGTTCCGCTTTAGGATTGAACCAGTAGAATCAAACCCGGGTTTGACCAGTTTGTGTCATTGGGTGGTTTGGTTTGGTCAAAACTCTTCATACCTTAGGTGACATACACAGCTTATCAAAAACATTGATAATCTTACTAAGATATAGTCTAAGCTGATCGAACATATGCTCAGCTTATATTCAGCTTATGCTTAGTCTGAAACACTGTACGCTTTCAGTCTTATCAAGCCTCATAATTATGTTTAAGTTATCTTTAGAACACATCTTACAAACATAACTTTGTCTCATCAAATCTTAACTGATGAGATCATATTCCCAACAATTATGATGAGACCTTTGCCCCTGTTGCTAGAATTGAAGCCATAAGGCTGTTCTTAGCTTATGCAGCATATAAAGACTTCAAAGTCTATCAAATGGATGTGAAGAATGCTTTCCTAAATGGAAAACTTCATGGGGAAGTCTATGTGAAACAACCTCCTGGCTTTGACAGTTCAAAGTTTCCACATCATGTCTATAAGTTAAACAAGGCTTTGAATGTTCTTAAACAAGCTCCAAGAGCTTGGTATGATACCCTGTCCAACTATTTCCTATCAATGGACTTCACCAAAGGTAGTATAGATAAGACACTTGTTGGTCAAATGATCTCATCAGTTGAAATTTGATGAGACCAAGTTAAGTTTGTAAGATGAGTTCTAAATACAACTTAAACAGAATTATGAAGCTTAGTCGGACTGAACACTTATAGTGTTTCAGACTAAGCATGAGCAAAATATAAGCTGAGCATATGTTGATCAGCTTAGACTATATCTTAGTAAGATTATCAATTTGTTTGATAAGCTGTGTTTGTCACCTAAGATATATATTGAGTTTCCAGCGTGATGTGTTTAAAGCTGAGTGACTCAGCGTATATACTGAGTCAACTCAATAGAGTTGCTAAATAAGTTCTAGCTAACTCTTAGGACTTCTAAGGATGAGTTAATTATTATACATGTTAGTTCATGTTTGTTTTCGGGTTTGTTCTCAAAGAACTCAGCTTGATGAGTTTCAAGCTGAGTAACTCAGTCCAAGTAAGAAGTCAATTTAAAAGAATTTAAATACGTTTTAAATTCCTTTTATCTCTCTATATCTACGGCAAGGATAAGAAGATTCAAGAATCAAGATTGAAGATTGTAAACTCAAGATAAAAACATTCAAGATTTAAGATTCCAGTTTTATCCGTTAGTTACTTAGCAAATTAGGATTAGTTCTAGTTTGTTAGGATCCGTAGGAACAAGATTATAAATACTTATCTCCTGATAAGTTTTGAGGTACGACTATTCAACGAGTTACAAAGCCAAATTCAGTTTCACCTTAACATTGATCGTATGTGTTACGAGTCTTGATTCACTATTTGTCAGTTCAACGTGATCAAGAAACTCATAAATTGCCAAGTTGGTCGTGTGTTTGAATATTCACATTTGTTGTGAAATTGGTAAGTATTCAATCTGTGATTAAATCCTGTTTAGAGAGTCGTCCTGTATCTATAATCATAAGTTGATTATAGATAGCAAAGTTTGAGAGATTGAGAGATTTGATTTACCTTAGGTGTTTACATATCAAGTGTTGCTTACTTGATAGAGTCTGTAATCATCTTCTTATTAATGAAAAGCAAAGCATTCGATTATTGTGGTTTGATGTGTGTTAACACTTTTTATTGATTTGTTCAATTTCTCGCAGAAAGTGTATTCAACCCCCCTTCTACACATTACTTGCTTGTTGACCTTCTCACTAAGGGACCAACAACACTCTGTATTAAAAAGAGTAAAGGACACATGATTCTTGTATTAATCTATGTGGATGACATTATTTTTGGTTCTACAAATGAATCTCTGTGTGAATGGTTCTTTAAAATTATGTCGCAAAGGTACAAGATGAGTATGATAGGTGAAATGACATATTTCCTAGGCTTACAAATTCACTAGCAAGTATAATATGAGTATGGAATATTCATTAATCAAAGCAAGTATGTTTTTTATTTGATAAAGAAATATGGTTTTGATTCTAGTTCAACCATGAAAACACCCATGTCACCAGCTGTCAAGATGAGTAAAGACTCAGATGGTAAGTTTGTATGTCAGTCTACCTATAGAGAAATGATAGGTTCATTACTCTGTTTGACAGCTAGTAGACCTGATATCATGTTTGCTAAATGTGTTTGTGCAAGATATCAGGAAGATCCTAAGGAATCACATCTTCAAGCTATAAAAAGGATCTAGGTACCTTAAAGGTACACCAAATCTAGGTCTTTGGTATCCAAAGGACTCTGGATTTGAGTTAGTTGGTTTTTCAGATGCTGACTATGCTGGGTGCAAGTTAGATAGAAAATCAACAACATGAGGATGTCAACTGCTTGGAGGGAAGTTAGTAAGCAGGACTAGTAAGAAACTTAACTCAGTGGTTACTTCAACTGTTGAAGCTGAGTATGTTGCAGCAAGAAGCTGTGCTCAAATCCTGTGGATGCAACATCAGCTTCAAGACTTTGGTATGAATTTTAGGAAAACTCCTATCTTCTGTGATAACCAAAGTGCTTTAGCCATCACTTACAATCCAGTCTTCCACTCAAGAACCAAGCATATTTAAATTAGACATCATTTCATCAGGGACATCGTGGAAAAAGGTAAAGTTGACATCAAATTTATCTCCACTGATGACCAATTGGCAGATATCTTTACAAAACCACTTGATGAAAAGAGGTTTATGTTTCTACTAAGTGAATTGGGTATGCTCAACCCTTAAGTAAGTGTCTAAAATTTGAGTTTCAGTTTGACAAAGACTAAGTGTCTTAAGCTGAGTGCACAGTTTATAAATAAGTTTTCATAAACTGAATATCTTGTCAAGCTGAATGACGAATTCACAAGTTTGGTGTGTCCCAAACATGTTTTAACTGCTAAGTGTAGTTAAAATATAAACTTGAGTAAGTCTCGAATAAAAATGACTAAGTGTCATTGAGCTGAGCTGTGTGCTCAACTCAAGTTGAGTATCAATCTCAAGCTGAGTGCTCAAATCAAGCTGAGTGCTTGACCTACCCTGAGTGATAAGTTTACTCAGCTTGGTGTGTCCAAACCATGTCTTAATTACTATGTGTTATTAATTCATGAGTCTTTATGTATTTGAGTCGGTCTCAAATCACGTTTTATACCGATTACGTATAGTGCTTGACCTACCCTGAGTGATAAGTTTACTCAGCTTGGTGTGTCCAAACCATGTCTTAATTACTATGTGTTATTAATTCATGAGTCATTATGTATTTGAGTCGGTCTCAAATCACGTTTTATACCGATTACGTATTGGTGTAATACAATAGTGTAAATAATGTATTTGTAAGTCTAGGATATTATTTTACATTCTTATCCGTTGTGAGTTGATGTGTTTCTACTCTATTACTATTACATCAAGTCGAAATTTCGTTAGAGTAACGGATAAATAGGGATTTACAACAATAACTTTTCTCTCTCCTCAAAAAGGTATATATATCGATTGTAACCGAAGTTCAGACGTTTACACTCACTAAACTTCTGAAATTCCCTCTATACCTTTTACAACCACTAGTTGCTAAGTGCAATTCCTCGTCTCATCGATCACGAAATCCTAAATCGCTCAGTGCGAATTCAAAATTTACTCAGTGTAAATTAACGAAATCAACGATGGACGAAACCATTCTCAATATCGGTGATAGAATGGCAAGAGGTGCTGCTTTCAAACAAAATGGTTTGCCATTGATCAAAATCAATAATCAACAAGCGTGCCTTGCAATCCCTGAATGCAAGAGAAACATAGGATACGAAATGTGGGTGGATTACATCCACAAATGCCCCCTGGCATTCGTTTTCACTGGAGCACCACTACATGTGGATCCTCAGCATCTACTGGAGTTTTGGTATACGTGTGTTTATGACCAAAACAACGGCGAAATATGGGGCACGGTGCTGAACGGAGAGAGGACCATTGCTCTCACAGCGCAGAGGCTAAGGGAGGTTCTTTAACTTCCTCAATCTGATGAGTTCGAGCCTGCTGTGACGAGGCTGGTGGCTAGGTCAATCCTACCCAGAATGGGTCACCCACAAACAGAGGGTGTTATTAAAAAGGTTACCTTTCCAACCGGATGGGGTTTCATGGTGTCCACTGTGATTCGTTCACTTGGTACCAAGGTTGGAGGACTGGACCAAGTCAATGAGTTTGAGATACAGCTGCTCTACAACATGTACTATGCGCGAAACTTGGATTACGCACAGCTCATCTTTAATGAACTCAAGGTCCAAGTGATTAAGACCACAAGGGATCTTCATGTGCCATTCATAAGGTACCTGTCCTTGGCATTTGAAGCTGAGCTGGGGACAACACTGTACGAAGCTGATCAGGATGTGTTCCTGTCAACAACACTCAGCTCAAAGATGTTCAATAATGACATCTTTCCAGAGCAGGAGGGTTTCAGTGATCCCATGCGTTTGATAGCTGAGGGAGCTTCATCTGAAAGTGAAGGTGAGGGATCGAATCAAGGGGGAGCAGCACAAGCTGATCCAGTGGTTCAAGCTGAGCACCCTACTCAGGCTAAGCCAGCCACTTTTGAAGCTGCTTCTTGTAAGATCTCTCCACTTTCTTCTTCTTCTCATTATTCTCCATCCACATTTGGAGACAAGACTGTAATAAACCAAACTCAGTCTAACCCATCTCCTCCACCTTCTATCCATTATAAATCCCACTCCGAAGCCAACCTTGGTGTGCCCACTACCGCCAAGGTAAATTTCCAAACCTATAATCGCGAAACTGCCAAAAGTGGTACCACACATAAAGGTATCACTAGAGCCCAGTCACACTGACTCCTCCACCGGCAGGAGTTGAGGGAGAGACGCCTACTTTTCGGGTGTTAACCCCACGGCTCATTTCAACCCAACAACCTAAACCGGGTGTGGTGTCTACTCAGCCAACACTCTCTAGAGCCATGGGAGAGCCCACTGTTGTGCCTGAGCAGACACACTCAGGTTATATTGAAAGAATGACCAATCCCCAGGGTCAATCACCCACCTCTCACCCAATAAGCCAACCGCCAACCCATACACATCACGTGTTGAGCCCTATTACTTCTCTTCACTTCTCATACCCACTAGCACGACCTATCAATGATTCATCTACATACCAAGGTGAATCACAGGGTCCAAACTCTGGTACACATGATTTTGAGGGTATACACCAACCCTTGAATGATGCACTCAAGTCCCAAGCTTCTCAAGCTGACTTAGATGACCTACTGAAATTCATTAAAGGTCAGTTTGACATGTTGCATCTCAAGAGAAGACAAACAAAGAAACATATGTTGCTGATTCTAGACTCTCTGGATGAAGAGGTGCTGAAATTGAAATCTGCAGTGGCTGTCCTATCACAAAAACAGACTTCGAACCATATTGATGATTACAAAAAGGGGGAGAAAGTTCAAGAGGCTGAAGCTGAGTCTGTCCAAGCAGAAGCCTTGTTACTACTGGCTAAGGGAGCAGCTCAGGTTGAGGGAGAGAAAAAAAAAGGAGATAGAAATTGAAACTGAGCTGACTGAAAAAGCAAAAGGGATAGTCATTCTAGAGTTTGTATTAAGAAAAAAAAATCCTCTACTAGAAATCAAGTGAAGGATGAAATTTTAAGGCTGCTAGCAAGAGCTGATACGATGGAAATCATACCCAGATCTAAGTTGGTAACCCTACTAACTTCTTTTCACAAAATTGGGAAGAAAAAGTCTTCAAAGCCAGCTGGATTAGCAAAAGCAGACAAGTTCAGTCTTGATCTTCCTGAGGGCATTGAGTTTAAATAAAATACTTATGTTGAAAAGCCACAGAAGGGATTCATGTACTTGGACAGAAACGATGAACAATGCTTCCAGTCTGATGCTGGTATATATACATGTGGGGTATCTCAA
This sequence comes from Pulicaria dysenterica, assembly GCA_947179395.2. NCBI lineage: Eukaryota > Viridiplantae > Streptophyta > Magnoliopsida > Asterales > Asteraceae > Pulicaria > Pulicaria dysenterica. The sequence continues at coordinate 82,571,479 of OX359289.1, forward strand.
GTGTTCGCTCTGAGACTACTAGTGGCAAAGACTGAACAGAATGCCAGGTTCAGGTACAGACTAAACAGAGCAATAAGATCACAAAAGGATCAGTTTCAACACTTGCCAAATCTGCAAGAACTTCTTGAAGAAATCAACAAGGAGATTAAAGAATTTGAAGAGCTGCATCCTGAATAGATTAGTTATGTTTGTAATTATTAGATTAGTTCTAATAATTTGTAAGTACTAATTGTGCATGATCTTAATGATCAAAATTTTGTACTCTGATATGTTCAATGAATACAAAGATTTGTTTGATATGTTCAACTGTTTATGATGTGTTCATAATTATTAGTCTGATTAGTTCAGCTTGAATGAATAATTGATTAGTTCTTGTTCATTAACATGATTGGTTGGTGTGTTCAACTTATAATTGATAAGTTCAATTAATATTTGATAAGTTCAAAAATAAAATCTTGATAAGTTTAAGATTTAAAACATAATCTTGTTAAACAAACTTAAGAACTGTTTGATGGTTTTGTCATCATCAAATAGGGGGAGTTTGTTGGTCAAAAGGTCGCATCAATTGAAATTTGATGAGACAAAGTTAAGTTTGTAAGATGTGTTCTGAATATAACTTAAACAAAATTACGAAGCTTGATCAAACTGAGCACATATAGTGTTTCAGACTGAGCATAAGTTGATTATAAGCTGAGCATATGTTCGATCAGCTTAGACTATATCTTAGTAATATTATCAATGTGTTTGATAAGCTGTGTGTGTCACCTAAGATATAGGTTGAGTATTCAGCTTGATGTGTTTCGAGTTGAGTGACTCAGCTTATAAACTGAGTCAGCTCAACAGAGTTGCTAAGTAAGTTCTAGCGAACTCTTATGGCTTCTAAGGATGAGTTAGTCATTATACGTGTTAGTACATGTTTCATTTCGGGTTTGTTCTCGAAGAACTCAGCTTGATGAGTTTCAAGCTGAGTAACTCAGCCCGACTAAAGAAATCAGTTTGAGAGAATTTAAATATGTTTTAAATTCCTTTTATTTCTCTATATCTACAGCAAGGATAAGAAGATTCCAGAATCAAGATTGAAGATTGAAGACTTAAGACAGAAGATTCAAGATTCAAGACTCCGGGTTATCCGTTAGTTTGTTAGCAGATTAGGATGAATTCTAGATTGTTAGGATCCGTAGGAACAGGATTATAAATACTTATCATCTGATAAGTTTAGAGGTACGACTACAACAACGAGTTACATAGCCAAACGAAATTCACCTCAACCTATTGATCGTATGTGTTACGAATCTTGATGCACAGTTTGTAAGTTCAACGTGTTCAAGAAAATTCACAGATTGCCAAATTGTTTGTGTGTTCAAATCTTCACGTCTGTTGTGAAGTTGGTAAGTATTCAATCTGTGAATAAATACTGTTTAGAGAGTCGTCCTATATCTATAATCATAACTTGAGTTTCGCTCTGTAACTCGTTGAATGAAGTCGTCGTCATACCTCTAAACTTATCAGAAGATAAGTATTTATAATCATGTTCCTACGGATCCTAAAAAACTAGAACTCATCCTAATCTGCTAACAAACTAACGGATAACCCGGAATCTTGAATCTTGAATCTTCTATCTTCAGTCTTCAATCTTCAATCCTTATTCTGGAGTCTTCTTATCCATGCCGTAGATATAGAGAGTAAAAGGAACTTAAAAACATATTTAAATTATCTTAGACTGACTTCTTTTGTCAGACTGAGTTAATCAGTTTGAATCTCATCGAGCTGAGTCCTTCGAGAACAAACTCGAAATCAAACATGTACTAACATGTATAATGACTAACTCATCCTTAGAAGTCATAAGAGTTAGCTAGAACTTACTTAGCAACTCTGTTGAGCTGACTCAGTCTATAAGCTGAGTCACTCGGCTCGAAACGCATCAAGCTGAATACTCAACATATACCTTTGGTGACACACACAACTTATCAAACATATTGATAAACTAACTAAGATATAGTCTAAGTTGATCAATTATATGCTCAGCTTATACTCAACTTATGCTCAGTCTTAAACACTATAAGTGCTAAGTCCGATCAAGCTTCATAATTCTGTTTAAGTTGTATTTAGAACATATCATACAAACTTAACTTTGTCTCATCAAATCTCAACTGATAAGATCATTTGACCAACAAATTCCCCCTATTTGATGATGACAAAACCATCAAATAGTTCTTAAGTTTGTTGAACAGAATTATGTTTCAAATCTTAAACTTACTAAGATTTTATTTTTGAACTAATCAAATATTAATTGAACTTATCAATTTTAATTGAACTTATCAATTATAAGTTGAACATACCAACCAATCATAACAATGAACACGAACTACTCAAATTATTCATTCAAGCTGAACTCATCAAACTAATATATATGAACATATCATAAACAATTGAACATATCAAACTAATACTTGTATTCATTAAATTGAACATATCAGAATACAAAATTTTGATCACTTAAATCATGCATACATAGTGCTCACATATTATTAGAACTAATCTAATAATTACAGATAGAACTAATCTATTACAAAAGTTATCTCTTGAACTATGGATGCAGAACTTCTCAAAGTATGATTTCTCTGTTGATTTCTTCTAATACCATTTTAGTTTATGCATCTCCCCTGAGTTCCTTTTGTTTCATGCAGATGATCTTATTCAGCTTGTATCTCACAAAATGATTTGTGCTATCATAACAACAGCAACTCCTTATTCTTAAGGTATCCTTAGCTTTTAATTAACATATCTCTGAAAGCTTAATGAAGCTAGGATTACCTGTCTGATCTTTAAACATAAATCCCTGAACAGGTGTCTCTGTAACTTGATTTTCATTAAATGTCACACCTTCAGGTATCTTAAATAAGCTCTTCCGTTGCAGACCAGGAACTGGAACACATCTCAGCTCTAGAAATCACACCTTCAGACTTTATTTGAAATCTCTTGCTTGATTTGACTCCTTTTGAATTTCTTGAGCATCATAATTATTCTTTTCCACTCTATGTAGCCCATCCTGTGAACATTCCTCAGGTCCATTCCCACTGTTGACTTATCATTGAATTGGAAAGTGAGAATGATGGCTCCATTTACTCTGCTCAGAATCATGCTCTTGATTTCCTTGCTGGTGCTTCTTCTAAAGTAGCATTCCTGGATGTCTGCATCTGTATATGGGATTAGATCAGGCCTTGGACCAGAATAGTCAGCTTCAGCTAGAGCTAAAGCTTTTCTCTCTTTTTCTTTTTCTTGACCCCTTACCTCTTTTTCTTTTCTCTTTTTCAGCTCATCAACTGATATCCCAAGCTCATCAGCTTCCTCTTGCTCGAGCATTTCAATCATTAGCCTCGTAGCTTTCTCTTCCTCAGTTTCGGAGACACTGTCAGCTTCAGATTCAGATTTCACCACTTTTCGCCTATTAGCTGCAGGTTCCTCTTTCTCTAACTCCCCCTCAATCTGAGCTTGTCTCTCTGCTCCTTTTGCTAGCACTAGCAGAGCCTCAGCCTCAGCTTGAACTAACTCAGCATCAGCTTCAGATCGAACCTTCTCCCCCTTTTTGTCATCATCAACAGTGTTTGAAGTCTGTCTTTGTTGTAGAGCAGCAACTGCAGAGACAATTTCTTTGACATCATTGCTCAACTTTTCAAGCCTCTGATAGATTTGGCGTTTGTGCTTCTTTTGCTTCAGGTGGAACAAACCAAACTGAGCTGCAATGTATGTCTTTAGCTCTTCAATACCTGAGGAGGCAGCTTCATCCTGAGGAGACCGACTCCTGCCCTTGAACTCAAAATTTTGTTCCTCTGAAGTGAAGGAGTCAAGAGCCTTAGGAGTGTGTTTGGGTGCATCAATCAAGGGTTGGTGTATACCCTCAAAGTCATGTGCATCAGAAGTTAGACCTTGTAACTCACCATGGTATTGAGGTGAATCATTGACAGGTCGTGCAGGAGAGTGTGAGAAGTAAAGAGAAGTAGTTGGGCTCAAAATGTGATGAGTCTGAGTAGGTGGATGGCTTATGTGGTGAGTGGGGGGTGATTGACCCTGGGGATTGGTCAGATCTTTAATGTTACCTGAGTGTGTCTGCTGAGGCACAGTAGTAGGCTCTCTCATGGCTCGAGTAAGTGTGGGATGAGTAGACACCATACCCGGGTTTGGCTGTTGGGTTTGAATGAGCCTTGAGGTTGACTCCTGAAGAGTAGGTGTCTCCCCCTCAACTCCTGCCGGTGGAGGAATCAGTGTGATTTCAGCTCCAGTGGTACCTTTAGGTGTGGTACCACCTTTGGCAGTTTTTCTATTGTAGGTTTGGATATTGACCTTGGTAGCAGTGGGCACACCAAGGTTGGCTTCAGATTAGATTTTATGATGGAAAGAAGGTGGAGAAGATGGGTTAGACTGGGTTGGGCTTACCACAGTCTTATCTCCAAAAGAAGATGGAGAAAAGTAAGAAGAAGAAGAAAGTGGAGAAGTCATACCTGGTGCAGCTTCAATGGTTGCTGGCTCAGCTTGAGCAGAGTGCTCAGCTTGAACCTCTGGGTTAGCTTTAGCTGCTCCCCCTTGAGTAGACCCCTCAGCTCCACTTTCAGATGAAGCTCTCTCAGCTATCCATTGCATAGGCTTACTGAGGCTCTCTTGCTCTGGAAATATGTCATTATTGAACATCTTGGAGCTGAGTGCTGGTGTGAGGAACAAATCATGACCAGCTTCATATAGTTCAGTCCCTAGCTCAGCTTCAAATGCTATGGACAAGTACCTTATGAAAGACACATGAAGATCCCTTGTGGTCTTCATCACTTGGACCTTGAGTGTGTTGAAGTTAAGCAGTGCATAATCCAGATTGCGTGCAAAATAAATGTTGTAGAGCAGCTGCATCTCGAACTCATTGACCTAGTCCAGTTCTCCAACCTTGGTTCCAAGTGAACAGATCACTGTGGACACCATAAATCCCCATCCGGTTGGAAAGGTGGCTTTTTTTATTACACCCTCAGTTTGTGGGTGACCCATTCTGGGTAAGACTGACCTTGCCACCTACCTTGTCGCAGCAGACTCGAACACATCACTTTGAGGGAGTTGAAGAACTTCCCTTAGCCTTTGAACTGTGAGGACTACTATTCTCTCCCCGTTCAGCACGGTGCCTCTGATTTCCCCTCTGTCCTGGTCACAGACACATGTGTACCACAACTCCAGCAGATGCTGAGGAACAATATGAATTGGTGCTCTAGTAAAAACGAATGCCAGTGGGCATTTGCGGATGTAATCCACCCACGCCTCATAACCCCTGTTCCTCTTACGCTCAGGGATGGCTAGGCTAGCTCGCTGATTGTTGATTTTAATCAATGGCACTCTGTTGTTCTTGAAATCGGTACCTCGTACCATTTTATCACTTAGATCGAGAATGATTCCGTCCATCATAGACTGATTTATATTCACACTGAGTAAATATAGAATTTGCGCTGAGCGATTGGAGTTTCACGGTCGGTTGAATGATGGATTGCACTTAGCAAAGGGTGTTTCTAGAAGGTATAGTGAATATATCAGAAGTTTAGTAAACGTAAACTTCTGAATTTCGGTTACAAATGATATATATACCTTTTTGAGGAGAGAGAAAAGTTACTGTTGGAAATCCCTATTTATCCGTTAGTCTAACGAACTTACAGTAAACGAGATGAAACACATCATATCTCAACGGACTAGTTTCTAAAATAACATTCTTTGACTTACAAAAATATTATTTACACTGTTTTATTACATCAATACGTAATCCGTATAAAATGTGATTTGAGACTGACTCAAATTTAATGTCTCATGAATTAATAACACATAGTAATTAAAACATGGTTTGGGCATACCAAGCTGGGTAAACTTATCACTCAGCGTGAGTCAAGCATTCAGCTTGATTTTAGCACTCAGCTTGAGATTGACACTTAGCTTGAGTGGAGCACACAGCTCAGAATCAATGACACTTAGTCATTTTTATTTGAGACTAACTCAAATTGATATTTTAACCACACTTAGCAGTTAAAACATGTTTGGAACAGACCAAACGTTTGAACTTATCACTCAGCTTGACCAAGTGAACAATATATGAAAACATATCTATAAACTGTACGCTCGGCTTAAGACACATAGTTTTTGTCAAGCTGAAACTCGGTTTGAGAAACTTATCTACGGGTTGAGCATACCCATTTTACTTAGCAGATAGGAAAACCTTTTCTCATCAAGAGGTTTGGTAAAAATATCTGCTAATTGATCATCTGTGGAGATAAAATTTATGTCAACTTTACCTTTTTCCACAATGTCTCTTATTAAGTGATATCTAATTTCTATATGCTTCGTTCTTGAGTGGAAAAATTGTTAGAACTAAATATTGTATAGAATAGAAGATTGAATTCTAGGTGACGTTTGTACTGCGTACAAACTAAAAGGACTAAAAGTGTAAATACCCTTAGGGGTATATAAGTCAAATGGCTAGTTGTCATTTGGTGGACTTAGGCATAATCCTAAACTTATGTGTGTGTTTTTCACGGTGTTTCATCATTCTCTCTACATCTTATAGATTATTAGCTATTCCCTCCTTAGATCTTGATACCTGAACCATTTGGGACAAACAAGTGGTATGAGAGCTTGAATAGGATTGATTTGAGTTATTTTTTATCAAGTTTTTAAGGATTTTTCGAAAATTTTCGTCACTTTATGAGCTGAGAATTTCAGAAAATTATAGAAAAATCATACGAGCTCCGTTTGAGCTGATTTTCGGATATGTTGTTCTTCATGATGAAAGGAACCTTCGTTTAAAATTTCATGCATAAACTCCTTATGGTTTGAGAGAAATCTGAGTTTTTATTTCTGCGTTTTTGAGGTGTTCTTGACGAATTTTCTTCAAATTCGTGGGTTTTAATACTTGTTTTTGAGTTGGGGGTTCATAAAAATTGTTTTTGAAGGTGGAGATGTGTAGATCTGAAAAGAAAAATCGTTTTTGACGAGTTTAGAAAAATCAAATTGGGTGTGTTCTTGCTGTTCATGAAGAAGAAGATGAAGTTCTTGAGATTTGATCCAAAAAGTTTAAGTGAAAAAGTGTTTTAGGTGTTCGTGTGTGTTTTGAATGAAGATTCCGATTGAAAATGCTCGGAATTGTGATTTTGCTCGGAATTGATTTTAGCCGGAATCCGACTCTCGGATTATTTTAGCCGGAATCCGACTCTCCGAGTACTTTAGTCGGAATCCGACTCTCTAAGCACTTTAGTCGGAATCCGTGAATCACATCTATTTAAAAGGCATTGTAGTCGGAATTTGGGTTTAGTCGGAATCTTAGCTTAGTCGGAATCCGATTCTCTAATGTAGGAATTCATCTTTCTAAGCACTTTTGTCGGAATCCGTGAATCACATCTATTTAAAAGGCATTGTTGTCGAAATTCTAAATTGTGGTCGGAATCTGAGTCCATCATTGAAAACCGAGAAGCATTTATTGTTGTTTAGCTGCCATCTTATTGTTCTCGAGACACACACTCATTAATATTACTGTCAACTTTTGTACTGCATTTATTAGGCGTGTGATTTTTGAGCTGTCACACGCATCATCGAGAAAAGTATTTAAATGCAAATAGCTGTCATCTAGTATGTCAAGTGCATGGATTTTGACAACATCAATATTAATGGATTAATTGTATTGGCGCGTGAATTCTGTTTTCTTTAATTGCTGAGTACAGACATCGAGAAGGCCAATTGAGTTGTTAATTCACATAATCCGATTTTAATATTCAATTTTATTACTCATACGGTTTTTATAAATAAAAAATCGTGAACCACAATTTCATTTAATTGGCTGTGCAAGATATTTTTTTTCACTATCAATTTCCAATTAATTGAATTGTTGTCGTGAAACAAAACAAACAACAATATGAATATTTTATTGTGGTATGCATGGCATTAGGACGCATGGAATTAATTTGGGAGTTCATATTGTCACATTCATTCATTAATACTCACATAAATACCTGCTTTTTCCATTTTGTTTTATCATTTTACTCGCGCTTATTACAAAATCATTGTTGTCGTTGATCAAATTTCTCGCGCTTATTGCAAAATCATTGTTGCCATTAATCAACTCGCTCTAAATTGATTTTTTAAATCATTTTAGTTGATTAAATTTTTGATCAAATCAAATCATTCCTAAACGATCATTTTTTTCAGGTATCAAGATGTCAGCAATTCCAAACTCAGGAGATGCTATTGAACAAGAGCTTAACAGTTGGAAAAAGAATAAATATCACTTAAGTAACGATGAATTATTTCTCGTACTTAGGTTGAGAAAAATGTTTGATATTCATACGTGTTGGTATAATGCGTGTTTTGAGAAAGGACACTTGATCGTAAAGTTACAAGATGAAAATTCTGTTCTTCTTAGAGAAATTGCCAAGTTGACTGAAAAACTTCAAATGTGTGAATCAACGATTCAACAAGATGAAGTAAATTCTGAGAAAAAGAAGACATAAATATTGGTTAATGAGGATATTCAGTTTGAAGAGCAAATCTCTACATTGAACAAAGAGAAGTCCATATCATCCTTCTCAGAGCCACAAAATCAAAAACAAATGCTGAGATCAGATTCTGAGTTATTTGATGAAACACCTGCTGAAAAAGAAAAGATCGAAACAGCAATAGCTTATCTAACTAACATGATAGCAAATAAAGGTGGAAAGCCAAAAACCAACTCTCGACAAAGATCTACTACAGGATCGAGGAGCAAGGATGATCAACAGCTACAGAAAAGATATGAAACTGAGAAGACAATAGCTCACAATTTGATATAAGAAAATGAAAATCTCAAAGAGCAAGTGTTCAAAATATCAGAGGAAATTCAACTTCTCAAAATGAAATGTCAAGATTATGAAGTTGAAATTAAGAAAAGAGGAAATGAAATTGAACTTGAGAAGAAAAGAGCAAGTGAATTTCAAGATGAAAAGTCTGAGTTGCATACCATGATTCAGAAACTGGAGCAACAGCTACTTGTTGAAGAAGCTGAATTGTATGACAAGATTGAAAGACTTCAGCAACAACTATTTGTTTCTTCTCAGCCATACATTCCTACTTCAGTTCATGAGAAGAAAATCATAGAACTAGAAAGGACTTTGGATAGTGAAAGAAAAATCTTTGAAGACGAAAGAAGCAAGTCTGTGGAGAAAATCTCACAAATTGAAAACACTTTTGAAGAAGAGAGAAAGACATTGGAGAAAGAGAGAATACATTTTTTTGGCTAAACTCAAGTTCGCAATGCTTCTTGCTGAAAAAGCTTCTGAATCTACCAAGACTTCCGCTGACACTATCAATTTTGATTCAGATTCACATTGTAGTAGCCAATCTGATTCTTATTTCTCTGTTGCAGGTTCTGAGCTTTCAGATAAAGATTTCACCAACACATCAACTGCTGCGAAGACTCCTAAGATCACTGTATCTGTTGGATCTTCTTATCGAGTGAAATCACCTCCAGCCGCAACGACTCACTCTCCGAATCAAAACCCTAAACAGAAACAAGTTGCCTTAAGTTATAAACAGAACACTTGTATTTCATGCAATTCTAACTCTGCTTGTTCTGTGATTACAGATGATACAGTGTCAAAGCTCAAACAAGCATCGATTTTAAAGAAAAATCTAAACGATGCTATTGCAAAGGTATCATCGTTGTTTAGTCCCTCCACTTCAACGCCGACGAAATCATCCTAGATTAAAAGAAGAAACCTTCTGAATCTGCACCAAGTACATCCGGAATCAGAATACCGAAGGTTATAAATGATGATTTCTCGTTAAATTTAATCCCAACTACGAAGATTCCAAAGAAAGAGAATAGAGCTGATAAGTAAAATCAGGTTTCTCATCACAGCAAAAGACGCAGATCTTTCTCGAAACCAAACTCAACAGGGGAATTTGTGCTTAAGACAGACGTCATGTATCCTTTTGTGGTTTACTCAACAAAGAACTTAATCCGCCTTTCAAAAGAGAATATTTGTAAGACGTCAAGAATTAAACAAGAGTTTGTTGTTCGCAATGGAATCCCTCAATGGCATTCAGGACCCTTGAACAAAAAGATCCATAAACCTGTTATTAATGCAAATACACAAAAATGGATGCCAAAACCTGCGACTCAATTTATTTTCTTCATCTAATTGATGACAAACAATTTTCATGCATCAATTTAGGGGGAGTTTTTGTTTATAATGTTATATATTTTTGAAAACTCCAAAAACATTGAAAAATGAAAATCCAAAAACATTTCAAATGATTAAAATCCAAAAAGATTTTTGATATTCATTTGTTGTAATCTGTTCAAGAAGGTATTCATTCATTGACTTATTCTGATACCTTTCTTTATTCTAGTGATTGATCTTCGCATAATCATCCTTCATTTCCGCGTTTCCATCTCATATCATTCCTTCCTTCGTTCTTAAATGTTTCATTCTTTCTGGAAACCGCTCATTCATGATATATATTATTCAAATGATCGAAACGGCACCATGAGTGAGGGAGTGTAGGCATTTATACTCCTATGGTCTATCCAGAACCGGAAGGACCTGCCCCAGGAGCTCACCATATTCTAGAAAGAGATAGTAAGGGTTACTTACTAGGTCATCTAGGTGAGCAGAATCAGTTATGACAGGATACTGATTGGTGTGTAGAGGTAAAATTAAACAGAGAGAGGTGGAACAGGAGATGGGGTGCATATGATCAACAAATCATCTTAAAAGATTACTGATAAATCATTCTGTGACATTTTTGTCAAATTCCCTGATTGTTCATATTCTTTGTTTCTTCAAATCTTCCTTGACAATCTTTCTTAACAGAATCTTTCTTGAAAATCATTCTTGTTGTAAATCACTATGATTTCTCATGTCGGTTACGAAAGATAACAAGTGTCCATGTGTATGGAAAGCGAGTTTGAGGGAGAAGTTGAAAAATAGTTAGTGAGCTGTGGGTGAGACTGGATCAAAAGAAAAGAAAGATCCTTACCAAATAGTATACATCTGGGTAGCCACATCTGCTACTAGATCTCATTCATTGAGATTTGGTATTGAAATAGACATCATGGACCCAGTGATGCAATGCACTAACCCTACCCAGCTACTCAATTATCTCTTAAAAGATAATTGTTTCAACTTCGCCCGGAGAATTAGCACATTTCTATTGACATCTCACTTGGAGATTGTTGATATTGAAACAATGAGGACAGCTACTCCGGTCCCCGACTTCTTTCATGCACTGATAGAGTCTAGAGCTTATTTGAATATATATTTCATTTCTTAGGACACATGCTAAAAATAGTAAGTGTTTCTAGTTTTCGTAACTATCGGAACATCTTGGAGTGATATCTTTTGTGATATTCACGATGATTAGATGGAAATCTTACCAGAATCAACGTTATGCCAGTTCTGAACGTAGGTCACACAGTTTATTTAAACTGATGTGTTAACGAGAATCTATGTGATCTCGGTGTTTTCCCACGAGAACTTTGAGACGGTGCCCTAAAGACTGTCTCTAATACTTTCATTGCTATATCATTGTGGTGACACCATCATTTAACTGAATTTCATGATGAGGGTTCAAAGCTTCAAGTGTTCAACATATTCAGGCCAAAATCAAGCCGAATACAGAATTCATGTACATGATGTTCATGAAGAATCCTGATCATCATGAGGGGGAGAAACTTTGATACTTAATTCAGTTGATTTTGAGTTTATTGATCAAGAAGAGATTCATGTGTTGAGGGGGAGACAAAGAGAACTAAAAGATTATACAAGTCATGTCAAGGGGGAGCAAGGAAAAGAGAACAACATAAGAGAAAGAGTTTAAATTCAGAACAATGAAAGTATTCAATGACAATTCAAGAAGTTCTGAAGAAACAAGATCTAGAGCTACATTCAAGGGGGAGAGAACAAATATTCTTTCTAAATCATTTTGCTTAAATGCTCAAGATCGCATTTGCTGAAAATCACCTAAAGCTAAACCATTCATACAACCAAAGGTTGCATAATCTTAGGTTACTGGTGCGAATCTGAAAATCGGATGAAAAAGGATGTTACTGTGTGCTTCCAAGATTCAAGTTCTCATCAAGTTCATAAAGTGAAGACTATTCTTAAAAATTGAAGAGTCTATCTTTCAAGATGAGAAGACATTCTGAAGACATCCAATCAAAGACTGAAGATTCACAAAAAGAAATCGTTCAAGTCTTGTCTCCTAAAGCATTAAAGAATGCATCAAGAAATCTGCATATTTGTAAGAGGAGATTGTTAGAGTTCGTATGAAGCTGCAAAGACCATCATCTTCTATTTTCTATACAAAGGGGGAGAGTGTTAGAACTAAATATTGTATAGAATAGAAGATTGAATTCTAGGTGACGTTTGTACTGCGTACACACTAAAAGGACTAAAAGTGTAAATACCCTTAGGGGTATATAAACCAAATGACTAGTTGTCATTTGGTGGACTTTGGCATAATCCTAAACTTATGTGTGTGTTTTTCACGGTGTTTCATCATTCTCTCTACATCTTATAGATTATTAGCCATTGTTCCCTCCTTAGATCTTGATACCTGAACCACTTGGGACAAACAAGAATGGATTATATGTGATGGATATTGCACTTTGGTTATCACAGAAGATAGGAGTTTTCCTAAAATTCATACCAAAGTCTTGAAGTTGATGTTGCATCCACAGGATTTGAGCACAACAGCTTCATGCAGCAACATACTCAGCTTCTGCAGTTGAAATAGCCACTAAATTCTGTTTCTTACTAGTCCAGCTTACTAACTTTCCTCCAAGCATTTGACATCATCCTGTTGTTGATTTTCTGTCTAACTTGCACCCAGCATAGTCAGCGTCTGAAAATCCAACTAACTCAAATCCAGAGTCCTTTGGATACCAAAGACCTAGATTTGGTGTACCTTTAAGGTACCTAAAGATCCTTTTCACTGCTTGAAGATGTGATTCCTTAGGATCTATCTGATATCTTGCACAAACACATGTAGCAAACATGATATCAGGTCTACTAGCTGTCAAATAGAGTAATGAACCTATCATTCCTCTATAGGTAGACTGATATACAGACTTTCCATCCGATTCCTTGCTCGGCTTGACAACTGGTGACGTGGGTGTTTTCATGGTTGAACTTCAATCAAAACCATATTTCTTTATCAAATCAAGAACATACTTGCTTTGATTGATGAATATTCCATCAGGCTTTTGTTGAATCTGCAAGCCTAGGAAATATGTCATTTCACCCATCATACTCATTTTGTACCTTTTTGACATAACTTTGGAGAACCATTCACATAGATTTTCATTTGTAGATCCAAAGATAATGTCATCCACATAGATCTGTATAAGTATCACATGTCCTTTACTCTTTTTAATGAAGAGTGTTTTATCAATACTAACTCTGGTAAAGTCCATTGATAGTAGATATTTGGACAGTGTATCATACCAAGCTCTTGGAGCTTGATTAATACCATGCAAAGCCTTGTCTAACTTATAGACATGATGTGGATACTTTGAACTGACAAATCCAGGAGGTTGTTTCACATAGAATCCTCCTGAAATTTTCCATTTAGGAAAGCACTTTTCACATCCATTTGATAGACTTTGAAGTCTTTATATGCTGCATAAGCTAAGAACAGCCTAATGGCTTCAATTCTAGCAACAGGGGAAAATGTCTCATCATAATCTATTCCTTCTTCTTGTCTATACCCTTGTGCTACCAGCCTGGCTTTGTTCCTAAGATTCACTCCATCCTTGTCCATCTTCTTTCTATAGACCCACTTAGTACCTATAATTGTATGATCTTTGGAGTCTGGGACAAGACTCCATACCTTGTTTCTCTCAAACTCATTTAATTCCTCTTGCATAGCTTCAATTCAGTCCTCATACTCTAAGGCTTCTTCAGTCTTCTTTGGTTCCATTTAAGGTAGGAAACCAAAGTAAGCAGCATAGTTTGTTGTTGCCTTAGATCTGGTAATCACTCTTTCTTGAACATTACCAATCACTTGATCTTGAGGATGATCTTTGAGGAACTTAAATGTTGTAGTAGGAGATTGTGGTTCTGGACTTGAGTGATATTGAGGACTCTGAGGTGAACTTACATCCTCAGTCTCAATTACAACATTGTCATCAAACGGTTGATCACAAAGATCTTTAGTCTGAGTAGTATTCTCTCCAAAGGGATTTATGAACTCATCATCTTTCTCAGCTTGAGAGTACTTTGGAGCTTGTGATGATTTCTTTCATGTACATACATCATCATCACTGTCATCATCTATGACATACATAGGATTTAACATTTTGGTTTCCTCCGGCTTTTCAAGCTCACTCAAACTTACTGAGTCATCTTGACCTTTGTCAGCTTGATCAATACTGTCTTCATCAAAGGAAACATGAATTGATTCTTCTATAGCCTTTCTCCTTGAGTTATACACTCTGTAAGACATGGAGATTGAGGAATAACCAACAAAAATTCCAGGATCAGCTTTAGGTTCCAACTTATGGATCTGATCTCTTTGATTCAGCACATAGCATTTTGAACCAAAGATATGGAAGTAACCTATATTGGGCTTTCTTGATTTATACATCTCATAAGCAGTTTTGCCAAGTCTTTTGACTATGATTGATCTATTTTGGGTATAACATATTGTACTGACAACTTCATCCCAGAAATAGAGTTTCAATCCTGCCTCACACAACATTGTTAAAGCAGCTTCAATTAAGGTTCTATTTCTCCTTTCAGCAACTCCATTTTGTTGAGGAGTTCTAACTGAGGAGAAATTTTGTAATATACCTTTTTGTTCACAAAATCCTTCTAGGGTTGAGTTTCTAAACTCAGTCTCATGATCACTTCTGAGTTGCTTAACAGACTAACTGTTGGTCAAATGATCTCATCATTTTAAATTTCATGAGACAAAGTTAAGTTTGGAAGATTTTTTCTAAATATAACTTAAACAGAATTATGAGGGTTGATCAGACTGAGCACTTATAGCGTTTCAGACTGAGCACAAGCAGAATATAAGTTGAGCATATATTCGATCATCTTAGACTATATCTTAGAAATATTGTCAATATGTTTGATAAGTTGTGTATGTCACTTAAGATATAGGTTGATTATTCAGCTTGATGTGTTTCGAGCTGAGTGACTCATCGTATAGACTGAGTCAGCTCAACAGAGTTGCTAAGTAAGTTCTAGCTAACTCTTATGACTTCCAAGGATGAGTTAATCATTATACATGTTAGTACATGTTTGTTTTCGGGTTTGTTCTCAAAGAACTCAGCTTGATGAGTTTCAAGCTCAATAACTCAGTCCGACTAAAGAAGTCAGTTTAAGAGAATTTTAATATGTTTTAAATTTCTTTTATCTCTCTATATCTACGGTATGGATAAGAAGAATCCAGAATCAAGATTGAAGATTGAAGACTCAAGATAAAAAGATTCAAGATTCAAGATTCCGGGTTATCCGTTAGTTTGTTAGAAGATTAGGATAAGTTCTAATTTGTTAGGATCCATAGGAACATGATTATAAATACTTATCTCCTGATAAGTTTAGAGGTTCGACTACATTGAATGAGTTACAGAGCCAAATTCAAGTTTGACCTCAACCTATTGATCGTTTGTGTTACGAGTCTTGATTCACTGTTTGTCAGTTCAACGTGATCAAGAAACTCACAGATTGCCAAATTGTTCATTTGTTCGAATCCTCACATCTGTTGTGAAGTTGGTAAGTATTCAATCTGTGATTAAATCCTGTTTAGAGAGTCGTCATGTATCTATAATCATAAGTTGATTAAAGATAGCAAAGTTTGAGAGATTGAGAGATTTGATTTACATTATGTGTTTACATATCAAGTGTTTCTTACTTGATTGTTTCTGTAATCATCTTCTTATAAATGAAAAGCAAAGCATTCAATTGTTTGTGGTTTGATGTGTGTTAACACTTATTATTGATTTGTTCAATTTTCCGCAGAAAGTGTATTCAACCCCCCTTCTAAACATTACTTGCTTGTTGATACTCTCACCAAGGGACCAACAACTGGTATCTGAGAAGGCTGAACGATTTCATAAGTTGAAAGTTCAAGATTCTGAGAAAGTATACAATATATGCAAGCAACAATTCATCAAACTTTCCTCAGATGTCTGCCAAGAGTTGTCCCATATTCGATGGATCTGACTATCCTATGTGGAAATTCAGAGACATGCTTTTTCTCAAGTCCATTGACAATCGTATGTACGATGTCATCATTAAACGACCAATCATCCCCAAGATTCCTACTGTTGTCAGTGATATGTCTACTGAAAAAACTGAAAAGGAAGTAAAGAACCCTGTTGCAACCTGGACTGATGAAGATGGAAAACTGTATAATCTGGATGACAAGGCAAAGAGTGTTCTGTCTAATGCCCTGACCAATGAGATCCTGCACACTATGACTGGGTGTCAATCTGCAAAAGAGATCTGGGATACTCTGAGTATTACATATTGTTGGTCAAATGATCTCATCAGTTGAAATTTGATGAGACAAAGATAAGTTTGTAAGATGTGTTCTAAATATAACTTAAATAGAATTATGAGGCTTGATCGGACTGAGCAATTATAGTTTTTCAGACTGAGCATAAGCTGAATATAAGCTGAGAGTATGTTTGTTTAGCTTAGACTATATCTTAGTAAGATTATCAATGTGTTTGATAAGCTGTGTATGTCACCTAAGATATAGGTTGAGTATTCAGCTTGATGTGTTTCGAGCTGAGTGACTCAGCTTATAGACTGAGTCAGCTCAACAAGTTCTAGCTAACTCTTATGACTTCTAAGGATGAGTTAATCATTATACGTGTTAGTACATGTTTATTTTCGGGTTTGTTCTCGATGAACTCAGCTTGATGAGTTTCAAGCTGAGTAACTCAGTCCGACTAAAGAAGTAAGTTTAAGAGAATTTAAATATGTTTTAAATTCCTTTTATCTCACTATATCTACGGCAAGGATAAGAAGATTCCATAATCAAGATTGAAGATTGAAGACTCAAGATAAGAAGATTCAAGATTCAAGATTTCGGGTTATTCGTTAGTTTGTTAGCAGATTAGGATGAGTTCTAGTTTGTTAGAATCCGTAGGAACAGGATTATAAATACTTATCTCCTGATAAGTTTAGAGGTATGACGACGACTTCATTCAACGAGTTACAGAGCGAAACTCAAGTTTCACCTCAACCCATTGATCGTATGTGTTACGAATTTTGATTCACTGTTTGTGAGTTCAACGTGATCAAGAAACTCACAGATTGCCAATTTATTCGTATGTTCGAATCTTCACATATATTTTGAAGTTGGTAAGTATTCAATCTGTGATTAAATCCTGTTTAGAGAGTCGTCCTGTATCTATAATCATAAGTTGATTAAAGATAGCAAAGTTTGAGAGATTGAGAGATTTGATTTACATTAGGTGTTTACATATCAAGTGTTGCTTACTTGATTGTTCTTGTAATCATCTTCTTATTAATGAAAGCAAAGCATTCGATTGTTTGTGGTTTGATGTGTGTTAACACTTTTTATTGATTTGTTCAATTTTCCGCAGAATGTGTATTCAACCCCCCTTCTACACATAACTTGCTTGTTGATACTCTCACCAAGGGACCAACAACTGGTATCAGAACAGGCTGAATGATTTCATAAGTTGAAAGTTCAAGATTCTGAGAAAGTATACAATGTCAACAAGCAACAATTCATCAAACTTTCCTCAGATGTCTGCTAAGGGTTGTCCCATATTCGATGGATCTGACTATCCTATGTGGAAATTCAGAGCCATGCTTTTACTTAATTCCATTGTCAATCGTATGTACGATGTCATCACTAAAGGACCCATCATCCCCAAGATTCCTGTTGTTGTCAGTGATACGTCCACTGACAAAACTGAAAAGGAAGTAAAGAAGCCTGTTGCATCCTGGACTGATGAAGATTGGAAACTGTATAATCTGGATAACAAGGCAAAGAGTGTTCTGGCTAATACCCTGACCAATGAGATCTTGCACACTGTGACTGGGTGTCAATCTGCAAAAGAGATCTGTGATACTCTGAGTATTACATATGAGGACATAGATATGGGCAAGTAGCAGAAGAATCATCATCTGAACAGATCCTATGAAAACTTCTTCTCTAAGAAGAATGAAACCTTGGCTGATTTGTTTATCAGCTTTCACTACTTGATTAATGACCTGCTAGGTATAGGCATTAAGAAGAATGAAGCGGACATAGTGCTGAAATTTCTGGATGTGTTACCAGAAAAGTTCAATGAAGTAACTACAGCACTGAGGGCTGGAGGAACATTACACATGTATAACCTACAGTCCATCTATAGGTTCTTGCTCAATCATGAACAAATCACAGAGCACAGGAGAACTTCTTAACAACAACTGAAGGAGTCTTTTGATAAAACTGATGTTGCATTGGTTGCATAGAAAAAGAAGAAAAGTTCAAAAGCCTTGGTTGTTGAATCTGAGACTGAGTCAGACTCTTAAGCTGACCACTCGGACTCAAACTGAAGTGATACTGATGATGTTCAGCCTATCACTGAGCAGATGTCTATGCTGGCCAGACGTTTTAGAAGAGCTCAAAGGGGAAGAGGAAGATGTGACAGAGGCAAAGGAAAGAGTTCTTTTGATCCCAAGAAAGCCTGTCAGAGGAAGGGACACATTGCTGCTGAGTGCAGATCAAAGAAGGATGAATCAGCTTCAGTAGCTGATAAGAATACTTACAGAGCTAATAAATTCAAGAAGAAATATACTCGGCTAAAGAAAGGAAAGCCTGAAGATAAGCCCAGTGCAAAAGGACTCTATGCTAAAACATGGGATAAAGAATCATCCACCTTAGATGATGATGTTAAATGTCTGATGGCTCAAGAAGATGAAGAGTTTGAAATAGATGAAGTTGATTATGGTTTGTCTGAATCAACTTTTGAAGCTGACATGAAGGAAGCTGAGGAAAAAAGCAAACTTGGTGATTGGGATCCTTCCTCCATGTACAAAGTTAGTAATTTCAACTCTTACACCGATGAATAAAAAGGTCTTATTTTCGATTATCTGTTAAATAATTTCAAGACCAGCCTTAATTCTCAAAAATACCTCAAAGCTGAGATAGCTAAACTGAAAGATGAGATTAAGGAGAATAAATCTCTCATTGATGTTGGTAATAAGGCACAATGTGAACTTGAATGTCAAAGACACATCAATAAACTTCTAAGTGAAGAACTTCAGGAAGCCAAGGATAAAGCTGACCAACTTCAAAAGGTCACTGAATCTTGGTGTAAGTCATCTGAGGAAGCAAGTACATAGTAAGTCAGCCTCTAAGGAAGATAGACAACTGATTGAGTCTCATAATTCAGCCTCAGAGAAGAAACATGGTCAAAACCTTAAATACAATATGTTTGTAAAGGCAAAAAATCATGGAAATAAATGCTCAACATCTAAACAACATAGTAAGTCTGTGCTGGACAGATTAGGCACTCAGCCTATTCAAAGAACTTCGGTCTTAGAAAGACTTAATCCAAATCCTTTCAAACGACAACACTCTCTATCTGGCTCAGAGAGAAGGTACAAGAATAGGAACACCACTGTAAGTCAGAGGTCACACCACAACAATGGTAAGTCCAAAGTTTCTGAATTTGGTAAGTCCAAATTGCTCAATAGTGGTAAGTCCAAGACTGTTGAAACTGGTAAGTCCAGAAAACATGACAATGGTAAGTCCAAAGTCATCGAAAAGAAGTTTGTTGGTCAAGCTTCTAATCAATAGGATAATAAACCAAGATCTGACAAAGGTAAGTCCAAAGTCAATGAATATCAAGTGAATCAACTTGCTAAGAAAGTTGAGAAGTTATCCACCACAAATAATCCTAAAGCCTAGGATAAGTTCCCTAAATGATTATCAAATGATCTATCTCCTGTAGCCATTAGTAGAAGAAGATGCTACAAGTGCAGAAGTAGAGAACATGAGGAAAAGGACTGTGAAATTGAAATCTCAAGGGATGAAAAGGAACAAGTTGATCAGCCTACAGCACATGCTCAAGCTGACCAGTCAGTTCCATAAGATGAAGCTGCTAAGTGCTCATCATCTGGGTTCAAGTAAATGGTACTTGGATAGTGGATGTTCAAGGAACATGACTGGGTGGAAAGGACTTCTTAGTGATTTCCAGGAGGATGAAGGTCCTAAAGTAACATTTGGTGATAAGTCCCATGGAAAAACTAAAGGCTATGGGAAGATGCATGCTGGCAAGGTGACTTTCCAGAAGGTTGCATATGTTAAGGGTCTTAAAAACAATCTGATAAGTATCAGCCAGTTGTGTGATGAAGACAATATTGTTACTTTTAGGAAGAAAGCATAAACTATATATAATGCTAAGGGTAAGCCTGTATTAATTGTAAAAAGTGAAAGATATGTGTATCTACTTGATCTTAATTTTGTTGATCCCTATACTGAAACATGCTTGTATACTCAATCTGTTCCTAAGCTGAGTTGGTTGTGGCATAAAAGATTATCACATTTAAATTTCAAGAATATAAATATGCTATCCAATAGAGAGTTAGTCTCTGTATTACCAAAGATCACATTTGTCAAGGACAAATTGTGTTCAGCTTGTGAACAGGGGAAATATCATAAAGGGTCCTTCAAATCAAAGCAAAATTTTTCAATAACAGACCCACTACATATGTTCCATATGGATATGTTTGGACCCATAAGTACTCCAAGCCTAAGTGGCAAGAAGTATACTCTGGTGATAGTAGATGAGTTCTCACGATTCACCTGGGTAATATTCCTTAAAGCCAAAAGTGATGCTGCCCTGGAGATAATAAGTTTCATCAAACAGGAAGATTTGCAAAAAGGTAAGTCTGTAAAGCAACTCAGAAGTGATCATGGGACTGAGTTCAGAAACTCAACCCTAGAAATCTTTTGTGAATAAAAAGGAATATTACAAAACTTCTCTTCAGTCAGAACTCCTTAACAAAATGGAGTGGCTAAAAGGAGAAATAGAACCTTAATTGAGGCTGCTAGAACAATGCTATGTGAGGCAGGATTGAAACTCTATTTCTGGGATGAAGTTGTAAGTACAGCATGCTATACCCAGAATAGATCAATCATTGTTAAAATACATGGCAAAACAGCATATGAGATGTATAAATCTAGAAAGCCCAATATAGGTTACTTCCATGTCTTTGGTTCAGAATGCTATGTGCTGAATCAAAGAGATCAGCTCCATAAGTTGGAACCTAAAGTTGATCTTAGAATTTTTTTTTTGTTATTCCTCAATCTTCAAGTCTTACAGAGTGTATAACACAGGAGAAAGGCTATAGAAGAATCAATTCATGTCTCATTTCGTGAAGACAGTTTTGATCAAGCTGATAAAAGACAAGCTGACTTGGTCAATCTGAGTGAGCTTGAAAAGCCTGAGGAAACCAGAATGTCAAATCCAAAGTATGTCATGGATGATGACAGTGATGATGATGTGTGTCCATCAAAGAAATCATCACAAACTCCAATGGACTCACAAGCTGAGAAAGATGATGAGTTCGTCAATCCCTTTGGAGCTGATGTTACTCAGACTGAAGATCTTAACAATACTTCCATTGAGACTGAGGATGTAAGTTCACCTCAGAGTCCTCAATATCACTCAGATCTAGAACCACAATCTCCTACTACAACATTTAAATTGCTCAAAGACCATCCTCAAGATCAAATAATTGGTAATGTTCAAAAAATAGTCATGACAAGATCAAAGGCAACAGCAAACTATGCTGCTTACTTTGGTTTCCTATCTCAAATGGAACAAAAAAAGACTGAAGAAGCCTTAGAGGATGAAGATTGGATTGAAGTTATGCAAGAGGAATTAAATGAGTTTGAGAGAAACAAGGTCTGGAGTCTTCTCCCAGCCCCCAAAAATCATACAATTATAGGCAGTAAGTGGGTCTATAAAAACAAAATGGAGAAGGATGGAGTGATTATTAGGAACAAAGCCAGGCTGGCAGCACAAGGGTATAAACAAGAAGAACGAATCGATTATGATGAGACCTTTGCCCCTGTTGCTAGAATTGAAGCCATAAGGCTGTTCATAGCTTATGCAGCATATAAAGACTTTAAAGTCTATCAAATAGATGTGAAGGGTGCTTTCCTAAATGGAAAACTTCAGGAGGAAGTCTATGTGAAACAACCTCCGGGCTTTGTTAGTTCAAAGTTTCCACATCATGTCTATAAGTTAGACAAGACTTTGTATGGTCTTAAACAAGCTCCACGAGCTTGGTATAATACCCAGAGGTAGTATAGATAAGACACTCTTTATTAAAAGAAGTAAAGGACAGGTGATTCTTGTACAAATCTATGTGGATGACATTATTTTTGGTTCTACAAATGAATCACTGTGTGAATGGTTCTCCAAAATTATGTCAAAAAGGTACAAGATAAGTATGATGGGTGAAATGACATATTTCCTAGGCTTGCAAATTCAACAAAAGCCTGATGAAATATTCATTAATCAAAGCAAGTATGTTCTTGATTTGATAAAGAAATATGGTTTCGATTCTAGTTCAACCATGAAAACACCCATGTCACCAGCTGTCAAGCTGAGTAAACACTCAGATGGTAAGTCTGTATGTAAGTCTACCTATAGAGGAATGATTCTAAGGAGTCACATCTACAAGCTGTGAAAAGGATCTTTAGGTACCTTAAAGGTGCACCAAATCTAGGTATTTGGTATCCAAAGGACTCTAGATTTGAGTTAGTTGGTTTTTCAGATGCTGACTATGCTGGGTGGAAGTTAGATAGAAAATCAACAACAGGAGGATGTCAAATACTTGGAGGAAAGTTAGTAAGTTGGACTAGTAAGAAACAAAACTCAGTGGCTACTTCAACTGCTGAAGCTGAGTATGTTGCAGCAGGAAGCTGTTGTGCTCAAATCCTGTGGATGCAACACCAGCTTCAAGACTTTGGTATGAATTCCTAGAAAACACCCATATTCTGTGATAACCAAAGTGCAATAGTCATTACTTTCAATCCAGTCTTCCACTCAAGAACCAACCACATTGAAATTCGACATCACTTCATTAGGGACATCGTGGAAAAAGGTAAAGTTGACATTAAATTTATCTCCACTGATGAACAATTGGCAGATATCTTTAAAAAACCACTTGATGAAAAGAGGTTTATGTATCTGCTAAGTGAACTGGGTATGCTCAACCCCTAGGTAAGTGTCTAGGATTTGAGTTTCAGTTTGACAAAGATTGTGTGTCTTAAGCTGAGTGCACAGTTTATAAATAACTTTTCATAAACTGAATATATTGTCAAGCTGCATAATGAGTTCACACGTTTGGTAAGTCCCAAACATTTTTTAACTACTCAGTGTAGTTAATATTTACTTTTGAGTTAGTCTCAAACATAAATGACTATGTGTCTGTAATTTTGAACTGTGTGCTCTACTCAAGCTGAGTATCAATCTCAAGCTGAGTGATCAACTCAAGCTGAGTGCTTGACTTACGCTGAGTGATAAGTTTACTCAGCTTGGTGTGTCCAAACTATGATTTAACTATGTATTATTAATTCATAAGTCATCATGAATTTGAGTTGGTCTCAAATCAAGTTTTATACCGATTGCATATTGTTGTAATACAACAGTGTAAATAATATTGTTGTAAGTCAATAATATTATTTTACAAACTTAACCGTTGGGAGATGATAAGTTTCATCTCGATAACTGTTACCTTGCACCGTAAATTTGTTATGCATAACGGATAAAAAGGGAATTCTAACGGTAACTTTTCTCCCTCCTCGAAAAGGTATATATAACGACCATAACCGATATTCAGAAGTTTACGCTTACATTTCTCATACTTAAACTTTTACTATACACAAATACCTTCCATAAACACCTCTCCTTGCTCAATGCAATCAACCGTTCAGATTCGAAACCCTAAATCGCTCAGTGTGAATTCTAAATCGCTCAGTGCGACTTCAAAATTTACTCAGTGTGAATCACCAAAATCAATGATGGACGGAACATTCTCATTCTAAGAGATAGAATTAGGGGTGCTCATATAAAAAACAACGGTGTGCCGTTGATTCGAGTTAATAATCAGCGTGACTGTCTTACAATTCCGGAGAGGAAACGAGGCAGAAGATACGAAATATGGGTGGACTATATTCGAAAATGCCCCCTGGCATTCGCTTTCTCAGGAGCACCACTTCATATCGTTCCACAACATTTGTTGGAGTTATGGTATACTTGTACTTACGACCAGAACAGGGGAGAGATCGTTGGCACTGTTCTAAATGGGGATAGAATAGTTGTCACTACTATGCAGCGGTTGAGGAAAGTTCTTCAACTCCATGCAAATGATGTGTTCGAAGCTTCTGTTACAAGACAAGTGGCAAGGTCAGTCCTACCCAACATGGGTCACCCACAAACGGAGGGTGTGATTAAGAAGGCCACTTTTCCAACTGGATAGGGCTTCATGGTGTCCACTGTGATCCGTTCACTTGGCACTAAGATTGGAGGCTTGGATCAAGTCAATGAGTTCGAGATACAGCTGCTCTACAACATGTATCATGCCAGAAATCTGGATTATGCACTGCTCATCTTCAACGAGCTCAACGCTCAAGTTGTGAAGACGCCAAGGGTTCTCCATGTACCATTTATAAAGTAATTATCCTTGGTGGTGGAAGCTGAGTTGGGAGAACAGCATTATGAAGCTGGACAGGATGTGTTCCCTGCTCCACCACTCAGCTCAAAGATATTCAACAATGAAATCTTTCCAGAGCAGGAAGGTTTGAGTTACCCAATGCAATGGATAGCTGAGAGAGCTTCATCTACCAGTGAAGCTGAGGAGTCATATCAAGGGGGAGCATCTGGAGCTGAACCAGATCATCAAGATGATCAGCCAGCTCAAGCTGAGCCCCTCTAGTTCTAAGTCATCTTCAGAGTCTGCATTCATTGCAAGACCTAGACAAGGTATCACTCCTCCTCTCTCAACCTCTTCTCATTTTTCCTTTGGAGATAAGACTATGGTAGACCCAACCCAGTCTAACCCATCTCCTCCACCTTCTTTTCATCTCCACTCTGAAGCCACCCCTACTATGCCCACTGCTACTAGGGAGAATATTCAAACCTATACTCGTAAAACTATCAAAGGTGGTGCCACTTCTAAAGGCATCACTGGAGCTGAGATCACGTTGATCCCTCCCCAGGTAGGAATTCAGGGGGAGACGCCTATCCGGGTGTGGTATCTACTCATCCCACACTCTCTAGAGCAATGGGAGAGCCCACTGCTGTGCCTGAGCTGACACACTCAGGTTACATTGAAAAAATAACCAATCCCCAGGGTCAATCACCCCCTCCAACCCACTAAGCCAACCAGCTACCCATACACTTCACGTCTCGAGCCCTATTACTTCTCTTCACTTCTCACACCCACAAGCACAACCTGCCAATGTTTCATCTACATACCAAGATGAATCACAGGGTCCAAACTCCGGTGCACATGATTTTGAGGGTATACACCAACCCTTGAATGATGTACCCAAGTCCCAACCTTTTCAAGCTGACCTGGATGAACTACTAACCTTCTTTAAGAGTCAGTATGATACTTTGCACCTCAAGAGACGACAAACAAAGAAAATTATGTTGCAGATTCTAGTTTCTCTGGATTAATAGGTGCTAAGGTTAAAATCTGCGGTTGCTCCCTATCCCAAAATCAGACTTCGAACCCTATTAATGATGACAAAAAGGGGGAGAAGGTTCAAGAGGCTTAAGCTGAGTCTGTCCAAGATGAAGCATTGTTACTACTAGCAAAGGGAGAAGATCAGATTGAGGAGGAGAAAGAAAAGGAGATAGAAGTTGGGCTGACTGAAAATGCTAAAGGAAAAAGACCTGTAGTAGTCAGCTCAGATGAATCAGAACCCCTCAAGCAGAAAATAAGGAAAGTGATTCTTAGTGAATCAGCCTCAGATTAAGACTCGGCAGATAAGATGACACTACAAGAAAGAGCTTCTCTGTTGGCAGTGAGAAGAATGGAACAAGAGGATGCTGACCAGCTTGGGATGTCAATAAACGAACTAAGAAGAAGGCAAATGAATTTACAAGCTGAGTTACCACATGAGAAAGAGGCAAGGGAAAAGGCATGGGGAGAATAGATCAGAAAGCAGAATGAGGAACTAGCAAAACTTAGACTGCCGATTGTGCCTAAGGAAGAGGAAGTAGAAGAACCTCCTGTTAAGAATCAACAAAAGGAGGAAGATATAACTCAGTGTTATACAAGGTCCTACTTCTCTTCTCAAATTGAAACACTCAAGTTGAGCTCAGTCCAAGGGATAGTTATTCTGGAGTTCATCTTAAAAAATGGTAAAACACCTTCCCTGGAGCTGAATCAACTTCACATACTGGGATATGAAAAATGGAAGCAGGTAGCCATACTTATTAAGCAGATGGAAAAGTCCTCTGCTAGAAATCAGGTGAAAGATGAAATCCTAAGGCTTATTGCAAGAGCTGATACGATGGAAATCATACCCAGGTCTGAGATAGCTACCCTACTGACTTCTTTTCATAAAGTTAGAAAGAAGAAGCTAACAAAGCCACCTGGATTAGCAAATGCAAACAAGTACAGTCTAGATATTCCTGAAGGCATGGAGTTTAAAGAAAACACTTATGTTGAAAAGCCTCAGAAAGGATTCATGTACTTGGACAGAAAAGGTGAACAATGCTTCCAGTCTTATGCAAGTATATATACATGTGGGTAGGGGTGAGCGTTGGTACCGGAAATACCGAACCGTACCGGCACCGTACCGGAACTGGAACCGGTACCGAATTAAAGTTTTCAGTCCGGTATTCGGTACTTGAAATATTCCTAAATCGGTATTCGGGACTCGGTATTCGGGACTAGTACCGAACTAACTATGGCCGGTCGTGGCGCATTTGTCTTCACTTGCTCTTCAAGGGCCGTGAGAGACCGTGAAGGACTGTCTGCATGAATTCCTTTATTCTGATTGGGCCATCTTGTGGTCCAATGGGATACTACTTCTAATCCGGCCAAATGAGTGTCATTGTGGTCTGGAACAGTTGTAGAACTTGCATGAGACTCATTTTACTCTATCTTTTTCTCTCTTGGTGCTACATGAAGCATACACACATACACTAAGGTTGTTAGTTCTTAAGTGTTGAGTGTACTACTTGGTGGTGCAAGAGGAGATATCAAGGGCTGTTCCAGATATGTGCAGTCATTGCGGACGTTCACGAGAAGGAGTACTAGCATACGGGGATTAAACTAACTTGGTGTGGATCAACGATAGAGGAGGATTCACTTGATTTCTCATTCATCCAGACTTGTCATTTGCTACAGCCGATTTTGTGTATGGTAAGAAGGTAATTTCTACCCTTCTTGTTCCTTCTTTGAGTTGCAATTTGGTTTTGTAGAAAGATCTCACTTTGGAACATGTTATGGACCCGATTGTGTTCGGTTTTTAGACTTTTGTTTTTGCTTCCGCTGTGCTTGTGCTCCATACCGTGATCCAACAGTGGTATCAGAGCCATATCTACAAACAAATTGCACTTTCTTGGCATGAAAACCGAAAATGGACATTCTGTCCAGAGTGTCTTCAAGGGTCGTGAAGACTTATTCTTCACGGTCGTGAAGGCTCACGACCAGTCTCGTGGGGTGTTGGTCGTGAAGGTTTTTCACTGTGTCAGAGTCGTGGAGCTCATGGGCTTCACGGACCATGAGAGGCCGTGAAGCCTTCTGGGCCGTGAAGGATGTCGTGAACAGTGTTTTTGGTCCTTTTGTAAAAGAAAAATAATTTTCGATTTTAGCTTCTTTCGATTCTGTTTTTCCAGAATCCGTCCTAGTTGTTTGGACTTGAAAATCCCCATATGTGTCTTGATTCGTATATTTATATGTATTGGGTGGTTTTTGGCATGAAATGCACACATGCATATACTTGTATTGTGTATATATGAATATGTATTCTCAAAGTGTTTGGGGTACTAATGCATATGTACAAGGATTGTTCACTTTGTTCCTTGAGTGTTTAGCTAGGTTTGAACAATCTTAATCGAGATACATTTTGCACGGTTTTGTTGTGGCACACCGTGTTTTTGTTTGTGGTTGTTGTTTGATCCGGTAACACCTTGCCCGTTAGACCTATGTGTTGGTTGTTTGGTTGTGTTTAATTATTCATTCATTTGGTGGTTTGTACCACAATTGGTTTGTAATAATTAAATTTATTCGGTCTTGTATTTTGTACTTGATTTTGGCTTGCATGCCGATTGCTTTTCTCTGTAATTGTTAGATTATCTTAGATTAGCATTTCGCGGCTTGCATGCCGTTTCTTTTCAAATATTTGTATTTATTTATAAAAGAAGACCGAAGACAACCATCGAGAGTCGTGGAGGAGACGTCTCGGCTATGGTGGATCCGGAGGTTCATTGGAGATGACGGATTCAGTGGGAGCACTTCCAGCTGGGCCAAGTGGTTGTGTCCTTAGTTTGGCCTTTCTTTCCTCGTTTGGCTCACGGGGAAAGCGCATAGGGTTTAGGGGCATGTTACTGGATGTTACTTGTGCGTAGTTGTTGTTTTGTTAATTTTTCTAGCGTGGTTGTTTAGTTTCTTCACTCGCTTGAAAATTTTTCAAAATAATATAACCAAGAGTTTTTGAATTAGTTTACAAACCTCGCGCGCCACAAGACCACTTGAAAAACTAAATCCCGTTTTTCTCAAATGTAAATCACTCGCCTCCCGTAAGATGACACCACCCGAATCTAGTGAAACAAAATCGGTCGTCGAGCTTTAGCCGAGGGCGGTTTTGCGTAACTGTGTGGAAGGTGCGTGTGGCAACTCGCAAGGGTCGGTTTTCGAGCTTAGCCGAGCCGGCCATTGGGCTTGAGTACCACCGTGTATCTTGACGGTCGATTTACAATTCCAAGACTTAAAACGCGTTGGTAGTTGTCGTGCCCATACCGAGCTATCAAAGCGGATTAATGAGGAATCTGTGAGGGAAGGGATCAAACATGCCAAATAGATGCTGTGAGTATCGGTGGATCCCGCAAGTGTCTAAGAGTTGTAATCTCGGATTGCAATTGGTAAAGAGTTTACCGGCCTAAATAGCTCCATGAAGTGATCCGCGGCAAACCCGTCATGGATTGGGGTGAAATAAGGTTCTTAGCCCTTGTTAAGATAATTTGGTTTTCTTAATCAGTTGGGTAATTATTTTAACGATGATTATATCGAAACTAACTAAAACGTGTACTCTTTTATAGATGGAAAATATTAACGACACCACACCAAACTTTAAACTTCGATTATTCCTGGAAAGGGAGAGACTCATAGAAGTGAACTTCGCTGACTGGTATCATGTATTGAGGATCGTTCTCTGTCACGAGTCAAAGTTGCACGTCCTTGAGGAGCCCTTTCCGGAGCCACCTGCTACCAACGCGAACTGGGCCACTCGATACGCTTTTGAGAAGCGTGTTAGAGATGCACAAGATATTTCTTGTCTCATTTTATCGACTATGAGCTTTGAGTTGCGTCAGCAGCTTGAGCAATTGAGTGCGTATGACATGATCAACCGGCTAAAGGATATGTTCCCACAATAGGTTAGAAAAGAACGGTTTGAGTGTATAAAGGCTTTGGTTGGTTGTAGGATGCAGGAAGGTGAGGATGTAAATGTACATTTCCTTATGATGAAGGGATACATGGACCAATTGGAGAGACTAGGACTTCCAATAGGGAGGAAGATTTCGGTGGATATGATCCTCCAATCCCTACCCGCGTCTTATGAGAAGTTTGTCAAGAACTATCACAAAGACAATTTAGATAAATCCTTGATCGAACTTCAAGACATGCTGAAGGTTGTACAGTCTTACATGGTTGAGAAGAATCATACCTCGTCTACATCCACCTTGGCTACTAGGGAACATACTAGCAAGAAGGAGAAATTGACCTCAAATGAAAAGCCTTGTATGACTAGGCCATCCGTAACTGTGAAGTCGGAGGACAATGAGATTGTGCCTCATGATGATGTTCCACATAGGATAGTTTGCTACTTTTACGGAGAAATTGGAAATTGGCGCCATCACGCCTGTCCTAAATGCCTGAAAGAGCTAAGTATCCTAAAGCAGAAGAACGTTAGCTCATCATCTTCAGGTACATTCATGATCAAACTCCATTGATCTTCTACTTCTAAAGACTGGGTTTTGAACGCTAGTCAAAACACTCACGTTTGTCACAAACTTGTTTGTTGCAAAGTGCAGGTGTTTATCAGAAGTAGCTAATGGATGCATGGAGAGCTGGACCTTAGAGAGGGAAACACGGTGGTTGTACCTAACTAAAAGGATTGGAAGAAGAGTCTTGCCGTTCCATCCAGCTATACTATTACTTCATTTAGATCTTTGTCTTACGCCCTGCGTGGCAAGAAGCATTGTATCTTTTATGCCTTTAATGACGATGAATATTACTTTGAATTATGAAATTGTGGGTTCGAGATTTATTTCAAAGTTTATTCATGTTGTGGCATGTGTGATAAGCTCTTGCTTAAGGAAGTAATGAAATGATTGTGAATGATTATGGAATTGTTATCCTTATGATATAGTTGATTTAATCATATAAACAAGACTTGCATCACCAAGCTCCATGTGGTTAGGAACTTGGAATCTTTTAACCATTGGTCAATTGTTGATTGCAAATTTTTGCTTATAAGGTTAAATAACTAACATATCCTTCACTTGTTAATGTGAGAGGAATGAAAGCTTGTTGGATTTCGTTTGCACATTTGTGTAAAGACCGTTCAGGAAAGAACAATAAGGATTAACTATATGTGATTTGTTACCTTTACTGATGATGGTAGAAGGGAAGGGTATATCTAATTTATTAGATAAATGTCTGAAACCTGAGAGGTGTTCTAGACTCACCCGTAACAATCTTAAGATAAAAGGGCAAGAGGAACTAAGTTACTCAAATCTGGCATGATGTTGAGCATGTGGACTCTAGATTTCTCTACCATCATGAGAATTATGGGAATGTCTCATAATTCACTTCTCCTAAGATACATGTTTTACATGCATCGTTGAGTGGAGAAACGGAACATACTAGTTATGATTCTATTTGATGACTTAAACTTAAGTAACCTGATGAGTGGGTGTACTTGAGTGATGACGGGCAATGTTCCTATATTAAATCAACAAAGATGGTCAAATTAGCATCTAAGGAGATTCGACTAGAAAGTGTTCTTTGCTTGTCTATCTCATAGATTAGATTTATCCAGTCTACATTTAGTGGGAGATGGATGAACTTGAAGGATGCTAATATATTTAAATAGTTCTTCTAGGTTTCAGATATTCATTTCATATCCTTTTGGGAACCAGGTTTGGTTGCTCGAAAAGGGAAAGGAATAACTGAATCATTCTAGTGGAAGAACGTAAGATTTAAATAAAAGACCTGATGTTGACACTAGCATTCAATCAGAGATGATTGAAACTCAACATGGCTATGTTGGAGTATCTGGCATAAAGTTATTACTTCTTCATATGTCTGGTAAGAGTCGTCATAAGACCAGAAGAGTATAATTTATTATATCTGAGGACGATGACTTATTGATGATACGTGATGTATGCATCAACTACCGGAAGCTGTAGTGGGCCCTTGAGTCTGCTAAGAAGAGGAGTGTAATAACATAAGATACATTCCATGCTGGATTTCCAAGTTTTGAACTCGGTTAATCCAACACCTAGGTTTTGACCTGATGGTGTAAATAGATCTTTTGGGAATGAGATCTGCATGGATAAGTCTGTAGATAACTTCAAATAATGACTGGGAAGAAATGGTTTCATGACGATTGACCATTGGGTAAGAATCATATGAAGACATTCTCCTAGTAGTTATGTTGAAGTTTAAGCAGATGCTTATGCCGTTTTATGGCAGTATGATACAAAGACCGCATTCCGTTATAGGAATTTTATGAGGAAGTGCTCACAACACTGTCCGAGGGTCTTTTACATCTTGAGTATCCTTATGGGCTTAGAATAAATCTAAGTTTTGGAATCTTTGCTAAGAAAATCAAGTGTTTGAGTTTTCAGTAAGCAATGATAAAACTTGGATAGATGCCAGAGCTAGTGGGAGCGCTGTTATAATCCTATTTGGTATGTCTTGAACATACTATGTTTTGGAGATAATGTCTTGATATAGCTTGGCAACAAGCATAAATCAAGAATTATGCGTCCATAATAAATATGGGATATTCAAAGAAGTTTGTCGAGTACAAGAAATATGAGTATATGTTCTTGTGGTGATATAATTAGAAGAAGCTTAAAGTGAGTTGTTACTCTTGTGATGGCTTCTACTTTAAAGGATAACCGCCGATCTTGATTGGGGTTTGTAATCTTCTAAATATGGTGTTGTTAATTTGCGTGTTTCTTAAAGCATCGTTGACTCTATTGGGTTCTTTTGAGGCAATGAGAGTACGATGGCTTATACACACTAAATTTTGTGAATCAAGCATTGTTTGCCTTATTGGGTTCTTTTGAAACAATGAAGGTATAACTGTTTGGACAAAATGATCAAAATCTCATCAACGCACACTTTGGAAGTGGTTGGTTGTAGCAGGGATATGATCACTGAGAACCAAGCATCGCTGACTCTATAGAGATCTTTATGAATACTATGAGAGTACGATGGCTTATGCACATTAAAATCATAAAACCAAGCGTTGTTTGCCTTATTGGGTTCATTGAAACAAAGAAGGTATAATGGCTTAGATTAATGATAGTAATCCCATTAACGCACACCTGATGAGTGATTGGTTGAAGTGGGATATGGTCAATGTCAGAGTACACACGGATGACATCGTGGATGGTCCGTTTACAGAGCTATAGT
This sequence comes from Pulicaria dysenterica, assembly GCA_947179395.2. NCBI lineage: Eukaryota > Viridiplantae > Streptophyta > Magnoliopsida > Asterales > Asteraceae > Pulicaria > Pulicaria dysenterica. The sequence goes on from OX359289.1 coordinate 82,604,409, forward strand.
GGCAGTCTAGTGATGAATGTCATACTAAAGGTCTGCATGAACTTGGCTTGAGTTTGTTTTAGTAAAGTTTTGATATGCTTTATCTTTGGGAACATTAAGCAATATTGGGCTTCTGCTTGTATCGATTATCAAAGGGTTTTGGTAATGCGCGTGTAGCGGGTACTCTCAGTAAACCTTATTGTGTTCCAACTTTGCATGTTTTACCTATTCCCTGAATGTGTATACATTCTAAATGTCCACAGCCAGTCATTCTTCAAGGGAAGGAAGTCTGAATGAAGGCTGAGGGAAGTGATTGGTCAAGTGTCCAATGGTGATTGGGACATAGGGACGCAATACTTCGCCTGTACTTGAAAGGGGTTTTCAAGTGACTAGACGACCCACACCTGAATTCACTTTGTGGTACTTGTCATGAGTGATTCAGGATGATAATATCAGTTCATCCTCATACTGGAGATGCATGTGTCTGCATCATTTTGGTTTTCTTTGCTCTAGTTACTTTCAAACGCAGTCCGTAACTGGCTGTTATAAAGGGAGTAGCTGGGCAGAGTATGATCACTATGGTGGGCAATGTAGTCAAAGGAATTTATTCCTCTGTTTAGAGAGATATCCCTGGGCCCCTCGATGATTAGGCGCTGACACCAAAATGCATGGTCGTGCTCGAGTGTGCAATGATTTGGGTAATCGATTGCAACTTTCTTATTTTGGTCACCACCAATCTCGATCGAGAAACATAATCGTAAAGGACTGAGAATGACTTAGTACCATGTCTCGCCTTCACATGGATATCGCGAACAAAAGGATGGTTGATCATTTATCTATAGGGCCATTTCAAACCTTTGAGTTGTGAATTGGTACTTGTCTATGGGATGAAATACCTCGTACTGACTTGGGGGCAGGGATGCCTTGCTAGAGGCCGCTCCCTGTCTGTGATACCTCTGGGTACGTTGTGTCATGTGCAAGTGGGAGTCTGTTGGAGTCTGCCCACTGACACAAGTACAACGGTGTTATTGCTGATGAAGTGCGAGCCTATTGGGTCACACAACAAGGATTGATCCCGACAGCTTGCTGATAAAGAGAGAAGGTCCAAAAATCAAATTGTTTGATTTTGGGGCTTCACGGACGTGAGGGATGCTCCACAGGTCGTGAAGCCCACTGCCCTCACGTTTGACTCGTGACGCGGCACGGGCCGTGAAGGACTATGGCCGGTCGTGGCGCATTTGTCTTCACGGGCTCTTCACGGGCCATGAGAGGCCGTGAAGGACTGTCTGCGTGAATTCCTTTATTCTGAGTGGGCCATCTTGTGGTCCAATGGGATACTACTTCTAATCCGGCCAAATAAGTGTCATTGTGGTCTGGAACAGTTATAGAACTTGCATGAGACTCATTTTACTGTCTATTTTTCTATCTTGGTTCTACATGAAGCATACACACATACACTAAGGTTGTTAGTTCTTGAGTGTTGAGTGTACTACTTGGTGGTGCAAGAGGAGATATCAAGGGTTGTTCCAGATACGTGAAGTCATTGCGGACGTTCACGAGAAAGAGTACTAGCATACGTGGATTAAACTAACTTGGTGTGGATCAACGATAGAGGAGGATTCACTTGAGTTCTCATTCATCCCGACTTGTCATTTGCTACAGCCGATTTTGTGTATGGTAAGAAGGTACTTTCTACCCTTCTTGTTCCTTCTTTGAGTTGCAATTTGGTTTTGTAGGAAGATCTCACTTTGGAACATGTTATGGACCCGATTGTGTTCGGTCTTTAGACTTTTGTTTTTGCTTCCGCTATGCTTGTGCTCCATACCGTGATCCAACAGTGATATGTTCATAATTATTAGTCTGATTAGTTCAGCTTGAATGAACAAAATGATAAGTTCGTGTTCATTTAAATGTTTGGTTGGGTTGTTCAACTTAAAATTGATAAGTTCAATTAATATTTGATTAGTTCAAATATAAAATCTTAATAAGTTTAAGATTTAAAACATAATTCTGTTAAAAAAACTTAATAACTGTTTGATGGTTTTGTCATCATCAAATAGGGGGAGTTTGTTGGTCAAATGATCTCATCAGTTGAAATTTGATGAGATAAAGTTAAGCTTGTAAGATGTGTTCTAAATATAACTTAAACAGAATTATGAGGCTTGATCAGACTGAGCACTTATAGTGTTTCAGACGGAGCACAAGCTGAATATAAGTTGAGCATATATTCAATCAGCTTAGACTATATCTTAGAAAGATTATCAATGTGTTTGAAAAGTTGTGTATGTCACTTAAGATATAGGTTGAGTATTCAGCTTGATGTGTTTCGAGCTGAGTGACTCATCGTATAGACTGAGTCAGCTCAACAGAGTTGCTAAGTAAGTTCTAGCTAACTCTTATGACTTCCAAGGATGAGTTAATCATTATACGTGTTAGTACATGTTTGTTTTCGGGTTTGTTCTCAAAGAACTCAGCTTGATGAGTTTCAAGCTCAATAACTCAGTCTGACTAAAGAAGTCAGTTTAAGAGAATTTTAATATGTTTTAAATTCCTTTTATCTCTCTATATCTACGGTATGGATAAGAAGAATCCAGAATCAAGATTGAAGATTGAAGACTCAAGATAAGAAGATTCAAGATTCCGGGTTATCCGTTAGTTTGTTAGCAGATTAGGATAAGTTCTAGTTTGTTAGGATCCGTAGGAACAGGATTATAAATACTTATCTCCTGATAAGTTTGAAGGTACGACTACATTCAGAGAGTTACAGAACCAAACTCGAGTTTCATCTCAACCTATTAATCGTATGTGTTACGAGTCTTGATTCACTATTTGTTAGTTCAACGTGATCAAGAAACTCACAGATTGCCAACTTGTTCGTGTGTTCAAATTTTCACATCTGTTGTGAAGTTGGTAAGTATTCAATCTGTGATTAAATCCTGTTTAGAGAGTCTTCCTATATCTATAATCATAAGTTGATTATAGATAGCAAAGTTTGAGAGATTGAGAGATTTTATTTACATTAGGTGTTTACATATCAAGTGTTGCTTACTTCATTGTTTCTGTAATCATCTCTTTATAAATGAAAAGCAAAGCATTCAATTGTTTGTTATTTGATGTGTGTTAACACTTTTTATTGATTTGTTCAATTTTCCGCAGAAAGTGTATTCAACCCCCCTTCTACACATTACCTTCTTTTTTATACTCTCACCAAGGGACCAACACTTACCTTTTTGCAACTCTTCGTGTTTGATAAAAGTTATTATCTCCAGGGCAACTTCACTTTTGGCTTTAAGGAATATTACCCCGGTGAATCTAGAGAACCCATCTACTATCACTAGGGTGTACTTCTTGCCACCTAGGCTTGGAGTACTTATGGGTCCAAACTGATCCATATGCAACATATGCAATGGGTCTGTTATTGAAAATTTTTGCTTTGACTTGAATGACCCTTTGTGATGTTTCCCTTGTTCACAAGCTGAGCACAGTCTGTCTTTGATAAATGTGATATTTGGCAATCCAGAGACTAACTCTTTATTGGATAGAATATTTATATTCTTGAAATTTAGATGTGATAACCTTTTATGCCACAGCCAACTCAGCTTAGGAACAGATTTGGAATATAAGCAGGTTTCAGTATTGGGATCAGCAGAATTGAGATCAAGTAGATACACATCTCTTTCTCTCTTTGCTATTAGCACAGGCTTACCCTTTGAATTGTATATTGTTCCTGCTTTCTTCCTAAAAGTAACAATATTGTCTTTATCACACAATTGACTGATACGTATCAGATTGTGTTTAAGACCTTTAACATATGCAACCTTCTGGAAAGTCACCTTCCCAGCATGCATCTTACCATATCCTTTAGTTCCATACCAAATGTTACTTTAGGACTTTCATCTTTCTGGAATTCACTTAGAAGTCCTTTCCACCCTGTCATGTGCCTTGAGCATCCACTGTGCAAGTACCATTTTCTTGAACCATGCACATGAGAAGAAAACTAAACATATTAGTTTTGTTTGGGAACCTACTTTGTAGTAGGTTCAGATGATAAGTACTTAGCAGTTTCATCTTGTGGAGCTGACTGGGTAGCTTGAGCAGGTGTTGAGTCTTGAGTAGGCTGATTAGCTTGTTCCTTTTCAGGCCTTAAGGTTTCACTATGACAGTCCTCGGCCTCATGTCCTCTACCTCCATACTTGTAGCACTTCCTTCTACCAATGACTACAGGAGGTAGGTTATCCAATAATCCTTTAGAGAACTTGCTCTCATTTTTAGGATTATAGGTTGTGGATAATTTCTCAACTTCCCTTGCAAGCTAATTCACCTGATGCTCATTGACTTTGGACTTACCTTTGTCATGTCTATGTTTATTATCCTTTTGATCAGAAGTTTGACCAACAAACTTCTTTTCATTGACTTTGGACTTACCATTGTCATGTTTTTTGGACTTACCAGTTTCAACAGCTTTGGACTTACCACTGTTGAGTTCTTTGGACTTACCAATTTCAAAAACTTTGTACTTACCATTGTTGTGATATGACCTCTGACTTATAGTTGTCTTCCTATTCTTAAAGCTTCTCTCTGAACTGGACAGAGAGCGTTGTTTTTTGAAAGGGTTTGGATTTAACCTTTCAATAATAGACATTCTTTGAATAGGTTGAGTGCCTAATCTATCATGCACAGACTTGCTATGTTGTTTAGAAGTTGACATTTCTATGGTCCTTTGCCTTTACAAACTTATTGTATTTGAGGCTTGGATCATGTCTCTTTTCTGAAGCTGACTTCTGAGACTCAATCAGTTGTCTATCTTCCTTAGAATCTATACTTGCTATCTCATCATCATTAGCTACATAAGCTACGGATTGATAGTCACCTCCAAGTACAGCTTTTACCTGTTTAGGGATCTGCTGATTGATGCACTGTTCAGCAAGCCTTAATGACTTACACCAGGATTCAGTGACCTTCTAAAGTTGGTCAGCTTTATCCTTGGCTTCCTGAAGTTCTTCACTTAGAAGTTTGTTAATGTGTCTTTGACATTCAATATCACATTGTGCTTTCTTTCCAGCAGTAATGAGAGTTTGATTTTCCTTAATCTCATTCTTGAGCTTAATGATTTCAGCTTTGAGGTCAGCTTGAGACTTAAGGCTGGTCTTAAAGTCATTTAACAAATAACCAAATGTAAGACATTTTTCTTCATCGGTGTAAGAGTTGAAATTACTAACCTTGTACATGGAGGAAGGATCCCAGTCACTTAGTTTGTTGTTTTCCTCAGCTTCCTTCGTGTCAGCTTCAAAAGTTGATTCAGACAAACCATAATCAACTTCATCTAATTCAAACTCTTCATCTTCTTGAGCCATCAGACACTTGTCATCATCATCTGAGGTAGATGATTCTGTATCCCAAGTTTCAGCATAGAGTCCTTTAGCATTGGACTTGTCTTCATGCTTTCCTTTTTTGAGCTGAGTATATTTCTTCTTGTACTTATCAGCTGTATAAGCATTCTTGTCAGCTACTAAAGCTATTTCATCCTTTTTTATTCTGTACTCAGCAGCAATATGTCCCTTCTTCTAACAGTTGAAGAACACAGCTTTCTTGGGATAAAAAGAACTCTCTCCTTTGCCCCTGTCAGATCTTCCTTTTCCCCTTTGAATTCTTCTCAGTCTTCTGGAAAGCATAGCCATTTGTTCAGTGATAGTCTGAACATCATTAGTATCACTTGAGTCTGAGTATGAGTGGTCAGCTTGAGAGTCTGACTCAGTCTTAGATTCAGCTATGAAGGCTTTTGAACTCTTTTTCTTCTTTTCTGCAACTAATGCAGTTTCATGTTTACAAGAGATTCCTTCATTTGTTTTTGAGAAGATTTCTTATGTTCTGTAATATGTTCATGATTAAGCAAGAACCCATATATGAACTGTAGGTTATACATATGTAATGTACCTCCAGCCCTGAGCTAATGGTAAGATCATAAAACGTAAAGCAAGGTTAGTTGCTAAAGGTTATTCCCAGAAGTAAGGTGTTGACTTTTAGGAGACTTTTGTCCTAGTTGCTTGATTTGAAACCATTTGAATCATCTTTGTTGTGCACCCCAGATGAAGTGGTATATTCATTTCTTAGATGTTAAATCTGTTTTCTTAAATGCAGATTTGTCTGAAGAATTTTATGTTGAGCATCCTAAAGGGTTTGTTGTAAAAGAAAAACCTAATATGGTCTATCGATTGGTTAAGGCTCTATGCGACCTAAGACAAGCGCCTAGAGCCTGGTATGCTAGAATTGATGGGTATTTTATGAAGCATGAATACAAAAGGAGTCTCAATGAACCCACTTTGTACGTCAAAAAATGGTGCATATGTTATCTATGTGTGTTTGTATGTAGATAACATTCTATACACCTCAGTGGTGACATGATCCAAGAATTTAAGGATGGTATGGAGAAGACCTTTGAAATGACTGATATGGGTTACTTGAAGTACTTCTTGAGTTTAGAAGTAAGACAAACAAAGGATGAGATTTTCTTATGCCAAGAAAAGTATGCTTACACTCTTTTAACAAGGTTTGGAATGAAGAACTACAAGGACAAATTTACTCCAATGAATTGCAATGAGAAATATATTCCAACTAGAAGATGGAGCCGATAAAGCTGATGAGGAATGTTATCGAAGCCTAGGAGGAGGGTTGAATTATTTAACTCACTCATGACCAGATTTAGCTTATGTTATAAGTGTTGTTTCAAGATTCATGCAACAACCCTCTAAAGTACATCTCATTTTGGTATTTGGTATAAGCAAGTTCAACATATCAAGCTGGTTGGTCATAGTGACAGTGATTGGGCCAGTTGTGTAGATGATCGGAAGAGTCTTTCTGCTTATATGTTTTCTGTAGGAAGTGGAGCAATAGCATGGAGTTCAAAGAAGCAAAATACAGTTACTCTATCTAAGCACAGAGGTTGAATACATCTTTGTGACTGGTGCTACATGTCAAGCTATTTGGTTGCATAGAATACTTGAGGATCTTGGGTTTAAACATGAAAAACCAACTATGGATTTTTTTGTCATATTAGATCAGCAATCAACTTGTCCAAAAATCCAGTTATGCATAACCGATCTAAGCATATTGAGTTGAAATATCACTAAATGGTAAGTTTGCATCTGATAATTTGGAATATTGCAATACTCATTGTCATTTGGTAGATTTCTTAATAAAGTCTTTAACAAGAGAAAAGTTCGTGTTCTTCAGGCACAAACTAGGAGTGAAGGAGTTTGAATCAAAGGAGAATGATGAAGAGTGAATTAAACTTTTTCTGTTCATGCATGCATACGTGGGGGTTGTTTAGTGATTATTAAGTCTTGTTTTGAATTCAATAAATGTCCAACAGTTTGTTTGGTAGACTGACTGATTACTTTGGATTATTTAGTATTTTCCGCTACTTCTTTTCCATTATATAGCATATTGTCTTCCCGATGTGATGCATATGACTAAATAAGAAACCATCGCATATACAACTGATTCTTGATATACAAAAGTACTCATTTTTACTATTGTGTTCTATGGAGTTAAAGCTCTTTCACCAACACTTTCTCGGTTTACATGTTTGTACATGAATGTCTTCTTCTTCAATATAAACTAATATGTCTTCTTCTCCAATTCTTTACTCAATGATCTTCAATGGATTTCAATGGCTTCAAGGGGTTTAAACCTACAAACCAACAAACGGGGCCTCAGGGGGAGTCCCTGGGGTAAACCCCTCCGACGATCAAGTCAGTGTTTGATGTCATTGTTACAGAGGGAATTATAAGGGAGAAGTTCAGAAGGGAAGTACAGAGGGGAGTTCAGGGTATGAATTGCTTACCTCATGAAGACGATACAAGTATATATATAAAGGGGAATAAGTGGTCCCATTTAGTTAGTTTTCATTCCATTCTGTTATGGTATAATCCAATGATACGCTAACACGTGTATATGAAATCACATGGTCCCCTCTTTAACAGGGTATTATAGTGAGACACAAGTGTGAAGTAATTTTATCCGAGTTAGTTATTCAAGATGGTAATCAATTAACTCTCATAAGGCCCCATACCAAATGACCCTCACTGGGCCTCATGGCCGGATGACTTTCACTGGGCCTCATGGCCGGATGACTCTCACTGGCCAAGTCCGGATGACTTTCACTGGGGCTCATGGGCGGATGACTTTGACTGGGGAAGTCCGGATGACTTTCACTCGGCAAGTCCGGATGACTTACACTAGGCAAGTCCGGATGACTTTCACTGGGCAAGTCCGGATGACTTTCACTGAGCAAGTCCGGATGACTTTGTAGTCGAGTACTCCATATGTGAGCCGAATGGTTTCATTTACTTCGAGTGACCTTGATCTCGCCGCCGAGTGACTCGCAGCCGGATGACCCTTAGTCCGGATGATCTTATGGCCGGGTGGCTTTGTGAGCCGGATGACCGAATCCCAATGACCCGATGGCCGGATAGCCGGGTGATATTCAAGCCAGGTAACACGTACCTTAACAAGTCTCCCAGTTTAGTAATGTATTATATTATGATAAATTATCATTAAACTATTTACTATAACATGGTAATAACCGGATGGGCTAAAACTCAAAAGCCCACCTACAATTGGTGATATTCACATAGATAAGGGTTTTCCTATTTTTACCTTCAAAAGTATTCCACCCTTATTTCTCCAAGTGGGGATCGATAATATACTTCTTACCGTGGTCCGGATCGATCACTGAGAAAGGATAACCAGGTGACGTTGTGTATGTTCATCCGCCTCCCAGGTCTACTCGACCATCTTTTTCCCTTCACACCTCCGCATTGCTCTAACGAACTTTCACTGCAGAAGACATCACCGCCGTTTGCTGCTGTTGTGTTGTTATGTCGCCTCACACCTTCTTCATCGTGACTCGTCGTCTGCTGTGTCTCGCCGGTGTTTTTCCATCGAAATCCTTCTTCCTAGGGCTCATATCACTATCGCCCATGTTAGTACGTCATTCTTTACAAGTTTATCTTGCAATATCTTGAATTTTTATGTTCAATGTATGCCTAAATTGATTCATTGTTTCTAGCTTTTGCACTCTAAGATATCCGTGAGAATATCAAGTTGTTATGGGTGTAAATATCCTTGGGTACTTATAAGGAATTATTTTCTACTGTAGGGAACTGGGTATTGTAGTGGTTTTGGTGGAGAAAAGGGGTTAAAGGTAGATTGGAGTGAATTTAGTGTGTTTCACAATGTCTGATAGGGATAAAGTGAGCACCAACACTAGTGGATCATCTGTTAACCAATTTGAAAAATGTGTGAAAGACCATCACTTGGAAGAATTTCTCCCCGCTATGCCTGGTAAACATGATACTATTAGTGTCTTTCCTGGTGGGAAAGTTATCGCCCTTTATACGAAGTCATTTGAGATTGTTGGGCTTAAACTTCCTCCTTCCGACTTTTTAAAAGAGGTGTTGTGTTATTATGGTATATGCATTTCCCTTATGTCTCCTCAAGGCATGTGCAAGATCATTTCCTTTGAGGTGATTAGCAAATGCCTTGATCAGGCTCCGTCTTTGGGTCTGTTTAGACGTTTCTTCAGAGTAGGTACTGTAAAAAGGGGTGGTATACTATTGAAAGAAGACCCAAGGTACCTTTCATTTCATAAGTTAAATGATAAGGTTCTTAGAAACAATAGTGTTCCCAAAAGGGGGGAATACGATATATACTTGTTCCGATACATGTCGGAAAATATTAGAGTGGATCTTAAATAGTGTCTTCCTGAACCCATGCTGGTATATTGTGGCATAAGTAAGATTGGGCTGAAACCGAGGAAGACCCTAGTTCCATTTCTTCATGGTGAAAGTAAGTAATACTTATTTGTTAATACACGTTCTTTTATAACCTCTCTTACTTTATTACTAATGTGCCTTTTTCTTGCAGGGATGAGTTGGAGCAAGCTTTGTTCGGGCTCTCTTGACCCGGATCTTATGTTCAAATCCTTGCCACCTGAGTCAGCCAATTCTTCTAGCAAGTTTGTGGTTCCTCAGTTACCACCCTTAGACTTGGAGTTAACCGAGGATGTAGAAGCTGATAGCCTTGGTCCTAAAGATTTGGCTACTTCTAAACCTTCACCCGGCTCAGTGAGTTTGATAACCATAAAAAGAGGCTCTTTGCCTGCTGACTCTCAAGCTATAGCAAAAAAGGCAGTCTCTTCCAAGAAGAAAGATCTCAACAATGATGATTCTTCCATCCATTCTGAATCATCTGCTCCTTTAGATTAATTGGAAAAGGTGATCATACAAATTCAACTTTCTACATAAGAATTCTTCTTTGTTAAAACCCCATTTTAATGAATACGGGAGTAATCATCATGTATTTTTTTTTGCAGATATTGGAGGACATTTCCCCTATGTCCCAGGACCTTCCATTGGGAAAAGATGATTTTGTCAAAGAAAAGGAAATCCAGTCACAAGCTTCTCTACATGTCTCCAGTGAGAAAGGTAAGAGTGTGGAGTCCAGTCACACTATTGAAGGTTCCCTTTCTATGATCACTGAGAAACTTGAAGACCTGGGACTTTAAGAGAATATACGGCCTCCCCAGGTCATGGGTGATGGAGCCTTAGTTCTTCTTTTGCTTGATATTTTCCTTATGACATTGGTTGCATATTGCCTAAGTGTGACAATTTTTATGGAGGGATCGCGACTCTCCTCCTTATGAGTTAATAAGTGTAACTCTTATGAGTCAATAAGTGTGACCCAATAATTTATAAGTTCCTTAAGAGTCGGTGAGTGTAACTCTTAAACTATAAGCATAACTTTCCAATGATTTATCAATAAGTATTAGAATCATATGAGTATAAGCATAATGACATAACAATGGAACTCCACGGTGCTATTAGCTTTGGTAAATATGGCTTCTCGAGCCTTGCATGGTGTTGTTGAATGGTGTGTAAACCTAAGTGGGTTTACATATAACACCTTTTCAAATTTGATATGTGCCAAGTTCTATCAATGTCTTTCCCACTCATCGTTCTCAGCTTATATGAACCATCTCCATTTACTTCTAACACCTGATACGGTCTTTCCCAAGTTGGGCCAAGCTTTCCTTGATCCTTCACCCTACTTGCTTCATTTGTCCTGAAAACATATTCTCCTGGTCGAAATGAAGATTTTTTTACCTTCTTGTTGTAATACTGCTCAATTCTTTGTTGGTAATGAGCCTGCCTTATGGAGGAGACTTCTCTCCTTTCTTCCAACAGATCTAGATTCATTCTCAGCTCACTTTCAATAGAGTCCTCCTCAAAATTATTCACCCTGTAAGTAGACACACTGATTTCAGCGGGTAATAATGCTTCAGTCCCATAAGTGAGGCTGAAGGGAGTTTCTCTGGTACTTCTTTTTGGTGTAGTATGTGTACCCATAGGACATTGGGTATTTCATATAGCCATCCGGTTCTGCTATGCCCTAGACGCTTCTTGATCCCTAGTACAATCTCTTTGTTTGTGTCCTCCACTTGTCCATTTGCTTGTGGATGAGCCACAGAGGTAAATCTTTGCTTAATGTTCAAACCCTCACACCATTCTTTAAAGGGATTTTCAGCGAACTGTTTTCCATTGTCATTGATAATAGTTTGAGGGACCCCGAACCTACATACAATGAAGTTTCATACAAAGTTAATCATGTGCTTCTCGGATATAGTTGCCAAAGGTTTTGCTTTAACCCGTTTGGTGAAGTAATCTATTGCTACCACCAAAAATTTCACTTTGTCTGGTGCCTCGAGGAAGGGTCCTACTATGTCTATTCCCCACTTGGAGAATGACCAAGCTGAAGTGACTAAAATCATCTCTTGTTTTGGTAGGTGTGACATGGGAGAGTGTATTTGGCATTCCTCACATTTCTTGATCTCTTTCTCTGCGTCCCTATACATGGTTGGCCAGTAATAACCTAAATTCATAATCTTTGCAACCACGGTACGAGGAGCTGAATGGATCCTACAAGACCCCATGTGTACTTCCTGGATGAAGTTCATGGCCTGAAGAGGTCCTACACACCTAAGCCATGGTTGTAGATATGACCTCTTGTATAGGACATCGTCTTTAATCATGAAATATGGTGCCTTAACCCTGATTTTCCTGGTCTCTATCAAGTCTTCTGGAAGTATTCCTGTCTGCAAGTATAGTCTTATGGGAGTCATCTAATTCTCTCCTTCCTCCTCGATTACTGAGTTTATTTCTGTGTCATCTTGATTGATTGCCCTATCATGCAATATTTCCACCCAGACTTCCTTGGTGAGGTGAGGTAATTGCAAGGAGGCCAGCTTGCTCAATACATCTGCTTTTTTATTTTGATTCCTCCTTATGTGTTCAATCTTAAATTCTTTGAAGCTTATTTTGAGGTTCTTCACATAATCTAAATATTTTTGCATGTTGATTTCTTTAGCCTCAAAAGTGCCCATCACCTGATTGACCACCCGTTGTGAATCCATAAAAACTTTTATCCTGTCAGCCTTCATGCTTACCTCCAACTTCAACCCGGCTATGAGTGCTTCATATTCTGCTTCATTGTTTGAGGTTTGAAAATTAAACCTTAGAACATAGGTGTACTCATGCCCTTCTGTGTCGATCAATATTAACCCAACACCGGATCCTCTGTACTACTTGCACCATCTGTGTATAGCTTCCAACATTGACTGTCATTGTGTACGGGTATTGTCAAGATGAGAGATTTTAATTGTGTTGTCGTAGATTCTGCCAGAATATCTGCTAGTACTTGTCTCTTTACCGACTGCCTGGTTTTAAAGCTTATATCATGTTCGCCCATTTCAATAGCCCATTTGGCCAGCCTTCCTGAATTCTCCGGTTTAGAAAGGACCTTCCGTATAGGTTAGTCAGTCAACACTACCACCTGGTGAACTTGGAAATATCTTTTCAGTCGTCTAACAACCTGTATCAAGGCTAAGAGCATCTTTTCAATCGCAGGGTAGTTAATTATGCTCCTTAGAGTACCTTGCTTGCAAAATATATAGGCATTGGGTCTTTCTTTCCGCTAAGAGCACCGCACTTAAAACTTCTTGAGAGGCCGAGAGATACATTGTTAAAGTTTCTCCGGGTGTAGGTGCAGTAAGAGTGGGTAGCTCCAGTAATACCTTTTTAACTTCTTGAAATGCTTGTTCTGCTTCTTTTGACCATTTGAAGTTCTTGTGATTGATGCAATTTTTAGGAGTCTTGAAGAACGGCAAAGATCTTTCTACTACTTTAGATAGGAATCTTCCCAAGGCAGCAAGACGACCGTTGAGGCTTTGGACTTCCTTGAGTGTAGAAGGGGATTTCATGTTGATTATGGATTTGACCTTGGAGGGGTTAGCCCTGATCCCTTCTGGAATGATCATATGCCCTAGGAAATTACCTTCAGTAAGACCGAATGAACACTTCTTGGGATTCAATTTCATGTTGATCCTTCTTAATGTGTAGAAGGTTTCCTCAATATCTTTCAAGACTTCTTCTTGGGTATGGCTTTTAATTACCATATGGTCTACATAGACCTCTAGATTCCTTCCTATCTGTTCCTTGAAGGCCATATCAACCAGTCTTTGATAAGTTTCCCCAGTGTTTTTAAGTCCAAAAGGCATTCTTTGATAACAATATGTCTCTCGGTCAGTGTAAAAAGCAGTTTTCTCCTCGTCCTCCTTAGCCATTTGTATTTGATGATACCCCTTGTAGGCGTTGAAGAAACATTTGTAGTGATGGTTAGTTAGAGATTCTACCTTCCAATCAATAGCTGGTAGAGGGTAACAATCCTTGGGGCATGCTTTATTGAGACTGGTGTAATCAACACACATCCTCCATCCTCCTCCTGCTTTCCTAACCATTACAGGGTTGGCCACCCATGTAGGATATTTCATTTCTCTTAGGATTTTTTCCTGAACCAACTTTCTTACTTCTCTCTGGAGCCATGTGTCGTTTCTTTTGTTGAACTGGATTCTTGCTTAGATGAATCTTCAACCGATGCTGGGTATCGTAACTAACTGACTTGCCTTTTCTCCCTTCACATGTATGGTTCTAGGAACCCCGGTCATATCATTAGGGGTCCATGAAAAGATATCAAAGTTCCATTCTAACATTTGAATCAACTTCTTTCTTGGATCTCCATTCCAATCACTCCCTATGGTAACAGGTTGGTCCTCAAAACGTCTGTTGATTATTATTATCTCTCTAGGACCTTGAGTGATCTCCCTTTCTCGAAGTCCTTGAGCTATTTCCTTTTCTTGAGGCCCAAGTTCACCCACTTGATTACATTGAGTGATCATTCTGCTTTCCGACCTTAAGGTTGCAATTTAATTAGGGGTTGGAAATTTCATCATTCCATGCAATGTAGAGGCCATGGCTCCAAATAATTTCAGGAAGGGTCTACCTAAGATAACATTGTGCGGTGATTCTCCCTTGATCACAAGAAAATCTAGAATTTTTGTCCTTATCATGAGGTATTCCCCTAAGGTTACTCTAAGCTTATTTTTCCCACTGACCATGAGACTTCTCTAGAGAAACCAAACATGGGATACCTTGCATCCACCAGTTGACCTTGTAGGGATATTGGGAATTGTTTGAAATAGTGTTCGTTCATGATGTCCGAACCACTTCCTCCATCTACGAAACATCTTCCCACCTTCCTTACTACTATGTGAGCGCTTACTATCATTGGTGCTTCTGTGGGAAGTATGGCCTGGATGGGTGGGAAAATGTAGGGATCTTTCATCTAGTTCTCCGTGATCTCCACCCTCCTTTTTTCTCTAGAAATGGAGTTTTATGCATCAGTATCTCTACTTCATTCTCATTCTTCTCCTTGTTTTGTTGCCAAGTGTATTGCTTACCATTTTCTTTTGCTCTTTGTGTTTTCACCTCCTCCACTAGGTGAGCCAATTTTCCTGACTTTACTTCTCTCTCCACCTCTGCTCTTAATTCCTTACAATAATTAGTGCCATGACAATACTCTTCATGGTAGTCACAGTACTTTTGGGTATTTCTTTGTTTATTTGAATCTCTCTTGGGTGGAGGGAATGTAGCTGATATCGGTTCAGTTCCTTTGGGGTTTTGGGTAGGTTACTTAGGGTACTATAGGTGTTATTTCCCCTCCTGGGGTAAGGTTGGCTTCTTTGATTGTGATTGTGATTCCGCCTATCCCTCAAGGATCTCCTATTGAATTCTCTTCGATAACTTTTTTCTCCATTATACCTTCCTCTTCCTCCTCTGTCTCCTCCTTCATCATCCTTCTTAAGGGTGTCATGTAAGGCACTGAGTCCCATTGCCGTTTCTTTTCTCCTGATGTTGGCGTAAATCTCGTCTATCAAGGCCTGGTATGTCTTAGGGAAAATCTTTCCCAGTTCCGTTGTAAGGTTTTTAATCCTTAAGCCATGGATGAGTCTGGAGATCCTCTGAGACTCGGTGAGGTCAGGTATTTCTTGGGTCTCGTTGGTGTATCTCTCTACGAAGTACCTCAATCCTTCATTCTTTCCTTGGTAAATATTATGGGCTTCCAGATGAGTTTTAGTATATCTCTTCTGTTGTATGAACTGGTAATGGAATTGCATTTCTAACTGGTGAAAACTATGAATGCTCCCAGGAGGAATGTGGTTGTATCATGTCCTAGCCACTCCGGTTAGGGTCCAAGCAAACATGTGACACTAGACAGGCATCGACCACTTTTTAATCTGTGCTGCCCCCTTGGATACCCTTAGGTGATTCTCATGATCTCCACTCCCGTCGTACATCTTTACATTTTGGGGTAAATCCATACCATCGGGCATGAGGCAATTATCTATGTGTGGGGCTAGGGGTGAGTAATGTTTAGTGATCAATGGGTTTACTCTGGATGTTCTAGAGAGTTGCATCCAGTCATTAAGATCATTGTTTATTGGATTTAGTTCAAAAGCCACATGAGGTGTATCGTGTGAGACCACATTAGGTACACTTTGGTGAGTCACTCCAAAAGGGAATTGTATAGGTACACCATGGGGAACGACATAGGAAGGGTACTGAATGGGTATGCTTTGTGAGATCACACTAGATGGAAACTGAGTAGGTGGTGTCCAAGTGCCAATTATAGGTGTATCAATAGAGTTAGTGGTAGGATTTAGTGTTGAAATTACCGGGAAAATTAAGGAGTTCGGGGTTGAGTTTGGAACTTGTGGAATACTTGAAATAGGTTGAGAAACTTGATTAGCAATTAATGAAGGTCTCTGGAAAGGTGGTGGTGTGGAGTTAAGGAAACCCAAATCCAACTGACTAGTCCTCACTGGATCTACATTGAGTTATCTCATTATGTTTCTAACCAAAAGTTCAAGTAAATGATAGTATTGATTAAAAAATTCACGGGAAATCAACATTTAAGGGTAGGGAGGTGTTATCGGATTTTCAGTAGTATAATGGGTTATCTGTAATGGTGTAACCTTCAGAGGAGTAGATGGGGTATTTTCAGTTGATCCTCCAGGGATTAAATTTTCTGAAGCCATAATTAACAACTATTGAAGAATTTTAGAAGAGGATGAACGCATAAGATCAAAACCAAAAGATGATCAAAATCAAGAGATGATTGAGATCAAGAGAGGATGATTGAAGACTAATAAGGTCCCACTGGGCGTGCCATTTGTTTATACACGAATGTCTTCTTCTTCAATACAAACTAATATGTCTTCTTCTCCAATTCTTCACTCAATGATCTTCAATTGCTTTCAATGGCTTCAAGGGGCTTAAACCTACAAAACAACAAATGGGGCCTCGGGGGAGTCCCTGAGGTAAACCCCTCCGACGATCAAGTCAGTGTTTGATGTCATTGTTACAGAGGGAATTATAAGGGAGAAGTTCAGAAGGGAAGTACATAGGGGAGTTCAGGGTATGAATTGCTTACCTCATGAATACGATACAAGTATATATATATAAAGGGAAATAAGTGGTCCCATTTAGTTACTTTTCATTCCATTCTGTAATGGTATAATCCAATGGTACGCTAACACGTGCATATGAAATCACATGGTCCCCTCTTTAACAGGGTATTATACTGAGACACAAGTGTGAAGTAATTTTATCCGAGTTAGTTATTCAAGGTGGTAATCAATTAACTCTCATAAGGCCCCATACCAAATGACCCTCACTGGGCCTCATGGCCGGATGAATTTCACTAAGCCTCATGGCCGGATGACTTTCACCGGGCTTCATGGCCGGATGAATCTCACTGGGCAAGTCCGGATGACTTTCACTAGGCCTCATTGCCGGATGACTTTGACTGGGAAAGTCCGGATGACTTCCACTGGGCAAGTCCGGATGACTTTCACTGGGCAAGTCCGGATGACTTTCACTGGGCAAGTCCGGATGACTTTCACTGGGCAAGTCCGGATGACTTTCACTGAGCAAGTCCGGATGAATTTGTAGTCGAGTACTCCATGTGTGAGCCGGATGGCTTCGTTGACTTTGAGTGACCTTGATCTCGCCGCCGAGTGACTCGCAGCAGGATGACCCTTAGTTCGGATGACCTTGTCCGGGCCGGATGATCTTGTGGCCGGGTGGCTTTGTGAGCCGGATGACCAAATCCCGATGGCTGGGTAGCCGGGTGATATTCAAGCCAGGTAACACGTACCTTAACATATGACTAAATAAGAGTCCATCGCATATACAACTGATTCTTGATATACAAAAGTACTCATTTTTACTATCGTGTTCTATAGAGTTAAAGCTCTTTCACCAACACTTTCTCGGTTTACATATATATTTGGAAAATCTATAAAATATCAAACTATGGGTGGCAATTTAAGTCGTCCTCCTATTAATAATGAGTTGGTGGGTTCATAAGTCCCAAAGAAAAGTTCAATCGTGTTTGTATCATGTTTATTGAACGGGATAACCATGTCAACCCATTTATGACCAAAACTTGAATTAAAAGGTACATGACAAATATTAGAAGGCGGGTGTTATGAAATTTATTTATTTACATGATAATATGATACATATTAGGTTATAAAAATAAGTAATGGTGGAATACTTTAAATATACTAGCATGATACCCGCACAATGCGGCGGTATCGAATCATTTCTACTCGGTAACTTGTCTGTTTTCTGTATTCACGCAATACGGTGACAACGAATAATTTTTCTTTTGTAACATGTCTATTTCTTCATCTTTTTTCCATTTTCTTTATTTTTCTATTCTCAATCAACTCTTTTAGAAAAAAGATCTCCACTTATAAAATAGGGTAAATAGCATGAAAATACATAGTGTCAGTTAGTAATTTGAAACTAGAGAGAATTACAAAAATGGTCCCTGTAGTTGTCAAGGAATTTCACTTTTGGTCCTTTAACTTTCAAAATTACAAAAACAGTCATTGTGGTTGCTGATTTGTTTCAGTTTTGGTCCTTTAGTCAAACGGACGTTAAAATTGACTATTAGAACACCCCATGTGCCATGCACATGAGGGTAATTTGGTCATTTTGATTGTTATCCTTGTTACCAAACATTACCAACCCTACATCTATATTTAATTATGCATTTTTATTAATTATTAACCCCTCCTTCCATTATCTTCTATGTCACAGACTCACAGCCTACCGATTTCGTCGGACCCTTGCCAACCACCGCCGGAAAACCATAGAAAAACCAATATGATAATCAACATCAGTTAACCTAATACATTCTACAATATGATCCTTCATTATTGTAACCCAACATTAATCATTCTCCAAGAAAAATATAACCAATTTTCAATCCAGAAAAAATAAGCAAACCATCTACATTAAACAAGAAACTAAAACGAATTTCTGTTTAAACAAATTGCATGTTTGAAACCCTAATTGTATGTCTGAAACCCTAATTGCATGTCTGAAACACTTAAAATGAAAATGAAATCAATCCATCACAGATTACACATCGAAACTAAACCACAAGAAAACCCTAATTGGACTGAAATAAAATATATCAGATGAAAAATTTGAAGACTTCCTCAAAGAACAAATTGAATAGAGAAGAAGATTTAGGGTTTTGCTTGAATCTGAAACTAACGATTAATATAAAACCTCCACAAATACAAACCTATAATGACGGTGGTGTTGATGCAAGTGGCAGACGGCGGTGGTGCGTAGATCTGAAAACTATGATGGCGTTGGTGCATAGATCTGAGAATGACGACAGAGTGCGGTAGTACGTAGATCAAAAAATGACGACGGCGGTGCTGCTTAGATCCGAAATCGATGATGGCGGTGGTGCTTGATTCTGAAAAACGATGGCTGTGGTGGTTCTTATATCCGAAGATGATGACAACGATGGTGCTTTAGGCGGTGGCGAGAAGCTTCAACGAAATGCAGCGGTGGCGGTGGTGAACACCCCTCTTCGAAGCATTTGTAGATCTTGTGAGAAAAGGGAGCAGCGATCGACTTCGGTGGTGGGATTGACGGGACCATGGAGGCGGTGGCGGTAGCGGTATTGAAAGCAACCACCGTGATGGTGGTGCGGCGGCTGTGGCAGGAATGAAGGTTGCCGGTGGGGGCAGTAACCTTGAATGTGTTTATGAGAGAGATGGAGTAGAGAGATGTAAATAATAGTTTAGGGTTATTTGTGTTTGGTAACATGTATAACACATAAAATGACTGAAATACCCTCATGTGCAAAAAAAATATAAAAATGTGTGTTTATAAATTCCTACTATAGATTATTCAGGTTTTTGAGTTCTACATATATACACATGTTATGATAATTACGTTAAAATATTTATTACATGATATAATATTTAAAATGAACGGGTTGGTTATGAAAATATATTTTAATAATTAAGTTAATTTGTATTGACTTGATTTGTTTTAATATAGAAGGTTTAGTTATTAAAATGAAATATAAGAATCTTATAACTCAATTTAATAGTTACTTTATTTAATAGTTTCAATTTAGTTTATATAATGTGTAATTTAGTAATTTCAAAATACTTGAAATTTAAGAGTTTAAGCAAAAAAATGTAAATGATTTATACTATAGTATAAACATAAAATACGATAAATATTAAGATACATTGTAAGGTTTCAAGAGAGAACACTCGTCTAGCGAAGTACACGAATTACGGTAGTAAAATCAAGAAAATAATAAAAAATTAAAAAAATAAGAAAAAAATAAGAAAATTTCTGTTGCCGGGACTTGAAATCTCGGGTGAGAGCCGAGTATCCTAACCAACTAGACTACAACGAATTGTTGATATCATAATTTCTTGAGATTATAAAAACTCTTATAAATATATTTTTAGTTTTATTGATCCTTTTTTTTTGCATCATTTTTTTTATTGTATTACGCCGTATATATTATAATATTATAATAAATGGATATTAAGAAAGGGTTAGAGTCATTAAAGACAAAGATGGTTTCCCCAATTTTCCGATATGGTACATTAAGTTTTTTTTTACACATCTGACCATTTAACTTACCAAAACCGTGTCGATGTGGCCAAAACGTGACCTGCAACCTGCCAGCCCGTTTTTTGCGATTTTTGGGTCGATTTTTGATCGTTTTTTGTGTTTTTTTTTGTAGAATCTTATAATTTATCATTATACCTTTCAAATGACACCAAATTCATGAATTTTCGTCAAGTATTGAGGGAGAATTTGGAGCTCAAAGTCTCGATTTTTGTGGGTTTTTTGTTCGAAAACATGGGTGAAAAAAGAGTGTTTTTTTGCTCGATTCTTGATCGTTTTAGATCATTCTTTTTATAGATTGTCGTAGATAATCTTTTTACCTTTCAATGGACACCAAACTCATGAAAAACCATCAAGTGTAGGCCAAGTTATTGCTAATTAAAGTCGGTAATGACCCTATTCGACACCCTTACGGTATTTTGATGAATTGACACATTTTAAACTCGTTTTTATTCGGTTTTTTTGTACTACTTGATAGACAACTCGATTCCCTTTCCATAGAGTCAAGAATCATTGATTTTCGTTAAGTGTAGAATGAGAATTTTGGTTTCAAAGTTTGTATTCGAAGTGAAGGAAATTGGGGAAGAAGATGACCTGCAATAGCAGGTCAAAATCACCAAAATGGCTATAATAACAGGTTTCTTACAAGTTAAATGGTCATATGTGTAAAAAAAAAGTTAATATGCCATATCGGACCATGGGGGAAACCATCTTTGTCTTTAATGACTTTAACCCATTAAGAAAAGAGAAACACAAATAAATTTTATAAGGTACCTATTAGTACGTGTTTATTTTGCTTTATCAAATTTGTTGAT
Source organism: Pulicaria dysenterica (assembly GCA_947179395.2). Classification (NCBI taxonomy): domain Eukaryota; kingdom Viridiplantae; phylum Streptophyta; class Magnoliopsida; order Asterales; family Asteraceae; genus Pulicaria; species Pulicaria dysenterica. The sequence continues at coordinate 82,625,626 of OX359289.1, forward strand.
ACTATTAATAAGGTAAAATTACTATGACATTATCATTTATCGCGCATGATTTAATTATGCATTCTTAGTTTCAATTTTGTTCCAAACAATTCAGATAGTATCTCCGGATTTTATGTAAATATCATTGCTATCAACTCTAAGTCGTAAGTAGGGTAGTTACATTTGTAAGGTTTAATTATTGCAAGACTTAAACAATCACTTTTTCTGCTACATTTGTACACATCCAAGTAGAGCATGTGAGGCATAACAATACACAACCATACCTTCTACACCGTCCGTTTGAGTTAACAATGGTGCTTCTCATAGGTTTGCTCGCGAGATCTTAAAAGCCTTTCGTTTCTCCCTGCCATGGTCAAGTCATATGTTTTTTTTCGTCATCTTGGTCAAAGGTGCCACGATTTTTTAGTAACCTATTATGAAGCTACATTATATTTGGCCAAACGCAAGAAACTTTTAATTTCAGTTAGAGTTTGCGGTGTCTTTCATTTCATTACGTCTTATTGTCTAAATTCACTAAATGTCCAAAAAAAAATTACTTCTTTAAACTAGAATTCACAATTGAAAAACTATGCATAAGTTTTTCCTTTTTAGAGTTTGAAGAACCTCTTGTAGATGTCCTTCATGCTTCGCTTTAGTTTTGAGTAGATCAAAATGTCATCGATGAACACAATGGTTAACTTATCTAGCATAGGTCAGCACACCATATTTCATAAAAGCTGCTAGCACATATGTAAGCTTGAATGACATTACAACAAACTCGAACCCTTGAACCTTGAGTTGATAACCTAATCAAAGATATGTCTTTAAAAACCACGAGGTAACATGAAGGTAATCAAATAGGTCTTGAGTTCTCCGTAGATGATTCATATTCTTCACAATGACCTTATTTAACTTGCTGCAGTCGATGCACATTCGAAAAAGTTCTATTTTTCTTTTTCACGAACAAGATCGATGCTCCCACTCGCTACCTACTTAGTCGGATAAAACCATTGTCCAATAGTTCTTGCAGTTGTGACATCAATTCTTGCATTTCTAGTGGTGCTAATCGGTAATATACTTTAGCTATCAATGCCGCACCTAGCACTAGATCAATTCAGAATTTTACTTGCCTATCTAGAGAAATTTCAGGCAAGTCTTCAGAAAATAATTCTGGATAGTCACAAACTAGCGGCATGTCTAGCACACTCGTCGTTTTCATCTCCAATTTACTATCTATGAGTAGACTAAGAATGTAGAATACCCTCATTGCAGATATTTAGATATTTTGCGAACGGTTGGATAAAACCTAAAAACTCATCGCAACGCCTTACGAACATAAACGAACTAAGAATGTAGAATACCCTCATTGCAGAAGTTGGATCAAAACATGTCTTAATTCTGCTTCTATATCAGTTTTGGTTAACGGCTCTCCGACTAAGGAATTTAGAATGGAGAAAGGACTTAGACAAGGAGATCCGCTGGCTCCTTTTCTATTCTTGATTGTGGCGGAGGGATTTAACGTTCTCATGAAGGAAGCAATCGGTAAAGGTAAATTTGCGGAGGTTCAGATCGGGTATAGTAACAAACAGGGCCGTCTTAAGGGGCGGGCTACCTGGGCAACCGCCCAGGGCCCATGGCTAGATAGGGCCCACGATCGGTATAATCTTCTATATATACATATATATTTATATGTTGTGTGTGCCTGCGTGTAGCCAAGTTTATTGAGCCTAAATACACTATTAAGTAGGGGAAAAACCCAATTATATTGGCCCAAGAAACGCAAACTTGGAAATTGAAATAGCAATCGGCTTGGAAAACACATAATAAGAGTCATTCATTTTTGGAAATCAAGACTTCAAAGTTTAATTGTTCAAACTCTAACAAAACATGCATAAAGTTTCTCTTATCTTTCATTTTTTGTTTGGGTTATTGATTATTAGTTAATTAATTTGATTTAGTTACTTAAAATAACTTACTTTTTTGAATCACTTCTTAATTAGGGCCCATTATGATCACCTGAAATTTAATCACTTGATACCAAAGTATCAACTATTAAATTTGTTGGTGTCATTTATTTCAAATAGAAAAGCCAAATATTCTTGATAATTAGTTAATTAGTTTAGTAGTTATTTAGTATATTAAATAAGCTGGTTACTTGAATCATTTGATATCAATTTAATTGATTTATTTACTTCCATAGTTGAATCACAAGACATCAAGTTTATTGGTTTGTTTATTTGAATACCTGATATAATTTATATTTAACTAATAAATCAAATTTTCCAAAATGTATTTTTCCGGTAGTAAAAAATGAAATAAAAGAGAAGAATTTGAAAACCCAAAACGATCTCAAATAGAGAGAATGGAAAATTCATAAAGAATTTGAAAACCTAAACAATTTTAGGTTTCTTATTTAACATGTTATACGTTTAAGTATATTTTATTATATTTTAGTGATTTTAAGACACATTTTTTTAGTTTCGCCCCGGGCCTTAAAAATATTTGAGACGGCCCTGGTAACAAAGTGGGGTTATCACATCTTCAATATGCAGACGATGTTATAATATTAGGGAAATGGGATTTCGGGAATATGAAGATCATGTTAAAAATCTTGAACTGCTTTCAGAAATTGTCAGGATTAAAAATAAATTTTTCAAAGAGTGTACTGATGGGTCTGGGGGTAAATCAGTCAAAAGTGGAATCGTGGCTCAATCAATAGGGTGTAAAAATGGTATTCTTCCATTTAATTATCTGGGAGTACCGGTTGGAGCAAATATGAACAAAGTGGAGAATCGGAAGGTTCTGATAGAAAAAGTTCAATCAAAGCTTTCGCACAAAAGAGCAAGTATGACGTCTAGCGGTGCTCGACTAACATTGGTAAAATCAATCCTTGGTAGTTTACCATTGTATTTTTTTTCCTTGTTTCGTGCCCCATTGAGTGTTATTTCTATCTTAGAGAGTGTGAGGAGAAAATTTTTCTGGGGTAAAGGGGGGAATCCGGATTCGGGTTCAGGTAAATTTATTAATTGGGTCAAATGGGATCAAACTCTAAACTCTTTCGGGAATGGGAGTCTTAATATTGGTATTCTTCATGCTTCAAACATAGGTTTATTGGGTAAGTGGTGGTGGAGATGGCATAATGAGAAAGAGGGTTTGTGGTGTAGGCTTATAAATTGCTTATACGGTGAATCGGGGGGTTTAGGGAGAGAGGAGGTAGATGGTTTGAAGGGGAAGAATACGGTGTGGGGGAATATAGTGAGGGTGGGTTCCATTTTGGAAAGTAAAGGGGTTAGATTCTTTGATTCCTATAAGAAAGTGTTAGGTAACGGGTTGGACACTATGTTCTGGAAAGATCGTTGGATTGGTGAGGGTAGCTTGATGATCAAGTTTCCTAGATTATTTCGTTTAGAGAAGGATCAAGATGGTATGGTGGGCAATAAGGGTAAGTGGGTAGGAGGAGCATGGGTGTGGGAGTGGAGTTGGAGAAGAGTTCCTAGGGGAAGGGAGTTAGGGGAATTAGAGGGGCTTTATAGGTTGATTGATAACACTAGCCCGGGTAGGGAGAATAAGGATAGGGTGGCTTGGAGTTTGGCCGGGGATGGTATTTTCGCGGTGAAAACATTGAGAAGGTACTTAGATGATGTGATCCTTTCGGGTTCGGTTAGTAGGCTGGAAACTTGGTGGAACAAATTAGTCCCTAGGAAGGTGAACATTTTTATGTGGAGGGTGAGATTGGGTCGTATTCCGGCTAGGGTGGTGTTGGATTCTTTTCAGGTTCATCTTCCCTCAGTTCTTTGTCTGTGCTGCGAAGAGGTTCCGGAAACAGTAGAACATGTTTTATGGAGCTACAACAGGAGTCAAGAACTACTAGAAGTTGTTTTCAAGTGGTGGAACAAGGATATGGCTTCGGTAGGATCGCGGCAAGACTTGGTAGCTGTTGGTGCATCGCTGTGGCAGGCTTCGGTGTGGATTTCTTTGTACATTATTTGGACCGAGAGGAATCAGCGGGTGTTTCATAAAAAATGTAAGCATTTAGATGAGATCTTTTTCGAGATTCAATTCAAAAGCTTCCAATGGATTAACGGTCGGCTTGGTGTATGGTATATCAATGAGTATAATTAAGAACTAGTTGAGAGAATATGATAAAACACCTTTAAGTGTGTGTTTCTATATTAATCACAATGGCAAAGGCTACATGTAGAATAGCCTTACAATACTATTTATACCTACATGCTAACATAGAATCTATTACATAATTAGACTAGATCTAAATCACTATTTTTAGATCTAACAATCTCCCCCTTGATTTGATCTAGTCTATATTTCGTTCACCAAGAATTCTTTGCCATCTTCAAAGAGTAGCTCTTTCTCGCATCTTGGCTTCAATCAGCTCCATAGCTTCTGTCAAGCTAACTCTCGCAGACTGGTCAAATTCATCATTGAGATTAAGACTGTGCTCTCTGATCTTTATCAACCATACTCTGAGTGAACCGTCTGAATAAGCATTAAGCTCGTTGGTCCTCAAAAAGAACTCTTCCTTCTTGCTGTTAAATAGAATAATGCCATCATCTTTTTCTCCAGTCTCATCATCTTTCCATATAGTTTGATACAATTCAAGTTCCTCTATTCTTGGATGAGTGGTGTTCGGCTTCAGAACATTTATCTTTGCTTTGTCAGCCTCTGCACCTAGTTGGAGATTTGTTCTTTCAGCAACTCTAATTCTCTGTTTCATGAAATCCAACAGTATCTTGTAGCCTGCATAATTAGCACTAGAGTTGTTTTTCTTTGCCTCAAGTACATCAAACATATACTCTATATCCTCTAGACTTAAGTGCTTTAGGTCTACTTGGCTGAACCCATAAGTTTTCTGGACTATTCTTTGAACATTGAAGTATACCCATATAACATGAAGAAGTCTTTTAAATGAGCATTTGACTTTTGACACATGATGCTTTGATGCCACTTGTTCTTTTGGTAAACCATGCCAATTCATAATCAGTCTTCTACCTGCTTCAGAAACATCAGTGACTCACAGCAAATTGATTGGTAATTCTTCTTCTAACTTATCAGCATAAATCTCTGGGATCTTTTCTTCCAAGAAAGCAACAGCTATATCCAGATACCTCCAGTTTCGGTTCCTCTTGTTTAGAGCCTTTGTTGTAAGAACAACTCTCTTTCTCATGTCTCTTAATCCTGCTGTTGAAATAGGATCATGATTATAACCTTGAGTTCCATTCAGCACCCCTTTTTAACTTTCTAAGTCTTTTCTGCTTTTCTCTTTCCCTCAAAACATCTCTTGGTTTCTTTCTGAATTTACCTGGAGATGGAGGAAACATATCAGCCACTTCTCTGTTGATTCTGAACACATTTGCAATATTAAGTTGCTCTGAAGTTGGCACTTCTTCAACCTCAGGCTTTTCAACCCTTGGTGTTGTCACAGCTCTGGCTTCTTTTATCTTTGTGATCTGTTGTTGTAAGGTAAGCTCACTTGCACCAGTTTTAACTTCAAAAGAACAATATACATCTATACCATGTTCAGTATCTTTTATGAAATCAAACGTATCATCTACATCTTGCTGAATCTCATCATCACTTTCATCAAATCAGTTGCATCTTTTGCTTACCTTTTCCTTTTCCTCTACCTCTGCCTCTCGTTGGTGTTGGTGTTGGTGTTTGCTTGCTTTGAGAAGACAAAGCATATAAATTTGAGATAATAGATGCCACAGGCACAGTTGCAGCACGTTTCTCCCCCTCATGACGGTCTTGATCTTTGTAACGATCGTGATGTTTTCGTTTAGTTCCATATGCTTGAGTCTGACAAGTTTCCCAAGAGGCCTTTATAGCAGCATTAAGGTCAGCCTCCTCCTCAGTAACAGTCTCCCCCTAAACAACTGCCTCATCCTCAACATCCTTAATCGGATCAATAGCATCCATTCTTCTGTGAAAAGCAACTCCGAAAGCTGTTATGCTATCTTTCATTTCCTTTTTAAAACTCTCAAAGTCTGATTTCTTGAATTCATTTCTAACCAAATCAACTAGAGTAGCATATTCTTCATTATTGTCTGGTCTAGCAATTAGCTTCACATATAACTGAGTTTTCAACTCTTCTACCGACACATCAGGCCCTTGATTAGCCAGCAGCCTGTCTAACTTGCTGTTAATTGAAGCATTTTCTTTCTGAATATCATCAAACCTTGAGTTAGCCACTATCAACTTTTCAGTGACCGCATCAACCTTAGAATTGAAATCCTGATGCATATTTTCCATTCTAGCATGAACTTCAGATAAAGCAGTATCAAGGTCAGCCTTAGAAACAAATTCTGAGGCAACCTGAGTAACAATTGGAGGTGTAACAAAACCGGGATCACTTAGATTACCCGTTGAAACTGCAACAAATGGAGAAACGAATCCTTCAGAAGTTGAGCCACCCACGTTCACAGTTAGATCAATGTTGACTGTGGCAGGATTTCCATCTAATCCTTGAAGGACACTATCAGTAGTGCCTTCTATAGATGTTCTGGTAGGTTCTTTTGAGAGAACACTACTTGATGGTACGAACGTGCATCTAATTGAGAAATGAATGGTTCATCAATGTGCATTTCCAAATGAACGTCGGAAGCCTGGGGCGAACTGGCTCCTTTTTCAATACCTACTGTCTCAGAAGGAGACTTCGGTAGATCATGTGCTGTATCCCCGTGAGTAAATGAAACAATTTCCTGTTGAGAGGAAACTGAGTGGCTAGGTGGGGTGAGTGCATGCTCTGCTGGGATGACAGAGTCTTTTTTAATACCAAGACTGACTGTGTCATACCTGATAGTGGGTGTGGTTTGCCGGCTTTCTGTGGCTGGAGAACTCACAGCACTCGTCTTTTCTTTTCTTACACTCTCACCCTCTTTTTCTTTTAAGCTCTCCTCTTCATCTACAAACTCAACATTCTCAACCAGATCACCAGTCTCAATATCATCCACATCAAACATATCATCACGAGTATACACATGTGACTTCTCAACAACTTGAGTCAGATTTTCATCAGGAGTTATAATCATTGTTTCAACATTCATCTCAATGCCCTGATCAGGAGTTTCTTGTGATTGTGATTGTGATTTTTCAATCAACTTTCCTAATGGCATTTCATCATCCTCATCTCCCTCACTTAAACTCACATCATCGACATTCCCTTCATCACCCCTCTCCGAATTTTCACTCGACTCTCCCCTGTTTGTTTCACCCGAAAAAGACTTACTCCTAGAATCTAAACTCTCAGGATCTACAACTCTTTGGGTAGAATTAGCAGGTTCTTGCCGATTCGGAAGAGCAATATTATTCTCCCTCACAAATGCCTCAACTACTGGATCATGTATATCCATTAACATTATCAGCTCAGCAGACATAACATAAGCCTCAACATCTGATTCAGTTTCAATTTTGTATACTTTCTGCATGATATATATAGTAGTCTGGGGATCATCATCTCTCCTAGATATCACATTTGGATATTCAAGCATCATGCTTTGAACTATCATTGAGAGGAATCTTGGATATGGAAGAAACCTCTTTGCCTGAGCAGGGATTTGCTTTTGATGGATAACTTTATGAAGATCCTGAAAGATGATGGAAGCATAGTCTATGTGCCAGTGTTTCACCATGGCAACCAGAATGTGGAATGCACTAGAGCTCCCGCCATCAACCCCCTTTGAGATGCTAGTCACACATCTGTTGATTATTGCATAAAGAGTCTGCCAGATTGGAACCAGATTTGACCTCTTAAAGTGTGCATTCTTGGAAAGTTCACCATTAAAGCCCAGATCCTTAACATGATTGAAAATGCTCTTGTTTGTTGGAATTGGATCAAACTTTTTCTTGTGAGCATAGGTGTTGGCCTCAGATGGCAACTTTAAAATTCTCCTGAGTTTTTCAATATTGAAGGAGAAGTAAAAAATTTCTATGGTTCCAGCTATCTGTTGTTCACCCTCATCATCAGTTATCATGTGCATTGAGTGCCAGAGTTGTTGCACATAAACCTCTAGAATATGAGGTTCCTCACCTTCAACAGTTGGATTGTAAGAGAATAGGTGATTTAAAGGGTGGGATTCAATCAGCTCAGAAATGATTGGAAATTGAGTAGTTGTGGTGATGGAATCAAAACAATGGTTATTGAGTAAGGAAGGAAGGTAATTAGCTCGGGGAAACAATTGTTCAGCTGGTATAAAGGCAGGGTGTGCAGGATTAGCCATCTGCATAAACACAAATATACCCACGATTAATGATTAAATATTCAACAGAAAAGGGAATTAACAATTGTTCCTTCTTTTCAAAAAATTTGAAAATTTTGAAAAATTTTCAAAATTTCCTAAGTCTTTGTTCGGAATTATCAATTCCGAATGAAAACTTATGAGAATTCCAAGTAAATCCTTGATTCCGATCAAAAATGTTCCTTGAATTCCGAACTAAAATACTTTGATTCCGATCAAAATTGATTTTCTTGAATTCCGAATTAAATTTGAATTCCGAGCTAAGTGAGAATTCCGATCGAATTAATGATTCCGATCAAATGAGAATTCCGATCAAATTGATGATTCCAATCAAAATGATGATTCCGATCAAAATGATGATTCCGATCAAAATGATGATTTCTATCAAATTGACGATTCCGATCAAAATGAGAATTCCTATCAAATTGACGATTCTGATCAAAATGATGATTCCGATCGAATGATGATTCCGATCAAACAGTTGGTGTTTATCAAGTGATGAAACGATCGGAATGTTCAATTCCGATCAATTCATCACAGTTCTTCCCAAATCAAACCAAAATTTCCAAAGTGAAATTTTGACTCTAAAAAACATCAACGAGTCTCCCCAATACCCTTCTAAGCACATTTAATTCTTGGACTACCCCCAACCAACAACATTAAGCATGTCAATTTTTAAAATCTAAGTCCGAAAACAACAACAGATCTAATTATGCTCAAAACAGATGTAACTACTCAGATTCTAACAAGAAAACACTATGAACATTCTATCTAAGCATATGAGAAGCAATGTTAAACAAACAATCAAATGCAAATTCGATCTACGACTACGAGGGTTTTCATACGGTCAGATCTAATTTATAACAAGATATACAGAGAAGTAGAAAATAAGATTTGTACCACTGAATTCGTAATGAAAATTCAATCTACATCTGAGAAATCCAATTCAAATGCAAGCCATTTGAAAATTGGTGAACAGAGAGCAAAAGTCTTCTTTCAGAGAAAAAATGTAATTCCGTGCGAAAAAGTCAAAATTCCAACCATTTTTTATTTTAAACACTGAAAAGGCTCGGAAAGCATCAATTCCGACCATTTTGATCGGAATTCATGAATTCCGACCAAAATTTTATCGGAATGATGTAATTCCTCTCATTTTTTCTCGGAATGAGCAATTCCTATCCATTTTTAACTTGAACAAATTTTGAATTTTCACTCTCATCCTAAGACAATTAAAGACAAAGAAAATATAAAAAAACTTCCCCTCAAATCAAGCATCAATTTGAGAAAGAAGAAAAAAATCTTTTCATCAGTTTTTTTTTTTTTTTGAACATTTTGCACATGTTTGTGATTTTTAATTGTTTTTGAAATGTTTTTGAGTTTTCACTAATTAAACAAAACAATTAAATATACAATTATCCCCCTACAAGTATGAACCATTAGTAGTTCATAACTTGTCAGATCAAATAACCTCCCCCTGAACTCAAGCACTTATCTGTTCAAATCTTGATTGGTAGAATTAAAATATGTCAAATACTCAAATTCAACATGCCCAATTTGGATACTAAAGTGTTAAAACGAGTTTCATCCAACAGTTTGGTGAAAATATCAGCAAGTTGATTTTCAGAAGTGACATATTTTAACTCTATCAAGCCTTTCTCTACATAATCTTTCAAGAAATTATACCGAATGTCAATGTGTTTGGTTTTTGAGTGATGCACGGGATTGCATGAGATAGCAATTGCACTCTGGGAGTCGCACATCAACGGAATATGGGAGTAATCTAGCCCGAAATCAGATAGTTGTGTACGAATCCACAGGCTTTGGGAACAACAGCTGGCAGCAGCAACATACTCCGCTTCTGCAGTTGAAGGTGAGACACAATTTTGCTTCTTGGATGCCCAGCATACCAGTCTGTCTCCCAGAAGGTGTGCACTACCCGATGTGCTTTTTTGGTCTATCATGCACCCTGCATAATCAGAATCAGAATATGTTATTAGCTTGAAATCTGAATCTCTAGGATACCACAAACCTAGCCCTCGTCTGCTTTTGGATCAAACTTAGACAGTTTATCCGTTTCATTCAGAACGAAGCACCTATTACCAAATACATGAAAGTATTTGATATTAGGCACTACTCCGTTACATAGTTTGTAAGGAGTCTTATTGAAACGATGGTGAATTAGGGATCTGTTTTGTGTATAGCAAGCAGTGTTGACAGCTTCAGCCCAGTATGATGGTGGCAGCTTGGAATATTGCAGCATTATTCTAGCAGCTTCAACCAGTGTTCTGTTCTTTCTCTCAACAACTCCATTTTGTTCCGGAGTGTACGCTGCTGAAAACTGATGCGTAATTCCTTCAGAATCTAAATAGGAATCCAGAGTCTTATTCTTAAATTATGTTCCATTATCAGTTCTAATCGCTTTCACATGATGTCCTTGTTGAGTCTTGTGCTTAAAAAGAAACAGTATGCTTTGTTGTTGCACTTCAGACTTATGACTTATAAATCGAACCTATGTGTAGCACGAGTAGTCATCCACCATAACCAGAATGTATCTCTTTGAATTTCTGGACTACACCTTCATTGGTCCACATAGGTCCATATGAATCAGTTGCAGGGGAGCTGATGTTGTTGAAATTTGTAGAACCTTATGCGGTAATCTTTTTAATCTTCCCAGCTCACAATCCTTGCACAGATGTTCTTTTTCAAACTTCAGTTTTGGAATACCTCTGACCAAATTCCTGTTTACAAGCTTGTTGATGTTCTTAAAATTCAGATGAGACAGCTTCCTATGCCATGACCAGTTCAAGTCTGACACAGCCTTGGAGAGCAGACAGACAGATGAACTTGATGCTTTTCCAGACAAGTCTATTTTGTAGAGATTAGACTTTCTGTTTCCGCCTAGAATTTATGTTCCTTCTTCAGTTCTCAACGAACAAGATTTCTTTTTAAACAGGACCTCCATGCCCTTGTCACAGAACTGGCCTAAGCTAAACAAGTTGTGTCCCAACCCCTCAACATAAGACACTTTTTCTATGCGCACGTTTCCTGTCTCAAGTACCCCATGCCCTAAGATGGGCACAACTTGGTCATTCCCAAACTTGACGTTACCAGAATATTTTCCAACAAAATGTTTGAGAAGACCCTTATCGCCAGTCATATGTTTCGTTCATCCGGAATCCATGTACCAAAGATTGCTCTTCTGCACACAGAAACGAATGGTGATGACCTTACCCATCGTGAAATGGGATTAGGCAGGTTAGCCGCAGAGACAGGGGAAATCACCGGTTCATTTATAACATATTCAGATTTCTTGACCTGTTTGATTTGCCATTTCTTTTGAAGTTGTGCTCGGGTGGAAAAGGATGATTTGGTGTGTGAATGAACAACATTATTATTTGATTGCAAATATCTTTTGACATTGTGAGTATTTTTTGGAACAAATTGAGCTTTTTGATTTTTGTTTGATTGAGCTTTGTGTGATTTGTGAACAACATGGGAAATTGGTTTGTTGTCCTTTTTCAGTGATTGAGATTGAGGAGAAACGGATTTGGTTACAGTTTTTGAGACAAATTGTTTATTTTTGTTTTGAACAATTAATCTGTGGCGCTCAAACTTTTCCTCTTCAAGCTTCTGTTTCACTCTCATACTCGCTTTCTGCATCAGATTCATCGAACTTGGCCATAAAACCTGTATCAGCCTCATCAATTACTGCATCTTCAGTTGATTCTTCACCATCAGCAAACACAAACCCACCATCTTCTTCCTCACTGTCACCATCACTTTCTATAAACTCAAATTCTTCAACCTTAGCCATCAAAACAAACTAAGCATGAACCTCAGTATCCTCATCACTTTCGTCTGTATCGGAAAGAAACTGATCCTCTTCAGCTAGAAGAACTGTTCCACTGTTCCTTTTCTTGATCAAATTCAGTTTGGCCTTATAATATTCTGAGTCTTTGACCTTCGGCTTCTTACAATCTTTGATTACATGACCAGTGCTACCACAGTTGTAGCATTTCTTTCGTTGAGAAGATTGAATTTTCCTCTCATACCTCTTCTCCCAACTCACCCCATCATTCCTTTGATATTTATCATCTCGCCTTCGAGATCCAGAAGTGAATCTTTGACGGTTGTTTGTCTTTGACTTAGAGAAATGGTTCTATAACATGTTTGTCAGATATGCTACAGCCTGCATGACCTTTTCATTGTCAGCTGTTTCTTCAGGTTCAGATTCAGATGTTTCAGACTCTGGAGTCTATTTAAGCTTTTGAGACTTTGCAGAGGAACTGCTTTTTCTTTCATTGACCACTAAGGCAAGTGGATCAATGTTCTCCTTTTGTAAGCTTATACCAACTTCATCCTGATATTGATTTAGTTCTTCAAAGATCATATGGTGTGTGACTTTGTTGAGAACTTTTTGGTTCATTTGTCGGTAGATAGCCACTTGTGTCCTCCACTCAGGTCCTAAAGAGTTTAGGAACCTGGTATTTTTGGTCAGATCAGAATAGTTGTCTAACTTCTGATTTCTTAAATCATTTAGCAGCTTACAGAATATGCTATAGGTGTCTATTAGAGTTTCACCTTCCCTAGCTCGGAAGTGATCAAAAGCATTAACCAAAGTGGTTTCTTTAATCCAAACACCTGATTCTGTTCCTTCCATCTGCTTTTGAATCTCATCCCATATCTCCTTTGCTGTGTTCAGACCATTTACTTTAATGTAAAATTCAGCAGACAGACCATGTTTCAAGTAGTATTTGGCCTTCTGGTCAGCAGTAGCCCTCAACTTTTCCTCAGCTGAATATTCACTTGGATATTTAGGACGGTGTATTTCTGGTATAGGAGGATTATTTGTTGGATCTGCTGCTTGATCAAACATAAAAACCCCGTTACCCTCCTTAATGCTTAACTTCATCAGTTCACCGTATTTTTCATTATTCTCAATAAAATCCATAAACCTACCCTTCCATACATTATTTTCTTCACTTCAAACTCGAACTTTGAAGCCAAAATTCTCCATGTATACTTAACGAAAAACAATGATTTTTGACTCTATTAAAAGGTAATCAGGTTGTCTATGAATTAGTACCAAAAAAACGTATAAAAATGAGTTTAAAATGTGTCAGTTCATCAATATACCATAAGGGTGTTGAATAGGGTCATTATCGACTTTATTTAGCAATAATTTGGCCTATTAATGATTTTTCATGAACTTAATGTCCTTTGAAATGTAAAAAGATTATCTACGATAACTATAAAAATAAATTATGTAAGATGATCAAGAATTGAGCAAAAAATGCGTCTTTTTTCTACCCTGTTTTCGAACCAAATAACACCAAAAAAACGAAACTTTGACCACAAAATTCTCCATAAATACTTGACAAAAATTCATGAATTTTGTGTCATTTGAAAGGTATAATGGTAATGTACAAGATTCTACAAAAAAAATTCACGTAAAATATCAAAATATGATCAAAAAATCCAAAAAATAGGCTGAAACCGGCTGAATAAGTTGCAGGTCGTGACATGGGCATATCGACATGTTTTTTGTAAGTTAAATGACCAAATGTATAAAAAGAAGTTAATTTGCCATATTGGAAATTTGGGAAAAGCAATTTTGTCTACAGTGACTTTAACCCTAACATTTATGATTTACCAACACATTAAATATTACGATAGGTTCCCAAAAGTAGGGGTGACAATTCCTTACACTACACAAAACACCACATAAACCTATCATGAAAATAAATGAGTTTGAGTTGACACATATAATAAGCAGATTGGGTCGGGTTGGCTTGTATATTTTTTTTTGAAAGGTGTCGCTGTGTCGGGTTGGCTTGTATGATATACATAATAATTAGATAGAGTTAGGGTCATACATGAATTTCATAGGTCGATAAGTGAACCTGTTTAATATTTATATAGATCTTTTATTTTTCATATATAAACCAAGTTTTAATGTAATTATCATCCAGATTTTTTTTAGCCCATTTGGTAAGGCGTCCCCCTTCCTCGCAAGAGGTTGGGGGATCAAATCCTGCTGCATGCAGTGGGTTGGGGTTTTTCCCATAGGGGTTTCCTCCATGGAGTGAAGCGTGGTGCTCGAACTATGGTTAAATAACAATGGGTGGGTGAAAACCCGCCACCAAGCAATTCGAATCCATACTGGAGAGGCGGGGAAGTGTCCCTGTTAATTTTCCGGTCAAAAAAAATTATCATCCAGACTCACATAATTCACATTCTTCATAGTTTTAGTTTGTGAAAAAATAAACAAGAAAGCTCATAATGTCAAAAGTATGATTTTTTTGGCGGTTTGTATAACTTTTATACATGCTAATCTTCCAAATCGTTAACCCTTTTACAACTCGTCAATCCTTCAGTAATACACCAACCTACAAATGACCCGTAAATATGCTAACCGATATAATTAAAAAGTCACGCAAGTCTCTCGCATATATGGATTAGTGTTTAGAATCCTGACATGAATAAATAATCAAGTCGTGTTCGGATAAGGTGTGTTTCTAACACGTCAACCCATTAACGTGTGAGACGCTGACCAGAACACAACATGATTGTCACCCCTACCCTGAAAGTAAAAGGTAATTTTTTGCATACTAGTAAAACTTACCATTTCCATAAAAATCTTTGTGGGTGTTAACTCAAGCTATTTTGATCGTGCTTCGCTATAATCCTGAATCCCTTTTCAATTATGATGGTAATCGCACCATGGCTCCAAATCAACAATAAATGAAGAGAAGTTGCCACTCGCATTGAAGGATAATGTGTAGACCGGATTTATATGAATGTAATAACATTATGCTTTCAACTACAACAAGTACATGCACTAGAGCATATAAAATGACTTATAGCTAGCGATATGATGTTCTTAATGTCTTATAAGATTATGAGTTTAAGTTCTGTAGTGAATAAAATCTATATACTCACATATTTGATATCTTTTGGGTTGGGTTGGTTCACATAATACTCTAAATTGAAATGAAATTATTTAAAATATAAAATTATAAAAGAATTGATTTATGTAATAATAGATATTCCTTTTTATAGATGAAAAAGAATATTCTCTCTTCAATGTTCATTTTATTTTAAATTTATTATTTAATGGACTCAAATCCAAAAATTCTTGTAACATGCTAATTATAATAAAAATTCCATATCAAAAGTCACATTCAAGAATAATATACAAAGAAGCATGTGGTCCATCACAAGATAAAAAGAAGAATAAAGCGTTGCCATTCATTCATAGCTTTTAGAAAAAGTCACATTTTTACATTTTTATATATACATTTATTTAACAAAAATTATTTTTTGATGTGTAGCAGTTTAGTTTAGAGTAATGATTTGTACAAGAAGGTTAGGTGTTATTACGCTTGTTAATAATTTAAATAAATAAATATCGAAATGTAATACCTTTTATCTAAAATGTTTACATAGTAATTAATGGTGAATCTATTATTTTTAAGACGGGGTACCATTTATTAAAAATGACTTAAGTAACAAATTATAACATATCCATGTAAAAATGGGTTTGTTCAAACTAATTGTCTCAAATTAATCAAATAATTAAATTTAGCCTAAATCAAGAAACCTATATGACTAAACCTAAAGTATTAACCTAAATCAAATAATTAATTCAAACCTCCTAACCTAATTTAATTAACTAAGAGCAAGCCGAGGAAACGTTCAAAGAATAGTTGTATTTGCTTTAACAAGATTGATTTTAGGGTTAGAAAGTTATCTCGTTTCCATTTTTACTAAATTAAGAGTTCTATCAAAATTTCATTTTTTTGAGTTTAATGGACGGGGGACACCTCTTCCTCTTTTATTACTAGCATGACTCGTTGAAAATAACATTACCTAATTTACATGTTAATAATATTAGTGCTAATTTAACTTGCAACAATTATCATATAATATTATATGATAAATTGTTATAGTAAATGGATCAATATAAACATGTGTTTATCTGTAGAATGTGTAGTTCTTATTTTCGATCGTTGATTTCGAAGTTCTATTAAGGGTGTATGTTGTAATTTACCCATTTTCTCAATCAAATGAAGGGAGTAGATTGTAACTTGCCCAACTTTTAATTTGAACGTGGATAACTGCTCTCCATATATCTTCCTGCGCTTTTTTTATTGAAGAGTTTCATGATCGATTTTTTTTATTATTCTTGATTCTACAGTTAACAAACAATTCATTACACTTGCATTTTTTTATCCTCTTTCTCTATTTTTATAATCCTATGCCCATGCATGTTCGTCGGGAAAGATACATTTTAGCACCTGCATTTTCATTTTTCTTCTTCTGAAACTATTCAAGAATGGTCTTGAAAATATAACTTTTTTTTTTACATTTTTATGTTTGAAGATCATAAATAGTTAGATAGAAAATAATGAGAAAAATATTTGTACAACTAAAAGTATCTATTTTAGTTGTTTTCACATACACAATCATTTAAATAAGTAAATGATTAATGACCAACACATTTTATATTTTAATTATTTATCGTGTGTTCCCGAGTTTAATTTCGGGTGCAATGTTCAATATAGTCCAAAGTTTTTGTGTAGTCCTGAGAGACAAATCTCAGCCACATGATAAACAAAAGCAAATGCCCACAGCACCTCGGGACACCACCACTACCGCCGACCACCACCTACGGCCACCCCAATCACATGTGATTAAAGCACAATCACATGTGATTACCGCCAACCACCACCACCGACCACCACCTCCGTCCACCACCATAACCACCGACCACCACCTCCGGCCGCCGCAATCACATGTGATTGCACACCGCCAACCACCAACACCGACCATCACCTCTGGCAACCCAATCACATGTGATTGACGCCAAAATCACATGTGATTGCACACCGCCAACCACCACCATCGACCATCACCTCTAGACACCACCACAGCCGCCGACCACCACCTCCGGCCGCCGCAATCACATGTGATTGAAGCCACGATCACATGTGATTGCACACCGCCAACCACCACCACCGACCATCACCTCCGGCTACACAATCACATGTCATTAAAGCCACGATCACATGTGATTGCACACCGCCAACCACCACCACCGACCATCACCTCCGGCCACCTCCTCTAGCGACGCAATCACATGTGATTGTACACTGTCGGCCACCACCACCACCACCGCCGACCAGATCTTTTTTTGAAGCATCAAACGACGAATCTGAGACCAGATCTGAACTCCTCTCATCAAACCGAGTTGAACCACCACCATCCCCACCCTAAACAACTCCGCCAGCCGGCGAATTTGGCCTCGTCGGCGCCGATCTGAGACATTAACTCCAGATCTTTTTTTAAGCATCGAACGACGAATCCGAGACCAGATCTGGACTCCTCTCATCAAACCGAGTTGAACCATGTGCGCCACCACCATTAACTCCGGCCGTGGTGGTCGGATTTTGCAGCGGCGGCCATGGTGGCCGGAGTTTGCTCGATTTCTCGTTAATGGAGGATCGTGAGGACAATCAGGATCCATAGTCTTGTAGGGGAGTCAAATCCGATCACCCTCACCAAAAATCACGATGATCCAACGGTGGGATCGCCGGAAAACGGTTTGTTGATCGTGTGACTGAGATTCGTCCCTCAGGACTATACAAAAAAGATGGACTATATTGAATACAACTCATAATTTCGGAGAAAAATAAATAAATTTAAAATAAAATAAAAAAAGTGATGTGTTACCATGTTATTTTAAAATTAGAAATGAAATAATTTGAAAAAAAATTGAATAAACTCTCTATTAAATTTTCCTTTCAAAAGAAAATGAAAGGTATATCCCTAAATTATCTTTAATGATAATAAATAATTTTAAAAGTCAGGTTATTATTATAAAATCCATTTTTTTTCTTTATCTTCAACTCTAGCATACAAACTTATTTCATTTTTTTCCAACTTTATTTAATTTCTTTATAAAGATGAATGAAAATCACAATCATTATCTTTTGTTTTCTTCATTATTTTTCTTTTATATTATTCTCTTTCCTTAATATATGTCGGGAACACAACATTAATATAAAAAAACACGTAAGATTATACGATTAAAATCGTATATCCTATCCCGAAAAATAATTAAGTATATATAAATTTTCATATACCGAATGACGAATGTATTAATTAATTATGTTTAATATAGTTTTATAGGTGGTGCAAGCACATGTTACGGCTTTTAACTGTTTTGCCTAAAGTCATTTGAGACCCTCCAAACCCTAGCGTTTCTGCGATGTCCGACGAAATGGTCGTTAACGGCGGCGGCGCCGATCTAGATGTTGAAATAGCAGCGACGGGAGAAGATTCCGATGGAAATATGAATCAAACTATTCAAAAATTGATGCAAAAGGTCGGGATACTTGAGCAAGAAAAGCAAGAACTTGTCAACCATAAGGAATCAGCGGCTGAGAAAATCAAGGAACTTGAAGATGAGATTCAAAGTTCTGAATCCGATAAGAGAGCGTTAAGTTCGATTGCTGCAAGAGCGGCTGAACTCGAGACTGAGGTGTCGAGGTTGCAACATGATTTAATTTCGTCAATGTCAGAAGGAGAGGAATCGAATGCAGAGGTATCGGAATTGAAGCGAGTCGTGGAGGAATTGAAGAAGAGCGAATCGGAGAAAGCGGATAAAATCGATGTGATTGACAAAGAAAGGAACTTGCTGTTGGAACGTTTAAACAAATACACCAATGAACTCGAGGAGAAAGAGAACCGAATTCGCGAATTCGAGAAGATTGAAGAAGAGACTAAATCGAAAATCAGCGTGAAAGATGATCAGATACAGAGTTTGAAACGGATGGTGGACGATTTCCAGTCTGTAATCGTGAAAAATCATGCTGATTTAGAGAAATCGGAGAAGGAGAAAGAAGAGTTAGAGATTGGAAAGAATGATTTGGAAGCCCTGTTGAAGAAATCCGAGAGAAAGGTTCAGGATATGGAATCCAAAATCGATCAATTGCAAAACGAATTGGAAGCATCGAGGATCATCAATAGTGTTCAAAAGGAGAAAGCGGTAGAGGACACCAACGGCATAGGGGACAACATTGGCGATGCTAAGAGCGTGAAGGGTTTGAATCTCAATTGGCCGGTGGTTGCCGCCACGGCCGGTGCAGTTGCTACGGTGGCAGTTATCTACCTACGCCATACAAAGTAACAGGTTACAGTTCTATTCCATGCTTGTGTTTGATAGGTTTTTGAGTTTCAATTTTGTGTTAAACATGATGAACCATTACATGCTGGTTCTCCAAAACAAGTTTTTGCTGGCTTTACAAAAACTAAAAGGGCATGTTTTATTTGTCCAATAAAAATAGTTTGATTATGTTTTGTATCAGTTAAATATATCTTCATTTGATCTTGAAATTCCCCTGTGTGCTACAAAGGTATTGTTTGTGCTGTTATGAGATGGTTTCTAACATGATTGTAGAACTGATTTTATGCATAGATCAGTAATTTGTGTGAAATTAAGTGATATTTGATAATAAATAACCTAGAACTGGTCTTGTGTAGGTATACTTCATTTTTCATTATTTCTTGAGTATTATTTTGATATTTTCAGATTTGGAATTGAGTAATTCATAGTTCACAGATTGATTTTTGTCCAGTGTTGGATACTTCAAAGTTCGACATTGTTTGAACTATTATATTAGTGTTTCTAAACAATGTTTTTAGTCATATGAACATTATATTTATATTTGAGTATTTATGAACATGTAGTATATATTATTTTGAAATTAATATGTACTAAAGACTTCAACTTTCTTCAGTGTATCATTACAACTCGTTTCATTGCCATTTGAAACGAGTGTTAGTCGTCTATTCTTTGATACCGATATCATTTTCTAGCTTTCGTATTAGGGGGGACAAATGCCAAATAACTAAACTGAACAAAAACATAAGAAGGGGGCTTTGCATTTCTATTTACTACCAACTGTTTTTTTTGTATGCCAAGAAGCCATTTATGGGATGCATTGAATACAAAACAAATGTTGGTTTATTATTATTATGTTTTAGGCCTAGAAGGAATTAGTAGTCAACTCTCTTTAGACAATCTTGTCCTCCCTTTTGTACTTCACATCTGGACAGTATCGTGTAAGCCGAGTGGGAAATTCATATTCGAATGAGATTAAAGAGAAGGCGGTTGTCGAAGTACTAACCAACTGCAGTCTTTTTGCTATTTCCTGGAGTTTGAATGGTTAGATCGTCACCGTTATCGGATCGAAGCTTCACAATACAATGTTTTTGACGGTTGGATTGTTCTTGAAAGATCAGGAAGTTAAGTTTTGGGGTGGGCGAAATATAGATCTGACTTAAGTTTTAATTCCAAGATTATGATGATTGATGTATGTTTCTAGTTATATTTAGAGAAAACTCTGCATTGTTCTCCTGTTGATTGGTGGATGTTGATTAGTGGATTTTATGCGGTATTAAGCATCTCTTGTTTTTTACTCTCGCTTTAAGGGGTTTCTGTCCGAAGATCGTTGTTATTGTTCTTGTTATTGTATAAAGGCATATACGCGTGTTATTATTCATCATGAATGGTGAAAACAAAGTGAACTATAGCTTCTAACATGCTTGTACACGTGATTTTTTTGTGCATATAGCCAGGATTTATGTGAGAAATTATGAGATGGTGCGTGTGCAAGACAAGTGATATCATTCCTTGGAAAGTGATTTTGAAATTGTAGATCGTAAATAGAGTTGTGCAATAGATTGAAAAGCGTCGTGAGAGGAACCGTGTGATAGATTGAATAGAACCGTTTGATATCACATGATTGTGCGATAGATTAATTAGAGTCATGCGATAATTGGATGTGTCTCGTACCCAGGGCATCCTCTTAGAGCCCAAGAATTCTAGGGTCCCATTTAAAAAATCCTATATATATGTATAGGGAAGGTTCAAACGAGAACTGTTTTTCGTACGAGAACTGCGTGAATCAATCTTATCCGTTGATTTGATAAGTGGACTTCATGGATGTAGAGCATGGAGGGATCAAGTGTGGCAGGGTGAATATGATGAATTTATGAGTGGGTGATGACATTAAAGAAGGGGAAATTGGACGGCTCAGATTGGTTCTCGTAGTTCGCGTATGAAAACATGTCTCGTTTGAACTTTTGTCTATATGTATAGATATTGTGTATGGGTGTTGATAAAGAAACCCCAGTCTATAAAAACCCTACTCTATATAGTAATTATATTAATAATACTTTAATGATGAATAACTTATTAAATTATATACATCACATTATATATTACTTTAATTATATCTAATGATTAATATCTTATTTACTTTATTATTTTTATACTTTTAGTTTATTCTTTTTCTTATTTAATTATTTTTTAATTACTTTATTATTCTTTTATTTTCTTATTATTACTTTAATACTTTTCTTTTTATTCTTTTATATTATTTAAATTTGTGTTTACATTAAACAAGAAAATAAATTAATAAAGTTAAAAACATAATTTTTACTAGTTTGTGACCGATCACACTTGTTAGTCCTGGAGAATTTTAAAAAAATCATATTAAAGACGCATATTAAATTAATAAATAATAATAACAAATTCAAGACACATTAAATTAATAAATTTTAAAAAACAAAACTAATAGAAAAAACCTTTCAAATTCACCATCTTTCTTTTCAAAACCCTATTTTATCTCCATTCCCATTCTCTCTCTCCAACTCTAACTCCGACACTCTATCTCTCTCTTGAAACCCTCGCCGGAGCATCGCCGGAGACGCCCCTAGCCTCGGTTACAGCCCGCCGCCATAGCCATCGCCACCGTCGCAAACGCCACCGTACCCACCACTCTCGCCGTTTCAGATCTGGTTTCGCCACCTTGCCTACCACCATTGCAAACGCCACCATGGTCAGAGATTTTGAGATCTCGGGTTTTCAATATTTTTCATTTTTTATGTTCTTTTTCTCAAGATCTTCAAGTTCCGGTGACATGCCGCCGCCGAGCAACCTCGGGTAAGCCACCGTACCTTCATCGGCTCTCTGTCCGGTAAACCCCATATTAGAGACCCTCTCCTTAGCTCCGCCACACCACTGTTGTGTCGATCTCTATGTGTTTGAAGATATGGGTTTGTGTTTTACGTGTAGCTAGTTTGATGAAAATCTCAGCCGGATTACTTAGCTGGAGTTTGGTTGGGTTTTTTTATGACCATATTAGAGACCCTCTCCTTCGCTCCGCCGCACCACTACCTAACATTACCATCTTCGCCTTCGTGTTTAAAGATTTGGGTTTGTGATTTTCATGTGCGTGTTTGAAGAAAATGTTGGCCGGATTATTTGGCCGGAGTTTGGACATCTTGGCCGGATTAGTTCGCCGGAGTGTGGTTGGGTTTTTTATGGTGGAGAAACAAGGGTTATGTCATGAGTAATCTTGAAGAAATAGAAGAGTTATGTGTCAGTGTTATTTGAAGGGAGAGAGAAATTTTATGAGAAGTTTAAAAAGTAATTATTAAAGATAAAGTGGCATTAATAATATCAGAATTAAAAAAGGTTTACATAGAAAAAAACTATTATAGATTTAGAGTGTTTGAATTAAAACCCATTGTGTATATATATATACTAGCATAGTATCCGCGTAATGCGGCGAAGACAAATAATTCTCACTCGATAACATGTCTATTTTCGATAAAGTAGGGGTACCATAATCACGCACTATGATGATTTTGAATAGTTTTCATCCGCAACATCTATACTTTTTTCTACTTTTCAATTTCTTTATTGCTTTAATTATTTATTAATTTTTATTTAATTTGTTTTAATATCTTATAGGATACAAATTAATGTGTTTTGACTTGACTTTTTTAAAAATCATTTATTATGAAATGCTTAGTTATTATAATGGTAATTAAGAATATAATTAAGTTCATTTAGTTGTTTTCTTTTAGGTTTAAATGAGGGTATATTAGTAAATTTATCTTACTTAAATTTTAAAAGTTTAAGCAAAAGTGTTAAATGCTTTATAATGTAGTATAGAAATATATATATACATTTTTTGAAGGGATCAATTGCGAACGATATGTAAATACGAACGATGCGAACGGAAGGATGCGCCGGAAGTTTTGAAAATAAGAAACTTTACAATCTTTAGTCAAACATTACGGCTAATATATTGTTTCTACTTGCAGGATTTAAAGTTAATTTCTTTTTTCTTTTTTTTTTAAATTTAAGATGAATTTTTTTTTTTTTTGAAATTGTAGTAAAATGTATTAGGTTTTAGATGCACTAATTTTAATTTGGATGCAGTGTTTTTAAACAAGATGCACTGGTATTTTAAATGAGTAATGATTGACTCATTCATCTAAGATGTAGTAGTTTTAAGACGATTGTATGATTTTTAGACATGATGCAGTGGGGATTTTAAGTTGTTTGTAGTGGTTTTGTAGACAAGATGCAGTGTTTTTATCGCCGCATATCTTAAGACTGTTAGGATCCATTACGAATGCAAATATATTTGCGATCATGCGAACGGGGTGTTTGGATAGTTCTTTAGGCGGCAGAATACGGCAAATTCTTTAATCTATACATGCATATAGATATATTGAACATTGATTTCAATTAAATATATATGTGGCAGTGGAGTTATTTGTTATGGTATTTATTTGTTTATATATGTAAAAAATAATAGTTAGTATTAAAATCTATTACAACAAAATTATTTAAGAGGTGAAGGTAAGATGTAACATTTTTAGCTACGATGTAGTGTTCTTTAGATGAGAAACCACTGAACCTTTCAACCAAGAACATGGTTCTAAATGAAATGAACGAACATGAATGAGTTTGTTCGTGTTTGTTTGTTTAACTTTAGTTGAACAAATAAATAAACACGAACGGGTAAACAAACATATTTCTGTGTTCATGTTCGTTCGTTTAACTTTAATCGAACAAATAATTGAACACGGACAATAAACGAACGAGCATTTGTTTTGGATTGTTTAAAAGATTGGATTAGTGAATAACACAAATGATTTATGCAGTATTTCTAGAGACAGGATGTTGAGAGTTTTAAATTAGAAACCATTGAATCATTCAATCAAGTTGGAGTAGTTTTAAGGAGACTATATTTTTTAGACGAGATGCAGTAATTTTGTAGACAAGATGCAGTATTCGTAGTGTTTTATTTTAAGACTAATTTTATATATCAAATTAAAGCACTATAAACACTCATCTTGTCTATAAGATCACTGCATCCATATTAAAATTATTGCATCTCGTCTAAACAAACTTAGAGTTCATTTGAAACCATTGCATCTTGATTGAAGGAGTCAATTATTCTTATTTAGAAATCATTGCATCTTGTTTAAAACTATTACATACGACTTAAAACGCTATATTGATATGTTTGATTTTTAAGAGAAATGTTCAATATAGTCCATAATTAATCCATAGTTCTGAGGGACTAATTTTAGCCTTTGGATCAGCCTCATTAATGGTCCAGATTGAATTTTAGAATTTTAGGCGGGGTGGTATTTTTGTAATTCACATGTGATTGTATACTGAATCACATGTGATTCAATATTAAAATATTATAACTATGTTTTTTATATGAACTATATTGAACACAACTATTAATTTTAATTTTAAAAGATAAATCTATTACAAATTAAAGATATAAATCAAATTTTAATGCAAATAAAATATATAAAACAAATTTTAATACAAATGAAAAGAATATATCCTACCTAAAAAAATAAATCAAAGTTTTATGAATGAAATAAACAATCTATATAAAACTATAGATAATTACTAAATGTTGGATTGACAAATAAAATTGGATAGACAAAGTCCACACTCCACATCACCGCCAAGAAATTAAAAGGCGCCGTCTATTTTTCATGCCCCCTCCAATTAGAGTGTGTTCGCAGCGTTCGTATGAAAATTACGTTCGCAAACGATCTCTTCCCTATATATATATATATATATATATATATATATATATATATATATATATATATATATATATATATAGGGGATGATTCATGCGAGAACCGTTGTTAGTGCGAGAACCGCGAGAACCAATCTCAGTCGTTCATTGAATATAGGAAGTTCATGGATGGGAGAGCGTGGAGAGATAGAGTGTGGTAGGGTGCATGTGAAGAATTCATGGGTGGGCAATGACATTGAAAGAGGGGGAATTGGACGGCTCAGATTGGTTCTCGCGGTTCTCGCACTAAGAATGGTTCTCGCATGAACTTTTTCCTATATATATATATATATATATATATATATATATATATATAGGGGAGGGTTCATGCGAGAACCGTTGTTAATGCGAGAACCGCGAGAACCAATCTCAACCGTTCCTTGGATATGGGAAGTATCATAAATGGAGAGCGTGAAGGGATAGGGTGTGGCAGGGTGCATGTGAGGAATTCATGGGTGGGCAATGACATTGAAGGAGGGGGAATTGGACGGCTTAGATTGGTTCTCGCGGTTCTCGCGCTAACAACGGTTTTTGCATAAACTTTTGTCTCTCTCTCTCTCTCTCTCTCTCTATATATATATATATATATATATATATATATATATATATAGGGGAGGGTTCATGCGAGAACCGTTGTTAGCGCGAGAACCGCGAGAACCAATCTCGTACGTTCCTTGGATATGGGAAGTTTCATGGATGGTGAGCGTGGAGGGATAGAGTGTGGCAGGGTGCATGTGAGGAATTCATGGGTGGGCAATGACATTGAAGGAGGGGGGATTGGACGGTTCAGATTGGTTCTCGCGGTTCTCGCACTAAGAATGGTTCTCGTATGAACTTTTTCCTATATATATATATATGAAGAAGTTCCATTGAGAACCATTTTTATTACGGGAACCGCGAGAACCAATCTGAGCCGTCCAATTCCCCCTCTTTTAATGTCATTGCCCACCCATGAATTCCTCACATACACCCTGCCACACTTGATCCCCCCACGCTCTCCATCCATGAATTCCAATTCTCAAATCAACGGCTTAGATTGGTTCTCGCGGTTCTCGCATTAAAATCGGTTCTCAATGGAACCCTCTCCTATATATATATATATATATATATATATATATATATATATAGAGAGAGAGAGAGAGAGTTGAGTTCAAATAAAAAGAATATTCATATAAAAAGGGTAAGAAGAATTCTAATGATGACAAGTGACGTAACTAACAAAAGGTTAAATCAGGTATTTCATATTTTTGTTCTCTCTCATCTCCATTAAAAGCGTGTTTTACTTTCCCAATCTCTAGAAACCCTAAACACGTTTTCCCTGCCACTTCTCTCATCCTCCAACCGCCTCTATGACATCCACCGGTGCACACCCTGAGACCGCACCCCTCCACGCCGCCGCTGCCCTTCTGTAACACTAGCACCGCCTCCGATTCCCATCAATACCCTTCTGTTATACTAACATCGCCCTCCGTTGTGGGTCCGGTTGGCTTTTGTCGCCGGTGAATTTTGAAAGCCATGTTGTCGCCTCCCATCTTCCACCGGTTTTCCCCTGTGAATATATGCAGATGCACAACCCCACGCCACTGATGCACATCTCAACGATGCACAGCCGCCTCGGAGCACACCTACGATCAAGATCTGTTAGTCGGAGGATCGTTGAGTGTACGTTATTTTCGAAGCTTTTGCCGAAGGTGGGTCCTTATCTTCGCATTTCGTGTGTTCCTCAAGGTATTGTTTCACATCTACAACCGGGTGTCTGTGGAGGATTTCAGATCTGCAGATGGAAGATGACTTCATTCAAGGGTCAGACTGTTCGTCGAGCTTTTTGGGGTCATCAATTTCATGTCTCGTCAAGTTTTTATGTAACACTTTTGGATCTAATAATTTTATTATTATTGATTCATCTGTTTTTTATTCAAGATTCTACATCAGTTTGCTTCTAAACTATTGTTTTTTCTGGATAGTGCATCGATTTTGATTGTGGATAGATTTTTAAATTAGTGTTGAGTCATAGTGTTGAATTACTGGATAGTGCATCAGTTTGCTTATAAATCAGTTATTGATTGTTTCTGATATGGAAGAACAGAAACAAAGTGGTGTTCGAGAATGGAAGAAAAAATCTATCAATGGCCGTAGCAACTTTTCAACAACAAACGCTCAGCTGGTTAAATCTCAGATCCAACCATAATCGAATATTGTTGGCAGATTGGATTATACTACCTGCTTCGGGAATTCGGTAATAGAATTTTAATTTCAAGAACTTAGTGTGCTGTTTATTTTCTTTTGTTCATTGTTCAGGCTTGTTTTGTTCCTATGTATTGCTTCTTGGGACCTGATCTGTTTTGCCTCTCGCAAAGCAGAGGGTTTGGCTTGTTTATTTTGTTGGTAATGGTATTGGTTTGTTGCCTTTCAAAAAAAAAGTTATTGATCATCAATATTTAATGCATGATCAGTGTGGTTGTGCATAGATTAGATTATTATTGTAAAAGTGTGACTATGCATCATTTCTTAAAATTCAGGTTGCATAAATGTTCATCGTTTGCTTTTTCTTCTTCTTCTACTAAATCTGGTAATCACCAAAAAATTTGCTAATAAATGTTGTTCGTTTTCTTTTTCTTCTACTACTAAATCTGGTAATCACCAAAAAAATCGCTAATTATAGAGGAATTATCAATTCTTGTTGTTCCTAATTTGCCCCTATGCGTCTTTAACTGTCTTATCCGATGTAACAATCTTGACCAGTTATAGTTGATGTTAGTGTATACATGGTCACACATTAAGAAATGCACTCCTTATTTTGATGATGATAAAAATATGAACAAGTAATATTATTACTTATCAAATTTATTCATATGTTCATATGCTACATTCTTTAAAGATCAACAAACCTAAAATAAAAAGAAGAAAACAAGATAAAAACAAACACTCAACCTTTACGGTCGATATCACGGTCGACCGTGAATCGTCCGTCACTGCACAGCTCACAACTTGTTCTTCTTGAAGTCAACTGAACGCGTACTCAACAAGTGAAGATGATATCTTCAAAGCTGATGACGAAGATATCTACAAACAAGAGGTTGAAATATATGAGCTTACAATTAAACAAGTTTAAGTTTTTATAAAATTATTTTTATAAAAACTTCTATAAAAATTAACAAACTTTTTATAAAAATCACAAGCTTGGTTAAATAAGTACAAGACTTCTTATTTTGGCAAATACTAAACACAATCTTTCTATGAAACAATACAACACCAAATTTAGGAAAAGGAATCTTTTAAAGAAGTAAAAGTCCAACATGCTTTATGCATTTGGCTTCTAAACTTCCTATTTGGTGTTTAAATTCAAACATAAGAAGTATGACACCAACCCAACTTTTCTAGAACTCCCTTTCAGTGCATTTTAATGGTAAAAATGGGTTGTGTGTGGTTTTGGTAAAAGGCCAACGTCTATATTTGAAAGACTCAAAAAGTTCCAGCAGGCCGACGGTCGAAGACACGGTCGACCGTGGATCGACCGTGGACTGTCTGGACACTTTTTGAACTTTCACCTTTTTCCTTATTTAAACCAACTCAAGTCTTGTGATTTCACCAAGCTCTTGCAATCTGAAATATGGAGAAAATATACAAGATCTTGTAAGCTCATATACTTTGATATTATTGAATCTTTCAAGATCAAGATCAAAGCAAGAGTGAAAGCCATCAAAGTTCAAACACTACTTCTACATTCTATATCATTTGTAATAGTGTAAGTATCAACTCTAGCCTTCCAAATTAGAGTGAAGTAAGGATCATCTCTAGCCTTTAGAATTAGAGAGAAGTAAGGATCAAATCTAGCCTTTAGAATTAGAGTAAAGCAAGGTTATCTTTACCTTACTTGAAAGTTTGAAGTGTTAATTCTTGCAAGTGAAAAAGAGAAGTGTAAAAGGTTTATCTCTACCTTCAAAGAGAGAAGCTAGTGGAGCAAACTCTTGGTGGATGAGGCCAAGGAGTGGATGTAGTGCAAGTTTGTTAACACTTGCATGAACCACTATAAATCTCTTGTCTACTAATTGGTGATATCTCTCTACCCTTACTCTCTTTATTTCAAGTATATATATTTGTTGTGTTATAAACTTCAAGAAAAATCTTCTTAACACAACTTCCAACAATTGGTATCAGAGCAAGTTGCTCTAAAATTTTTGTAAAAAATGTTTTGTGATACAACTTGCTTTGTAAACTTTCAAGAAAACAATTTTGTTACAAAAGTATTGAGTTAGATCCATGGATTTAAATGATAACCTAAGTTTGGGGGTTTATATGGACACTTTACCCATGTTTATTGATTATACACTTTTAGGTTGGAAAACCTACATGGTAACTTTCTTGAGATCAATAAATTATGATATGGGTGATTTTATTGAAAGTGATTTTGATGGAAATGAGCTTGAAAGAGAGTCACTAAATAAACAAATATTGATATTTATTCATAAATCTCTTAAGAAAAGTAAATATGAATATATGTGTTCTTACACTTGTGTCAAGAGATTATGGAAGGATATAGGTAAACTTGAGGAACTTGAAGCAAGAAGAAATGAAGAAAAAGAGACATCAAAAGAACTTTCTTGCTTCATGGCTTTTGAAGAAAATGAGGTATCTTTCATAAATGATTCTAGTAGTAAAGATAACTCATACAATTCTTATGTTGAGCTAAAAGATAAATATAATATGTTACTTGATATCAATTCAAAACTCATTTTCAAGATCAACGATTTGAAAAATGTTGAGAATGATAATTTCAAATTCAAAGATCTTAATGAAATCTTGGTCAAGCAAATAAATGAGTTAAGAAAATCATCAAGCGATGAAGGAGGTCTTGAGTTTTCAATTGAAACAAGCAACATATTATCCAAATCTATCAATATTGTGAACCAAGAGGCAAAAAAAAAAATCCAGGAGCCTCACGGTCCAACCACGGTCGATACCGTGCATCGACCGTCGGCACACTGGAAAGTTGAGAAATTTGAAAAATGCAATATTGTCTCTCGTTCTTCCATATATATGCCTAAGGTTGCAGGTTATAAACAAATGATGAATTCTTATACTCCATCCTCAAGGCATGAACTTTGTTTCAAGAGACCTAAATCAAAAGTGTTTCAAAGATCAAGATGTTCTCATAAAACAATTGATTCTATGAACACTTGGTATTATAAAGGTTTCAAGATAACACAAAGATGGATCAAGGTAGGTGTATTTGATACTAACAATCCCGGACCCATGAAAAGATGGGTACCACACACATGAAAAATGTTTAAGTTGTAGGTTACATTGGAGGATGAATATCATTCATGATGCAACTTGAAATATTGTGTGGATGAAAGACTTGGATAACAAATCATCAAGAATAACGTTCTTGAACTACATTTATGAAACACAATCAAGATAAGTTTCTCATTCACTTATCAAAGCTTTATATGTTAACATCTATGTGTTGAAAGTGCCATGAGAACCTATGTGTAGTTACTTGATATATTTAATTGTGTTTATTATTATATCTAGAATATTATTAAAACTTGGTATGATATAAAAATAAATAAAGGGTAGCAAAAACATTAATAAAAGACATGAGACAATATGTTTTATCAAACATTTTCATGAATTATTAAAATGGTTTAAAATCACACTCTGTACTAAGAATAGTATGATGATATCTTAGGAACTACTTGGACTTGGAAACTTTATAAAACACATCATTTTAATTTGAAGTTTTGATGATCATTCAAGTAGATACATATTACCAAAACTTCATTTATATGTGTAACAATTGAAAATTTTCCTAAGATATTCTAATAAAAATGTGTGTGAAACTAATCATTTAAATGTGTCATGAAAATCAAAAAGTATTGATATAAAAACTTAATCTTAAATGACTAGTATTTTATTAGTAATATAGAAGACTTAAAAATACTTATCATATTCTTGAATGTCTTGCAAAGCTCAATCCACACTCATGTGACATGCTTTTTTATTGAGTTACAAATTTGAAATATGCGGTGCTATAATGACATATTAATTATACTCATATCATTTGGACTTGTGCTCTAAATCATAACTTGAAGTCCGTCTTGATATATGCTAGACAAACATTAAACTATCTTGAAGATCATTATATATCAAATTTGTGAAAATTGATAGTTGATTAATTGTGAAAATAATTCTAGATGTATGATTTCATAAAGTTAGAATAATTAAACTACATCTAAACAAGAGTAGTTACTTTTGAATGTGAGAAAAATTGTGCTTAAAGTTAAAAATTGCATATTGATGAACAATACTTTAAAATTTGATATACCATGTACATGTTCATCATATTACCTAAGTAATCATATGCAAATGCTTAAATTTTTCACAAATCATGTTTTGGCTAAGAGTATCTAAATGATATGGAAATATATGGTATATATTTCTATATATATTGAAATGTATAATTAAATAATAAATTATTTGTCAAAAATTGATAGCTTGCTTCAAACCCATGAATTTCATTGTCATATACTTTGATTGGGTTTAAGTGATTAAAGAACCAAATTAGATTTTATCATAAGTAACATTGTCTTAGAATTGAAAAGATATCATATCACAAATTAAGACATCTTACTTTGATAAATCATAGTTGCGGACATAAATACTAAACCACTTAAGAAAGAAGTAGTTAATGCAATAAGATTTGGTTTAGAAATGATTGAACATGTTCCCTAGGAAATAAAGTTTGATTATGTGAGAACTTTCAAAATTGTGCTTGCAGAAGGTTCACGGTCGAACCACGGTCGAAGCCGTGTATCGACCGTGGATCCACTGCCCAAATGATAAAATGGAAATAAATCTCGCGGTCGATGCCACGGTCGACCGTGGATCATCCGTCGGATGTCTGACGAACTTTAACCCTATTTTGCTTATTTCTCTATCTTCTCACCACTTTATCACCTTACCCATTATCCCCACAAAAACCCTAGCCACCATTGTTTCTTAGACACTCAAAAAGCTTAAAATTTATTGCAAGAAACAAGAATTTACCTTATGATTGAAACTATGGTTGAAGCCCGGGTTGGATTCATAGTCCATCTACAAGTGAAAGCTTCTTCATTCTAGATCTCTCACTTGATTCATGAATCCTCTTCACTAAAGGTAAAATTCCTCACCATTGTTTCTTCTTTATCTTCTTAGGGTTCCACTCTACACATAAATCTAACATGAATCATGTATAAACAATTTTGTGTAATGTTTAAGTCTTGGGTTTAGGGGTAAAGAATGAAGGAAAACTAAAATGATGAAAAATGGGTTTGTGACAAAACATAACTGAGATATATATATATATATTTGTTGAAAAGTTTAACAAATAAAGAAAAAGTGAACAGATGCTTCACGGTCGATACACGGTCGATACCGTGCATCGACCGTCGACCCTCTGGAGGTTTCCAAAATTATAAATCTATCCGGTGATCCGCGGTCGAACCACGGTCGACCGTGACTTCGACCTTGAGCTTGATGTTACTTTTAATAATTTTCTATTTAAGGCTCATACATAGATTTACTCTTGCTTAATACTTGTCATTCATCACTAAATCACTTCTTCACCAATTACTTTGAAAACTCATACAAATTTTGTGGACATCATTGTAAACAAACGAATAAAAGCATGTTTATGGTACTAAAATGCTATGCCTAAACCTTTGTGCATTAAATAAATTATATTACCTTGGTTTAGTACAACAATATGCTAACATGCAACTCCCTATGATGTTAACGTTTGAATATCTTGTCTTGGGCTCAAATTCTAAGAACTTAATTCAAAAAGTCAAGACTATTAGTAAAGGTGATAAACAAATTAAATTTGCAAAGTCATAAAACGATTATTATGAAGTTAAGATAAGATTGCATTAAATAAATAAGAACTTGCTTATATCTTATACACTTCACAATTCAAAGTAATCACAAACTAAAAGTTGAGTTATGACATAAGAGTTTGAAAAACCATTTTAGTCAAATATTTCATGTGTTACTTTTATAAGAGCTCATTAAGTAATTCCATACATGGAGAAATAAAAATAATTTACACAAACCTTATGCCTAAATTCTATATCTTACATGGTTTGAAAAGGTAAAATGCTTGTATGCAACTTATATGTGATATCCTATTTACATCAACAAAATATGTTACCAAAAATAACAATACACGCTAAATGATAATACTTCGGTTCATGTTTTACATATCCTTGTTCTTAATGTTATCAAATTACATATGTGATTCTTACATGAAATTTCACTAAACATATGTAACATTATGATATGTCATTCATGCTCATCAAGTGTTGAATAATTATCATGTAATGAATTGTGGTCAAGCTACCTAACACATAGATTTTTCATATAAGATCACTATCAAAAGAGTCTTTGAAATAAGTTTGTGATGAAAGATATATGAAGATGATTACATGGTGAAGAAATATAAATTAACATATTAATTGTTGCAAGTGGTTCTCTCTTACTATCTTGTCATGGTACTTAATGAATTACTCTTTGAAATCAAGATAGTTAAAATAGATGAC
Organism: Pulicaria dysenterica; assembly: GCA_947179395.2. Taxonomy (NCBI): domain Eukaryota; kingdom Viridiplantae; phylum Streptophyta; class Magnoliopsida; order Asterales; family Asteraceae; genus Pulicaria; species Pulicaria dysenterica. The sequence continues at coordinate 82,659,418 of OX359289.1, forward strand.
AAGTTATGCCTCATATAAGAAATCATGTTATTTGTCATCTTGATATATGTTTGAGTATGCCTATATACTTAAATGACTAATCTCATGTGTCACATACTTAATTTGATTATCACTTGACACATGAAACTATGTGGCATACATGCATAAATAATGATTGGAGCATTGGTATTGCATGTTTTGTACTCATGAGAACACTTTTCTCAAATCATCCTAATCTTGTTGAATATTGAATACACATAAATAAAAAGCAAATTTGAATATAAGATAAAATAACAAGTAAACTTATATATAAGCCTAGTTGATATATCAAAAGAAGATAAACTTAAGTAATCATGAACCAAACATGTAACTATAAAATCTTTATTTGACTTGCTTAAAATTAGAAAACTTTTGTGTACTAGTAAAAATGAGAGTATATTTTAGTGAGTATATTTGGTATAGAATTAACTCAAATGTGTAATGCTTGAGAAAAATATCTATGTTCTATATCTAATTTCTCATGATATGTTGATCTACATACACTATGAATTATTCTTTGAAGATCAAGATAATATACAAATGACATCATGTGCTTCATACATAAAATCAAAATAATTGTCAATTTAGTGCACACATTGGTCACTTACTTGATTAAGCTATACATGATACATTCATTATCTCATCATGAAAAGATGAAAATCATAAGTGGGCCTACATGCACTAAAATACTAATGAAGAAATAAAGGTTATCTATAAAATATTGGTATAAACATTGATTAAACCTTTACTTGCTACATAATGAAAATGAATAAATATCAATTAGAAATGAATAGAAAAATATTGAGATAATCTCCACAATCTAGAGCTAAGAAATTTTTGATACTTAACTTAAGATTATGATTGTGGATTTTGGTTGTCCCTAACATAATATGCACATTTTAAGGGGGAGTCACCAACCAAAAAGAAAATTTCATATATATTCACACTCTCACTTCCTATCATTAGCATAAATACAAGATAATGATGCATAAATCTCTCATGATTCCTACTTGAGTATATTTGATTTTTCCTAAATTAAGTTTATGCAAATACTTTTGTATATCTTGCACTTGTGTTTTGTTTTGTCTATCTTTTGTCAAGTGCTAGCTCAAAGGGATCATAAATCAAGGGGGAACTTTGATCAAGGGGGAGCTTCATCAACTATATTGTGCTAGCTCAAGAAGAATGTTCCTTTTTGATTCGACAAAAGGGGGAGAAGAATGTAGGTGTGCAACATTGTTAACATGAATAAATTTGTGTAGCAATATTAATTAAATGTTGCATATTTTGTCATCATCAAAAAGTGGGAGATTGTTAGTGCATACATGGTCACACATTAAGAAATGCACTCCTTATTTTGATGATGATAAAAATATGAACAAGTAATATTATTGCTTATCAAATTTATTCATATGTTCATATGCTACATTCTTTAAAGATCAACAAACCTAAAATAAAAAGAAGAAAACAAGATAAAAGCAAACACTCAACCTTCACGGTCGATATCACGGTCGACCGTGAATCGTCCGTCACTACACAGCTCACAACTTGTTCTTCTTGAAGTCAACCGAACGCGTACTCAACAAGTGAAGATGATATCTTCAAAGCTGATGACGAAGATATCTACAAACAAGAGGTTGAAATATATGAGCTTACAATTAAACAAGTTTAAGTTTTTATAAAATTATTTTTATAAAAACTTCTATAAAAATTAACAAACTTTTTATAAAAATCACAAGCTTGGTTAAATAAGTACAAGACTTCTTATTTTGTCAAATACTAAACACAATATTTCTATGAAACAATACAACATCAAATTTAGGAAAATGAATCTTTCAAAGAAGTAAAAGTCCAACATGCTTTATGCATTTGGCTTCTAAACTTCCTATTTGGTGTTTAAATTCAAACATAAGAAGTATGACACCAACCCAACTTTTCTAGAACTCCCTTTCAGTGCATTTTAATGGTAAAAATGGGTTGTGTGTGGTTTTGGTAAAAGGCCAACGTCTATATTTGAAAGACTCAAAAAGTTCCAGCAGGCCGACGGTCGAAGACACGGTCGACCGTGGATCGACCGTGGACTGTCTGGACACTTTTTGAACTTTCACCTTTTTCCTTATTTAAACCAACTCAAGTCTTGTGATTTCACCAAGCTCTTGCAATCTGAAATATGGAGAAAATATACAAGATCTTGTAAGCTCATATACTTTGATATTATTGAATCTTTCAAGATCAAGATCAAAGCAAGAGTGAAAGCCATCAAAGTTCAAACACTACTTCTACATTCTATATCATTTGTAATAGTGTAAGTATCAACTCTAGCCTTCCAAATTAGAGTGAAGTAAGGATCATCTCTAGCCTTTAGAATTAGAGAGAAGTAAGGATCAAATCTAGCCTTTAGAATTAGAGTAAAGCAAGGTTATCTTTACCTTACTTGAAAGTTTGAAGTGTTAATTCTTGCAAGTGAAAAAGAGAAATGTAAAAGGTTTATCTCTACCTTCAAAGAGAGAAGCTAGTGGAGCAAACTCTTGGTGGATGAGGCCAAGGAGTGGATGTAGTGCGAGTTTGTTAACACTTGCATGAACCACTATAAATCTCTTGTCTACTAATTGGTGATATCTCTCTACCCTTACTCTCTTTATTTCAAGTATATATATTTGTTGTGTTATAAACTTCAAGAAAAATCTTCTTAACACCACTTACAATTTTTATAAGTTTAAAAATTGGTAAACTAAGTTAAAGAACCTATTCACCCCCCCCCCCCCCCCTCTAGGTTCCAACAGTTGACTTTTTTGATGAAAATCGTACGGTCCATATTTCTCCTTACTCTTTTTACTTTAATTTCTTTTTTACAATAACCTTATCCTATATATATATATATATATATATATATATATATATATATATATATATATATATGCAAAAGTTCAAACGAGAATTGTTTTTCGTACGAGAACTGCGAGAACCAATCTAAGCCGTCCAATTCCCCCTTCTTTAATGTCATTGTCCACCCATGAATTCCTCACATGCACCCTGTCACACTTGATCCCCTCCACACTCTCCATCTATGAACTTCCCAGATCCAAGGAACGGCTGAGATTGGTTCTCGCAGTTCTCGTACGAAAAACAGTTCTCGTTTGAACCCTCCACTATATATATATATATATATATATATATAGGGGAGGGTTCCATCGAGAACAAAAAAAATGCGAGAACTGCGAGAACTGATCCCCATCTTTTTAAAACTAAAATATCTACCAAACGGAAAGATATTAAATTATGAAAATTATACCAAATTAACGACAAAAATATGCTCATTAATATGACATCCATATTGCTATATTTTTTTCAACAAAAAAAATTCGTTACATACATGTAACATACCTTATAGTACTGATTACAAATATGTTAAGTACTGATTACATATATGTAACATACCTTATAGTGATAGAAAAAAAATCCGGCAAAAACGAATTTTTTTTGTTGAAAAAAATATAGTAATATGAATGTCATGTTAAAGAGCATATTTGGTATAGTTTTCATAATTTAATATCTTGACGTTTGGTAGATATTTTACGGTTTAGATCGGTTCTCGCAATTCTCGCATTTTTTTTATTCTCGATAGAACCCTCCCCTATATATATATATATATATATATATATATATATATATATATATATATATATATATATATTCTATCTCTTTAAATGATAAAAGCCCATTAAAAACTTGAAAGTGGCCCAAGTACCGGTGGAAAAGAAATAGCATAACAATGTACTCCGAAAACTTAACGACGAAAACCCTTGAAAACTTAAACGTCGCCTAGGACGATTGATCGGCGGCTGGTTGGTTTTTAGAGGATAAAAAATGCGATTGAAAGTTCTTTAACGATTAGGGAACCAATAAAAAGTCTAGAACGATTGGAAATTCAAGTCTTATTTCTCTTAAATAGTTAGTTGTTTTATGTTTGCGATATATTTAAATAATTTGAACTTGTGATTATTGTTTCTCCTACCCGTCTTCCAGAGTTCTTTTAATGTGTGTATAGTTTTGATTCATGAATATTATCCATAATTTTGATTTGTAATTATTTGATTTAGTGATTCATGATCTTCGTATTATAAGGCTACTCGCATCGGTCTCGTGAGGGTGCTCGTGAGAGCTCCTCACGCCTGTGAGCACCATCGCCAAGGTTTGTGAAGAAGGCTCACGGTCACCTACCGTGACAGCCATCGCGTGCGTGAGGGTGGGTTCGTGTGAGAGAGAAGTTTTTTTTTTCTTTTTGGTGATAGGAAGCATGTGATGGATACGAGGTTTGTGTGATGAGATGAGGGAATGGTGGGGAAATGATGTGGCGCTGATGTGGAGCTGATGTGGCTGTGTGAAGGGTGTGATGGATGCTGATGGTCTAAGCCACTTAAGATGATTGTCAAAGATTTAATGATTTACATTTTAATTTTAACTAGCAGTGTACCCGCGCAATGCTGCGGCAGTAAATAGTTATGTTTTGCAACATGTCGTTTTCAAGGATGTAACACGTAATTCAATGTCACGGAAAAAATTCAACATGTCCGTTTTTTTCTTCAACTTTTCTTAAATTTTTATCAACTATTTTATTAATTTTAAAAATAAATTTTAAAAAACATTAGAAATTAAAAAAAATTATATTTATGAAATATAAGAAGAGAGAAGTTAATAAAATTTTGAAAATTATATTGATGTGGGTGGATAATTGTATTTGTGTAAGAGAGTGTGTTAATGGAAGAATATATTTTAAATAAAAAAAAGGTTAAAATTTATTAGGAGAGAGAAATGGTTAAAAATTATATGGATGAGATTAATTTAGATAAAAAGAATGGTGGAGATTAGAGATTGACATAATTTTAAGAAGTTCTTAAAGTTTGAAGGAGAGAGTGTTAAATGGTTTTTATAGTAGTATAGATAGTTTAACCAATGTTTGCAAAACATTGATTTAGTATTTAACCCATGTTTACAGCCCAAATAAGTTAGGCTATTATTTCAATACTATAGTTTTTGAACATTTGGATGAACGATTGGCTTTGCGTGCCAAAAAGAATCAACTAATTTTGGAGTTAATTAAAATAACAACTATTGTTTGTGCAATAACGCTTTTCAGATCAATTTGTATGTAGCATCTTATTTTCAGAAAAGCTGATTTAAATAAAAATCTCTAAATAATTTAAAGATTATCTTGTGTAACCCAAAAAAATATAAAATAAATTGTCCAGAAACAATAATGAAAACTTTTATTTCATAATAAAATGAACAACTTTAAATATTAAAAAAACACAGATTAATAAATCATTTAGTTTGAACATTGACTAACACGTCATTTAACTTCGAAACATTTTATTAAATACTCGGGCAACAACTAGCTTAACTGAAAACTAAATTCGGTTGTATTTTATGAGCACATCTACTAGTTCATCATCTTCACATAACTGAATATCTGAAAACGAATAGAGTCAACTAACGTGAGCTAAAAGTCAGTAGTTTCATTCATACTTATAAATGATACACCGATTCATTATTTATATTCAACTTTCAAAGCATATTATAGATAATTACTTACGTTATAAATTAATTGAAATATTATTGATATCTAAGAAGATCATTGCTTCTTAATATTGTAAATATTTACAATATGTTCACTAATAATCATATCTCGAAGACTTCATAAATTCTGCTATTATATCATTAAAAATACTACATCATTACCGTCTCTGTTTGCTTAAAACTTTATAGAGTTAATTACTGATTTGTTCATGTGGTTAGATTAATTCTACTGGTTTAGTCTCTAACTATGAAAAACTACATGGATGGTCCCTACTGTAGCAAAGTTGTTGCATGTTTGGTCTCTCTTCAACTTGAAATAACCATTTTGCCCTTACCCTATTAATTTTTTATTTTCTTTAATTCTTAATCAACATTTAAATATTATTTAATATTTATTTCTTTTTTATAAATAATTAAATACCAGAATTATCTCTTATCTCTCACTCTCTCTCACTCTCTCTCACTCTCTATTCTTGTTACCAAACAACATTTGCTATTATAGTTATTTCCAAACATGATTTTTTATTTCCTTTGTAAATATTAACCAAACACTCCCACAAATACTCCCCCTCTCCTTCTCTCTCTCTCTCTCTCTCTCTCTCTCTCTACCTCTACATCTCTCTAACTCTCTCATCTGCATTCTCTCCATCTTAGACTCACGCCGTCGCTGCCACCCTCTCCTCCGACCGGACGCTGCCACCACCACCACTGTCCATATCCTTCGTCGGACGCCATCGGTATCACCCTCCCTCCCTCCGAAGTCCAACCTACACAATCGAACGAACAACCATCATCTTCTCTCTTCAAGATCGCAGCCACCACCACCGAAGGCGACCACTGCCCCATTTCTCTTTCCCAGATCTGCAAACACATTGATTAAGGGTGTTAACCATTATAGAGGGCAGATCATATAAACACATCGATTGAGGTGTTCGCCTATAACGATTCCACAACATTCCAGATCGATTTAGTGTTATCGATTTTAGGGTTCTTAAAACAAATCTTGTTTCTTCTTGGCAATTGCAAGTTCGGTTTGTATCTGACTTCAGTTCTTAGTTTATTTTCAGAAACATTTTCTTGTTCCAGGGTTTGTTCAAGGATTTATTCATGCTTTTCTTTACATATTTGGTGCTGCAGTGGTGGTGAAGCTACCGTAGAGAGAGAGAAAGAGAGAGAGAGTGTGAGAGAAAGAGAGAGATAAGAGATAAGTCTGGTATATATTATTTATAAAAAAGAAATAAATATTAAATAATAATTAATTATTGATTAAGAATTAAAGAAAATAAAAAATTGAAAGGGTAAGGCAAAGTGGTCATTTCAAGTTGAAGAGGGACCAAACATGCAACAACTTTGCTACAGTAGGGACCATCCATGTAGTTTTTCATAGTTAGGGACCAAAGCAGTAGAAATGTGTTAACCACCGGGATCAAATCAGTAATTAACTCAACTTTATATATACATTCATCATAACCCTTTCATAGTCAATCTATAAAAACTCTTAGTTATATTATTATGAGTTAATTACAAAGATGGTCCCTGTGGTCTTGGGCAAATTTCATATGTAGTCCTTTAAAGTTAAAAATTACACTGATAGTCCTTATAGTTGACATATTGTTTCACTTTTGGTCCTTTAGACTAACTGGTGTTATCTTTGACCGTTAGTAAAAAGGGTATTCTAGTCTTTTTCCTTTTTAATCCTGTTAAGCAACAAACATTAGCTATTATTCTTGTTTCCAAACAAAATTTGGGCTAACCTTTATTCCACAGATTCTCTCTCACCTCCCTCTCTCTCACCTCTCTCTACCACTCTCTCCTATTCATGCCTTTATCTCTAATCATCTACAATTAACATTCAAGAATTCAGATTCTATCATCCATCACCACCCTTCTCTATCCAGCCACCACCACCATGAGACCACCACCACCAAGCAACCAGATTTCAAAGGGTTTTGTTTTTTTTAAAGTAAAATATTTAAGTTTTCAATATAACTGACAAATAAACATGCAATAGTTTTCACATTTGATACAGTTGATGGATGATACATGTTTACAACATTCTCCTACAATACCTACCCTTTTCATACAAAATTAGGGAACAGGTTACAAAAACTACCCTAAAATACATACCCAAACAGTCTCACAAGACAATTCACATAGATCTGATCAACACGAAAACGATTACAATTAGAAAATAGGGACTCGAGAGTGAAACCGTGTTGGTCCCGAATGGATACTACAACAACAAATGTTTGTAGAAGGGGGGGGGGGTTGAATACAAACTTTAGCTTTTTAAATTTAAGAGACACACAATATACTTTTATATAATTCTTATTGATATGAATAAAGAATTACATGAACTAGATGCGGAAAATCTAAGTTCAACAAAGGTGGCAACTAAAATGTCTAACGCATAAACAAAGCTAATCTTAAACAACTAATGTCTAAGATGTTCAACACATGAACAAGTTTGATTACACTGAAGAAATAAATGCTAACTCTTCTATTCTCTCAACTTATGAGATTTCAGTGTTCAACACAGATCTATTCGATTCTTTGCATGTTTCCATACATGAGTATATATAAGCAAATGGTATCCGGTCTATGGAGTAAACAAGGAGACAAATGTACTTGATTTAATAAATTATAATAGATAAAGTTATTAGGTGAAAAGCAAATTCACTTTCTACAGGAAGTATGTAAAGTAAATGTACTTTTCAATAAAGCTAAAACCCACTATCTATTATTATATTATTAAAGTACTACCTTTTGTCTTGGAAAAGTAAACTTCTCTTTCCATGCTTGTACTTTATACAACACCATTCTTTCTGAAGACTTGACTTAACCAAGTATGGAGTTGCCAGCCATACTTAGTTATGGAAGCATATCTTTGAGATCTTCTCTTCTAAAGTATCTTTCACCTTTTCCAGAGGATCAAGATCAATCCTTTTTGTCTCTTTGCAGATCCAAAAAGTGCTTAGTACTTTTATAAAGATAGATCTAAAGGCATAATAGAACAACACATGATCTGCCTTTGACTTACGAAAATTATTACAATGAAAAACTATTAACTGAGGTACTGTATAATGACTCAGCAAATAGACACTGAACTGCAAACATATTTTTGCTCAGCTAAAGATAAATGTGAAAGACTCGGCTACTGAAATATACTCAGCTGATCATAAATGCTCAGCTAATAATACATACTAGAGTAATACTACATAAGCTAATCAACCTATATGATCAGTAGATCCCAAGGGCTCAGCTGATCATTGAGAGTGATTAGCTTATAAGGAAAAGACTAGATAAGTTAAATATAGCTTATCTGATGGATGGGAGGCATCGGCTGATCAGAGTGATAGACTCAGGTGATCCTTTGACTGCTCAGCTCATCTTGAAATAACCCTCAGCTGATGGTGTTAAACCATCAGCTGATGCTTTTTAGATACTCAGTTGATGCTTCTATACTTGTCTTTTCTTCTTGGCTGATCTTATTAAAGCTGGTCCTTTGGCTGATACTCAGTGTTCAGCTGATACTTTTGTTCTTCAGCTGACAATTCTTACTTAGGAAATTCTTTAAGTCTAACTTAAAAAACAACACATGTTTTTCACTGATCTAAATATATATAAAACTGAATAAGTGGTTTTGTTAGCATCAAATCTTATTTGAAATAATAGACAGGTTTGATTATGGTTTGATATCTCTATCTCCCCAACAATCTCCCCCTATTTGATGAGGACAAAATCTTATCTTGTTTAAGAAGAATCGGTTTGACTCGGATTTGCAAAGATAAAACTTTCAAGTTCAGTTTGGTTAACTAGTTATTTGTTTTTGGTATCTCTTTAAAATATGTTCCATTGATATTCTGTTTTTGGGAATCTTTTGATTTATGAAGTACCAATGTTCTGTTTTTATGGTATCTTTTCAATCCTTTTTTTGTTTTTAGGATTTTTGATTTTCTATATTTACACTAAGTGACCTATATACTTAAAACCATTTATACTAGCAGTTTAGCTAAGTAGTCCATGATCAGAAGTTTAAGCTTAATTTCAAGAACAAGAAATTACAAGAGTTTGTACAGAGTAACATAAGTTATACTAAGTTACAGAATTGAATTAGTTTAGGAAATTAAAATTACAACTATTCTAGTTATGAAGTTTCAGTTGTCTTCCCACCAAGGCTCTTCTTTGACTTCAACAATTCTGATTTGTGGATTTTCAGCCAAAATCTGTTCAGCTCTTGATCTTAAAAGTTGTTCAAAATAATCACTTCCTGTCAGATTCCTTGTAGATTACACAGCATGGAATAGAAGTTCTCTCTGAGCTTTTCCTAGTTTAGATTCTCTTAGAAACTTCCATTCACCAACTCTGTTCTTGAAGAACATCCCTCTTTTAGGTTCTGTTATGTATTTGAACATTTCATGAGTGGTATTAGGAGGAAGGGCTGTGTTTAGATTCTCATAAGCAATAAGAAAGGGGTGATCATGATTGAGTATTATTTGTTCAGGAGCAACAAAGGCTTTTGAGGTTTTCTTAAATGCATCCTCTATTACTTGAATGTGTTCCACTACTGATCATAAGTAAATACTCTGTGGCAAACAGTTTGTCTGATCAAGTAGTCAAAGTGCCTTATGAAGGTGAGAGCAGCTTGGCTTTTGGACTTTAGAAGATGGTACATAATTTCCATCATTTCAAAAAAGGAGAACAACTTACAGTGTTCTTGATGAGCATTTTCATATGTTCTATATTCATCCCTTCTTACTACTCTTATGTAGGGATCATTTTCTGTACCTCTATATGGAGTGACCCTTGAGATAATATTTGCATTATCTCTCTCTCTATTAGATTTTCCTTGTTGTTCCAGAACTCCTTAGCATGCCTTCCAGTTGGCCTAGTAGTCTTGGCAAACTCAGTGTTGAGAAGGGCTTGGATGGCTTCTTTGTGAGTTCTTCCTCTCTTAGGAGTTTTCTTAGTAGGAGGGTCTTCTTGTTGCTGTGATGCTTGAGCTCGAGGTTCTTGAGATGTCATCATATTTAATTCTTCCTCTTGAATCTCTCTAAGTTTCTCATCAGTAGCACCAATGATTGCAGCCAATGTCTTCTGGAGTTGTAAAGTCCTGGTGTCTGTCCTTGGCTTTTAGTAAATCTTCTATTTATACACCAAGAGCTGCAGCTAGTTCACTTATCTCCAAGAGGTTATCTTCCTCTTTTTGAAGTTCTTCCTCCTTTCTTTCTTCCTCTTCAATCTCCCTAGCAGACATGATTTTATTTCCTTTTCTTTTTGACACATTGCTAGGAGTTGAAGGACTTTGTTGCACAGAGGGAGAAACTTGGACTGACGGAGCTTTGGAAGAGGAGCTTTGTTGTTTCATTTTGAGCAGAGTGGAAATAGGCACATTGTCTTCTTCATCATCATCTGAATCATCAGATGGAATGCTAATTGGAGCACAGGATTCACCTTGCTTTTGTTTCTTGGCACTCTTCCTTCTTGCCTTTTGTTTGAGCCTTCTTTTAGGCCTTTGCTCCCCCTCATATTGTTTTTCCCCCTCAACAGTTGATTGTCTTTGAATTTCTGCTTCATTGAGGGTTGCTGCTTCTGTTGCTGCCTTATCAGCTTCTACTTCAGCAGTATAAGCATCACAAGCTGCTTTAATGGTAGCTGGAGATGGTTCCCTTGAGCTTGAAGAAGAGTCTGACTTCTCCCCCTTTTTGTCATCATCAAATGAGGGAAAGTAGACAGTAGGCTTAGCAGGAGCAGTAGGAGTAGTGGTGGAGGATGGGAGTGGAAAGGTGGAAGAAAAGGGTGGTATGGTAGAAGTTGAAGGAGAGGCAAAAAGGATAGGAGGTTGAGTGAAGGGTGGAGGAGAGGTTCTTTGATGTGAGGGCATGGGTGAGAATGATGGTTAAAAGGTGGAGGTGAGAGGTCTAAGCCTATTGATAGCATCTGTAAGATTTGTGAACTCTTTGAGAGTTTCTATATGCTTTTGGCGTGAGAAATGGCGAAGTTAGGTGACCTCTTGATCCAGATTCCTAAGGAATGTAGGCAGTTGAAGGAATGGATCAGGAATGACAACAAAGATGTCTGGGGTGGTTGGTTTAATGTTGTGGAGGTTGTTAAGAAGATTTGATATAGTGTGGTTAAGGGATGAAATGGTTTGTGGAGATATGATGGGAGAAGGAGTAGGGGTAGGGGTAGAGGTTTGGGCTAACAATTGATCCAATTTGGCAAGAATTGGGGTGAGATCAACTGGAGCAGGGGTGGGTTGGAGTTGGGTAGCTTTATGTGACTCAACTTCTTGGGTTAGTTGGAAAAGTTGAGTTTCTGTTTTGGTTTGGAAGGAGGTAAAGGAGGCTTGAAGACTATTCATCTTTTGAGAGATGGACATTAGGTTTTGTAGTATGAGAGGGGAATGTGCAGATGTGGTAGAGGTAGTAGTTGTGATAGGGGTTGATTGAGATGGAATGCCAATATCAGGAATGGTTTGTGGTCCCTCACTTAGTCTATGGTGTAAGAGCCTAGGATCACTGGAAACAGATTGTGTGCCATGTACTGATGATTGGTTTATACCACCAGTATTGACAGGCAATGCAGTAGCATGTGTAAGAAGTGAATCAATTATAGGTACAAGAATGTGAGGTTGAGTGAGGGGTGCACTCAGTGGGGTATCCCTTTGTACATCAACAAGCTGTTGTGAGCTTGTTGAGGGAATGGGCTGACTCAATGTGAGGTAAGACACAGTATGACCTTGGGTGGAGGTATGTCTTTCAATGGCATCACCCTGTTAGGAGGGTGACCCAGATTGTAGGAGTCCCATTTATATAGATTCATCCTATTGGGAGGATGTACCTACTGGTTGAGGGTTGAAGTCAACATCCATAAATTCCCCCTCAAAATAAGAGGTAACTATTGGTGTTGAGGTCAAAGGTGCAACTATCACATCCTCTAAGATAAGTGCAGAGTGCATTTTCTCTATTGACCTTTGTGCAATTTGGGTGACAGTGGGAGTAGAACTAGTGACTATTGGAAGTGTATTAGAGCTTGGTGATTGTGGGGGTTTTATAACTAGAATTGAGGATGGGCTCTCACTGGTTGGGTTTACCAAGTGAGTATCCTCAGGTATTGAAGTAACCATACCTGAGATGTGCTTGGTTCTGCTGATCTCAATTAGTTGAACCAGCTTGTCAGAGATCACATCATCCTCAGCAGCATCATTAGCAGCACCTTCATCCTCACCAACTTGTTCATTGTGGACATAGGCACTTAAGCCTTGAGAGTGTGGTGGAGAAGGATAAGCAATATGGCCTCCAAGAGTTCTACTGGGAGAGTCATCATCAGATTCATCTTCATCATTAATTGGATTGATATGACCAGATCTCCTTGTTGTGTTTGAAATTAAGGGAAACTCAGTCATTGGCATCATAATGGGAGTGGATGGGGGTGGTTGTGGCATTATCAACAGCATAATCAATAAAGAGTCCACCATCATGTGCATCATCATCACCATCACTATCATTATCACCACCATCATCAGCAACATCATCTTGGGTTCCTTGATCCTTTAGGCTGGAAGACTTAGCAACAGAATGAGCAGAGTCTTCACTTTGATTTCTCTGTGGAGTACTAACAGGATCAGACAGATGGATACCCTCAGATTGCATTACCTCTTCAGCAACAGGTTCCATAACATCATCCTGTGCGGTACATCATCCAAGTTCTCATCAAAACTAAAGCTTAAAGCTTTACCACCACCAGTAGAAGCATTCTTACCATCATCATCTGAGTATGGTACAAGAGCCACTTTAGTTTGAGCAACAACAACAGAGTGCTCAGGTAAGTCATCTTGGGGCTCATCAGAATGATGTGATTCCTCAGCAATTGCATCCACATTCTTAGCATTTCCCTCTTCTTCATTTCCACTTTCATCACTAACAGCTTCATCAATCAGTTCTTGCATTTGTTCAGTGATTGCAGGACATTGGAATTCCCTTATCAAATGGAATATCTTTTGACCCATTTGAGGAATGGTCATGGTCTGAAGATGTACAGCCAAACCAGCATAGTGTTCCCATTGAATGTTTCGTAGTGCAATGAGAGTTAGGTACCCATTTGATCAGAGTGATATACTCAGCTGATCCTTTGACTGCTCAGCTGATCGTGAAATAACCCTCAACTGATGGTGTTAAACAATCAGCTGATGCTTTGTATATACTTAGCTGATGCTTCTAGACTTGTCTTTTCTTCTTGGCTGATCTTATTGAAGCTGGTCCTTTGGCTGATACTCAGTGTTCAGCTGATACTTTTGTTCTTCAGCTGACAATTCTTACGTAGGAAATTCTTTAAGTCTAACTTGAAAAACAACACATGTTTTTCACTGATCCAAGTATAAAACTGAATAAGTGGTTTTGTTAGCATCAAATCCTATTTGAAATAATAGACAGGTTTGATTATGGTTTGATATCTCTATCTCCCCAACAATCTCCCCCTATTTGATGATGACAAAACCTTATCTTGTTTAAGAAGAATCAGTTTGACTCGGATTTGTAAAGATAAAACTTTGAAGTTCAGTTTGGTTACCTAGCTATCTGTTTTTGGTAACTCTTTAAAATATGTTCCCTTGATATTCTGTTTTTGGGAATCTTTTGATTTATGAAGTACCAATGTTCTGTTTTTATGATATCTTTTTTATCATTTTTCTGTTTTTAGGATTTTTTATTTTCTATATTTACATGAAGTGAGCTATTTACTTAAAACCATTTATACTAGCAGTTTAGCTAAGTAGTCCATGATGAGAAGTTTAAGCTTGATTACAAGAACAAGAAATTACAAGAGTTTGTACAAAGTAACATAAGTTATACTAAATTAAAGAATTGAACTAGTCTAGGAAATTAAAATTATAACTATTATAGTTATGAAGTTTCAGTTGTCTTCCCACCAAAGCTCTTCTTTGACTTCAACAATTCCGATTTGTGGATTTTCAGCCAAAATCTGTTCAGCTCTTGATCTCAAAATTTGTTCAAAATAATCACTTCCTGTCAGATTCCTTGTAGATTGCACATCATGGAATACAAGTTCTCTTTGAGTTTTTCCTAGTTCAGGTTCTCTTAGAAATTTCCACTCACCAACTCTGTTCTTGAAGAATATCCCTCTTTCAGGTTTTGTTATGTATTTGAACATTTCAGGAGTGGTATGGGGAGGAAGGGTTATGTTTAGATTCTCATAAGCAATAAGAAAGGGGTGATCAGGATTTAGTATTATTTGTTCAGGAGCAACAAAGGTTTTTGATGTTTTCTTAAATGCATCCTCTATTACTTGAATATGTCCAACAAACTAATCATAAGTAAATACTCTGTGGCAAACATTTTGTCTGATCCAGTAGTCAAAGTGCCTTATAAAGGTGAGAGCAACTTGGCTTTTGGACTTTAGGAGATAGTACAGAATTTCTATCATTTCAAAGAAGGAGAACAACTTACATTGTTCTTGATGAGCACTTTCATATGTTCTATATTCATCCCTTCTTACTACTCTTATTTAGGGATCATTTTCTGTACCTCTATATGGAGTGACCCTTGAGATAATATTTGCATTATCTCTCTCTATCAAATTTTCCTTGTTGTTCCAGAACTTCTTAGCATGCCTTCGATAAAGAACCCATGTTAATCAAAGAACCTAAAGAACCTATCTGGACCATTGAATCATCAAAATCAATGGATGAGATTCAAAATGGCCTAATTGTAATTATCATGTATTATTTAATTAATAAAAGGGCAAAATGGAAAATCCCCCTCAACCCTCGTTTTTATAAAAAAAGTACCCCCCAAAACTTTAAATTGTCATAAATTTTTAAGTTTTGTGAATTTAAACAAAAAAATTATACCAATCTTTTAGTTTTTAATCTTCTTCCTATATTTTTCTAAAATATTTTTGAAAATGCAAATTTTTTTTGCATTTGGGGCTGAATTGTAGTGTTATGTACGGAATATGCATTTTGGGTTTGAATATGTAATTTTGCATTTTGGACTGCATTTTCATCGAATCATTTTGGGTTTGCATTTTGCATTTTCATAATTTTGCATTTTGAAAGCATCTACATGACCTCCATGTTCATATTTTACATTTTTCGATTTTTTGCATTTTGCATTTAGAATGAAACCCAGCTGAAAATGCAAACTTTGCATTTTCAAAAATAATAATAATAAGCTTAAGAAATATATCAAGTGGGGTCTTGTTTGTAAGAGGACAAAAAACTGACTCTAAATGATATACTTTTTTGCTAAAATTCTTAAAAACGAATTAGTTATGATATTTAAAGATTGAGGGTTTTTTTTGCTTAATCGCTGTAGGCTGTGATTTCTTTTTTTTTTTCTCCATTTTTACCCCTAAACAATATGTCAAATATCAACTCCAGGATGGTTCTTTAGGTTCTATGTTTAAGGGAGGTTCTTTATAGAACCTTACTATATATATATATATATATATATATATATATATATATATATATATATATATATATATATATATATATATATATATATATATATATAGGGTAAAGTTATATAAAGAACCTCCCTTAAACATAGAGCCTAAAGAACCTTCTCTGAAAATGACAAGTGACACATAGTTTAGGGGCAAAAAAGGAAATTAAATAAAAATAAAAATTCAGCGTCTCCCAGCCCTCCCCCCAAAGCAACCCCCAACAAACTTAAAAAAAAACCCCACTTACTTTAAATGATCATAACTCGTTCGTTTTTAACAATTTTAATCAAAAAATTATATCGTTAGATTCAGTTTTTCGTCCTCTTTCAAATAAGACCGGGTTTGATATATTTCAAATTTTTTTTTTTTTGAAATGCAAATTTTGCATTTTAATTCTGTTCATACTAAATGCAAAATGCAAAAAATCGAAAAATACAAGATATCATCATGCAGGTCATCCATATGCTTTCAAAATGCAAAATATGAAGATGCAAAATGCAAAATGCTTCCAAAATGCAAAATACGACAGAAACACTACCTGCTGTCCAAATGCAAACAAAATTTTCATGTTAAAATTTTTTTTAGAAAAATATGGGAAGAGTGATCTTGTTTGAAAGAGGATTAAAAAACTGAAAGATTGGTATAATTTTTTTGTTTAAATAAACAAAACTTAAAAAATTATGACAATTTAAAGAATATGGATGACCTGCATGATGTAGTGATTACTTTCCACCACATCAAATTATAGGACCCACCTTTTTATTAATTTTACATTTAATAATTCTCAATAAAAAATATAAAGATAAAAATAAATAAAATAAATCTAATTAAAATACATACTATTACAATTTATATTTTCATATTTAATTTAATAATACTCAATAAAAATAAAATAATACTTTAAATAAAAAAATAAACTTCATTTAAAATGTTATTGTGTAATGTATTATGTATGTAGGTTGAGCCCAAATTACAGCGCATACAGAACCACTAGAAGAAAAAAAAAATCAAATAATCGATTCACGTAGGAATCGCGCAAGGGGTGCAGGCCACGCGAAATCTTCACCACGTCGCCATGGAGTGGCGGCACCTCCCACCACGGCGCGATGGGGCTTCATCCACGCCATATCAACAGCCCACTCCGTCTACTCAAATAGCAGGTATACATGGCTAAAATAACAAATAAACTAAACTTTATGGTTAAAATATTAAAGAAAAACTTTAATAGTTAAACCAAAAAGTAAATAAACTTTGATTGTTAAACCGTATTTCACCCAAACTGATTATGATTATCTATACTCATTAATTTGAGTATTTTACATGTTAATCAATTTACTCAGTAATTCTTGAACATAAAAATATCAAGATAATAATATTTAAATGTTCTTGACTCTCAACAGTAGATAATGTTCCTTCAATCTACTCATCTTCATCGCTATTTCCATATTACATTTCTCCTTTGATGAACTTGAATCCTCCAGAAGGTTCTTGTGTGTGTATATGCGTATGTGTGTGAATAAGTGGGCTGCAGAAAACAAAATAGAACTATACGCTGAAGGTGGGCTTATATATATTTACTATGTTCAATGTCCAATTTAACCCATAGCCCATAGGCAGTATTTTGTCCCTATTTTAATTTACAACTTAGTTATATAATGTCTAATAACCCCAATGTGGATATATATATTTTTAAAACCACCATTCTAAATCAAATATTAACTAACATCGAATAATTTTCTTTAAATTTTAGTTGATACCTCTATTTTTATAAAAATTGGGGTATTACATGGTTATTTAGCAACTATGTTTGTTCTCGTAGTCTCGCAGTCATGTTGTTCTTGAGTGCAACAAACACCCACGCTTATGGTTATTATAAAAGGTAACTACCGCAAGTAACAATACAATTTCATAATGATAATGCGCGCTCAAACACACACAAATATATATATATATATATATATATATATATATATATATATATATATATATATATATATATATATATATTTGAATTAGGTTCAAGTAAAAAATACCTTAAGGTAGTTAATGTAAGGTGAAATTCTGTGTTGACACGTGTCCCTTGAATTTAAAAAATCAAAAAGGGTATAATAGGTAGTTTGATTTATTTTATCTCTCCTCCCAAATTTATAGCCCCCCACGTTTAATACCTTTTTTCTCTCTCTCTTCATTTACCGTCTCCCTCCATCCCCCATCGAGAACTCCCTCCCCCATCGAGAACCCTAATC